>CM060938.1:188634399-189884399 GCA_030765085.1 Allium cepa
TTTGAGTTTTTTTCTTAATAAATAGTCTAGTGTGTTTAATTATTGAGTAACTAAGCTCTTATACGAAACCACTTCTTTGTTATATTTTGATTTCTGCCATATGTTAGCTAAGCAGGTAACCAGTTTTGGAGTATTCAAGGTGTCATAAGGTTTGTATTACACTAGATTTCAAGAGGCTATTGTTCGCTTCAACTGGGTAGTGATAAATTCACTCCTTTCTCTCTCCCCTAATGGCTTGCATTCTCATACTTTTAGTAATACTTAAGTTGTAAAGTGGAGTGCAAGAAGTAAAGTATGGTATGAGTGGTAAAGTGAAGTGTACATCTCATTCTATTGTAGACATTTGTCAACAGTAAATCCATATACTTTTGATGGGACCAGCCTTCTTGTTAAAGTATTCTCATTATAAGTAACTTGCCTTCTGTGTTATCCTCTTTTTGTTTCCCCTAATTCACTAATGTAGAACATACATTACTTTCTGTAATGGTTGACTCAAGCGAGTACACTATCCAACCAATAAGCAGCAATAATAAGTTATTTTTCTGTATTTATTATACAATGATGCTCGTTCCCTATAATTTTTAGCAAAACAAAAGTACAAATATCCATAGAAATTCAACTTTACCGTTTAAACCACTGCTAATTATTTAAACTATTTATTTTTCTTCAAGTATAAAAAAAAAAATAGACACTAACTATGAGTCATGTTTTCACCCCTTCAATTATCAAATTTGTTTTATGCAGAAAGAGGCCCATGAGAAACAGTTAAATGCACTAAAGTCAGTTGTTAAATGCATTGAAGAATACAACCTTGATTCCGCTGAGCTTGCTAAATCAAATATTATCCAGAAGATATCTAAACATGAAAATGAGATTTCTAAATTGGAGCGAAAATTAAGGGAGAAAAATATAAAGAGAAAATTTGATGATGTTGAGCCATCGAGAAATCAGTCTGCACGAGCTAAAGGACACATGCCTCGTGCAGGTAAATCACCATTCCGAAAGAGTTTTAACCAGAGCACATCTTCAGCTCATCGTTCAGGACATTCCACGTATAATGGTCATACAGCTAACCTTTATGCATCACAAGGTATATTATATTACAGTTTCATATATTTTATTGGCTGGTTTTTGTTAAGTTTTTTCAGTGGCTGGTACGATTCATTAAAACATTAGAGTGGGAACAACGATGTAAGTTACTATGGTGCAAAAACTGCTCTTCATTTCCTACCGATTTACTGTAGAATTCATTAGTTCTGAATTATTGCATGGTAGTAGAACATGTATAATCAAGGGAAATTTTGTCAACCGTCATTTTGTAAGTTTAAAAGTACACTTCCCCCCTTCCCAAAAACAGATTTCATGAAATAACACTGAAATCATTTGCAGTTTTATGACACTGCAAACATGAAACTGTAAGTATTTACAATTCAAAGCGCAAATATTTGCAGTTTAAAGCAATTATTTGCATTTTTTACTATAAAAATGCAAATATTTGGAATTTTTTTTGTTGATTTTGCTTGTATTAACTTCTGATTAAGTGCTTTAATTTATTAAAAAAAGGTAAAAAATTATCAAAAATAATCATATAGGGGTGATTTGAAACCTATTTTTGAAAAGGACCATCTATAAAGTTTCAAAATTAGGGTATCTCCCTAATTTCCACTATAATTAATTGCCTGAAAGAATCAAAAGAAAATCATGGTTTTAATGGGAATTTTTTTTGGCCTTTTTATTATATACATCTTCTCTGATTGATGTACTCTCAATTTGCTCATTGGCACGCATACCGTAAATAATGTGGATCCTTCTTGATTTGCATTCCGTAATTATATATAGGTTAGAACTCAGTGCATCTCCATCATTCTTTTTTATTTTATTTATTTTTTGTGTGTTGATTTCCTGTTGACATGTGCAACCTATTTATTTTTTTTCGGAAATTTTGTTGACATCCTTAAAACCAAGAGTAATACATCGAACTCAGTCTTTACTGGAAACTTATTTTCCCGGTTCTTACTTTCAATATTAATGATATGGTCACTCTTTGTGGATGTATCTTCCTTAATTTTTTGTATCCGGAGAGTAAAAACGATGTGCTGTTGATTTTTTTTTTTGGATGCGGTTGAAATGTAATGATTTGCAAAATGCGACCACTGTTTTGTGTGTAATTTGTCCAGAATTGAGACAAGTCTGACAAGTGCTGTATTAGGTGAATGCTAATGTCCATGTTTAAACAGAAAAAAACATATATTTTGTGGAAATATCAAATCATTATTTCTATCCTCTTTCCAACAAGATTTATATGACAAAGGTTAAAAAATAGTCGAAATACATATCTAATGTTATTTCGCATCTTGAATGGACAATGCAACTTTTGGGTTATTCAGTACAAACATTTGCACTCTTTTTGGATAATGCAATTTATAGTTTGATTGCGCAATCAATGTTCAAGATCCCAGTTCATTCTTTTTAAATATTTTCAGAATTCGTATCAATTCCGAAAATTTCAATTTCAATTTTTGTTGCCTTTTCATACTGAGAACATAGATAGTGCACCTAGTATTAATGAAAATAAAACGTGTTATATTTGAAAGGGTTGATTCAATTATTTGATTAACCCTTTTTCATATTATTACTGATCAATTGGGTTGGAATTTACAGAAGTGTCACATTTTTTTAGAACTATTGAGAATTTTTGCATCTTTGTACTATCTTGTTTGATTTGTTATATTTTTTTATTCTTTTACATGTTTACTGTATTTACTGATGTGGATATTTTCACTAATTTGTCGCATGGAATTTAGACTGGAACCGGAATTTAGATTGAAATCAGAAGTCAAATGCAAATCGTAGATCTGCCATGGTGATCGTTACCGTTACTGACATGAGAAAACCATACCATACCGATTATACTGATAAACTAAAATACCGCTATTAAATGATCTTTGGTACACCGATGACTATTTATCGAGAGATAAAATAATTAAAGTTTTATTGTACTTGCTCGGTTTTAGTACACTACCGATTGGTACTCGATTTTAATGTTTTGGTATGCCAATTGACTTGGTTTTAGTGCACATAAATTTGCATTTCAATTAAGACAGAAGCAGTTTAGTTTAAATATTAATTGAGATATAATTGATTGACTCGATTTTAACAGACGAAAAATTTGCATTTTAATTAAGGTATGAACAATTTTAGTTAAAGATAGAGTGATTGACAAAGTAATGGAATATAAAATTTTGAAGTTTAATTAAGGTGAGAGTGTATTCAGATATATTAAGATGTAATTTGAATTTAAAGGATGTTTTGGGAAGTTTACATTTACAAAACAAGGTGTTACAACTATTATTAAAGGGTGTGTGTGTGTGTGTGTGTGTGTGTGTGTGTGTGTGTGTGTGTGACATGAATAACGGTTATTAGATGATTTTGTTTGCACTCTTTTCAATTATTATAATAGTTTAAATATTTGCACCCTGCAATTGTTTTTACGCGAATCAAACTTTTATTTTCCATCGATTAATTTATAACCTTGATTAGATATTTAATCGATTTAAAATCCAAGCCTTAATTTTGCTATTCTATTTTAGCACAAATATTTTCATTGTCTATTTGCAGTTGCATGTCTATTTCGAAGTGCAAATATTTAACAATAATGAATATTGTTTGTAGTTTTGACTTTTTCTTTCTTTTATTTTTCCTTTTCCCTGCTTATTTTTGTAAAACATATAGATCGTGTTGGAGAAGGTATTATTTGATATTTGAATAATATGAGATTTACAATGATGAAAAATAGCAGTGGTGTACATACAACAATGTTTGGAATGTGAATTTTAAAATAATGACTGTGATTTTATACTTTCAATGGAAAGATTTACCTTTTATTAGTTTCTTAAAATAGGATGTTAGAGAAAATCTTGTGGACTAAATGTACATGAATACTGATTTGTTGTGGGCACCTTCAACTAATACATAGACAGTTAAACAGCACATGCTTCATGCAGCTGAAGCATCATTTAGACACAGTCTAGAGCAAGGCGTCTCTTCTGTTCAAGATTCAAGACATGCCACTTACAATGGTCGTATTGCTGACGTTAGTACACCTCAAGGTATGTCATCTAACAAATTATATTCCCAAGTGTTCCGTTTGTTTTATTTTTCGGCTGTAATTGTTCTCAAGCCCTTCCAGTTATAGGTAGTTTTATATGATTCATTGAATGTGATTTCTTAGTTACATGAAAGGAGTAGCTTGTGGTGTAATTTATTGATAGTTCATGTTGCAATTTCTCTTCAATTGATAGTTCATATTATTTGACAATCATTCAGTTTTAAATTGATTTGAAGAAGTTAAGTTGGGGTACAGTTGTAACTTTCCTGTGGTCAAACAGAAGCAAACTCTCCCTTTGTTATGCTATGCATTTAATGGTTTGATTAGTTAGGGTAGATATATTTTTTACTTTTAAAAAAGGTGCTAAGGTCTGTTTTCCATATTCCATGGTATTTTGTAAAATACTTTATCGGCTATTGAACCATGTGAATCAGTTATCGAACCATCAACCAAGAGGTATAAGGATTGATTCTCGAATCTCAAAGTGCATATTTGGAAAAAGTCAGGTTTTTTTGTATAATTATGCTCATGTTTGCAAGAGCGCATTTGTTTTACCTCCAACTAAAACTGCAGCTATTGTTGATTGTTATAAAATTTTATTACTGTTACCGTAATTGTTTATGATGGGTAACCGCTCGATATTCAAAATTTTGAACATTGTGTGCGCGTGCGCATACATACATGGGCTAGGATCAAAAGCCTCACTTATTTAGCATCGTTTTGTAGTTCTATGATATCAGCGACAAGTTTCTATTCAAATATTTGTTCTTTCTTTCTCCTTTTGCATGTACTAAATATTTAAATATAAACTTATGGCTAATATCGGAATGCTACAAATGGTGCTAAATAAATGAGGCTATTGATCCTAGCCCATATATTATGCATATAAAATGTTTTATACATTATTAACAAATAATTATTGTTCCAATTTTTTTCACGTAGTTTGTTCAATTATAAAGTAAACCATATATACACATGTCATTAGTGTACATATTATCTCTCTTGCTTTAACTACTAGAGTAAATTGTACGAACGGTTGAGTACGGTTCATGATACAAGTGGAACAGTCATGGTCCATTCATAGAATTTACAAGGGCAAGGATGTATAATTTGCATACGCAACTCAGTTGAAGTTGTAGAATTCATATGACAACAAAATTGCAATGGAATTGCAGGAGTGCTAGCACAAAACACATGGTACGGGAATGCATCAGCTCAAGCCCATGCCCAATCAGCATTGCAAATTCTTAACCAGCCCCCTGCTGCAAGTCAAATTCATAATCAGTCATCTGCAGCAATGCAAAACTACTACTTGCCCCCTGCTTCAAGCCAAATTCATAACCATCGCCCTGCTACAATGGAAAATTACTACCAGCCCTCTGCTGCCGGTCAAATCCATTTTCAGCCCCACTCTTCTGGTCAAACTTATCGCCAGTCCCCAGCTGTTGTGCAAAATTATTACCAACCCCCTGCTAGCGATCGAATTCAGCATCAACCCACCGCGGAAGACCAGAATCAGTATTACCTGACTGCACAAGGATTGCAGTATGCCATTTCTCAAGGTTGCGCTCTTGCTACAGCAAACAATGTCACCAATCCGATTCAGCAGTGATGTCAGGATGAGTAGAAGTAGAAATAACGTGTTAAATTCCTTTTCTACAGCGTTTTAAGGGCTGTTGTATAGGTAAATGCATGTATTTCTGATTTTGATGGTTGAAATATTTATCTGCCATTTATTTTTGAGATCCTCTGTAGAATGTTGCTCTTATTTTATGAGACATGGTGTTATAGATTTGTCGTTTATTTTCATTCTTGATTTCATAATTTAATATCTTGCTTGATTAGCGTGCATCAGTACATGTGGTTATTGGGAACATGCTCCCCTGATTCGTAACATGAATTTAGTGGTACCTTTGAAGATGCGGATTTGGTATGTTTTGTAGAAATGATCAGCATGCATTAAATATTGTGAAAATTAGAAGTTTATTATTTAAATATATAAAATGAAAAAAGTGTGATCTTCCATTGAAGGAGAGCACTCTAATACTTAATAACATTGGAAAGCTTGGGTACTGATCCAGATATTGTTATGAAATACGTAATGCTATGATATTTGTGGGTGAAATTTAAAATCAAGCAAAGATTTTACGAGCAAACAGAAAAAGAAGAGCAAGAATTATCGTTTTATTACATAGTATTATTATTACAAGAATCTGCTTTCGTTACCTCACCGCATGCTGGTTATTAGTATGCTACATTTGGTAACTTAAGTACGTTTTCTTGAACCAATTTTCAAGGGGACTCGTATTCGTCTGAACTCGCACAAAAAAAAAAGGTATAACATTAATCAATTAGAAATAATCCCGGATGGCCTTGTTTGTTTGACTCTTCAATTAACAGATATTTCCTTTACACCTCATTCAACACAATAACGTTGTACTTCTAGTTACTTAAACATAGTACCCTTTAGAACTTAGCCTACAACGCCACTGACGCTTAGCATTTTTTATCATCATGAGCATCTTTTATGGCAAACTTAGTGTTCCCTTCCGATAAACGAAACTAGAAGGTAGAGTGATATGAGATTTTATTGAAACATAGCTTGTAATATGTTAACTAATTCAAGCATTTTATTTTGCTCCATCTTTTTGTATTATATATTAATAGACGATCGTTTCTTTTATTATAATCTTTAGTTATTGAGATTAATTTATTTGTGAGAAACACTCAAAAAAAATCCATTTTCATTTCACATCCTTTTTTTCTCTCTTCTCGAAGAAATTATAATGAACAAAAATCCACCTTTTACCTTTTCTTCACAAATTTCTCCAAAATAAAAACGTCTTTCTACTATACATAAAATTGTAGAGTAATTTTGTGTGAATCCTTCAACTTTAAGTGCAAAAGTTTGAAGAATCGTTATGTTAACATTTATAGACGTACTATTAGGGAATAGGCTGCAATTATCAATTGCACTGTAATTGTGTGAAATTTCATTTTCAGAACAATTATCCGTTCACAACACAACATGCTTTTTATCTCTCACTCCTTACCATTCTCAGTCCATCAAAATCCAACAATTTGAAAAAGAATTTAAATTAATTTCCCATGGTGGTAACGTTGGAGAAGGAAAGCTAGGATTTTGAGCAAATTAGAATTTGTATTAACAAAGATACAGTGGAAGTTGATATGGGTTAGAATTTCCTTTTCAATTTCTAAATGTTTCTTTATACCTTTGGTTCTTATAATCTTATGAAACTTTTTATATTGTTAGTATGTGGATTCTCAAATTATAAATAGATAAAACGTTCTCAAAATAATATGATATACTTGCAAATATAGACTACTAAGGTTATATATATGTCCACTAAAAGATATTAAACTCTTCTTTTGATATCTTATATTTTGATATTTTTTAATTTAAGAAATTATGTTTAATGTCTTGTATTGCCTTTTGAAATTTAGTAAGAATTTTTTTTCCAGTAAATATAAACTTATAGGAGCCAATCAAGTAGGTATATGAAAAGGCATGCATATTAGTAATCCTAACGGTCAGTTTCAGTTTCGCACATGGTTAAGCATGCAATGAAATATTCATATCTATTAAACAATAGTAAAGCAGAAGAATTTTAAGCTTTATAGTTAATTCTAGGAATTATCTTCATTCTCCTTGATTCTCTCCAACTATAGACATTTTATTTTCAAAATCTTATAATTTATCACTTTACAATTATTATACTAAACTTCTTAAGGTATTTTATACTTACTCTTTTAATAAGTCTACAATTATTTATAAATCTTTCTCGATCCTCTTCCAATATTTTAAATCAAAGCCCACATATTTAAATTAATTACATAATCCAAAATTTAAATTAATGGAAAACCTTAGTCAACTAATATTTATTAATAAATTCTAAAAAACTAAAGTTTCAATATATATGTTACAGGCGTATCAACAAATTTTTATAAAAAAGATCTTTTTTTTATTTAGATATGTGTGTATGTGTGTTTGTTTGCGTATATAAATCACATAACATAAATTATATATATTAGAGATAATAACAAATTTATTTTATAATTTATCTACTGAACGAATTTATCATACAATACATTATATAATTGTATCAACTTCAAACATCAAAATTTCAAAAAAAAAGTTTACAGTTACTTAGAAACCGTTCTCAATTCTTTTCTAATATTTTACACTCAAGTTTATATATTTAACTAATTGTGTAATCTTAAATTTAAACTATTTAAATAACTTGATTAACTGATATTCATTAATCAATCCAATAAATACTAAAACTATAAAAATTTCAATATATACAATATTCATTTATATGTGGAAAAATGATAAAGTTATTTCTTTATTCAGACATAAAGATATATAAATCGCATAACATAAAATGTGTGCATAAATAACAATAACACTTTTAATTTCTAATTTAGTTATCTTTAAATTTTTATTGTACATTATATTACATTACATAACATAATTTTATTTTTAACAACCTTTAAAAGATAAATTTATATTTTACAACATTACCATGTAGACGCACAAATTACATCGATAAAAATTAGATTATTTACTTTCAACATGTTATCAAACCATGTCAAGCTCATAACTCAACTAAGTACTACATGACATTATTTGCGATTATCAAAGTTGTAAGTGTGACTCTCCTACAACAACATAAAATGTATGGTTAACTATGAAATTGTTTAAAAATAAAAACTAAATAATGGATCAAAGTTCACATGTAGATAAATGGGCATAAGATGCTCTTCTCAAGTACAAATACGTACAAAGCTCTTCACAATTTTCCAGAACTTTTCACATTCAACTTCTTATATTTGATAGTTATGTTGATTATTAATTCAAATTATTTAAATATATTAAATTAAATTAACATTCGTAAATTTATTTATAAATCCTTGAAAAATAACAATTCAATATATACACAACTATTAAAACAAAAATGGTAAAGTTATTTATTCACTCATACATATAAAAAATATATATCACATGACATAAATTATTTACATCTATAGTATTAAAAAAATTAATTTTTTTAGTGGGACATTAATTGCTACAAATATATATAGTTAGCGAGGATTGAACCTTCAACCTTACATCTAAGCATCACATGTCATTTTATTTTATGATTAATGTATCACAATAAATTTATCATAAATTACACAGTAATTTTCTAATTTTAGCAACAATTAAAATATAAATATTATTTTTTATTAACATCGTCGTGTGCAACGCACGGGTTACACACTAGTGATATATAATTGTAAAAAGTTTTGCACGATATTTTCTAATGGATATGTTATGCTATTGGATTATGCAATCTGAATTGTTGACAATGTTCTAGCTTACTATAAACTCAGTTATTATTGAAAAAATTAAATTTTGGGACATTTTGGAAATTGTTATCTGTGTGTATAAATAATAGGAGAAAGATCGAATTTATCAAAATGAAAAAACTAAATGACTTTTGAAGAAAGGTAATAAAAACATATTAAAAATGTATTATGTGTTTTTATTAAAATGCAATTCAATATATAAAACCTTAGTGACATTTCATCTCAATTGCTAACTACTACAAATCCATGCTACGCACGCGGGTGTGATAAGATGATAATGTCTATTATAATGAAAATAATCTTAGAATAGCAAATGCATACCTCAAGCACTTCCAAATGAAAATTTCCAATTGCATTGCTTCTTATTTTGGCCTATAGCTGTTGTTAAAAATCCTTTCACTCCTTTATTTCCAAACTAGCCAAATACACATCGAAAAAACAATTTTTGCCAAGTCACTACTTCTGCAATTGTTATTGAATTGTTATTGTATGTTTTGAGTTTCTAACACGATTGAAAGTTAATTAGTATGATTTGCTGGCCATTCCAGCTTAATTCTACACCATTTCCAAACATAGGCTGAAAATTTGCACTTGTAAAATATATGCTCCACACTTTCACTACCCTTGTTGCAAACTACACAAATGAGATCTATATATAGATTTTTTTGTACAAGTCTATCCTTGGTTGGTAATAAATTCGTCAGAGCCTTATAGCAATAAATAGCAATTTTTAGATAATTGATTTTATTCCACACCCATTTACACCATGAATTATTACCACATATGTAGTAATGATATTCTCCACTACCTTCTTTAAAATGAAATCCTCCTTGTCCAGACATGCCCAAAATCATTATTGAGATCTAGATGAATAATGATGCTTTCAATTTCATTTCGAACATTTCCTAAAATACTTAAATGATCAGAACACCAATTACCTTCCTGAATAATCTCACCAACCACCCTTCCTTCACCCCTGACAAGCAACATAGATTCAACTCCCTATTTGTTAAGTAGCATGCTGCCTTTTATCCATGGATCATACCAAAGACTCGCAATAATCCCGTTAACTATCTGCTTTTCGAAACATTTTAATGCATCTAGCCTCAATTTAAGCATGTGTTTCCACACTCCCGATACATCATTTCAAATGGTGCATTCCCAAATAGGTTGGTTTTTTAAATATTTTTGATTCATTAAATTTGCCCATGGTCATTCCCCATTAATTGATTTTCAAAATCTTTTGATACCCAGTCCCATTTGTAGCTTGAAGTTTTTGAGAACCACTTTGCCCCTCCTGTTTTTGTCTGCAAACTAGTAACCAAGGAATCTTACTCGCCTTCACTTTCCACAGAAAGTTCAAGCATAGTTTTATGATTTCATGAATCATAGCCTTCGGGAATTTAAACGCTTGCATCCAAAATTGTCTAATCGGATACACCATTGATCTAATGAGTTCAATTCTACCCGCAAGACAAAGCATCTTCGCTTCCTATCCTTCCACTTTCTGCTTGATCTTCTTGATAAGATGGGACAAATCCTTGGGTTTGAGATTAACGTGAGAAAGGGGGATGCCCAAATACCTAATAGGAAGCATTTCCTCTTTGATAATTAAAATATTACGAATCTCTCCTCTACACGCACACCCCTTAACAAAAAATATAGACGACTTAGCTCATTTAACTTCAAACTTGCAGCATAATAAAAATCATTGAATACTTTCCTAATCGTTGTAACTACCCATATTTTTAAATATTAAAAATATTAAATTAAATAAGATTTTTGTATATAATTGTTAGGAATAAAAAAAATTAAGATTTTACAGATACAAATTAAGTTATAATAAAAGTTACGAGCTTAAGTAAAATTTCTATTAATGAAACATGTTTGCAATAATATAAGGATGATAACAAATTCTAATGTGTGTTTTAATAACATTGGTTTGAGTGAAATTAACAATTGTATGAATGTAAATTTCCAGTTGATTGGAATAATAAATGTTAATAAAGAATAATAAATGTTTCTTTATTAAAGAAGAAATCACGTGTTTATTTATTTGAAATGTTTGGTAGATTAAAGATTGATTGCAGAGACGAGAAACTATTATTTGGTAAGAAATGTATAATTCCTGTAATTCCTGTTTGTATCCAATAGTGTATAAATATGTTTAAATTACTATTAGATAGGATAGTTGTTCTATTTCTCATTACATTTATTTTGTCCATTTTGAAATTCACCTTTGTAAACAATTGGAATTAATGTAATTGAATAATTTCAATTAATGGTAGAGAGTACACTAAGTTGTAAATTAATAAGTGTAATTAAATGTAGCTTATGTTTTGTGAAAATATAAGGAAAGTTGATTTAATGAAAAAAACATTTATATCAAATAAAATAAATGTTCATTTGTGAATGTATGCTTAATTTAATTAAATTAAAGAACAGAATGATTGATTTAAAGGAAGAAATATATGTATATTTAAACTGTGTTTTAGCATAAAGATGGATTGCAAGGGTAGAAAAATCAAATTTCATCATTCCTCCTTCAAAACCCTAGCCTACCTCTCTCCTCTTGCCGCCACCCACCTCCATCACCATGCACAACCCACGGCAGTAACCCATGGCCAAAGCCCACCTTTCCTCTCCTCTTCTTTCTCCTTTTTCCCTTACCTTTTTCCCTCTTTATTCCCCTTATTTCCATGGCTTCTATATTCCACTAAACTACTTCAAATAAAATATTTTTTTAAACCGTGTATAATATCAATGGAATTTTTTTAACCCTTCTTCCCATTTCGAATATTTCCATACAAAAATTTCATTTTTCAAGTCCTTCCTTGGGTCCAGTTTTGGTCGAAAATACTTCATATTGTACCAATCATATATCCTTCAGAAATGAACCAAATTACGTGATTCTTTTTTTCAAACCATTTATTTATCCAGTGGCATAAAATTTGTCTCAAACTAGTTCTTCAAATTCCTTAATTTTCTATGTCAAAAACTCAAATCTATTCGAAGTATTTTTGAACTCAGATTTTCAATTTAGAAAACATCTCTGTTTGTTTTGACCATAACTTGCTCAAGACAGAAGATTTTTGAGTGATTTTTTTTTGAAAATGGAGAGAAAAGAATTTGTAACAACTTTCTAGTCAGTCTTTTTTACAGATTCAGTAGTGTTATGGTCTGAATATTTTCTTAAAGATGACCTAGTTTTAGGTTTGTTCTTAGTTTGGATCTTGGGTTATTTGGACATTGGAAGTAGTTGAAACTTGTTTATTGGTTCATGTTCGTGTCTAAGCTTTGTTGGATTTGCTTTGTATTTGGATCTTTGCTAGGAATCTCCATATTATCCTATTTTTATTATCACTTTGTAGCCGAAAGGTGAGCAAACACTCACAACTACTAGATTTTCTTATGTTAGTTAAATTGAATTTACGATGTGATTAGAAATTGATTGGTTGTTGTTTAGTATATTTTAAATTGTCATTCAAGTTAAATCTGACTTTTATTGAATTTAATTACCATTTGATTTAATATTGAAATTTAAATTGTCAATTAAATACCAGTTAATGATAACCAGTAAATTGTTAGTTGTTATTGGTTGATTTCAATGATGATTGTGCTGTATGTTCAATTATTGATATTTGGATGATTGAATGGATGTTATTGATTGACATTTTGGACGATTGGATGTTACTTATGTCTATATTTCTATTATCCCTATGGGTTGAAATGATACATACCCGAACGATCTTATAAATTAAGGAAAAATCGTTATGGGTTGAAATGATAAGCCTGAACGGTTTTCATTGATTTGGAAATGTTGATTTTTGATACTGGTTGAAATGATATATACCAATATAATATCTTGAATTTGGAATTTTATTTGAAATTGAATTATTTGAAGGGTTTAAGTTAATTCAAACTTCCAATATGTTTTAATTAGATGATTAAGATTGATATTTTGAATTATTTGAAATCTTTTAAATAATTATATTCGCGTTGTACACTTGATATGAGATGAAATCCCATAACATCTATTGAACCATCGCACTAATATTACTATTTTACTTGTTTTGATTTGACTTACATAACATCTTTTAGTTTTGACTCGAGTGTTTTGCCTTTTCATTATGCTCGGGTCAGTTTGAGCTTTTTAGTGTAGTGAAGACTATTTTCTAGAGGACGAAGACGAAGATTCAGTATACTATTGCTATTTATTATTCCACTGCATTCTGTGTTTCGCTGCATTATTTGTTTATTTCTGATGTATGTATAACTCTGATTTGAATTGTAAAAATCTAATCAAATGTTATTTGCAAAATAGTTTTATGAACTGTTTATTTGATTATTATATTTTATCGTTCTACTGCGAGATTCCATGTTTTGTTTTTTTAACCCATTAACAATCATCCATTTTCAATGGTTTGGGTCTGACATGTGTGTCTGCTTATGCACTCGGAGGGTGCAGCATGATAGGGGGTTCTTGCATTTGTGTTTGATAGCAAGCGGATGAATCTTACTCCTACATGTCGCACGGGGTTGGTGCAGTTGAGAGGCTGGCCATCAAAGCAGAACACATGTACCATTGTATGTAACGGTGGGCGTTACCCCACTGGTGGTGGACCGTTACAGTTGGTATCAGAGCCAGGTTTAGACATACCTTAGTCTGTTGAAGTTAACTCATTAGAGATAGGGTAGTAATACTCTAGAATGAGTTGTTTGAGTGTATATATGAGAGCGCGTATTTGTTTGTGTTATGAAAATGATTTATATAAGTTTTGAAATGAAATTATTTTTCCTAACATTATATGATATATATATAAAGGGATAAATTTTTACGAATAATATAGTTATTTGTAATGTGTTGAAACGGTAATATTTAGTTTTTATAATCTATTGTTGATTAGTTCAGTTTTTGTGAGTTTATAAGCATTGACTAATTATTGTTGATTGAATTAATAGACTAAACACTAGTTTAATAATGATGTATTAAAGAGAAAAAATTAATAATTAGGATATTTTTTTATGAAATTGAAATGTTGTGAATATTAGCCTCTAAATGGATTTTGTGCTCCTCTTTTCTTAGGGTTATGGCCTGACCTTCAAATCTGTTTATTTATGTTTTTGGTTTATGGAAATGTGAATGAGAATGAGGTAAGGGGTTTAGGGGTTATGGTTTACTGCTTTTCTCGTTTTTTCATTGCCTCATTCTCTTAAGTTTCTAATTTATAAATCACAGTTAAAATTTCCTTAGTTAAGGCACGACCTTAATTAGTTTCCAAGTCTCAATTCTCTTATCACTTCTTCCTCTACATTATTCTATTTAATTTATGTACTTAAATCTCCCAAATAATGTCATTTAAAATTACGAGTGTTACAGTTTACTAGGGAGGTCTTCGTGGAAAATCCATTATGCAAACGCGACTTAGCGGTTTTGTTTATATACTTATTGAATATTGTTATTGTAACAACCATATATTTCGAACCATTCAAATCGACAATAATACATACGTGTCAGACTTGAATTGTCCAAAACAACAGATTGTTAATATATTTATTTGGCAATACTTAACATATACAGTAAATAAATCAATCACGGAATCACAGAAACAGAGTTTACAACAAAACAGTGGAAAGATAAATAGTAGTTCATGAATCTACTACAGAAATAGCATAGTTTCAAAAAGAATACATCAGAAATCCCAATACACAGAAATCTCTAGTACAAAGCAAATGACAAGTCTGAACATACAACTGGAAATAATAGAAATAAACTGAAAGGTAAAATAGATAAGCAAGATCTTCTATCTAACTCCAGCTTTAAAGGATGAATCTCAAACTGTAACATTCAAGCTGACTCGAGCGTAAAGCAAAACAAAACACTCTAATCAGGATGAACATTCTTACGCAGATAAATCAAGTTCAAGTGAAATGTCAAGTAAATGTAATATAACTTAAAGGGATGTTGGGATTCCATCCTTTAAGGATCCAATAAACTATCTACATACATAGTATAATATGCTACATACAGTAAAGTAAAGTATTAAAATAGTGTTAAGGCATTATCCATACCCCCCTTAACACATTTTATATAATGTCGTAGTCTATACAGATACTGTAAACTCCACCCGCATGTGGGCTATCAGGGAGCACTCCATAGGTACGACACAAAACAAACTCATAGAAGGCGCAATAGGGCATGTGACAAGGCACGTGAGGCAATGCCAGGATATATATACCGTCTGCAGATTCAGACTAGTGGTAACGCATAGCAGCTACTACCACCCACCTCGAGACACACTCCAAATCAAAGCTGTGCACATCAAAATCAAATCACAAAAGCAATAGGCATGGTTTTGAAGAAATGTACCCGATAGGAGGAATGACCTCACTTGGCCCGACGTGGCTCCTGTTTTAGCCACATCAAGCCGACTTCCGTGAGTCAGGGCTATGTAAATACCATACAGAATCATCCGCCAAACCATCTTTCTTCATTCTGGAATCTCCACCACGTACATTGTTGTTAAAGTGGTTTTCGGTATTGGCAGAGAGTATGACAATATTCGATCTCGGACTCTTTAACAACCAAACGCTTATTTCACACCGTAGTCATTTATAAAATTTCTTTATAAATATTTAAATAAAATCTCAAATACAATTTAAGACAAAACGAATACTCAGTTTTAATTCTATTTAAATTTTAAAGTATTCATTTAATCACCTTTTAATGAAACAAGTCATAAATCATTTCCAAGATCATAAATTTCTGAATGAATTTTTATTTAAATACGATTAATAACCGGTTTAAGTTACCAATCAAATTCCAAATGTACCTTTTCACCCCTTTTATTTATGAAAGTTATAAAAATCTATTTTAAATACAAAATAAACGAACCTTTTAAAAATATAATATATATATTAAATAAAAACTAATTTTATACAATTAAAATATATTAAGCTTTTTATTTATCTGTTTATATTCTAATTTTATATATTTTTAGAAAATAAAACTATAAGTAGAATTTTACGAATTACCTTTAAATTGAACTCATACCTTTGTATCTCCAAAATCAACATTTAGATTATAAATTGTACAATAATAAAATAGAATACTTATTACATTTCAAAATCAAGCTCATATATTTCCTTTCAATTATTTGAAAATCATTTTTTTTTAAAATAGACCAACAGTATCCATATATAATTTTCTATCCTATGGTCAAGTGATACGGATATCTGTTGTTTCAATCCGTATAGTTTAATTTTACGGGTTATATTATTAAACCCGCAATCCTAAAATTTAAATAATAACTGAAAATCATTTGGGTTTATCATTTCAACCCATAACGAAGTTCTCCTATTCTAAAGTCCGTTAGGGTATGTATCATTTCAACCTATAGTGATTTCTAAAACTAAGGGAACTTGCAAAGTGAGAACGAAAAAGCATAACATAACAATTACTGGCAAAATACTTTAACATATAACAGTGTGAATTTACATAAGTGATCAAATTTAAATAACAACTTACCATATTTAACAGTTAATAGCTAGCAATTCAATTTTAACAGTATATTTAAATTGTCATTTCCTATGAAATCAATTTAATGAGCATGAGAACATTAACCGTGAGTGATTTCTCACTTTTCATGGCTAGAGAACGATGGAATTCAAGAGCAACTGACATGGACACAACACGATATTTCAAATAACCGCGACAATATCAAAGCGGATTTAGCACGATAAATTCAATGGAACATACAAATATGTATATATAAATGCGAAATATATGTATATACATTTGTTTTTATGGATAAAAGAAAGATAATTATATATATGACATATATAATTTCGTACAACAATTTTCAAAACTGGCATATGCATACAACTTTGCCGTTTAATATATATGTGTGAAATATATAACATATATAGGCTCAGGTACAAACATATGCCCTTCTTTCCTTATATATATTCGGCATATGTATGTACATCACAAAAAATTTCTAACAGGCAAAGCCTAGGCCAATCTAATTCTAATAATACTGCCCATTTATAGCACTGCATCTACACAACCTACTCATGCGCTGTATCGGTATATGTAGCACGAAAAGTTTAGTTAAGATAAATATATGACGAGTATGGAAGCAAGCCCTGTCAGAGAAACATATTATTTCTGTCAACAAGCAGATATATGGACATACATAATTAACATATATAAACTTGTACTAAGGCACAAAGTAATATATATATTAGATTGTAGCTGGAACATAAATAAAGAATAGCTAACAGGCTCTCATTTTCATACTTCTTCAGGGATCTTCATATCTATGGCAGTAGAAGGTGTGCGGTTGATGACGAAAGCTGCCATAGAAAAAGCTTCAGCCCAAAATCCCTTCTTCAATTTAGCAGTCAGTCTGAGGCATCTTGTTCTTTCCAATAATATCTTATTCATCCATTCTGCAACTCCATTAGATTAGGGGTCGCCTGGTGTAGTGTAATGTCTCTTAATGCCTTTAGACTCACAATAATCGATGAATTCCTATGATACAAATTCACCGCCATTATCTGAACAGAGAACTTTCAATTTCTTCCCTGACTGCTTCTCAACCATAGATTTCCACTTTCGAAACTTGTCAAAGGTTTCACTCTTTGACTGAAGAAAGTATACCCATATTTTACAAGAGAAATCATCTATAAATGAAACCAAATATATGGCTCCACCTAAAGACTGACAAGGGGAGGGACCTCAGACATCTGTATGAACATACTCCAAGATAGTTTTTGCTTTATGCTCTCCTATACCAAAAGAAATCTTCGTCTGCTTTCCAAGAATACACTCTTCACAAAAACCAAGTTTTGAATGATGAACTCCATCAATCAATCCTTGTTTTCTCAACTCATCCATATCGTGCTCACCGATGTGACCCATCTGTAAATGCCATAATCTGGAAGAATTCGAATCAACAGATGTAACAGAAGCTGATTCACCTTTTACAGTAATGCCCTTTAATAGATAAAGATTTCCTGCCCACACCTCTCATAACAATCGTGGAACCCTTCGTTATCGTCATTTTCTCTCCTTCCACTACAATCTTCAAGCCAAGTCTACTCAATGCCTCAAAAGAAATCAAGCGCCTCCTCAAATCAGGTACATGTCTAACATCGGCGATCGTACGAATAACACCATCAAACATCCTAACCATCACGCTACCAACACCAACCATACGGCAAGACACATCATTACCCATTAGAACTTCTCCTCCATCAATTTCATGGTAAATGGAAAAGCAGTTCCTATCAGGTGTCATATGATAGGATGTGCCAGAATCAATCAACCATAAGTTGCTCTTCCCAGAAGAGCCAGAAGTTGTAAATACATCGGTGTCACTTTCTGTATCTGATTTCTCTGCTGTAGAAGCTGAGGCTTGCTTTGGATCTTTTCTTCTACCTTCAAGCTTGGGACATTGTGCTATGAAGTCCCCTGATTTCTTATAATAATGACAAGTCAAATTCTTAGGCCTCCTAGACTGAGACCGTGAAGAATTCCGTCCTCCGCCTTTCTTCGACCTGCTTTGACCTCTACCCCTCTGAACAGATAAGCCTTCGGTATCACTATCCAAGCTAGTGCTCGCCAATCTATCTCTTAATACTTCATTATGAAGATCAGCCTTTACAACAGACAGGCTAATTTTACTGCGGCCATAAATCATGGAATTAACAAAAGCAATATACTCTTTAGGCAAGGAACATAAGAGGATCACAGCTTGATCCTCATTGGTAATATCAACTTCCGCTGCCTTCAGCTTCATAATCAAAGTCGTCAAAGCATTTACATGCTCCATGAGATCAGCTCCAGGCTTCATCTTGAACGAATAGAGTTGTTGCTGAAGAATAATCCGATTAGTGAGAGACTTGTCTTGATATGCATCCGATAATGCATCCCATAGTTCCTCCGCCGTCTTCTTCTGAGAGAATTCTCTAAGAACTTCATCTGAAAGGCTCAACTGAATTGTTGTGAGAGCTTCATCTTCCATCTCTTCCAAATCAGCTGCATCAATACCTTTCAATTTCTCAAGCATAGAAACAACCTTATAAGTCTTCTTCTTCTTTAATACAGCCTCCATCTTCATCTTTCAAGTACCAAAATCTCCTTTTTCGTCAAAACATGTTACTCCATAATTGACACTAGATCTACCAACAGACATACTAGAAGTAGCCACTATAATCCAAACAGAAACAATAACACTAGCTCCGGTACCAAACTGTAGTGAATTTTGTTTTAATTTAAGCGGAAGCGAATTATTTGATCAGGATCTAGTATTGCCTATTTAGATACCAATGGAACTTAAAAAAACTCAATTATGCAGTCTCACAGAAATAATAGCAAAAATAAGAGACACAGAAGATTTAACGTGGTTCGGATATGAATATCCTACGTCCACGGAGACCCAACAACTTCTTTTATTTCACTAAAGAAAAGAGTACAAAAGAGAGGGAAGAATAATGGTGGATACTATCACATACTCGCACTTGCATATATGAAGATGAACTTCCTTTATTTAAATAGACTTAATGAAGTAGTTACTTAGAGATTAAGAAAATTAATTTACAGAAAATGTTTGAAACCTTTCTGAATATCCGTGATTTGATTTCTATATAAATGGATAATGATAATCTTGGTTTCCTTAATTTTTCTTGTTTGAATCAATCTCCATCAACAATCTTTTCTTTCTTCGTATAACAAATTCTTTGACTAATTAATTGGTTGACTAATTAATTAGTTTCCTTCAAAATATTCTTCCATATAACAACCAAATTAATTGATTTGAATAAATAAATTAATCAATTTCTTTCATCTTTAACAAATATTTGAATCATCAAAATTTAACATGTTTGTATGTCTCAGTCACCTTTTAAAGCATCACCCAGGAAATATTGTAATAAGCTGAAAAAAAATGTATTATCATCAAATCACAAATCACTAAAACAAATGTCTACAAACATCAAGCAATAGAAAGAGATATACAATGTTAATGAGTTGAGTTTAGGTGAGACCGCCGAATAAAAAATGAATTTTTTTGGGGTAAAAGTCCTTTGTAAATAGTAATTCTCTATTTGTTAGCTTAATAACATTAGGCAATCAAATCATCATCTATCTGCGATAAATTCAAATCTCAGATGCAACAGTCCTCCAAATCACTGTTCTCTAGAAAATCCTCAAATCGTCGTGACATGCATAGGAACACCAGACCTTGGACATGATCCTCCACATGCCCATGATTTGCAGTAGACAAAACACCTCAGCCTGCCACAACTTCATCCCTAAACCCCCTCCTTCCCCCCTCTCAAAATCTCGTTAGCGTTGCAAATTTACCTCAACCCTGAGCCAGATCGTGGAAATAACTTTCCATCGAGTTCGGCATCCAAAACTTCTTGCAATCTAAGTTCTTGTGACAACGGATCAAGTCTTATAAAGCAAAATTTGAAACGTTTACGATGATGAATCAAGGGTATAAGTAAGCGAATTGGGCAGAAACAACGGATTATATGTTTTATGGAGCGAAAGGGCATTTTGGGCATTTTCAAAAGACGCGGTTGAAACTAATGGACTGAATTTACATACTAATAGCAGTAGAGATAGAGATATGAGATTGAAGAATAATTCATGCAACTCAAATTTTATATTTTTGAAATCAAACTTAAAAATATACTAAAATTGTTTGATATATGTTTGTACAGAAGTCCATTTACCATGTAGTACCAACCTTCACAGCGCTAAACAAACTATGTATTAAGTAACGTCCTTGCTGATACCATTATTACCATATACCTACAATAATGTATTTGAACGAAAATTTCCATAATTAGACTAACTATATGCACTTGTACAAAATCTGTATAGATTGAAAATTACACAGTATCTTAATACTGCGTGCATTTTTGCACACCTTTCATCGATGTTAAATAAAGTTTCAACAAATAAATAATTGTTATATTTCTTAGAGCATTCCCAGCAGAGTAAATCAATGTTAAAATGGAGCTGATCTCCGCTTCCGTTCTTCCCAACGGCGTAAATTCGAGCGTGAAGAGGAACGGAAAGTGAAAAGTGGCCCCATTTTTTTTAAAGCGACGATCGTTAAACGATTTTCTGTAAACCTTTTGAGCGTTAAACGATCGTTAAATGGCGATCGTTAAACCGTTCAGAAAAAAAGCGTCGATTTTTTTTTCATGCCCTAAGTATAAACAGTTTTTTAGAAAATCGTTTAACATCATTTCTTTTAATAAAAAAAAATCGCTTCCCTTTTGCTACTGGTCGAGTGTGAATTTCTCCCATTTAACTTCTTTCAAACCACTGATGTAACATCCCGCCTTTTGTACGATTTAAATCAATGATAAACCACATACGTCAGACTTAAACCATACAGAAGGATGGATTGTTATGGGGTAAATAAGAAAAAGCAGAGAAAGAAAAGAACAAAACAGAATCTTGCAGTGGAACGATAAAATATAATAATCAAATATACAGTTCATGAAGCTGTTTTATGAAATATTCGATTATACTTATACAATACATATCAGAGTTACACATATCAGAGAATAATAAATACTACAACGGAGTACATGATGCGGTGAATAATATAATAAATAATAGTAATATAATCTTCGTCTTTGTCCTCTAAAAATAAAGTCTTTGCATCCTGAAATGCTCAGACTGACCCGAGCGAATTGAAAAGACAAAACACTCGAGTCGGAACTAAAAGATCTTATGTAAGTTAAATCAACAGTAAATAAAATGAGTGGAACGACGTCAGAGATATTTATGAAATTTGACATCTCCTATCCAGTGTCAACACGAGTGCAATAACTTAAGAGATGCTCAGGATTCACAGCTCCTAAGGATCCGTTAAACTATTTACTATGTAGTAAAATTTCGCAATTATAATAATGTCTACAGTAATTTAAACTTACTTTTGAATAGCGTTAAGGAGTGACACAATATTCCCCTTAACACAATAATAGTCCCAGTAGTCCATCTAGTATCAACGCATCTCCAGATCGGGAGACTACCCTAAATACTCCACGGGCTACGGGAGAAATCCAAAATCGTACAAGGCGCGCTAGGGTTGGTGACATGACACAACTAGGCAATGCCAGGGTACATATACCAATTAAGCTTCCGGGCCAGTGGTAACGCGTAGCGCGCAGCTACCACCTACCTCGAGCCACACCCCCAAATCAAAAAAAATCAAAAGTGGCCATCGAATCAATCCAAAAGTCAGAGTATAATCTCGAAGGGATGTGTCCGATAAAAGGTGCTACCTTCTTAGCCCGTCGATCGCTCCTGTTTTAGCCACCTTATGCCAAATCACGGGAGTCGGGTATACGTATTTACCTCAAAGGAAACGCCGCCACCATCCTACTTCATTCTGGAATCTCCACCGCGTATACGGTTGTTAAAGTGGTTTTCGAAGTTGGCAGAGAATATGACAACTTCGATCTCGGTTTCTTTAACAACCAAACGTTATTATAACACCACGTCTCTTCAAAATAATTATACTTCAAAACCAGAATATCCATTTCAAAACCATATAAATACGACATCATTTCCGTTTCAAAAACCCATCAATATGATATCGTTTTATTAAACCCCAAATCAATATAATATCATTTTATTTCGAATATATCCTTTCTAAAATCATAGCACTTTCAAAATAATAAATTTTGAAACCAAACGCTTGAAATATAACCTTTCAAAACATAATACTTCGAATTTTCATAGTTTCTAAACCATAACTTCCAAAACTTAAATGGTTTAATTATTCAAACAGTATATAAAATAAAATAGTTTGAATTTAAAATTACTTTATAAAGTAAAATAATTTCCTCGACTTCACAATTTTATTCACTTTAAATTGAATCTCGATTCATATCTTTGAACTCACTTTCAATTTCAATAAACCATTTCAATTTCAATATGTTTCAAACTTTGAGTATTAACCAATTTCAAAACTAAGGTTGGTAATTACGATTCAACGATTCAATGTTCTATTTTTAGTTTTGAAATATTTGCATAATGAATCCATTTTCATTTAAATAAAACTCAAATTATAAATAACTATATTTCCTTCAATTTATTTATCTTGAAATATTCGTTTAATTCATCTTAAACCAAAATCCAGTTATACCAATCATACCTTTAAAATCTCAATTTTTATTTAAATTTCCAAATCAAATTTGTTCGAGTATAATTCTTAAATAATTTAATTCAATCAATTTCATATTTTACTTCACTCCTTATTCTCATTTAAGTCATCTAAACTTCAGAAATATAATTTAAATAAATACTTAACCATATTATATCTTAATAAAATCAAACTTTATTATTAAACTTATTTTATACTTTAAACTAGTCTTATACATAGATCAAAACCAAAATTTAACTATATATAAATATAACATTTATAAAATATCTAAATCAATATCTCATAAAACCATATATTTCTTTACCAAACTATAGAAATCATTTCAAAATATTTATATATATAGACCACGGTATCTGTATATAATTTTCTACCCTATGGTCAAGTGATACAGATATTTATCATTTCAATCCGTAATATAAAATAAAAATACGGTTATGTATCATTTCAAACCGCAATCCCGAATGAAATAGAAATGCATAACAACTTGCGGTTTATAACAATATAAAATACAACATCCATTCATCCAATATCAATCATCAACCATTTATCACAATCATCATCCAATTCAAACAATAACATCAATAAATAACAGGTGTTTACTGGCAGTTTATATCCAATAATAAATTTAAATAACAATTTAACTGGCAGTTTATATGCAATAATAAAGTAAATAACAATTTAATTCAATAAATTCAATTTAACTGGGATGATGATTAAAAATATGTCAAACAGTCATAAATAAATTTCTAATCACATCACAAATTAATTTAACACACATAAGAAAATTTAGAAGTCGTGAGTGGGTTAACCACTCACCTTTCGAATTTAAATTAAATTTAAATCCAATTTAAACCCAAAATTTGAACAGTTCACCAAAATGTCCGGAAACTCAATACGAATCTAGCGGAGAAAACCGTGCGTAAAACGAACCTCCTATGCAGAAATTACACAAATTAGAAGTTGTATGATTTAAGTTTAAAAGAATAAATAAAATAAACACTAATTTACACGTCAGCTGCCTAGCATTTTCTTCTCGCGCACGCAACAGACACGGCTTCGTTCGAAACCCTTCAACAGCCACGACCCAGATTGCGCGCGCCACCGCGCCTACACTCCGTCACTCGCCGATCGTGGCCCTACTAGAACCTCACCCGAGACCCCAATCCACCTCCCCCATCGGCAACCTCCTCCATCGCCGATCGATGCACGAGAATCCCCCAGCAGCCGTCGATTTTCGTAAACCCTAGAGCAATTTTTCATGACGATCTAACCGCTGAAATTCCAAGCGAACCCCTCAGATGCGTTCCCCTCAGCAATCCCTACAAAACCCATAAATGATTCGACGATCCGATGACGTTCATCGACGCGCGATGAACGGCCGTGAATGTTTCATTGATTTCCGGCCACATAGAAACTCAAATTGAAAAACGAATTATATTTTGACTTGCGCTCGTCGAGAGCTTCAAATCCATACAAAATTCGATATAGTTTGTAAAGTTTGAAATTTTGATTTAATTTTGAAATTGCAATTGTGTGACGACCCGTAAATTTCGACCATTTAATTTGTTAATTTAAATTTGATTTTTTGTAATTTAACGAAGAAAGAAAATGAAAATCTTATAATTTATATTGAAGCGTGTAGAACTTAGATGAAACGATTGTACTTAAATGTTAATAATTAAATATTACAAGTGTGTGAAACGTAAAGATAAGGGTTAAGAGTTGTTAGAATGGGTATATTAAAATAATGATAAAGTGTAAATGTAAGTATTAATAGAAACATGAGTTTATTTGAAGGGAATGTATTAATTATTTTGAAACCTTAATTAATATGGGTAATTAATTTAATATAAGCAAAACCAATGCAAATATTGAATTTATCATTAAGCAATAATAATAAATAGTAATCAATTCAAAATTGGTAATCCATTTTTTTTGATAATAGTGGGTATAATCTAATAAGTTTAAATGTCAATGCAATACCAATTAATGGATTAGAAGTGATTGCGAAATTGGAATTCGATAAATGCAGTAACTGATGTAGTGCATATAAATTTATGGAACTAATGTAAGATTTTAACTGATGGTAATTAAAATTTGGAAATAACGAAAATTTCATATGACTATTGGTTAACGTAAAGATTTAAAAGATTCATTTATTTAATGATAAATTTAATTGATTGTAAATAAATGAAACTCAACATAAGTGAATGCAATTAGGTAGTATGTTATTTGGTAATAAATTTAAAGGTAGATAACAACTATTATAAATTCCCTAATTAATTGGTCAATAAATTTATTTGTAATAACGTTCATTTAAGTGTTGATAAATTATAATGTCGTTATTAACAATAAGCGTTACTTTAATAATTTTGATTGATTGAGAAATTAATACGAGAAGTATGTAAAGTAATAACTAAGAAAGTAATACGTTATAAATTGATTATAACCTAAACGTAAGTGTAAGTTAGAGGTTAGAATTAAATCTAATCCGTTTAATTGAAAACTTATTAAAATAAATTGGATTTAATTTAAAATAAAGGGGTTATTTTAAGAAACTGAAATAAATACTATAATTGGTAAATTAAGTTACTTTAAATTGAAACGGGAATTGGTTTAAAGAATTATAAATTTATAAGTAAATCAAGATGATAAAATTTATGAATTATAGAATTTTAATTTTAATAGTGAGTTAATTTATTAAATTTATAATTGTTGGATTTATTGCAAATGAATGAAATTAAATATAAAATTTTACGTTAATTGAAAATTAAGTTGAAATTGGAAAATATTTATGTAATAGCTTTGAACCAATGTTAATTTCATCCATTTGACTGTAATGGATTGAAAAAAAAGAATGAATAGTGAATTCAATGGAATTTTTGAAAAGTTGATTTATAATTGATAAATATAACGAGATTTGAATTTACGCTGAAATTTATGATTGCATCAACAATTAATTGACATCTAAATTGGTTTAAATCACTGAGATTGTTTAAGAAAACAAAACTGATAAGATTTGTAAAAATTTGGAAGTGAAATTGAAAAGTGATTTAACTAATGAATTTTTAATTTATTAATTTAATATAAAATAGTCATTTTGGCCACTGACTCGGATTTCGATGAAACCAGTTTTATCGAATCCGTAATGGTGAATTATGATAGTGTTTCAAGTTTCGTAGCGATCGGACTTGTCATTTGATCGTACGGACTCAAAATGCTTTGAAAATTATGCAATTGAAATAACATCTTCATACGATGGAATTTGGATGTGAAACTTTTTCCATCGCGTTCAGAATATTTTAAATCACCTATTTCGATATATGGGTTTACCAAATTTCATTCCGGGGTCAGAACGGGCTTTTTGGGCCAATTATCGTTCAGCATGTTTGTTTATCGGATCCATCTACTCTATTTCTATCCTATCAATATAAACCCAGTTATAAACCCTAGTCTCCATCTATGCTCATTTGTTTGTGTATACAATCACACAGCTCCTCCTCTTCAAATGGCTGCAAACATTAGATCCAAATACAATTTAAAAATCAAATTCAAAGTCTAAAATTCAAAGTCCTCGGAAAAATCTCAAAATAATATATGTTGAAGCTCTCGACGAGCGTGATTCAATGGTGTAATTCATTTTTCAACTCCACGCATCGTTTGACCAGAAATCGTGGTCAAAACTTGAATTTTCGAAATCCTAAGGCCAATTTGGGGGTTTTTATTTTGGCGTGAATTGGTGAAATCGCTTTCTGGGTTTTGTCGAGGGGAGCGTCAGGAAGCTATCGTCAGTAGTCGTGTCTTCCAATTCGAACCGTGGCTCTCGAATTTCGTGAATTAGGGTTCCGGTTGGAGGCGGCGGCGGCGTTGACTGGGGGTGCCGCACCTATGCTGGTCGGTAGAGGGGGAGATGGAGGTTCCAACAGTGGCTACGGCGTATCAAACGGAGGTCGGAGGCGAGCACGGTTCGCGGTCAAAGATGTGGTCAACGGCCTTGTTTGGGTTCGTGCGTTTTGGCTTGATTTCCAGGGTGCGTGCGTTTTTGCATGAGGAAGAAGATTTGTGATGACGTGGCAGCTAGTATGTGTTCTCTTTTTTTTTTTTCTTTTTTTTTTCAACTCGCAATTATCGCTATAACTTCTACATACGAACTCCGTTTCACGCGCGATTTTTTTTTGTTAGGATCGTAATAAAATTCCAGATCTTTTGACGCTGGTTTGGACAAATTCTGAGACCGTCGAATTTTTGGGTTTAAATTGGATTTGAATCCAATTTAAATTCAAAAGGTGAGTGTTTTAACCCACTCACAACTTCTAAAATTTCTTATGTTTGTTAAATTGATTTTTGATATGAGTAGAAATTTATTTATGACTGTTTGACATGTTTTATTCATTATTTCAGTTAAATCGCATTTATTTAAATTAACTGTGAATTAATTTTATTATTGCATAAAAATTTGACAGTTAAAATTTATTTATTTGCATATAAACTGCTAGTTAAACAGTTATTAAATTTATTATTGAATATAAACTGTTAGTTAATACCTGCATTTATTACCTGTTATATTTTATATGCTCTATATTGATGTTTGTTTAAATTGGATGATAATTTGTAATAAATGGTTGACGATTGATATTTGGATGAATGAATGTTTATTTATATTAACTGCAAGTTGTTATGCATTTCATTTCATTCGGGATTGCGGTTTGAAATGATATACAACCACATTTTTATTATTAAATTGCGGATTGAAATGATAAATATCCGTATCACTTGACCATAGGGTAGAAAATTATATACAGGCACCGCGGTATATATATAAAATTATTTTTTTGAAAGGATTTTATGGTTTTGGATAGGATACGGTTTAATAAATATTAATTTTTGACCTTATATAAAATCTTATTTTATGTACATATATAGTTAAATTATTGAATTTAAGCTGTGTATAAATTTGTTAAATAAAATAAACAAGATGAATGATGGAGTTTGATTATTTATATTATATGGTTAAGTACATGTTAAGATATTGAGAATATATAGAGTTTTTAATGTTTTAAATCAATTTATATTAGGAGTTAAGTTGAAAATTCATTTGGAATCGAGCTTAATTAAGAATTTAACTTCATAAGTTGATGTAGAATTTATTAACTTGAAATTTTAAAAGGTATGACATTTATAACTGAAATTTTATTCAAGATGGATTAAATGAATATTTCTAGTATAAATAAATTGGAGGAAATTTTGATAGTTAAAAGTAATTTGAGTTTTATTTAAAATGATTTCGGATTTATTAGGCCAATACTTCAAAATAAATAATAGGACTTTAAATTGTTGAATAGAAATTTCCAACCTTAGTTCCAATTGTTTAATATTCAAAGTTTGAAATATATTGAAACTGAAGTGGTTTATTGAAACTGAAAGCGATTTTAAATTTATGGATTTTGACTTAATCTTAAATGAAATAAATGGTAAGTCGGGGAAATTATTTTATTTTATAAAGTAATATAAAATCAACTATTTTATTCTATATACTGTTTAATATCCAAAACCATTCAAGTTTTAGAAGTTATGGTTCTAAAGCTATGAATTTTGAAGTATTATGTTTTGAAAGTTATAATCCAAATGTTTGGTTTCCAGATATTATAAATTTTAAGCAGTATGATTTTGGAAAAAGAAATATATTTGAAATAAAAATGATATTATTGATTTGGGTTTTATAAAAATAATATCGAAATGAGTTGTTTTCGAAATGGGAATGATATCGTATTTATGGGTTTTGAAATGGATAATTATTTTCTAGTTTTAAAGTATAAACTATTTTAAAGACCGCGGTGCTATAATAACGTTTGGTTGTTGAAGAGACCGGGATTAAAAGTTGTCATACTCTCTGCCAACTCCGAAAACCACTTTAACAACCGTGTACGCGGTGGAGATTCCAGAATGAAGTAGGATGGTGGTGGCGTTTCCTTTTAAGGTAAATACGTGGACCCGACTCCCGTGAGTTGGCGTAAGGTGGCTAAAACAGGAGCGATCGACGGATTAATAAGGTAGCACCTTTGATCGGACACATCCCTTCGATATTACACTTTGACTTTGGATTGATTCGGTGGCCACTTTTGATTTTATTTGGGGGTGTGGCTCGAGGTGGGCGGTAGCTGCGCGCTACGCGTTACCACCGACCCGGAAGCATAATTGGTATATCTACCCTGGCATTGCCTAGTTGTGCCATGTCACCTACCCTATCGCGCCTTGTACAAGTTTCTATTTGTGTCATACCTATGGAGTATCCTCTGGTAGCCTCCCGATCAGGAGGTATTACGGTACTGTATAGACTATTGGCATTATTTGTGTTAAAGGCTATATGGGTAACCCCTTAATGCTATTAAAAAGTAAGTTTATTTTATAAATAGGCACTATTGTTATAGCGCAATATACTATATAGTAAATAGTTTAACGGATCCTTAGGAAATGTAAATCCCGAGCATCTCTTGAGTTACTGCACTTATATTTATTTCTGTTAATTTAACTCACATAAGATCTTTTAGTTCTAACTCGAGTGTTTTGTCTTTTCAAATTCGCTCGGGTCAGTCCGAGAATTTCAGGATCGAAGACTTTAGATCTGGAGGACGAAGACGGATATTTCTACTATTATTATTAATTATATTCCACTACACTATTTAATTCCGCTGCATTGATTATGATTGGTATGTGAACTCTGATATTTATTGTATAAAGAAGAATCAAATGTTTGTAAACAGTTTATGAACTGTACATTTATTATTATATTTTATCCTTCCGCTGTGAGGTTCTATTTTGTTTTTCTTTCCCTGTTTTTCCTTATTTACCCCATAACAATCCGCCCTTCCGTATGGTTTGAATTGGCACGTGTGTCGATTTAAAGCGTGCGAAAAGGCGGGACGTTACAGATTGAAATTTAGGGTTCTGACTGCCATTGAAAGAGGAGAAACAAATAGAATTGTATGTATAGAAATGAGGAATAAGAAATAGGCTAGGGTTTATAACGATGTATATATAGACAGAACAAAATAGAAGCAAACGGGTTAGATTGGTTTGGAAAAATCGAACGATAATGGCCCAAAAAGCCCGTTCTGGTTCCGGAATGAAATTAGGTCAACCCATATATCAAAATAGATGTTTTAAAATATTTTAAACGCAATGGAACAAGTCCAAATTCCATCGTATGAAGAAGTTAAGCCAAAATCAAGTTATTTTAAATTGATTTCAGTTGATTTCAATTAAATTGATTTCAAGGCGTTTCAAGCCCATACGATCAAACGCCAAGCCCGATCACTATGAAACTTCAAATCCTACAATAATTCACCGTTATGGATCCGATGAAACTGGTTTCGTCGAAATCCGAGTCAGTGGCCATCTTGCTATTCAATAAATCCATTTATTTGATTTAAAATCTTGCTATTCAATAAATTGACATCTTATGGGTATAATTAGCATTGATTTATATTACATTTCATTAATGTATGTTTCATTTCATATTAATTCTCATTAACGTAGTATTTTATTTTATTAAATTTCAATAATCCATTTATTACAGCTCAAAATACAATAAATTAATCAAACATGAATTTCAATTGTTTTCATTCAATCAATTGCCATATTATGGATAGAGTTTGCAATGGTTACTTCTTTTTGAATTAAAATCTTCAATGCCAAATTAGATCTACCCTAACTGCACTAATTAAGTAAATTAATTGCAACTGATTTCAAATTAAATTTTATGAACTAAATAAATAGGTAACTTATAACAATTGTTACCATTAAACTTAAACTACCTTTAAGTTTATTACTTTTAAACAAATTATTATAATTACTTCTAGAACATTGACTTTATTCAATTACCATTTATTATAATTTAAATTCATTAATTAATTCAATGCTTACATTTGTTTTCTTATATTCAATCTGTAGCTAAGTATAACATCTACATTATTTCCAATTTACTAATTACCATCCATTATACCTTACAATTGTTCAATTTATTGGGATTGCGCTGAATTAGTTATTTATTAACTTATATTAACATTATTACCTTTATTTTAGTGATTTTATTATTAAATTACAGATTTGTTTATTTTCTTTCCGAGTTAAATAACTAAAACTCATTAAATTAACAAAATTAAATATTAAATTTCATTTAATTGTAATTAATCAAATTATTAAATTTAAATTCCAATAAATTAATAAATCTTAAATTTCCATTCTTTTTATTCAACCTATTATTATATTATGAATAAAATTAACCTCATTACATCTCATTCCCGTTATTAATTCATTAACAAAATTTAAATTTTTATTTATTCAAGATTTAATTGCCAAAATCTTATTAAGTTAACAAAATTTAATTATCGAAATTCTACGGGTCGTTACACTCTCCCCCACTCAAAACTTTTCGTCCCCGAAAAGGACAAGAAGGAAAGAATTGAGTAAACAATATCTAATTCAAAAATATTAACTTTATAAACAAGTAAATTTACAAAATTAAATAATCTAAATAAAATATATCAATTTATAACCATTAAATCTTTTTATACTCAAATTAATAAAGTTTGGAAAACATTTTTTTTCAAAAAATTTTCTAAGTCCAAAATTTACGGAAAATTTCGGTAGAGTCTACTTTGTACGGAGAGGCTCGGGAGCAAACAAAATATCAAATATAACAATATACAACATATATTTTCCAAAATAATATATATCCCAACCTGAGAAAAACAATATAATAACGCTATAAACCGTAATTCAAAAACGTACATATTTGTCGGGCAATTACGCTTAATTATGAAACCAAACGCAGTAGTAATTGCTTCCATAACCTGCATTTCGCTTATATAATCTAAAAGAGTTAATAATTACATAGAATGAAATGTTTAAAGTTGTCTCAACCATAAACAACAAATCAATACAAACAACAATCACTTGCACAAGGCATACAATCATCATATATAATCAACACAAATCAATCATTCATTCATATCAAACAAAACAAATAGTTGTTCGGGTTCAAACTTTAAATTGCAAAGAATGGAAAATTAAACTAATTTGTGCACCATTTACTTAACAGTCTTACATGAAACTAAATAGATTATTCATTCATCCAAACAATTTTAAAGTATCCTTGCCCAAACAACCATAACTAAACAAACAACAATTTTAAACAATAGATCAATATCGTTCTTATTAATTTCATTTCATTCATTTGTTGTTTGATTTCTTTTTCATCCATATAATGATTTATCCTTTATATTTACACTTATTTCTTGCAAATTTTCATTTCCAACCGTTGATTCAGTGTCTATTTCACTTATTTGCACTTATACTTTCATAAATTCATTTTATTTATTCATACCACATAAATTTTCTTTTTATTGCATTACATTCATCCACTTCTCAATTTCATTTATTTTCATATATTTATTACTTAATTTCATTTATTCATTTATTTATAACACTAACCTTCAATTTATTTAATTTGTAATCTTTCAATTATACTTAAGTTTATAACAACTACAACATCCAATTCTTATTTATTAAAGAATTTCATTAAATACTTTCATTATTTCAAATTTTACTTGTAAAGTTTCCCATTACGTTTACTTTTAACATTTTAACTTTTTAATAGTTGGTAAATTATATGTGTGTTAAAGAATGCAATTGAAAATTATAAAAGCTAATCTCATTTCTTTTTAAATTAATTAAATGTTCAATAATAATATTATTTGTTTTATAGATTACAATTTCAACTTTCTTTTTAATTCCATTTATACTTAGCATTGAATCTCTTAGTTCCTTTAGAGGTTTAAATTTGTTAGTTGAATTTCATTTCACTACACTAATTGAAACTATTAATTAAAGGAAACTTAAGAATTAAATACCGGATTTTATCCAAATTATTTAAAAACTATAGATAAATGCATATACTTACAATTTATATATCCAATTATATTTAAACAATTTGAAATTTTATATTTGTTTATCAAAATAAGTCTGCAGTAAAACTACTACATTGGCCTTCCCACTTTGAAACTCAAAAACGAAGGTCGGTGATGCGTGCACTCATCATCGAAATTATTTTCCAGCGACAGAAAGGGGAGTACAGAACTTATTTTCATTCAAAGTTTCTTTAAAACAATTCTTTCAAATTATATTGAAATATTGTAACAACCCTAGATTTTGACTATATATTTAAATTTGACTTTATTTCATTTTGAAATTATATTTTTTTTTTTATTTGTGTGATATCATTTCTAAACATTTTTAAAATGATAATATAATTTTTCCAAAATTTATTGTATTTATTTCCTATTTTCAAAGGCCGTTTTCTAATTTTCTGCCATTTTCTTCATTTTAAATTTCTTTATTTTATTTTACATTTGTTTTATTTATGAAAATTCATCTCTAAATATTTTTAAAATGATAATAGAATTTTTCCAGAATTTACTGTGTTGATTTTCTATTTTTAAGGGTTGTTTTCCTATTTTCCGCTATTTTCTTCATTAAAAATTATATAATTAAATTTTAAATATTTATTTTGTGAATATATTTTTATTTTATGTTATTATTTATGTTTAAAAATAATTTACAAGCTTATATGAATTTTCTAAAAATTATTTCATTTAACTTCAAATTTTGCTAGTCTAGTTCACTGTTTTTAACTATTTTACTTTACATAATTGATAAATATTATGTTTATTTGTATATTTGTTAAAAATTTCGAAATCTTATCTGATATTATTATTATTTCAGCTACATAAATTTATATAAATAATAAAAGGTAAATTGAAAGGGTTTGTGACCTTTTGTTTCCTATGGCATTTGATTTTCCCACCTTTTCACATTTTAACTTACTTTTGCCATCAATTAGCCATAACTACTCACATAATTCAGCTTCCTACCTCCATTCTTCATTCACGTACATCTTTTTCCTCCTTCCTGAAAAAAATTTCGGCCTCCTCTTGATTGAGAAGCTTGGTAAAATTCTATTTCCTTTTATCTTCTTTTGTTCACTTATGTTGATTTTTCTAGTTTGATTTTGCACTTGCTTCACCTCATGTAGGTTCAACCATGTCACCTTGCTGCCTAGCCGCCTCCACCACCTGATGACACACCACCAGCACCTCCTCCTCACCAGTCACCCAAGCGATGAACACCCTTGGTGATGCATATCCACAAAAGTTTCAAAACACCCTTCATATTGACCTAGCCGAGCACTAGCTTCCACATCCACCACTTCCACCAACCATAGCGCCCCCAACTCCACCACCACCACCTCCAGCACCCACAGCCACACCACCACAGTGGACCCAATCCTCTGGCCGTGACACCTAGGGCCTTGGCCGAGCCCAATTCGTGGCCCAAAACCCATGTGTATGCATGATTTTGTGTTCGCGCCTTTACCGACCTTTACACCATCACTCAAACTCATGTTAGGCCGACCTTAGCAACCCAGACCTGACCCTAAATCATTTTCTTAGACATGGTCAATACCTCTGGCCGAGCCTATGAGATGTCGAAAGCAAGTGCAAAGCATTTCAGCTTTGTTTTATGAAGTTATTTCTAGCATAGTTTATCGTACTTTTGGTCTGAAGCCTTATAATTGTTATATTGTTTGTTTGATTTGTATTCAAGGGAATTAATCCTTGGCTCCTCCATTTCGTATATGTATCGTGCTTTTGTGCTTGTGTAGATCCCGTTGTTCAATTCGTCGTTGTGTCATCAGCTCAAAACAGTGAGTTATTCTCACCAGACAGTCTTATACTTATATGAATAGTAAATTGATCGCTTGTGAATATGTAAACTGCATCACCATATTTTATTCGCTATGTCACTATTATATGATGTTCACACATGATTAAACACCTGTTATATCATATGTTACTGCTATATTATTGCTGTTTTGTTATTTTATCAGTTAATCACATTGCAAGTTCCCTTTAGATTAGAATCACTATGGGTTGAAATGATACATACCCGAACGGACTTTAGAATAAGGAAAAATCGTTATGGGCTGAAATGATAGGCCTGAATGATTTCCAAATTTATTTCATTTACTTGGGACTGCGGGTTCGAAATGATAAAACTCGAATTTTCTTTGTAAATTACGGGTTGAAATGATATATTACCCGTATCACTTTTCCTAGTGTAGAAAATTATATACAGACCCGTAGTTAATATATGTTTTTCTAAAAAATTTAAATTTATTTTAGAAATGTAAATATTAAAATATTTTGATTTAAATCTAATTAAAAATGATTTTTTGGTAAAATATTATTGATTTTCTGAATAATTATAAGTGAAATAAATTAATGAAGAAGTTAGAAAATTTTGAATGTAAGTTATTTTGGAAATTTTGATTTAATTATAATTGGAAATCAAGTTGAATATGAAATCATGATAAATTTATGATAATTTGAACTTAAATGAATTTAAAGTGATTTTATATCATATTAATGATTTTTAATAAAGTTGAAATGTGAAATGAATGAATAGTTAAGTTGAAATTTTGAAGTATAACTAAAACTGGAAATTCATGGAATTGACTTAAAAGTGAATTTTTAGTTAAGAAAATAAAAATAAAACTAAGGTATATTTGAGAATTTGAACCTAAGTGTTAGGTTGAAATTTTAATGTAAGGAATTTAAAATTTAACATTGCAATTTAATAAGTGAATTAGTGTTAAATATGATTTTTTAAAATGGAAATTTAACTTTATGATATCATGAACTTAAGGAAAATTAAATGGTGTTTATAAAATTAAAAGTGAGCGATTTTATAAGTTAAAAGTGATTTAAAGAAAAATATAATTGTTGTGAAATTATATGGAAAATTTGAAGTTAATTAACTGCATTTTTGAAATGCTATTATTTATAATGTAAATGATAATACAGCATTTGTAAATGTTGTAGTTGATAAGTGAACTAAATAGCTAAATTGAATTAATGGCTATTATAGCATCTTATAAATGCTATAATTGTTGGATTAAACTAAATTTTCTTTGAGACTAGTGTAACTCTATTACAGCATTGTAAAAGCTGTCTTTTTGTTAAATTGAACTGTTTTGAATATAACTTTCTGTAGCATTTTCCAAATGCTGCGAAAGTTGAATTTTCGCTGTTTTGATAAAATTTAAGCGAATAAATTAACCTTGAAAGTTGAAAATTTTGGAAATTTAATAATTTAATTTTTTTTATGTAATAACTTCATTTTAAATGATCTAAATGAAGTAATTTGTTTGGAATTGAACTATTTTGAAATGTGAATTAAAATGGTATTTTTAAATTGAATAAAATGAATATGTTTTCAAATGAAATGATAAATTTGATACTTTGAAATGGATATGAAATGATATTTTATTTTTGAAAATAAATACCATTTTAAATTATAACTATGGATTATAATAACGATTGGTTGTTAAAGAGTCCGGGATCGGATATGGACATACTCTCTGTCGATACCGAAAACCACTTTAACAACTGTGTACGTGGTGGAGATTCCAGAATGAAGTAGGATGGTGACGACGTTCCTAAGGTACATTTCGTGGACCTAACTCCCGTGAGTTAGCATAAGGTGGCTAAAACATGAGCGATCTCGGGCCAAGGAGGTAGCACCTCTAGCTGAACACACTTCTTCGATACCATTCTATTACTGTTGTGATTGTTTGGGTGCACCCCTTGATTTTGGAGTGTTGTTCAGGGTGGGAGTATGTGGCTGCTGCGTTACCACCTGCTCGTGTGCGTAATTGGTATATCTACCCTGGCATTGCCTTGTGTGCCGTGTCACCTACCATACCGAGCCTTTACTACGAGTTTGTTTTTCTCCCGTAGCCCGTGTGGTATCCTCTGACAGTCACCCGGAGTGGAGATGGCATGATATTGGATGGACTACTGGGACTATTATGTGTGAAGGGTGATATGGGTAGCCCAGAACGCCTTTTAAAAGTATGTTTATTTTACTGTAGACATTATTATAATAGCGAAATGCTACTATATAGTAAATAGTTTAACGGATCCTTAGAGGATGTGCGGTCCCAGGCATCCTTTAAGTTACTTGTATCTTTATTACAGTTCACTTGAGTTAGTTTACATTATATAAGTATATATTGTCCTGACTCGAGTGTTTTGTGTTTTGCTTTACGCTCGGGTCAGCCTGAGTATTCACAGGTTTGGATTCTCTTCCTAGAGCTGGTCTTTCACTGGAGTTTCTGCTTATCTACATATTTATCTACTTTTGTTTCAGCTGTTCTAGTTTATCTCATGTATTAGTGAACTTCTATGTATTTGGGATTTCTATTATGTTGTTTTCAGACTGTATTATGTATTTGGTTTGAGACTCTGTTATAGTAGCTTCATGAACTACTATGTTATTTTATATTTCGCGGCGAGTTATTCTGATTGTTCTGTGTCTGTGATTCTGTATATTTGATTTCATTTGCTCCAAATTTATTTACAATCTGTTATTTCGCATCATTCAAGTCAGACATGTGTGGATTATTGTCGATTTGAATGGTACGAAATTGGGGTTGTTACAGTTGGTATCAGAGCTTTGGTTTTTGGCAACCATTGCCTCTGCGGAGCAAAAACTCATTAGAGATAGGGTATTTCTACCCTAGAATGAGTGAAATCAATCTCAGAATCATATCTTTGTGAGAGACGTATTTTCAAAGTATAAAATGATTTTTCAAAATGTTTTCAAAGGATTTTCAAAGATTGTTTTGATATATAAAAATTTTCTTGCTTTTAAAGGATTTTCAAATGTTTTCTAACTTTCCCTTCTTTCATATCTACCTTGTTAGGATTTTTCTTTCTTTAAGATATTCATCCAAGTGTATTATCTTGCCTTATCTTAATTTATCTTTCGCTTGTCTTTATTCTTGTCCAAAATTCATTCTTGATATTTTTCAGGATGAATCGAGGAAATGCTAGAGGTATGGGTCGTGGTATTGCCCCAGTTCCTCAACCTATTGCTCTAGTCAAGTTCACTATTCTTTGTAAGGAATTCTCTCAACTAGGTGGAACCCCATTCACCGGTTCAGAGACTATTATTGAGGCTCAGCAGTGGTGATATTTACTGGTCTTGACATTACTGATGCTCAGAAGCGTCAGCTAGCAGCCTGGCAGTTGCATGGTTCTGCTTTAGATTGGTGGGAGTCCGTTACGGCTAACACCGTTGAGGCTGATCTCACTTGGGAGCAGTTTAGGCATCCTTTGTGTTATCTTAATTTTGTTCCTATTTTTTTTCCTTTCTTTGAATCTATCTTAAGCCTGTTTCTGTATCTCTTTTCCAGGGAGGCTTTTGTGGCAGAATGGATGCCAGAAGCAGGAAATCTCAGCTTTATCGTGAGTTTATGGATTTGAAGCAGGGTACCATGTCTTTTGCTGAGTATGAGAGGAAGTTCAATGAACTTTCCAAATTTGGTCCTATCCTTATTGACACTCCTCTTAAGAAGGATGAGAAATTCATTGCTGGTGCTCGTCTAGAGTATTATAGTCACCTTATTTCTCATGTTCATGGTTCTTTCACCCAGCTTATGGATATGGCTATTCGCTATGAGAATCCCACATCCAAAGGTCCTGCTGTTTCTGGTGCTCAGTCTTCCTCTGCAGTTTCCAAGAAGCGTAAGCCTAACTTCCAACAGCAGAAGAAGAATTGGCAGAAGCATCCTGGTTTGGGATCTTCATCATTTGCTCCTGCTTAGAGGCAACTGGTTGATCCCTCCTCCATCACTTGCTTTAGGTGTGACCAGAGAGGGCACTATGCCAATAGCTGTCCTACATTATCTGATGCTGCTGTTCCTCTACCTGTTCAGTCGGCTAGACGTGATCTCTGCCATATCCGTCTCCAGCCCGGTCATTTTAAGAAGGATTGCCCTACCCAGCAGAGGGGTACTCCTTCTGGTATATTTGTTGTCACTTCTGCCTCATCTCCAGTTCCTCCACCTGCCCCTGCTCCTAGTGATGACCAAGGTACACTCCAGGGTTCATTTACTTTATTTCATCATCCTGTTCGTGTGTTGTTTGATACTGTGCTTCACATAGTTTTATTTCTGTTGATTTGTGTGATAAGTTTGAGCATCTCCTTTCTCCTGAGTATACTTCTGTTCCGTTATGTGTTTCAAATCCCATTGGGGGTCCTGCTAACCTTAACCGGATTTGTCGAGAGGTGAAACTTCTCCATTCTGATCATCGCTTTAGTGATGATTTTTATATTCTGGGCTTCGATGCCTTTGATTTATTGCTTGGCCAGGATTGGTTAGTGAATCATGATGCTCATATCTCTTGTAAAGCCCGGTCTGTTCGTCTCTTTGATGATCATGGGAATGCCTTGATTATTCAGTGCCGCATGCCTCCGGATTTTGCTAGCAACTTTATTTATTCTTTGGATTCTTCTCCCAGTGATCTTGATTCTACTCCTGTGGTTAGACTATATCCCGATGTATTTGGTGAAATCACTTCTTTACCTCCGAAGCGGGAAATTGATTTTCGGATTGATCTTATTCCTGGTGCTCGACCTGTTATTCTTCCTCCTAGAAGAATGGCACCCCGCGAGAAGGTTGAGGTGGGAAAACAAATTGAAGACTTATCTTTCAAAGGTCTGATTAGGGCTAGTTTTTCTGAATGGGGAGCTGCGGTGGTTTTTTTCACCAAATCTGATGGTTCTCTTCGGATGTGTGTTGATTATAGGGAGCTGAACAAGCTCACTATGAAAAACAGATATCCTATGCCTCGTATCAATGATATGTTTGATCAGCTTCATGGTGCCACTATTTTCTCTCAGCTTGACCTTGCCATAGGTTTTCATCAGCTCAGGGTTGCTGAGGATAGCATTCCCAAGACTGCTTTCCGCGCTGAGAATGGATTTTATGAATAGTTAGTCATGCCTTTTGGTTTGGCTAATGCTCCTGCTTTCTTTGTTGATTTGATGAATCGTGTTTTTCGTGATGTGCATAATAAATTTGTGCTAGTCTTTGTTGATGATATCCTTGTCTTCTCTAAGACCAAGGATGAGCATAAGTTGCATTTGAAATATGTTCTTGAGACTCTCAGAAATCATCAGTTAAAGGCTAAATTTTCTAAATGCCATTTCTGGAAGGATGAAGTCCGTTATCTCGGGCATATTATTTCTAGTAATGGAGTTTCTGTTGATCCAGTCAAGATCGCTGCGATCAATGTAAGTCTTTCTTTCTTTTCTTTCTCTATCATTTTAATAATTCTATTTTTACGGTTGTTCTTATTTTCTCCTGATTCTATTCCAGGATTGGGAAACTCCAAAGACTCCATCTGATATTCGTAGTTTTCTGGGCCTTGCCGGTTATTACCGGAGATTCATTGAGAATTTTGCTCGGATTGCTGCACCTCTCACAACTTTGACTCGGAAGAATGCCAGATTTGTCTGGAGTGATCAGTGTAAGGCTGCATTCAGTGAGCTGAAGAGCAAGCTAACTTCCGCACCAGTTCTTACTGTTCCGAATGGAAGTGAGGGATTTACAGTTTATACTGATACTAGTCGTGAGGGTTTGGGTGCTGTTCTCATGCAGGATGGTAGGGTCATTGCCTATGCCAGCCGTCAGTTGAAAACCCACGAAGCAAATTATGCTGCTCATGATTTAGAGTTACTAGCTATTGTCTTTGCTTTGAAACTTTGGAGGCATCATCTTCTTGGAACCAAGTTTGAGCTTTTCACGGATCATCAGTCTCTGAGATATATCTTCTCCCAGAAGGATCTGAATCAGAGGCAAATTCGTTGGCTTGAGTTTCTGGCTTCTTACGACCTCGACATTAACTATACTGCCGGTAAAGCTAATGTTGTGGCCGATGCTCTGAGTCGGAAGAAAGCTTTATTGTGTCAGCTTGTTGTTTCTTCTTCTCCTCTTCTGGATCGGATTATGGCTAAGCAGGATGAGGATGAGATGCTTAGATTGATGAAGAAGAGTGTTCGTAGCAGAGTTGGTGGTAGTAGTGGCAGTAGTGGAGCTCAGATTGATGATAGAGGGATATTGAGGATTAATGGCAGGATTTGTGTTCCGAAGGTTGATAGTTTGAGGCAGGAGTTGCTTCAGGAGAATCATCGATCTAGACTTTCTATTCATCCTGGTGTGTCGAAGATGTATCAGGATATGAAGAGGCTTTATTGGTGGAAGGGGATGAAGAGGGATATTTCTATCTTTGTTAGTCGGTGTGCGACTTGTCAGGAAGTCAAAGCCGATCACCAGAAGACCCCTAATTTGTTGCAGCCCCTTGAGATTCCTAATTGGAAGTGGAAACAGGTTTCCAAGGATTTCATCGATGGTTTACCGATGACTCGGAAGGGCAATGAGAGTATCTGGGTTATTGTGGATAGACTGACCAAGTCCGCTCATTTTATTCCGGTCAAGTCTACTCGTTCTGCTTCTAGTTTATCTGAGATTTACATGAGAGAGATCGTTCGTCTCCATGGTGTTCCTCTCAGTATTGTTTGTGATCGTGACCCTATTTTTACTAGTCAGTTCTGGAAGGCTTTTCAGGAATCTTTGGGTACTCGTTTGAATCTGAGCACTGCTTATCATACTCAGACCGACGGTCAAACGGAAAGAGTAAATCAGATTCTCGAGGATCTTCTTCGTGCTTGTGTGCTTGACTATGGAGGATCTTGGGAAGATTATCTCCATCTTGCCGAATTTACCTACAATAATAGCTATCAGGTATAATCTTATCTTCTGTTTTCAGTCTATTCTTGATCTTTTTATCTATCTCATTCTATCTTTATATTCAGGCCAGTCTCAAAATGTCTCCGTTTGTTGCTTTATACGGACGACCTTGTAGATCTCCATCTTGTTGGATCGAATCCGGTAATCGTTTGGTTCTTGGACCTGAAGTGATTTTGGAAGCTTCTGAGAGAGTTGAGGAGATTAAGAAAAGGTTGAGAGTCGCTCAGGATAGACAGAAGAAGTATGCCGATAGACGTAGGCGGAATTTGAAATTTGCTGTTGGTGATCAGGTGTTCCTTAAGGTTTCTCCCTTGAGGAATGTCATTCGCTTTGGTCGTAGAGGGAAGCTTTCTCCTAGGTTCATTGGTCCTTTCCGCATTGTGGAAAGAGTTGGTTCTTTGGCTTATCGTTTGGATTTGCCCGAGAAGCTTTCTATAGTGCATGATGTATTCCATGTCTCGCATCTTCGCCGTCATCTTCATGATCCATCTCTTATTGTCCAGCCTTCTGCTCTTGATAGTTTGGATATTGAGCCTAACCTGACTGTTCAGAGGAAGCCACTTCGTATTGTCGATAGAGATACGAAGCATCTCAGAAGAAAATCTGTTAATCTGGTCAAAGTACAGTGGAGTACCGATGATCGAGATTGTACTTGGGAAACGGAGGAGAGAATTCGTGCTTCGAATCCGGAACTATTCGTTTCAGGTACTATTTTGTTTCTATATCTTGTTTCTCTTTATTTTTCCTTTCCGTTCTTTCAAGGACGAAAAGATTTGAGTGGGGGAGAGTGTAACAACCCTAGATTTTGACTATATATTTAAATTTGACTTTATTTCAATTTGAAATTATTTTAAATTTGTTTTATTTGTGTGATATCATTTCTAAACATTTTTAAAATGATAATATAATTTTTCCAAAATTTACTGTATTTATTTCCTATTTTTAAAGGTTGTTTTCTAATTTTCTTCCATTTTCTTCATTTTAAATTTCTTTATTTTATTTTAAATTTGTTTTATTTGTGAAAATTCATCTCTAAATATTTTTAAAATGATAATAGAATTTTTCCACAATTTACTGTGTTGATTTCCTATTTTTAAGGGTTGTTTTCCTATTTTCCGTTATTTTCTTCATTAAAAATTATATTTAAATTAAATTTTAAATATTTATTTTTTGAATATATTTTTATTTTATGTTATTATTTATGTTTAAAAATACTTTACAATCTTATATGAATTTTCTAAAAATTATTTCATGTAACTTCAAATTTTGCTAGTTTAGTTCACTGTTTTAACTATTTACCTTAATTTTACTTTACATAATTGATAAATATTATATATATTTGTATATTTGTTAAAAATTTCGAAATCTTATCTGATATTATTATTATTTCAGCTACATAAATTTATATAAATAATAAAAGGTAAATTGAAAGGGTTTGTGACCTTTTGTTTCCTATGGCTTTTGATTTTCCCACCTTTTCACATTTTAACTTACTTTTGCCATCAATTAGCCATAACTACTCACATAATTCAGCTGCCTACCTCCATTCTTCATTCACATACATCTTTTTTCTCCTTCCCGAAAAAAATTTCGGCCTCCCCTTGATTGAGAAGCTTGGTAAAATTCTATTTCCTTTTATCTTCTTTTGTTCACTTATGTTGATTTTTCTAGTTTGATTTTGCACTTGCTTCGCCTCATGTAGGTTCAACCATGCCACCTTGCTGCCTAGCAGCCTCCACCACCAGCACCTCCTCCTCACCAGCCACCCAAGCCATGAACCCCCTTGGTGATGCATATCCGCAAAAGTTTCAAAACACCCTTCATATTGACCTAGCCGAGCACTAGCTTCCACATCCACCACTTCCATCAACCATGGCCGCCCCCTACTCCACCACCACCACCTCCAGTACCCACGGCCACACCACCACAGTGGACCTCACTCCTCTGGCCGTGACACCTAGGGCCTTGGCCGAGCCCAATTCATGGCCCAAAACCCATGTTTATGCATGATTTTGTGTTCGCGCCTTCACCCACCTTTACACCATCACTCAAACTCATGTTAGGCCGACCTTAGCAACCCAGACCTGACCCTAAATCATTGTCTTAGACCTGTACTCTACCTCTGGCCGAGCCTATGAGATGTCGGAAGCAAGTGCAAAGCATTTCAGCTTTGTTTTATGAAGTTATTTCTAGCATAGTTTATCGTACTTTTGGTCCGAAACCTTATAATTATTATATTGTTTGTTTGATTTGTATTCAAGGGAATAAATCCTTGGCTCCTCCATTTCGTATCTGTATCGTGCTTTTGTGCTTGTTAGATCCCTTTGTGCAATTCGTTGTTGTGTCATCAGCTCAAAACAGTGAGTTATTCTCACCAGACAGTCTTATACTTATATGAATAGTAAATTGATCGCTTGTGAATATGTAAACTGCATCACCATATTTTATTCGCTATGTCACTATTATATGATGTTCACACATGATTAAACACCTGTTATATCATATGTTACTGCTATATTATTACTGGTTTGTTATTTTATCAGTTAATCACATTGCAAGTTCCCTTTAGATTAGAATCACTATGGGTTGAAATGATACATACCCGAACGGACTTTAGAACAAGGGAAAATCGTTATGGGCTGAAATGATAGGCCTGAATGATTTTCAAATTTATTTCATTTACTTGGGACTGTGGGTTCAAAATAATAAAACCCGGATTTTCTTTGTAAATTACGGGTTGAAATGATATATTACCCGTATCACTTTTCCTAGTGTAGAAAATTATATACAGACCCGTAGTTAATATATGTTTTTCTAAAAAATTTAAATTTATTTTTGAAATGTAAATATTAAAATATTTTGATTTAAATCTAATTAAAAATGATTTTTTGGTAAAATATTATTGATTTTCTGAATAATTATAAGTGAAATAAATTAATGAAGAAGTTAGAAAATTTTGAATGTAAGTTATTTTGGAAAATTTGATTTAATTATAATTGGAAATCAAGTTGAATATGAAATCATGATAAATTTATGATAATTTGAATTTAAATGAATTTAAAGTGATTTTATATCATATTAATGATTTTTAATAAAGTTGAAATGTGAAATGAATGAATAGTTAAGTTGAAATTTTGAAGTATAACTAAAATTGGAAATTCATGGAATTGACTTAAAAGTGAATTTTTAGTTAAGAAAATAAAAATAAAACTAAGGTATATTTGAGAATTTGAATCTAAGTGTTAGGTTGAAATTTTAATGTAAGGAATTTAAAATTTAACATTGCAATTTAATAAGTGAATTAGTGTTAAATATGAATTTTTAAAATGGAAATTTAACTTTATGATATCATGAAATTAAGGAAAATTAAATGGTGTTTATAAAAGTAAAAGTGAGTGATTTTATAAGTCAAAAGTGATTTAAAGAAAAATATAATTGTTGTAAAATTATATGGAAAATTTGAAGTTAATTAACTGCATTTTTGAAATGCTATTATTTATAATGTAAATGATAATACAGCATTTGTAAATGCTGTAGTTGATAAGTGAACTAAATAGCTAAATTGAATTAATGGCTATTATAGCATCTTATAAATGCTATAATTGTTGGATTAAACTAAATTTTCTTTGAAACTAATGTAACTCTATTACAGCATTGTAAAAGCTGTCTTTTTGTTAAATTGAACTGTTTTGAATATAACTTTCTATAGCATTTTCCAAATGCCGCGAAAGTTGAATTTTCGCTGTTTTGATAAAATTTAAGTGAATAAATGAACCTTGGAAGTTGAAAATTTTGGAAATTTAATAATTTAATTTTTTTATGTAATAACTTCATTTTAAATGATTTAAATGAAGTAATTTGTTTGGAATTGAACTATTTTGAAATGTGAATTAAAATGGTATTTTTAAATTGAATAAAATGAATATGTTTTCAAATGAAATGATACGTTTGATATTTTGAAATGATATTTTATTTTTGAAAATAAATACCATTTTTAAATTATAACTATGGGTTATAATAACGATTGGTTGTTAAAGAGTCCGGGATCGGATATGGACATACTCTCTGTCGATACCGAAAACCACTTTAACAACTGTGTACGTGGTGGAGATTCCAGAATGTAGGATGGTGACGACGTTCCTAAGGTACATTTCATGGACCTAACTCCCGTGAGTTAGCATAAGGTGGCTAAAACAGGAGCGATCTCGGGCCAAAGGAGGTAGCACCTCTGGCTGAACACACTTCTTCGATACCATTCTATTACTGTTGTGATTGTTTGGGTGCACCCCTTGATTTTGGAGTGTTGTTCAAGGTGGGCGTATGTGGTTGCTACGTTACCACCTGCCCGTGTGCGTAATTGGTATATCTACCCTAGCATTGCCTTGTGTGCCATGTTACCTACCATACCGAGCATTTACTACGATTTTGTTTTTCTCCTGTAGCCCGTGTGGTATCCTCTGACAGTCACCCGGAGTGGAGATGGCATGATATTGGATGGACTATTGGGACTATTATGTGTGAAGGGTGATATGGGTGGCCCGTAACGCTATTTAAAAGTATGTTTATTTTACTGTAGACATTATTATAATAGCGAAATGCTACTATATAGTAAATAGTTTAACGGATCCTTAGAGGATGGGCGGTCCCAGGCATCCTTTAAGTTACTTGTATCTTTATTACATTTCACTTGAGTTGGTTTACATTATATAAGTATATATTGTCCTGACTCGAGTGTTTTGTGTTTTGCTTTACGCTCGGGTCAGCCTGAGTATTCGCAACTTTGGATTCTCTTCCTGGAGCTGGTCTTTCACTGGAGTTTCTGCTTATCTACATATTTATCTACTTCTGTTTCAGCTGTTCTAGTTTATCTCATGTATTAGTGAACTTCTATGTATTTGGGATTTCTATTATGTTGTTTTCAGACTGTATTTTGTATTTGGTTTGAGACTCTGTTATAGTAGCTTCATGAACTACTATGTTATTTTATATTCCGCTGCGAGTTATTCTGATTGTTCTGTGTCTGTGATTCTGTATATTTGATTTCATTTGCTCCAAATTTATTTACAATCTGTTATTTCGCATCATTCAAATCTGACATGTGTGGATTATTGTCGATTTGAATGGTACGAAATTGGGGTTGTTACAAATATTTATATCAAAAAATACTTCTAATAATATTATTACTATATTCCAATATTATTCGAAAGAAATTTTCAAAAACCCCGGGACTAAGGTTCTATAATTTCCAATTTTCATTTACTTTATTTTCTTCAAATATTGTTTCCAATCAATATTTATAAATTTCACTACCTAACAACCAATATATTACAACCAAATATAACCTTTATAAAATTTATTACTTTATATACAGAAAATATAATAGGCAAAATTATTTCATTCACCTATATTCAAAATAAATATTGTGTCAGTCTGTCCTATTAAGTATTTAGAAATCCCTATTGATGTCATAGCGTCCCATGCACTAACCGGAATTTATAAATACAAAACGGAACAAATTAACACAATATTAAAACCTTTTATATCACTAACAAATACGCTCTCTCATATATATACACTCAGCGACTCATCACATGTATTACTACCCTATTGATAAAGAGTCAGACCCCACAAAGCTAAGGTTTATCGCTAAAACAAAGCTCTGATACCAGATGTAACATCCCGCCTTTTTGTACGCTTTAAATCGACGATAAACCACACCCGTCAGACTTCAACCATATAGAAGGGAGGATTGTTATGGGGTAAGTAAGAAAAAGCAGAGAAAGAAAAGAACAAAACAAAATCCTGCAGCGGAACGATAAAATATAATAATCAAATATACAGTTCATGAAGCTGTTTTATAAAATATTCGATTATACTTATACAATACATATCAGAGTTACACATATCATAGAATAATAAATACTGCAGCGGAGTACATGATTCGTTGAATAATATAATAAATAATAGTAGTATAATCTTCGTCTTGAAATAAAGTCTTCGTATCCTGAAATGCTTAGACTGACCCGAGCGAATTGAAAAGACAAAACACTCGAGTCGGAACTAAAGGATCTTATGTAAGTTAAATCAACAGTAAATAATATGAGTGGAACGGCATCAGAGATGTTTACGGGATTTGACATCTCATATCCAGTGTCAACATGAGTGCAATAACTTAAGAGATGCTCGGGATTCACATCTCCTAAGGATCCGTTAAACTATTTACTATGTAGTAATATTTCGCTATTATAATAATGTCTACAGTAAAATAAACTTACTTTTAAATAGCGTTAAGGAGTGACCCAATATTCCCCTTAACACAATAATAGTCACAGTAGTCCATCCAGTATCAGCGCATCTCCAGATCGGAAGACTACCCTAAATACTCCACGGGCTACGGAAGAAATCCAAAATCGCATAAGACGCGCTAGGGTAGGTGACACGACACAACTAGGCAATGACATGGTAGACATACCAATTATGCTTTTAGGCCAGTGGTAATGCGTAGCGCGCAGCTACCGCCCACCTCGAGCCACACCCCCAAATCAAAAAATTAAAAAGTGGCCACCGAATCAATCCAAAAGTCAAAGTATAATATCGAAGGGATGTGTCCGATAAAAGGTGCTACCTTCTTAGCCCGTCGATCGCTCCTGTTTTAGCCACCTTATGCCAACTCACGGGAGTCGGGTCGACGTATTTACCTCAAAGGAAATGCCGCCGCCATCCTACTTCATTTTGGAATCTCCACCTCGTACGCGGTTGTTAAAGTGGTTTTCGGAGTTGGCAGAGAGTATGACAACTTCCGATCCCGTTCTCTTTAACAACCAAATGTTATTATAACACCGCGGTCTCTTCAAAATAATTATACTTCAAAACCAGAATATAATATCCATTTCAAAACCATATAAAAATGATGTCATTTCCGTTTCAAAAACCCATCAATATGGTATCGTCTTATTAAACCCCAAATCAATATAATATCATTTTATTTCGAATATATCCTTTCTAAAATCATAGCACTTTCAAAATAATAATATTTTGAAACCAAACACTTGAAATATAACCTTTCAAAACATAATACTTCGAATTTTCATTGCTTCTAAACCATAACTTCCAAAACTTAAATGATTTAATTATTCAAACAGTATATAAAATAAAATAGTTTGAATTTAAAATTACTTTATAAAGTAAAATAATTTCCTCGACTTCATAATTTTATTCACTTTAAATTGAATCTCGATCCATATCTTTCAACTCACTTTCAGTTTCAATAAACCATTTCAATTTTAATATATTTCAAACTTTGAGTATTAACCAATTTCAAAACTAAGGTTGGTAATTAAGATTCAATGTTCTATTTTTAGTTTTGAAATATTTGCATAATGAATCCATTTTCATTTAAATAAAACTCAAATTACAAATAACTATATTTCCTTCAATTTATTTATACTTGAAATATTCGTTTAATTCATCTTAAACCAAAATCCATTTATACCAATAATACCTTTAAAATCTCAATTTTTATTTAAATTTCCAGATCAAATTTATTCGAGTATAATTTTAAATAATTTAATTCAATCAATTTCATATTTAACTTCACTCCTTATTCTCATTTAAGTCATTATAAACTCTAGAAATATAATTTAAATAAATACTTAACCATATTATATCTTAATAAAATCAAACTTTATTATTAAACTTATTTTATACTTTAAACCAATCTTATACGTAGCATAAAACCAAAATTTAACTATATATAAATATAACATTTATAAAATATCTAAATCAATATCTCATAAAACCATATATTTCTTTACCAAACCATAGAAATCATTTCCATACACACACATACACACCACGGTGTCTGTATATAATTTTCTACCCTGTGCTCAAGTGATACGGATATTTATCATTTCAATCCGTAATATGAAATAAAAATACGGTAATATATCATTTCAAACCGCAATCCCGAATGAAATAGAAATGCATAACAACTTGCAGTTTATAATAATATAAAATACAACATCCATTCATCCAATATCAATCATCAACAATTTATCACATTCATTATCCAATTCAAACAATAACATCAATAAATAACAGGTGTTTACTGGCAATTTATATCCAATAATAAATTTAAATAAAAATTTAACTGGCAGTTTATATGCAATAATAAATTAAATAACAATTTAATTCAATAAATTCAATTTAACTGGAATGATGATTAAAAATATGCCAAACAGTCATAAATAAATTTCTAATCATATCAAAAATTAATTTAACACGCATAAGAAATTTTAAAAGTTGTGAGTGAGTTAAAACACTCACCTTTCGAATTTAAATACAATTTAAACCCAAAATTTGAATAGTCTAAGAATTCGTCCAAACCAGTGCCAAAATGTCCAGAATCTCAATACGAACCTAGCGGAGAGAACCGTGCATAAAACAAACCTCGTATGCAGAAATTACACAAATTAGAAGTTGTACGATTTAAGTTTAAAACAATAAATAAAATAAACACTATTTTACACGTCACTTGCCTAGCATTTTCTTCTCACGCATGCAACAGACACGGCTTCGTTCGAAAACCTTCAGCAGCCACGACCTAGATTGTGCACGCCACCGTGCCTACACGCCGCCGCTTGCCGATCGTGGCCCTTCCAGAACCTCGCCTACGACGCTATTCCACCTCCCCCATCGGCAACCTCCTCCATCGCCGATCGACGCACGAGAATCCCCCAGCAGCCGTCGATTTTCGTGAACACTAGAGCAATTTTTCACGACGATCTAACCACTGAAATTCCAAGCGAACCCCTCAGATGTGTTACCCTCAGCGATCCCTACAAAACCCATAAATGATTCGACGATCCGACGACGTTCATCGACGCGCGATGAACGGCCGTGAATGTTTCATTGATTTCCGGCCACATCGAAACTCAAATTGAAAAACGAATTATATGTTTAACTTGCGCTCGTCGAGAGCTTCAAATCCATATAAGATTCGATATAGTTTGTAGAGTTTGAAATTTTGATTTGATTTTGAAATTGCAATTGGAATTTAGGGTTCTGACAGCCATCGAAAGAGGAGAAACAAATAGACTTGTATGTACAGAAATGAGAATAAGAAATATGCTAGGGTTTATAACGACATATATATAGGCAGAACAAAATAGAAGCAAATAGGCTAGATTGGTTTGGAAAAATCGAACGATAATGGCCCACAAAGCCCGTTCTGGCTTCGGATCGAAATTGGATCAACCCATATATCAAAATATATGTTTTAAAATATTTTAAACGCAATGGAATAGGTTTCAAGTCCAAATTCCATTGTATGAAAAAGTATGCCAAAATCAGGTTATTTCAAATTAATTTCAATTGATTTCAATTAAACTGATTTTAAGGCGTTTCAAACTCATACGATCAAACGCGAAGCCCGATCATTATGAATCTTGAAATCCTACAATAATTCACCGTTATAGATCCGTTGAAACTGGTTTCGTCGAAATCCGAGTCAGTGGCCAAAATGGCTATTTTCCAGTTAATTAATTAAATAAATATTAAATTAATAAAATCAAATCTTAAATTCCAATTCCATAATTTAAATTTTTTATCATTTTTGATTTCTTACACTATTACAATCCTTTAAACAATTCAGATATCAATTTAAAGTTAATAAATTTACCCATTACTGTATTCAGTTTCAATTTTAATAAATTTATTAATTGTCAATTGAAATCTCAATAAATCCATTTATTTGATTTAAAATCTTGCTATTCAATAAATTGACATTTTACGAGTACAATTAGCATTGATTTATATTACATTTCATTAATGTATGTTTCATTTCATATTAATTCCCATTAACGTAATATTTTATTTCATTTAATTTCAATAATTCATTTATTGCAGCTCAAAATCCAATAAATTAATCAAACATGAATTTCAATTGTTTTCATTCAATCAGTCGCCATTTTTTGGATAGAGTTTGCATTGGTTACTTCTTATTGAATTAAAATCTTTAATGCCAAATTAAATCTACCCTAACTGCACTAATTAAGTAAATTAACTGCAATTGATTTCAAATTAAATTTTATGAACTATACAAATATGTAACTTATAACAATTGTTACCATTAAACTTAAATTACCTTTAAGTTTGTTACTTTCAAACAAATTATTATAATTACTTCTAGAACATTGATTTTATTCAATTACCATTTATTATAATTTAAATTCATTAATTAATTCAATGCTTGCATTTGTTTTCTTATATTCAATCTGTAGCTAAGTATAACATCTACATTATTTCCAATTTACTAATTACCATCCATTATACCTTACAATTGTTCAATAAATTAGTTATTTATTAACTTGTATTAACATTATTACCTTTATTTTAGTGATTTTATTATTAAATTACAGATTTGTTTACTTTCTTTCCGAGTTAAATTACTAAAATTCATTAAATTAACAAAATTAAATATTAAATTTCATTTAATTGCAATTAATCTAATTATTAAATTTAAATTCCAATAAATTAATAAATCTTGAATTTCCATTCTTTTTATTCAACCTATTATTATATAATGAATAAAATTAACCTCGTTACATCTCATTCCCGTTATTAATTCATTAACAAATTTCAAATTTTTATTTATTCAAGATTTAATTGCCAAAATCTTATTAAATTAACAAAATTTAATTATCGAAATTATATGGGTCGTTACAACTGATGAAATTCCTCCTCTTGCCCGAATGCTCTTGCTCCTTTGATTTTGCTTTAGCCAATCCAATCCACAATCACTTTGTTCCACCCTTTTCAAGTAGCTATCTACGTCTGAATGATCATGTTGCGTATATAAGAAACTATTAATACAGAGACATTTGCTTTAGTAATGATGCCAAAATTCCAAAACATATCCATCCAATAAAAAAAATTCAAGGTCCATTTGGTTTCATTTTGTATTTTGAGTTTTGTGTTTTCAAACTGCACTAAGAAACAGAAAGAAATAAGAGAAGAAGATTTATAATTCTTAGTCATTGCAACAACCAACGGATAACGAAAGAGTTGGATTGTTCTCCGTGCTTTTGTTATCCTTTAAAACACGAAAAACAAAATAAACTTGTTTTCTATTTTACATGTTAATTTAATTTTTTAAAATTGTTTGTTTTTCAACAATACGTACAACGGAGACGCTTTTGTATAGACAAAAACACAAAACTAAAAACGACAAGCCAAGCGAGGCTTTTTCTGCATAATGGTTTCAATCTAATTTAATCACATTTTCTAATTGAAAAAAAGCAATAGTTTAACCACTGATACGCGTAAGCAATTAACGTCTTTTTTTTGTTGCAAGTTTCTACCCAAGGTAAAAGGGGTACTTTTACATTAGAGCAAAACGCTTCTGATAAACGATTATCCCATAAAAGTTATCGTATGCTAGTGTAAAATAGGCACATGGATTTCACAAAATCACCATTTACAACGTCAATACGTATTTATATAATCAGCCTGATTTCAACAAAAAATAATTTGAAGACTTATCTTTCATTAGAGACAAATCCAAACTTAAAATTGAACTCACAGTAAATAAAACAACATTAAAGCAAGAAGGAAATTCACGCCATTACAGAAAGGTAAGATGTGAGAACAAACTAAATCCCATTTTCAGTAGTAAAAGAAACAAGGCGGAAATGAAGTGGATTAACATAGAAATCCAGTTAGTTTTAATTTCACATATGTCACTATTTTTAACTGAAAATAAAAATAAACTTTTCAGCAGTTCTCAATATTGTAAAAGAAAAAAGAAAAATAGTATGTGTGGATTCCATTTTTTGAAATTGCTGAATAGACAGAGTAAAAAGGGAATGCATGCATGCGCAAATGGGAAAACAGCCAGTATAGAATTCAAAATAAATCTAGAGGCATATAATTCAAATTGAATCTAGAGCCAATAACACTATTCAAGCAGGCAACGATACTATTCAAGAAGGCAGTTAGCAAAAGAAATAAGGAAAATAAAGTTCTTCTCTAAGTTTTGAAAATTGAGTCACTTTAATCAAACTCAAGTGAGGATTTAACTGTCATTTAAAATCACATGAAAAGGGAAAGCGAGTAGAAGTAAAAGCCTAATATACCGAAGGAAGGTTGATGTTAACATACCATCAACGGTTTTCAAACTTAACATTAATACAACTCAAGCAGACGATTAACTTCATATAGAAACACGCACTTCATGAATTTGTCAAAAGTAGAGCATACCTTATCGATTGAAACACAAATAAGGCTTATAGCGTAGAAAATTGAACCAAAAGTGAAGTAAAAAAGTAGACCTAGGTATGAGGAATTCCAGTTTTAAAATCTCCTGGCAAGAATATATCTTCAGATATCGTGGAAACGAAGACACCAAATTTTGAAGAACATGAAAAAATAGGCGAATGTGAGGAATAATAAGCATAATTTTGGGAAGATGAATTTCATTGGGAAGTGTAACAACCAAGCCATAATGAGATTGTTTACAGGCTTAAAGGATGGGTGTGCAGGGTCAGAGACATCAGCAAGAAAGAATTTTGGTGAAGTTCTACAAGGCAGAGCAGGTAATTCATCAAAGTTGAAAGAAGTTGAATTCGAACAACTGTCACAAGTTACTCCAATGAAAAATATGAACTAAGGAAAGGATTGAATGAGTGTGCATGTTTGCACGTGCATCCTTAGTTTATCTGAAGCATTGCGACTATAGTTTGAATTGTTTGTGAATCAGTTGTAAGTTGTTGTTAATATGTTGTGAGTTGAGAGTGTTTGGACCAGTGGGTTAATACTGAATTAAGTGTATCAATGGGTCCATTTACTGATGTGTGTGTGTGTGTGTGTGTGTGTGTGTGTGTGTGTGTGTATATATATATATATATATATATGTGAATGTACAAGCAACTAAAAGGATGAATTTTCAGAATAAAAAGAACCATTTTTTTTCTTGTTATTGTACAGTGTGAAATTCCTTATTACATTCCAGTTTAATGCTCTACTATGCTGTTGATTCTGGAGTAAGAACATTATTGTTACGGTTCATTTCTTGTAGTTGAAGTTACTGCATTTGTTGTTCAATTCTGTTTCATTCTTGAAATTAAATCTCAGATCTTGAATCTTTGTCCATTGTTCTTTACTTTCTTTAAGTTTGTGTTCATTTTCCTGTTTGAATACCATTCTAGTTAAGTTCCAAATTTTTAGTTGATAATTTCTACCTTTAGTTCATTTTCCTTTTGTAATCCGTAGTTCAATTTTTTTGTTAAAATTTTAATTCCAGATTTCTGTATTTATCATGGTTATTTCTTACAAAACAATCAATACTTAAAGTTCGGAATGAATTGAAGTTTCTTTAGTTGTTACTTTACAAAAGAATCCCTATTCTTGTTTCATTCTTTGACCAAAGACATGATTTAAAGATTATGTCCACTTTGAGAACTTTCTGTTCCTTCCTATTATCATCTTTGAGTCCAACACTATAAGTTTTGGTTCTTGCTTCCCTTACAAAATGTTACAGTGTAACTTTCCATTTGATTTTTTTTCTGAGTCCACAATCCATCTATGCACGTGCACATAGATAACATCACCCCCTTCTTCTTCTTTTCGAATTCACCATCATCTTCCATGGCCAGAAGTTTAGAGCAATCGGGTCCTTCCAATTTGGTATCAGAGCAGCCACCTGAGTTACCCCCAAATACTCAGACCGATCCTTCTAACAACAACAACTCCTCCCAACCACCGTTACATCATCACGATCCAACATGGGCAACGCAGGAAGATTTTAATCGAAGAATCGAACAAGCTCAGCAAGAATTGAATACAAAATTTGAAGGATTTCATAATGTGCTTACTGTTCTATCTCGAGATATTCAACACCTCAAAAATCAACCTTCACCAGTTGTGCCGCCTACTAATTCCTATCAAGAACCTCCTCATGCTCATAATCACCAAGGAACTTTGCCTCCCCGGATACTTGTTTATCCACCATCTTCATATCCTCCTTACCCACCCAATCCCCCAAATTTTCGAACAGCTCCACCAAGAATTCCTGTACCTCCAAGAAATCCTTCTAACTTCCAATGTCATCCTCAAGAACCCCCATATTCTTCTTTCAATTCCGAAAATGCGTACCCAAATTATTATTACTCAGACAACACATCAAGAAATACTCCCTTGACCACTCTTACATTGGATTTCCCTGTGTTTAACAATGAAGATAGAGTGATAGATTGGCTTCAACAAGTTGAACAGTATTTTAGATTTCATCAAACTGACGAGAGATTGTGTGTGGATATATGTTCTTATCTCAAAAAAGAACCCTTGCAGTGGTATAACTGGTATGTGCATAATGTACCTAATCATTGTTCTTGGCAAATTTTTAAGGAAGAAATTATGGTGAGATTTAATCCCGAAGAAATGGAAAGACCCTTTGAAGCATCGGCAGGATTAAAATAAACTACCACTGTTTTGAATTATCTTAACAAATTTGAACAATTACAAATGGCCACCGAGGCTTTACCACCAAAATTTGTGCCGGATCGATTCATTGGTGGCTTAAAAGAAGAACTGAAGCATGATGTACTTACTTCTAAGCCAATTAATTTCAAAGAAGCAGTTTCTTTGGCAAAGATGTATGAAAGTAAACAATCTTACACTAGGAAGAACGGTAAAACAGCAAATCCCACCAATAATGTTCAGAGTAATACTAATACCCATCCCACTCCATCTCAAAGTTCTCCCATTAACCACCACATAAACCCTACCAGTAATTATAAGGATACACAATTGGAAGCTTTGGAAAAAAACAAAGGCCTCACACCCTATTAATTAATTGAGATGAGAAGACAAAATTTATGTTATGGATGCAAGGAAAAGTGGCATAGGGATCATAAATGCGAAACCCCCCAAGTGTATATACTGGAAGGAGTAATGCCCTTGATGGGAGAAGAACAAACAGAAACAATTGGAAAAGCATTGGTGGATTTTGAAGTCAATGAAGAGGAACCATTAACCATCACATTGCGAGCTATGTGTGGAATACCCACTTTATCAACTATCAAGGTCAAAAGAAGTATACAAGGAAAATCAGTTCAAGTACTAATTGACTCAGGATCCACTCATAGTTTATTAATGCGGATTTGGCAAAAAAATTAAAACCCAAAGTTGAGGAATCCAGAGTTTTTGAAGTGGTAGTAGCTAATGGAGAAAAGGTAAAGGGTAATGGTGTTTGCCATGAAGTGGTATTCAAGTGTCAAGGGTGTGTAATGCCTTTAGACCTACTTTTATTTCCTTTAGAAGGATGTGAAGTGATTATGGGTGCACGGTGGATGAGAAAATTGGGAGAAGTAACTTTAAATCTTGATAAATTGCAAGTTAAATTCACATACAATAACAAAGAGTATGTTTGGCAAGGAATGCAACAAGAAGAGATGAAGGTTGTTAGTAAGAAAGCCATCAATAAGAATGTATTCAAGGGCAAATTACCATGATGCTATGCACTTTAGATACTTCTGAAAATAACATTCCAGATATTCCACCAGAGATTGTTAAGCTTCTTCAAGAATTCTCTGAAATCACTACAAATCTTCCATTTCTTCCCCTACACAGATTGCAAGACCACAAAATACCCTTATTACCAAACACTCAACCTATCTGCATCAAACCATACAGACATTATTATCACATTAAGAATGAACTTGAGAAGCTTATTAAGGAAATGTTGGATTCAGGAATCATTAGGAACAGTAATAGCTCATACTCTTCTCCTGTAGTGATGGTGAGAAAAAAAGATGGAACATGGAGATTGTGCATTGATTATAGAGTTCTTAATTCTAAGACCATAAAAGACAAATTTGTGTTAGTTTTTTTGATGATATACTCATATATAGCAAGCCATGGACTGAACACTTAGAACAACTGCTAGTCACTTTTCAGGTACTAAAAAGAAATCACTTGGTGATTAAAATGACTAAGTGTAGCTTTGAAAAGGGGTCCCTAGAGTATCTTGGTCATATCATTTCAGTAGGTGGACTAGCTGTTGACCCAAGCAAAATAAAGGCAGTAATGAATTGGCCACTTCCAAACAACCTCCTTGAGAGGATTCATGGGTCTCACTGGTTATTATAGAATTTTTTTTAAAGACTATGATACCATTGCTAAACCACTAACAAATATGTTAAAAAAAAGCATTTACATGGAGTGAAGAAGCTAAAGAGGCTTTCAACAAGCTTAAGTATTGTCTGGTTACACCCCCAATATTGGCAATGCTTGATTTTACACAACCTTTTATTTTGGAATGTAATGCAAGTGGGCATGGCATAGGAGCTGTATTAATGCAAAATCTAGCTTATCTGAGCAAAGCTTTACATGGTAGGAATTTAAATCTGTCAACATATGTGAAAGAATTGATGGCCATCATCATAGCTACAAGGAAGTGGACACGGTACTTAATGGGTAGACAGTTTATTATTAGAACTGACCGTCAAAGCCTAAAATATCTTTTGACACAAAAATTACACGCTGGAGTGCAGAGTAAGTAGCTTGCCAAACTTCATGGATTTGACTATAGAGTTGAGTACAAAAGTGGGAGAGACAATAGAGTGGCTGATGCACTATCAAGAATAGAAAACAATAAAGAAGAAACTTCTCAACTACAGGCAGTTTCTGTAGTATAGTCACCATGGATGCAAGAGTTGAAAAGCACTTTACAAAACTCACCTCGGTATCAGCAGTAGTTAGAAAGAACTCACAGGAATGAATTGCCAAGTAGTAGATATAAAGCAGCAGACAATTTAATTTTTCACAAAAGAAATTTTTTAATAGACCATCACTTAAACACCATTACCAGGAATTTAGTAACAGAACATCATTCAACTCAATTAAGGGGACATTCTGGAATCAAAGCTAACTTGAAGAAATTAAAGCAAGTTTTTTACTGGAAGAAAATGAAGAAAACTATGGAGGAATATGTTAAAAATTGTGATGAGTGCCAAAGAAATAAAGGAGAGAACATACTTATTCCTGGACTCTTGCAGCCTCTTCCTATTCCTGAAAGAATTTGGATAGATATTTCTATGGATTTTATCACGTGTTTGCCTAGAAGTCAAAGATATACTGTTATATATGTTGTTGTAGACAGACTTAGCAAATATGTACATTTTTTTCCTTTGAGTCATCCTTATACAGCTAAAGAAGTGGCCACAATCTTCTTCAATGGAGTGTTCAAGCTACATGGAATGCCCAAAACCATCGTGAGTGATAGAGATGTCTTGTTCACAAGTAATTTTTGGAAGGAAAATTTTAAACTGCAGGGCAGTTGTTTGAAGTATAGCTCGGCATACCATCCACAAAGTGATGGTCAAACTGAAGTAGTTAACAAAATTCTTGAAGGCTACTTAAGGTGTTTTGTTTGCCACAAGCCTCACGAATGGTCGAGATGGCTAACTTTAGCTGAGTATTGGTACAATACCACTTGAAAGAGTCCACTAATACTACCCCATTTAAATCAGTATATGGAATTGATCCACCAAACTTACTATCGTATGTTCCAAATTCTGCAAAAGTAGAAAGAGCTGAAGAGGAGTTGTATTCAAGAGATGCAACTTTAGAGTTTTTGAAAGATAGTTTGAAATTAGCTCAAGATAGAATGAAAAAATACGCAAACTTAAGAAGATCAGATAGAGAATTTGAAGTGGGAGATTGGGTGTATTTGAAGCTACAACCTTATAGGCAACTTACTGCTTGGCTTCAGAAAACTCACAAGTTATCACCTAAATATTATGGGCCTTATAAAGTTGAGGAGAGAATAGAAATGCGGCTTACAAATTACGACTTCCTGCTAGTGCCAAAACACGCCCTTGTTTTTCATATTTCCCAACTGAAGAATGTTAGGAACTGAGTTGATGATGTTTTGATGACAACAACCTTATATAGTTATTATACTTTACTTTATAAAATATATACTAACATTTTCATATATATATATATATATGTATGTATGTATGTATGTATATGTATATAGGAAGTATATGCAGGTATCATCGAAGACTGATCAGTATAAAGACTCAAGCATCAAGATGAAGATTAGAGATTCAAGATTCAAGACTCTAGAGAATCAAGATTTCAAGATCTCAAGATAAGCGTCTAGTATTTTGTTAAAACTTCGTAATACACTCTCATCTTTCTTCCAATTTTCTTTTGGGATGGAACCCAATTTCTATCGAAACCAGTGGCTTACAAACCCACGACAAGTAGCTTACAAACCTACGACAAGTGGCTTACAAACCCACGAAAATCAAAATCATTTAAACTACTTTGTACAAGTTCTCGAGTCCTATGAAGGAGCTCTGTAGGAAGGTTCTTGCAATTTCAGTTTGAATAGATTTTTCAAAATGTTTTTAAATCTGTTTTCAAAATGTTTTAGCTTTCAAAATCATGTTTTCAAAAATATTTTCAAATTTTGTTTTAGCCTTGAAATATTCCTCTATTCTGATTTTAAAAACTTCTATTTTTAAAACATCAAAACTTATTCTGATTTTAAATATTACTTATATAATTGACGGTCTATATCAATTATATATATATATATTTAAAATAATGTTTTATATTCATTCTCTATCTTAAAATATTGTTTAAACACTTTACTTTGCTTCAGAGAAGTTTCAACTTGTTTTAAATTCAAATGTCTTTACAAAACAACATCTCTATAATTTTGAACCGAGGGATGTCGACATAAGGGGATACCCCATGTCGACATGGTGACAGTTGGATTCAAAATTCAATTTTCAAAAGAAGTGTTCATTCGTGCGAAAACCTTTCGCCAATGGTTATGACTGTTGTGCATCTATATAAAGGCTTCCAAAACGAATTTTTTTTAACAACTACTTTCTTATTTTCTTCACTTTTTCTTCTCCACCATTCCATATCCATAAAACTTCATATTTTTAAGATCGTGCCATCATTCTGCCAAATTCTCAATAGTAGACACTCTCTCTATTTGATTCTCCATCATTCTACTAAAGATCAAAGTGCTTTTCAGAGTTATAGGATTAATTTGTATTCAAAAAGTCCATAGAGTCTATCCATTCAAAAGGATTGTTATTAAGAAGTATTAGGGTGATCTTGTGTCCCGTAAATCAAGAGAGTTTACCCCAGACTCGGAGATAGGAGGTTTCCTCAAGGCCTTATAAATTGAGGGTTGTAATTTGGATATTGGCTTATAAAAATCTGTACAAGGATATTGCCTTGGTGCATGACTGGATGTAGGAGGATTCCGAACCAGTATAAAATCCGGTGTGTTCTTTCTTTTTACTTGCTTTACTTTACTATTTGCATTTGTTATATATTCTGTGATCATTCTGTGTTAGAATTCTGTTTAGATTTGCGTTGAAAGTTTTAATTTAGTCATATAGTTCATATATTTTTTAAAACACTATTCAACCCCCCCTCTAGTGTTATTTCTGCCTTAAGATCCTTAATCCGCATCCCTAACAAAGAAGAAAATCAATGAAGGCTTGATAATACAAGAGGATGAAACTAGTTATGTGGAAGAAATAGTGGATCAACCTGAGGAAATTCTAGACAGAATATTAGTTCCCAAAAATAATGAACCAGTGGTGCAAGTGCTAATCAAATGGAAGAACAGGCCTAGGGATGAAGCAACATGGGAAGATTATTGGCCATTAATTAAGAGATTTTCGAAATTAGACCTTGGGACAAGGTCAGTTCTTAAAGAAGGAGGGAATTATAACAACCAAGCCATATTGAGATCGTTTACAGGCTCAAAGGATGGGTGTGCAGGGTCAGAGACATCAGGAAGAAAGAATTCTGGTGAAGTTCAACAAGGCAGAGCGGTTAATTCATCAAAGTTGAAAGAAGTTGAATTCGAACAACTGTCAGAAATTACTCCAATGAAGAATATGAACTAAGAAAAGGATTGAATAAGCGTGCATGCTTGCACGTGCATTCTTAGTTTATCTGAAGCATTGTGGCTATAGTTTGAATTGTTTGTGAATCAGTTGTAAGTTGTTGTTAATCTGTTATGTGTTGAGAGTGTTTGGGCCAGTGGGTTAATACTGAATTAAGTGTATCAATGGGTCCATTTACTGATGTATATATATGTGAATGTACAAGCAACTAAAAGGATGAATTTTCAGAATAAAAAGAACCATTTTTTCTTGTTATTGTACAGTGTGAAATTCCTTATTTCATTCCAGTTTAATTCTCTGCTATGCTGTTGATTCTGGAGTAAGAACATTATTGTTACGGTTCATTTCTTGTAGTTGAAGTTACTGCATTTGTTGTTCAATTCTGTTTCATTCTTGAAATTAAATCTCAGATCTTGAATCTTTGTTCATTGTTCTTTACTTTCTGTAAGTTTGTGTTCATCTTCTAGTTTGAATACCATTCTAGTTAAGTTCCAAATTTTTAGTTGATAATTTCTACCTTTAATTCATTTTCTTTTTGCAATTTGTAATTCATTTTTCTGTTAAAATTTTAGTTTCAGATTTCTGTAGTTATCATGGTTATTTCTTGCAAAACAATTAATACTTAAAGTTCAGGATGAATTGAAGTTTCTTTAGTTGTTACTTTACACAAGAATCCTTGTTCTTGTTTCATTCTTTGGCCGAAGACATATGATTTAAAGATTATGTCCACTTCGAGAATTTTCTATTTCTTCCTGTTATCATCTATTAGTCCAACGCTATAAGTTTTGGTTCTTGCTTCCCTTACAAATAGTTACAGTGTAACTTTTCATTTAATTTGTTTTCTGAGTCCACAATCCATCTGTGTACGTGCACATGCACATAGATAACATCACCCCCTTCTTCTTCTTTCCAAATTCACCATCATCTTCCATGGCCAGAAGTTTAGAGCAACCGGGTCCTTCCAGGAAGTCTCTGGAAAAAGAACTGGAAGAGGGGAAATATTTTGAGAGCATAAAACTCCATCGGCTACGCCGGTAAGTGCTTCCTTCCTCCCCGTATTTGTATTTTATTTTCCTCTGCGCCACCTTATTTACTCTCTCTGATGTTATCTTCGTACATTTAACAAATCGAATTTGACAATTTTAATCACATCGTACGAACTGTCGACTTTGTCAACCCTACCCAGACGACTTCCAATTTTTAGGTCATATGCTTTTACTGCGCTATCTCCGTATACCATTTTTCCCAAACCGATGATTACAGGATGTGATCATCTGGCCGATGACTTCTGAGTACTGGTTTCACTAAATTTTGCTTTTCCCCTTATTATGTTTCTACGAAAACTGTAATGGCAGTTCCATGTTTGATTGCGAGAACCGAGGCCTGAATATGTTATACATAATTTATGATCCTTTCCTAACCGTAAAACACGGTTTAAAATTGATTTACGACTTACAACTTGATGTGGAATTACTACTGCAGTGATCTTTCACTTCCCTCCGTTCATGATTTTTTTCTGAACTGTCTGCAATTGCATTGAAATTGATTAAATTGCTTACTGTTCAGATTATTCATCCACCTTCACTGCAAAGAAAAACCAATTCACGGAAAGTGCTACTTCAGACCTTTCTCCATAGGTACATTCAAAATATATACTGTATGGTAGATGGACATTACTACTGTTTACTGATGATTGACTCTGCATATGAACTACAACTTAGATGTACAAAAAAAATTGTACCCAACGTCCGTACTTACTCTTTACCGTCTACCCTTACTATACTGTATTCTCTATTTGCCATCTATTGATGTCCGTTGCATGGTTAGTATAACCACTTTTACGGATTTCATTGAGTTCAATAGTTACAACACAGAATACTGCTCCACCTCAATAACTGTTTATCTGCATGTGAACAAGGATTGTCAATGTAAATTATACTACCATCCAATTGTACAGTTTACTAATTTTGTTTCCAACGTACACCTACTTTTACTAAAAGCACGATCTCAGATGATGCTTGCCTTAATTTTAGTTCCCATATATTTACAGCAGTTTATTCTCTATTTTCCTTTTTCTCGTAATGTTGAAGGCCACCATATTTTTTTTACCTTTTTCTCTCTGTTTTGGTTTTACCTATAGCTTAATTAGATGTTTAATACGCACATACCGTTGTCTAACGTTGTTCTAAATTTGAAATAAAATTGAAACAAAAATGGCGGCTCATACAACTGTACAATAATTACAGTTTGCTATCACTGCAACGATATGACTGTTTCAGTTTTTAAGCATAAAAAAAATGAGGTTTCAATTTTTACCCCTTCTACTAACACCAACACCTCATTCGGATTACATGCTTGGTTAGCACTACTGCTAAGTCATATATTTTCGATACATTTTCCATAAAGTTCTTTTTTTGTTCATGCATTTATCTATGGCCGCTTTACCCCTATCCAATTCTTTTTTTGTCTTTCTGTTATATTTTTCCTACACTGTTATCAGCAACCACTTTACAACAGCTACCCATCGATCATCATCATCAATTAGAATGCACTCTGATTGCACCAATTACCTATTTTTTGTAAGCCCGGTGTTTACCGTTGCAGGCAACCGACGTTTGCATTGTGCAAACATAAGCTATACCAACTGTTGCACGGTTTAATTCATATCACGTTGCTTTAACACTTCAAACTGCAATCAACCTGCTTGGCTGTGTTTTCCATCACACGCCTTGACGAATTGGTAAGGTTTTTCCATTCTCCTATCCATTTCTGACTTTTTTACAAGGCAAACACAATTTTTATCAATATTGGTCATATGAGTATCTGGTTGATGCCTTATGAACAGTGGTGACCATGGATTTTGCTTCTACCAGTTTATAAACAATATTTGAATCTATTTAGAACCATGTAGAAGTGAGTTGCATATTAAGTACTATCACTATAGTACCTTTTGTATCTGCTTTGCCTTTATGTCCAAACTTATTTTAACAATGTTGCTTTAAAAAATATTTGCACAACCTATAACATACAGCATGTACTGAGCTGTGGTATATGGAATATGTTATTTTCCTGCTAATTCGATAAAAATGTAAGTATTTAAAGTTATGACTTCAACACTGCAGACCGCATACTATATACAAGCGATATCGACAAGAAGTAAGATAATTTTATTATCTTTTAAGAATATGCTGAGATTATATATAAGGATATACAACTTTATAACTGAATGATTTATTTCACACCAGTTTAAGGTTTGGTTAAGCATTTAGTTTTTACCGGTAGATTGAATATTTACTATATTGACACCCACCTGAACGTGATTGTTGCTCATCAATCAATTATTTTACTCATTCTTCACCGATTCTTATTATTACATGGAAGAGTACTTACCTTGCTTTATCGATCATTATTTTTATTCTTGTGCGTTTACCATATTTTTGGAGACTATAGATTATATTCGTTTGAGAGATAGTTTTCAATGTATCGCCTATATTATTTTCTGGCAGAGTAATAGGTTGATTATTACAAGCTTATGGTTCTCAATGTTTTGACACTGTTAAAAACATCAAGTTGATTTTTTCTTACAACTAATCCCTATTATTTTAGAATTAGTTTTTCACTACGAATGATAGCATCAAAGCATGTGAATTTGTCTACATTTAATCATCTTAAAATTTGTTTGTAAAATGGTTTCAGTAGTCATAAGCATTGCGATATTTAAGGTGAATATAGAAAACATATCCTACCATTGAGTAATTTACATGCCTATAAAATCCATTTTTTCCGTCTATCACAAATGGGTAAGTTTTATTTTCGGTATGCATGTTGTAAATTAGTGTGCAATAGGGAAAGGATTGTACATAATTTTGAATATCATCCGCATTACCATTTGTACACATTTATTAATGGCGTAATTCATTGGTAATTTATAATAGAAATACCTTTTCAATATACTTAATTCCATGTTTGAGTTACCATGATGCTTGGTTCCAATTATTATCTAGAAAAGATTTATCAGCATACTACCATGAGTTATGATTCATTTTTCCTTTTAGACTTACCAATGTGAATAGAAAATGAATGGCATGTTTCGCTTATTTACAACTATGATTTAATATCAGTGCTGCTATATTTTAAAGGGCATGTTCCCAGTTCCCAGTTTATTTTTTATCTTAGCTACTGAAATGTGTTGTAAAATTTTCAAAAAAAAAATTGTTTTGGGGCTTTGGGTTTTGATTTGGAAGAGAAGAAGTAAAGAGGAAGAAGAAATCAATTAGTCTCACATGCTAGAAAATTATACAATAATTTTCTACAAATATAGCTTTCTCATGTGCATGTTGGGGCCATGGGCTCCCACATGTTTGCTTTGTTGTGAGGAGAGAAGTAATGCAACACCACAATCGCGCCGCCGCCGTCCGTCTGACCGAACCAAACCAGGCCGGTACGGGTACGGGTTTCGGGTACGGATTCGAAAATATTTTTGGATCATATGTGAACAGTAACGGGTCAAATTTCAGCCCGTTAAGGACCCAGAACCGAAATTTATAAATTTGAATAAGGGCGGAAATTTTGTAACGTTTTTCTGTACGTTGCAAAATGAATAGACACGACGTTTCAATTCAAACGGAGAGACTGTTAGCGACGGGTTTGAAACGTTACGAAGGGACGCAACTCTTCGCGAATGGATGCACCTTCACTTCTATAAATAGCAACGCGCAGAAAATGTTGGAAACAGTTTTGATTCTGAATTCTTCTTCTTCCTGCACAGATTTGCGATGCCAGAGAAGTGTTGCTAATCGCTGCACTTCCATTACTCTGTATTTTGTAATATTTGCAAGGTGTTGCAAACGCTGAATCGTTGCAGATTTGTTTCTTCTTCTTCATCCCTTTCTCTGCATATTGCATCGTCAGATATAAAATACTAAAGTGTTCTCGATCGGATCAAAGAAGTACAAACTTTGAATCCGATTACGCTGTTATAAGGCTTCGTTGAATCCTGAAAGTCGATAGTTCGATAACCCGTTTGTATCTGGTGGGTTGAACTATTGTCTGAAAGAATCTATTCCATAGATCCTTGAAGTCGAAAGTACAACATTACCGTCATCGCAATTTCCATCAAATTTTTCTCGAACCGCAAAATCCCCAACAAATTTTCAGACAATAGTTCTCAACTATGGAAGGTTCGAGAGCTCTACAGGTTATGAATCAGCATCTAACTCGATTGGGGCATTTTTATGGCGACAATTTCACTAGTTGGCAAGAGACGATGAAATTTTTCTTGGTCACCGTCAAGTTGTTCTACATTTCGGAAGACGACTTGGAAGAAACCCTGGAGGAAACTGATAAAGATGATGTTGCTCTAAAGGCTAAATGTGCAAAGCGCAAAGAGGACGATTTTCTATGCAGAGGCCATATTCTGAATGAGCTATCTACCCCATTGTATAATGCTCATAGGACCTTGGAAACAACGAAGGCACTTTGGACTGCACTGGAGAATAAGTGCCGCACATCCGAGGCAAGTAATAAAAAGTTTCTTATTTCTAATTTTATGGATTTCAAAATGGTCACCAATAAGTCAATAATTGGACAAGTAAGCGAAATCTTACTGTTGGTTAATCAACTTAAAGATGTTGGAATTGATCTCTCTGAATCTTTTGTTATTGGAGTTATAATTTCTAGACTTCTGCATAGTTGGAATGATTATAAGGAAAATATGTAGCATGCGGAAACGGATTATAATTTAGATGGTTTACAGCGTCATCTTCGTATTGAAGAAGACTCTCGCAAACGCAATCTGGATGATAATCCGCAAACTGAGTCCCATTCTAAGGCAAATAATGTTGAAATTACTGATAAGTTAAAGCCAAAGAATGAGACACAGTATAAGAAAAAAATCATTCCAGAACCAACAAAAAAAAGAAAAGTGCTTGTTGTTTTTGTAACAAGCCCGGTCACTATGCCCGAGACTGCCGTCTGCGAAAGAAACAATAAAAAGTGAATGTGGTCGAAGACTCGCTTGTGGCTATAGTGCAAGAGGCGAACTCCGTTAGCGGCAATAATAATGATTGGTGGTTCAATACTGGAGTAACTTTTCACATTTGCAAAGACCGTAATCTGTTCAAGAGTTATGAAGAAAATAAAGGAGAAGTCGACGAAGTTACTGGAGCAAATAAGGTTCCAAGCAAAGTTCTGGGAAAAGGCACTATAGAACTTCCTTTCACCTCTAGAAAAGTTCTTACACTAGTCAATGTATTTTATGCACCTGATATGTGTAAGAATTTGGTCTTTGGATACCTTCTTAACAAAGGAGGATTCAAGATGGTGTATGAGTCTGATAAGTTAGTGTTGAGATTCATTAGACATGGATACTCTTGTAACGGCATGATTAAGTTGAATCTACTAAAGAAATATTATGTTTATATTGTTGATTCTACTAATTTATTGCATGGTAGATTAGGACATGTTAATTATAATTCCACTAGAAATATGCATAAATTAGGATTAATTTCTGATTGTGATTTCGATACCATCTCTAAATGTGAAATATGTGTTCAAGCAAAAATACACCGAAAATCCTTTAAATACGTAGAAAGGAAAACTGGTTTGCTTGATTTGGTATATAGTAATGTGGGTGACCTAAAAAGTCATATCACCTATGGTGGTAACCAATACTATATAACATTCATTAATGATTATACTAGATATGCATATGTATATCTGTTGAAAACTAAAGATGAGGCTTTTGATAAATTCAAAATTTACAAAGCAGAGGTCGAAACACAATTAGGAGTTAAAATTAAAATATTACATTCAGATCATGGTGGTGAATATTTCTCAAATGAATTTACCTTGTTTTGTAAACAAAAGGTATAGTTCACCAATGTACTGCCCCACATACACCACAACAAAATGGTGTTGCTGAAAGGAAGAATAGAACTTTAGTAGAAATGGTTAATGCCATGCTCATAAGTTCTAATTTACCTTATAACCTATGGGGTGATGCTATGTTATCTACATGTTATATTTTAAACAGAGTACCACTTAAAAAGAATAATATTTCCCCTTATGAATTATGGTTTAATAGAAAACCTAACCTAACTAGACTTAAAGTTTGGGGTTGCTTAGCATATGTTAGAAAACCAGACCCTAAACGACCAAAGTTAGGAAATAGAGCATTTAAATGTGTTTTCATAGGATATTCACTTAACAATATAACTTATAGATTCCTTATTCTTGACACCCTAGAAGTTATAGAATCTATAGATGTAGAATTTTTGGAAAATCAAACTATTGAGATCCCATTGAGATCATCTAGTCCAGAACCTAGTATGACTAATGATATCAATGACGATGATTATACTCCTGCTCAAAACAACAAGGAAGTATCAGTACCAGATAATAGTACTGAACAACGGAGAAGTAAAAGAGCGAGAATAGAGAAGGACTATGGTCCTGACTTCATTACATATCTAGTAGAAGGCAGTAAGGACGAAGTCCTTAATATGAATAAATATGTAATGAACGTCGATGACGATCCCAAAACTTATTCTGAGGCTATGAGTTCTAGAGATTCTAATTTTTGGAAAGAAGCTATCAATGAAGAAATGAGTTCCATATTGTTAAACCAAACTTGGGTTTTAACCGATTTACCTCCTGGTGCTAAACCTATAGGATGTAAATGGATATTCAAGAAAATGTTGAATACAAATAGATCCATTGATAAGTATAAAGCCAGATTAGTTGCTAAGGGATATAAGCAAAGACATGGAGTAGATTACTTTGATACATATGCTCCAGTTTCTTGCATATCTTCTATACGCTGTTTAATTGCACTTGCATCAATTCATAAATTAGTCATACATCAAATGCATATAAAGACTGCTTTTATAAATGAAGATTTAGAAGAAGAGATATATATGGAATAACATGAAGGTTTCAAAACCCCAGGCCAAGAAAAAAAAGTTTGCAAATTAGTTTAATCTCTTTATGGCCTGAAGCAAGCTCTCATGCAATGGCATGAGAAATTTGATAAAGTTGCACTGTCATATGGATTCAATGTTAATAATTCTGATAAATGTATTTATAGAAAATCGGATAACAACGGTAGTGTTATAATATTTTATACGTTGATGACATGCTAATATTTGGTTCCAATATATCCTGTGTGAATGAAACTAAAAAGTTTCTGTCTTCTAAATTCGATATGAAAGATCTAGGAGAGGCTGATGTAATTTTGGAAATTAAAATTGTTAGGAAAAAGGGGGAGTTATTACTAACTCAATCTCATTACATAGAGAAATTCCTACAAAAGTATGGTCATTACGATGACAAACCAGCACCAACTCCTTTAGATCCTAATATTAATTTGAAAAGAACACTGGACGTACTATCTCTCAACTAGAGTATTCCAGTGTTATTGGGAGTCTTATATACGCTATGCACTGCACTAGACCAGACATCGCACATGCTATAAGTGTATTGTGTCGATTTACAAGTAATCCAGGTTTCGAACATTGGAAAGCTATTTCCAGAGTTTTAGCTTATATAAAAGAAACTATTAAATATGGTTTATCTTATAAAGGATATCCTGTTGTGATAGAAAGATATAGTGATGCAACCTGGAACAATGTAGAATCCAAATCCAAGTCTACGACTGGATGGATATTTACATTAGGAGGCGCTGCTGTGTCTTGGGCTTCCAAGAAGCGGACCTGTATTTCTGACTCAACAATGTTGTCAGAATTGATTGCATTAGCAGATGCATGTAAAGAAGCGGAATGGCTTAGGAATTTATTAATGGAAATTCCTTTATGGAAGAAGTCATCTCCATCAGTCTTGATTAACTGTGACAATCAAGCAACGATATATAATGTGTCTAATAAGACATATAATAGAAAGTCTAGACATGTGAGTCTCAGACATCAAATGGTGAGACAGTTACTCAAAAGAGGAGTTATAACTGTTGACTACATAGAAACGAAGAATAACTTGGCTGACCCACTTACAAAGAGTCTTCCAAAGGCAATGGTTTCTATATAGTCACAAGAAATGTGACTAAGGTCTGTGAATGAAGGTTGATCATCATTAACAAAAACCCAACTTATGTCTTGAAAAGGATAGACAAAGTTCAATGGGTACCAACAAGTTAAGAGAATGATTATGGAACGCTAAATAGATAATCCCATAATATTTAGTGTTGGATTCTGCAAGAACAAAGGATGGATATATATCCTTAATAAGTCTAGAAACCTTAAAAGGTGTATCGCAGAAACACCTTAAGTGACTTACCTATATGAGTATAGAAATCAGGTCGTTTCCTAGGAAAGTAAGACCGCTTTCTAAGTTGACTCAAGAACCAGGATTTAAGCACATGGGCATTAACGTGCTGAGCAATACAGAACACATTACCTAAGAAAATCAACATGTATGATTGTTCCTGTTTTATCATTAGGGATACTTGGTTCAAGATTCGTTCATCATAGAATCTCGATAAGGCTTTGAATGGTTTACACTAAGTAAAGGTTCAAATCCAAAAGATACCTTTTATCTATGTGTTGGTTTTCACAATGATGCAAAACTTGATCTTAGAACTACATAGGCTTGATCTCCCTTGGGTATGTAGGAAGTCACTCTAATGATTCAACCGTCCTATTTATTTATTTTGAAAATTGGGGGATATTGTTGTAAAATTTTCAAAAAAATTGTTTTGGGGCTTTGGGTTTTGATTTGGAAGAGAAAACGTAAAGAGGAAGAAGAGAACAATTAGTCCCACATGGTATAAAATTATACCATAATTTTCTATAAATATAGCTTTCTCATGTAGATGTTGGGGCCTTGGGGCTCCCACATATTTTCTTTGTTGTGAGGAGAGAAGTCATGCAACACCACAGGCGCGCCGCCGCCGTCCGTCCGAACCGAACCGGGTCGATTTCGGGTTCGGATCCGAAAATATTTATGGATCATATGTGAACAGTAACGGGCCAAATTTCAGCCCGTTAAGGACCCAGAACAGAAATTTCTAAATTTGAATAAGGACGGAATTTTGTAACGTTTTTCTAAACGTTGCAAAATGAATAGACACGACGTTTCAATTCAAACAGAGTGACTGTTAGCGACGGTTTGAAACGTTATGAAAGGACGCAACCCTTCGCGAATGGATGCCCCTTCACTTCTATAAATAGCAACGCGCAGAAAACATTGGAAATAGTTTTGATTCTAAATTCTTCTTCTTCTACCTGCACAGATTTGTGACGCCAGGGAAGTGTTGCTAATCACTGCACTTCCATTACTCTGTATTTTGTAACATCTGCAAAGTGTTGCAAATGCTAAATCGTTGCAGATTTGTTTCTTCTTCTTCTTCTTCTTCATCCCTTTCTCTGCATATTGCATCATCAGATATCAAATACTAAAGTGTTCTCGGTCGAATCAAAGACGTACAAACATTGAATTCGATTACGCTATTACAAGGCTTCATTGAATCCTGAAAGTCGATAGTTCGATAACCCGTTTGTACTTGGTGGGTTGAACTATTTTCTGAAAGAATCTATTCTATAGATCCTTAAAGTCGGAAGTAAAGCATTATCTTCATCGCAATTGCCATCAAATTTGTCTCGAACTGCAAAATCCCCAACAAAGTGTAACATTGTTTGTATCAGGCATAACATTTTTTGGTTCGACGTACTGTTATATTTGTTTCAGTTTAAAGTTTAAACCATAAATGATGCAATCATTACATATCATCACATTTAATATCCAAGACTATGGTATCCTATGCAAGATCATTGAAATATTTGATAATCAATTAGGAGTAAATTTGATAACGAAACTATTTCTTACACTTTAATTGTTTACATAGGCATTCAATAAGATAATGAATGACATCTTAATAGACAAGAGTGAGATTGATGCACAGTCTGAGTCGTCCTCTAAGACTATGTCGGACAAAGAGAAGAAGACTTTGAGTCAGCGATGGTGGCGTTGGTATGACTAAGGATGGTATGTCTTCGATATTTTATTTTGAAGTTAAGTTGAAACGTATGTTATGATAATCATATTTTCTTAGTATGTTGTCCGTTGAAAATAATATTAAGTATGATAATACTTTTAACCAGCCATGTTTTTATTTGTGACTAGACATTGTGAACAATTTGTGCAGAACTGCAACATTTGGGACCGAAGATTTCTTGTCAGCACTACAGGCTTGTGCTGATGTGAGTATGATTGGTCAATTTGGTGTTGGCTTCTAGTCAACTTACTTGGCTGCTGACACATTTTGTGTCACAACAACCCAATGATAATAAACAATATGTGTGGCAGAACTAATTTGGTGGTTCAGTCATTCTTACTACAAATGTGGAAGGTATCTCACTAGTCAGAGGAATTCAAATTAATTTATTCCAAAATATAATCAGGTATGCTCTGTATGGCAAACACGTTATGCAACGATGCTATGACAATTAATTCACACTTGAGTCATGATATTTGAAAATTTAATTGGTTTGCATCTTCATAATTTGGAAGAGACCAGAACCAGAGATTTGGTGAAGGAAAACTTGGAATTCATTAACTATCCAATTTACCTGCCCACTCAATAAACTGTTTAAAAAGAGACAAGTGATGATGAAGATGAGCAAGAAAGAAAGAACAAGAAGGCAAGGTTGAGGAAGTTGATGAATAGAAGCAAAAGAAATCAAAGAAGGAAAATGAAGTATCCCATGAGTGGGCTCAAATCAACAACCATAAACCAAATTTGCTGCGAAAACTTAAAGAGTTCACCAAACAGGAGTATATTTCATTCTATAAAAGTCTAATTAATGGTTGGAAAGACCATTTTGCTTTCAAGCACTTCTCAACACAGTGTTAGCCAGTGTTCAGAGCGATTTTATTCAACCCAAAAAAAGAAGTTTTGACTTCTTCGATGCAAGGAAAAAGCTAAATAATATTAAGCACCATGCAAGCACACTATTCGTCATAGATAACTGCTAGAATATCATTCCTGAGTATCTCAGTTTTGCAATGGTAGTTGTACATTATTATTTTTTTGCACCAAACAAATTTCAAGAAAAGGCAAATGCTTAATACTGCTTTTTCCGATATCAGATTCTCATACCTAAAATTCTTTATTCTTATCGGTTTGAATTTTACAGTCTACTACCAGTGTTCTACTTACATTTTTTCATGTAAATAAACGATCAGTTTGACATTGTAGATTGCACACATAGCAGAGTAAATTATTTACTGGATAAACATGCATAATTTATAAATAAACTTTATTGTCTTTTTCTCCCACATCAAATTTTCGTAGAAACTGTCTCAACAAACTTATTACTGCTAAAACTTTACTGTGACAGTACAATGTACATCTTCTTATACTATAATATTGTTATTGGCTTATCAGACTTAAATTTGATTTATATTTTACACATATCACACAATTAAATATAACCATATATCTTACTAACAAAATGATTGCAACTTACGTTATGGTGCCATCTTTCCGTGTGTGAAGCACGGGTCTCATACTACTTTTCCATTCATTATAGCCATCAACTCTTTTTTTTCCTTTTTCCCGGTACCTCATTTCACGCTTTTTTTAACTGTATGTCAGGATGTATGACATTGAATTCGTTTACTTTTGTATGCATTACATATGTGCTTTTTTTATAAAACTCAACTCCGACCTTAAACTACTATTTATGACTGTTATGTTACTTACATTACCACTGTAATTTGATTTACACTGCCTATTAACATGTATATGAAATATATGATCACAGCTTCGTTCTAGCATCGCCTTTCTACTATTGAGATTATGAATCACGAATTATAACAATGCCCGCGTGCGAAGCATGGGCAACTCACTAGTAAACAAAATTATAACGCGAGGGATGGAGTTTTTGAGATTTAATTCTCAAAATTACTATAAAAAAAGGAAACTAGTCGACATGTTCCAACTTTATAAAGGATGGAATATATGGGGAATAGGGCATGGGATAGGGGAGCACATTTAACCGATTTAACCGACTTAACTAACCACTACAGAACTGATTTAACCGCTAAAATTGATTAATCGACATCATTGGTTAACTGACCAATCTTAACCGAATATTTCGGTTCGGTTAATGGTTAACAAAAATTAGGTCGGTCGGTTAACCGTTAACCGACCATTTCTAGTTTCTAATCTATTTGGTTTCATGCCCAGCCCAAATCCCAGCCCACTACCCAATTGTATACCCACTACCCGTCTCGTGCTCTGGTGACTCTCTTGACTCTTGAGTAGTCTCGTGCCTGCAAATTTGTACTTCAGTATTTCAATTCAAAATAGAAAACAAAAAAACCCTAGATCTGTAAAAGTTGGTTGAAGCCTTAGCCTCCCAAATCCCAATCGTCCGAGCGCATCTACGGCCGCTGCGATTGTTGTTCGAGTTCGAGTTCGACTACTGCAGACAGACATGGCAACGCCAAAGAATCCATCAAGGATAACGATAAAGGAAGAGCATGTGAGTATAAATTTTTAATAATCTAGATCTAGATTGCTAATTTCTATTCTAGTTGTTAATTGCTAGTTAATTAATGTTATTCGATTTCGGCTAGTTCAATAGTCAGTGTTAGAAAGAAAATGATTTTTGCCAATATTACTTCCAGCAGATTATTTTTGCCACAAGAGGGACACGGAATTTAATTATTTATCATTCCATTATATTATTTTTGCCAATATTGCTTGGAACAATTTTGCATGCTCCATTATTCCCCGGAGGTAACCAGCCGTTTATAGTACGATACAAGGATTCTCTGACCATGTACCAAAACGAGCTTCCACTTGTAAAGATATGTTAAAGCATATATGCCTTTTATGGTTTTAGTCTCATTTTTTTCATTGAAGAAGGTAGTTTTCTTCATTTGAATATGAATAAATCTCTCTCTCCCTGAATTATTTAAAGAGTACTAGCATTAATTCCAACAGAAATTTATGTTGATGCCTAAGGTTAAACTGATAGGCGAATTTTGGTATTTGAAGTAGAACTGTTGATGACACTGTATTTTTTTTGTAATTTCATTTATTTGTTAAAATTAAAGATGGCTCTTATTTCAAGAGGCCCAAGCCTCTGGGTCATGTAAATCGATTTAAAGAGTATGTTCATAAGTGGGAAACTTGTCTCCGTTTTTAATCCAAAGCCCATTTCATTGAGTTATACCATGTCGTCTGCAATAATAAATAAATTTGTTTAGGAAAAACATTTTAAGATTCTTTTAAATACCTTATTTGATGAATATGGACTCCATTAGGGTTGTGCTTGAAGAAAAAAATGTTTATGTTATTGTGAGCAATATAACTTAAGTGCTGCTATCACCTCTTATCTATACTCTTGAATTGTTTATATATTTCTATTGCTAATTCAATTTTTGTAAATAAATAAGTTCAACTTGTATGTGATATGAATACAATGTTCAGATCAATGTTTATATTATTATTTTCGGATGGAAGTTGGCACTGCTGGTGATTTACTGGACAAAGATTGGGTGGAAGAAGAAACAATTCATGAGGACAGTGATGGAAAAGAAGAACTGGTCGTAAAGCCTAACAATGCAAGAAAGCCTTCGTTAAATCTTAAGCGCGAAGACTCTACTAGAAAACCACCTATTGTTAGCGCCAAAATTGGTCACTAACACCCAAATCCAAGTGAAAGTACCAAACAACAATCACAGTTCACGGGTAGGATGTATGTAGAGGATATTTAATATGAAGAATAACAGAAATTAAAATGAAAGCGGTAAAGACACGGAATTTATAGTGGTTTGGCTAACTCTGGCCTACGTCCACTCCAGTAATTTCTTTTTTATTGCTGTAACAATCGATTACAGTTACAAAGTGATAGGCTAGCCTTAGCCTTAGGGGATAGAAAGTTAGAGAGCAGGAGAGAGAATCAGGATCCCTTTTCTGAACCCCCACATGCTGTATTTATAGGTAAATCCTGAGTTGTTGGGCCTTTGCGTGATTCGGGCCCACCGAGTTTATGGCCGGTCCACATATGCCGAGCCATGTAATGCCGAGCCATCAATGCCGACCCGTTCCATGCCGAACGAAGCGTCTGGAGGAAGAATGCCGAACGAAGTCTGATAGAATAATGTCGGTCGAGGCATTTGAGTGATGCATGCCGAACAAAGTCTGATAGAATAATGCCGGACGAGGCATTTGAGTGATGCATGCCGATCGATGCTGGGGTGAGGTGTGCCGAGCGCACTTTAATGCTGAGTTCGAATGCCGAGTGGAAGATGCCGAGTGAAAGAATGCCGGACGTACTTCAATGCCGAGTACAAATGCCGAGTGGAGGATGTCGAGTGAAGGAATGCCGGACGTACTTCAATGCCGAGTACAAATGCCGAGTGGAGGAATGCCGGACGTACTTCAATGCGGAGTACAAATGCCGAGTGGAGGATGCCGAGTGAAGGAATGGCGGACGTACTTCAATGCCGAGTACAAATGCCGAGTGGAGGATGCCGAGTGAAGGAATGTCGGACGTACTTCAATGCCGAGTACAAATGCCGAGTGGAGGATGCCGAGTGAAGGAATGCCGGACGTACTTCAATGCCGAGTACAAATGCCGAGTGGAGGAATGCCAGACGTACTTCAATGCCGAGTACAAATGCCGAGTGGAGGAATGCCGGACGTAATTCAATGCCGAGTAAAAATGCCGAACCATACTTCCTAGACCCAAACCATAGTTGATTCATCTTTATCCAATCATATTTCCATCTCCTAAGCATGTTGCGTCATCCATCTATCCAGTCGACTGGATCCATCGTACACCAGCCTTGGCGAACGTGCAACCGGTTATGTTAATCCCGCATGTCCATGGCCTGGTAAAAAGGCGGGTTAACACTTGCCCCCCAAAACATGCCTTGCTATTGGAAGGTGTGTTTTGAATAGCCTCAAATCTGATATCCAAAGTCCACATCCTTTTTGTAACCATATCATCAAATCCACGACCTCTCCGGGCTTAATCTTGATTTTGTAGACCTCGCCGGGTCGTGTTATCCTGTTCCAGCCTTGACTTTTCCATCACGGGCTTGTATGTTTTCCGGCCTCGACTCTCCGGTCAAAGACTTTGATATTCACCGGCCTCAGCAATCCGGCTAAGGATTTTGATATTCTCCGGCCTCGACTCTCCGGTCAAGGACTTTTTATATTCTCCGGCCTCGACTCTCCGGTCAAGGACTTTTTATATTCTCCGGCCTCGACTCTCCGGTCAAGGACTTTTTATATTCTCCGGCCTCGACTCTCCGGTCAAGGACTTTTTATATTCTCCGGATTCTTGCCGAGCATAGTCCATACTCAATGACCTGAATAAGTCAATTCACCGCGTTTTGGCCAAAAGACTTACCCCTTACCGGGCACAATCCATATCCGACGACCGTTTACCAAAAGCCAGATAAAAATCCAATCAAAAGCCAATCCAAAATCCAGATCAAAATAGAAAACAAAAATCCAAATCGAAAATCCAAACCAAAATTCAAACCAGGAAACAAACAGAATCAGGAGTTCGAACCAAACTCCAAAACCAAACCAGAAAAACGGGAATCCAAATCATGAAACAAACAAAACCAGGAGTTCAATCCAAACTCCAAAACAGAATCATAAAAAGCAAATGTCCAAGCCAAAATGGCAAACCAGAAAACCAACCAAACCGGAAGTTCAATCCAAACTCCAAAACCATACCAAAGAAAAGTAAACGTCAAAAATACGAAAGAGGGAACCAAAGTTCGCAGAAAAATAGAAAGAAAGTAGATTTCATAGACTCAAGTAGCACGGTTTTTTGTCATCTCAGAGCACGCCTAGGGACCGTCCTCGATCCCGTACGAGTGTAAGTGACCTAGCCGCATTACTTTGAGTTCTATTACTTATTCAAAACCATAAACCTGTTTAGTTGATAATGAGCTGTCGTTGCCCAGATCCAGTGCCATCTCCGTTCAAGGTAGGTGGTAGTCTTTCTATGGATTGGTCCAGCATTTCCTGGTGGTATGCCCCCGAGTCTAGATCCATCCGGATTGATAGTCGTCTGCTGATTGGAGGTTGCCCCCTGCTGAGCCATTCCCTCTGCTTGCTGGTTGAGCGTTTCAGATCCAGCTCCATGGATCTGAGCCCCTGCCTTTCCTGCTCGCGCAAATTGTCTGAGAAGAGCCTGCATCATCTCCTCTTGTCTTTTCACCATGGCTTCCATTTCCTTTCTGGTGATGTAAATGGATGCTCCACCTGCTCCATTTCCAGAGGAAGTCTCTTGACTTCCCTCCTGATTACTCCTCTCTATCACTTGCTTCCTTACTGATGGTCTAGTCATTGCTCCTTCAAATCCAAGTTTCTAACTCCAAAATTCCTGAGCACTTCAGTTCTCAGTGAAAGCACCAAAATGTTAGCGCCAAAATTGGCCACTAACACCCAAATCCAAGTGAAAGTACCAAACAACAATCACAGTTCACGGGTAGGATGTATGTAGAGGATATTTAATATGAAGAATAACAGAAATTAAAATGAAAGCGGTAAAGACACGGAATTTATAGTGGTTTGGCTAACTCTGGCCTACGTCCACTCCAGTAATTTCTTTTTTATTGCTGTAACAATCGATTACAGTTACAAAGTGATAGGCTAGCCTTAGCCTTAGGGGATAGAAAGTTAGAGAGCAGGAGAGAGAATCAGGGTCCCTTTTCTGAACCCCCACATGCTGTATTTATAGGCAAATCCTGAGTTGTTGGGCCTTTGCGTGATTCGGGCCCACCGAGTTTATGGCCGGTCCACGTATGCCGAGCCATGTAATGACGAGCCATCAATGCCGACCCGTTCCATGCCGAACGAAGCGTCTGGAGGAAGAATGCCGAACGAAGTCTGATAGAACAATGTCGGTCGAGGCATTTGAGTGATGCATGCCGAACAAAGTCTGATAGAATAATGCCGGACGAGGCATTTGAGTGATGCATGCCGATCGATGCTGGGGTGAGGTGTGCCGAGCGCACTTTAATGCTGAGTTCGAATGCCGAGTGGAAGATGCCGAGTGAAAGAATGCCGGACGTACTTCAATGCCGAGTACAAATGCCGAGTGGAGGATGCCGAGTGAAGGAATGCCGGACGTACTTCAATGCCGAGTACAAATGCCGAGTGGAGGAATGCCGGACGTACTTCAATGCCGAGTGGAGGATGCCAAGTGAAGGAATGCCGGACGTACTTCAATGCCGATTACAAATGCCGAGTGGAGGATGCCGAGTGAAGGAATGCCGGACGTACTTCAATGACGAGTACAAATGCCGAGTGTAGGAATGCCGGACGTACTTCAATGCCGAGTACAAATGCCGAACCATATTTCTTAGACCCCAACCATAGTTGATTCATCTTTATCCAATCATATTTCCATCTCCTAAGCACGTTGCGTCATCCATCCATCCAGTCGACTGGATCCATCGTACACCAGCCTTGGCGAACGTGCAACCGGTTATGTTAATCCCGCATGTCCATGGCCTGGTAAAAAGGCGGGTTAACACCTATGGCATGGGAACATTTTACTAAAGAGAATCATTTAATCCCAAGTGTATTTGCAACTGTTGTCATGCACAATTTTCTTGTGATGGTAAAGCGAATGGTACTTCACATTTAATCTATCATATAAGGCGATCTTGTAGGTCAATTCCTCGAGAAAGTTATAAGAAACAAAAAAGTTTAGCTTTTACAAAAAATAATGAAAGTGGGGCAAGCAACACCCTTATTACATGGACATTTAACAAAGATGAGTGTAAAAGGTCTCTAGCTCGAATGTTAATTCTTGATGAGCTTTCTTTTAGTTTTGTTGAGGGCGAAGAGTTTCTTGATTTTTGTCAGAACATGTGCCCTAGTTCTGAAGTGCCTTCACGTAGAACAATTTGTAGGGATGAGCTTAACTTATATAGAGACACAAAAGATAATCTTAAAATCATGTTTTCTAATTGTTTGCATGGAGTATGTATTACTACTGATACATGGACTTATTGTCAAAATGTGAATTATATGGTTTTAACTGCACATTTCATCGATAATGATTGGAAATTGCATAAAAGGATTTTAAATTTTTGTGTGATCACTAGTCATAATGGGAAGAACGTCAGAAAATTTATGGTTTCTTGCATCAAACAGTGGAAACTTAAGTGAATAATGTCTATTACAGTCGATAATGCCAGTGTTAATGAAGTAGCAATTAATTATGTGAAAAATGCATTGAATGATTATGATAGATGCAATGGTTGTGTTTTGAATGGTGAATTCCTTCATGTACGTTGTTGTACTCATATTGTTGGTTTAATTATTAATGATAGTTTGAAAGAAATTGGTAGCACTGTTGCTAGAATTGGTACTGCCGTTAGATTTGTAAGATCATCTCCGGCTAGATTGGTTAAATTTAAAAAGGTTTGTGTTAATTTGAGAATTGATGATAAGTCTATGCATGCTTTAGATACCCCTACTAAGTAGAATTCTACATATTTGATATTGGAAGCCGCTTTGAAATAAGAAAGTTTTTAATGAAATGAAAGAAAGCGACGGTATATATGTTGCCTATTTCAATAATGAAACCCAACCTTCGAATTCACTAATTTGGAAAAATGCTGAATATTTTGTACAATTTTTGAATTTTATTATGACATTACTTTAAAGTTCAGCGGCTCTTTATTTATTACCTCAAATGTATGTTTTACTGAGTTAAGTGGAATTGAAGAAGAATTGCAAGAGTTGACTGAAAAAGTGGATCCTAATCTTTCACGAATGGGAAGAACTTTCGTGAATGGCAAAAAGTATGAAAGAGAAGTTTGATAAATATCGGGGGAATATTAGTAGTATGAATAAAGTTTTATTTATTACTTGCGTGCTTGTATCTAGAATAAATTACAATTTTTGAGGTTATGTCTTGAAGACGTGTATGATAAAGAAGTGGGAGAAGGTATATTAGCAGATGTGAAATGTATTCTAGTAAGATTTTTTTTATTTTTATGCCACTGATTCTACACTGGGACGCAAAGTTGTGATGAACCACAACTTAGTTCATTCATTGCTAGTGGAAGTACCGATAGTGGTGGTAGTGTTTATTCTAAAAGAATGAGTAACTTTCTAAAACAAGTTCAACAACCAGATAGTGAAAGTAATGAATTGGAAAGGTATTTAAATGAGCCGGTTGAATTTCCAAAAAGTAACTTTGATATTTTATTATGGTGGAAGGTAAATAGTCCAAAGTATCATAGTTTATCTCAAGTTGCATGAGATCTTCTTGCAATTTCGGTATCTACGGTCGCCTCAGAATCTGCTTTTAACACCAAAGGACGGATTAAAGATCCATTTCGTAGTACTTTAAGTCCAAGGATGGTTGAGACATTGGTTACTACCCAAAACTGGCTAAGGTCTAAACCTATTTTTGTAGACCATCGAATTGAGTTTCCTTTAGACGATGTGAATTATTATGATGTTGTTTTTTTAGGTAATATTTCTCTTTGGTGTGTAAATTATGATTATTTAATCATCATATCATTGACTTGTTTGGCTATAGAGTTTGTACATGGGCGTGGTTCGAGATTTATTTTAACTATGGAAACGTCACCAGAGAATCGATCACCATCCATTGGCCTACATTGAGGTGGGCATACGAGCAGCCACTCATGTTTGTTTTCCATTTAAAATTATGACTGGAATGAAACAAAATTAATTTTTAAAATAGTTAATATATACCAAGCAAAATCTGTTTTAATTTTTTTTTACCACTAGCATTAAAGATGAGCATAGTCTGTAGACTGCATCAATTTCAATTGAGTGCGAGTTTGGATTTTGCCGACTGGGTACTAAGAGAATACCTTTTGTTTAGACTATTAAATTTCTTCTATGATTATAAAAGTTTACCGGATGAAGAAGCACTGCGGTATGGGTGCAATCTTAACTTTAGTTGATATGAATTTGTTAATATTCAGTCGATATAGCATAGCATGCACCTTAGACATGTGTTGGTCATATTATATAATATATATCATTGTGAAATTAGTGTCATGTTGGTTTACAAGCTCCTTATGGATCACATTTTAGGAAATTTCATATGTCAATTTGATAGCAAATAATCACTATCGCAACCTTTGCTTATTTGCTACTTGCAACTGCACCTTCATAGTTACTCTATATGTTGTTACCATCTAAATATTTCTCCTTGTTGAGCCATAGCAGTTGCTATAGGATGTAAATGTTTTTTACAGTTTCATTATCGTATGTTTTCTGTAACATCCCGCCTTTTTGTACGCTTTAAATCAACGATAAACCATACAAAAGGACGAATTGTTATTGGGGTGAATAAGAAAAAGGAAGAAAGAAATAAAACAAAACAGAATCTCACAGTGGAATGACAAAATATAATAAGCAAATAATAGTTCATGACGTTGTTTACAAAACATTTGATTATACTAATACAAAATAGGATCAGAGTTACACATACCAGAGAAAAAATAATAATAATGCAGCAGAGCAATATAAATGTAGTGGAATGATATAATAAATAACAGTGACACAATATTCCTCTTTGTCCTTCAGAAATAAGGTCTTCAAATCCTGAAATGGTCATGCTGACCGGAACGAATTGAAAAGACAAAACACTCGAGTCAGAACTAAAAGATCTTATGCGAGTTAAATCAACAAAAATAAATATGAGTGGAACGGCGCCAGAGATGTTTATGGGATTTGACATCTCCTATCCAGTGTCTAGTGTGAGTGCAGTAACTTAAGAGATGCTCGGGATTCACATCTCCTAAGGATCCGGTAAACTATTTACTATGTATGAATATTTCGCTATTATAATAATGTCTATAGTAAAATGAACTTACTTTTAAATAGCATTAAGGAGTGACCCGATATTCCCCTTAACAAGTAATAGTCTCAGTAGTCCAACCAGTATCATGGTTCCTCCTGATCGGGAAGCAACCAGAGGATGCCGCATGGGCTACGGGAGAAAACCAAACTCGTACAAGGCTCGCTAGTGTAGGTGACACGGCATAACTAGGCAATGCCAGGGTAGATATACCAACTACGCTTCCGGACCGGTGGTAACGCGTGACAGCTATTACCGTCCACCTCGAGCCACACCCCCAAAATCAAAAGGGCCCAAATCAATCACCAAGTAATAGAATGGCATCGAAGGAGTGTGTCCGATAAAAGGTGTTATCTTCTTAGCCCGTCAATCGCACCTGTTTTAGCCACCTTATGCCAACTCATGGGAGTCGGGTCCATGTATTTACCTCAAAGGAAACGCCGTCACCATCCTACTTCATTCGGGAATCTCCGTCGCGTACACGGTTGTTAAATTGGTTTTTGGAGTTGGCAGAGAGTATGACAACTTTCGATCCCGGTCTCTTTAACAACCAAACGTTATTATAATACCGCAGTCATTTTCGAATAATTATACTTCAAAACCAGAATATAATATCCATTTCAAAACCATATAAATACAATATCATTTCCATTTTAAAAACCAAATCAATATGATATCATTTTTATAAAATGCAAATCGATATAATATCATTTTTATTTCAAATATATCCTTTTTCCAAAATCATAGCACTTTCGAAGTTATAACACTCCGAAATCAAAACACTTAAAGTATAACACTTTCAAATCATAATACTTTGAAACATAACTTATAATACTTAAATGGTTTAAATATTTAAAATACTTTATATAATAAATAGCTTCTTCAATTTCTCAAATCAATTCCAAAACAACTAGAATTTCTAGATTTTATATTTAACCAAATACCAAATCATAAATTTCAATTCAATTCAGTTTCCAATAACTATTCCAAATTTATCGATTTCAAAACAGATTTGATCCACAGAATAAACCATTTCAAATTCAATATATTTCAAACTTTAAGTATTCAACAATTTCAAAACTAAGTTTTGGTAATTTCATATATATATATATATATATATATATCAATTTCAATTTTCTGTTATTTAGTTTCGAAACTTTTACTTAATAAATCCATTATCATTTAAATAAAATCCAAATTACAAATAAGTAAATATTTTCTTCAATTTATTTATTTATGAAATATTCATTTAATTCACGTTAACCCAAAATCAAGTTATAAAATTATACCTTTCAAAATTTCCAATTTACTAAATTTCACATCAAACTTATTTGAGTTTAATTCTTAAATAAATTTAAATTCAAATAAATTTCCAATCTATCTTCCAACCTTAATTTATTTGAATCATTATAAACTCTATATTTAAATATAATTTAAATACTTAACTATATTATCTCCAAAAAATCAAACTCATTATTACGCTTATTCCATATTAAACCAAATTACACATAGCTTAAAGATCAAGAATAAAATAACATTATATAATATCGGAAATCAATATTCATATAAAACCATATATTTCTTTACAAAACCATATAAATCATTTTAAAATATTTTTATATATATAGACCACGGCGTCTGTATATAATTTTCTATCCTATGGTCAAGTGATACAGATATTTATCATTTCAATCTGTAATTTAAAATAAAAATATGGCTATATATCATTTCAAACCATAATCCTGAATGAAATAAAATCCATAACAACTTGTAGTTTATAACAATATAAAATACAACATCCATTCATCCAATATCAATCACCAAACATTTATCACAATCATCATCAAATTCAATCAAAAACATCAATATAGAACAGATAACAAAAAATAGGTATTTACTGGCAGTTTATATGCAATAATAAATTAAATAACAATTCAACTGGCAGTTTATATGCAATAATAAATTAAACAACAATTTAACTGGCAGTTTATATGCAATAATAAATTAAATAACAAGTTAACTGAGATGATGATTAAAAATATGCCAAACGGTCACAAATAAATTTCAAATCATCATAAATCAATTCAACTAGCATAAGAAATTTTAGAAGTTGTGAATGGGTTAAAACACTCACCTTTCGAATTTAAATTGAATTTAAATCCAATTTAGATCCAAAATTTGAATAGTCTTAGAATTCGTCTAAATCAGAGCCAAAATGTCCGGAATTTTGCTAGGATCGTAGTGGAGAAAACTACGCGTAAATTGGACTTTGTATGTAAAAGTTACGCATGTTTGAACATTTAAAACTTGAGATTTTAAATCAAATAAAATATTAAATTAAAATACCACGTCACCTTCAGATTTCTCACGCGCAAGCCCTACTGAGAATTCCAACCCTAGCCGCCGTCGAAGATCTTCGAACGCACGTGATGATAAGCCACCGCACCTCGATCCGTGGTCGCCACCGCATTGCTCGACCGCGGTCGACCACCTCCTCCCTGCGCGCTACCTCCAAGCATCCCCGCGAGAACCGCCGCCGCCTATTGCCGTCGATTCCAGTGAAACCAAGCATCAATAGCACGAACGAACCGTACAGATCTCCTCCCCTCGACGTCCTCTTGGATGCTGCTTTGCCCGGTCGTCGTAAGATCGACGATCTATCGTCCAATCGAATAACCATCAATGGACGGTCGGGGTTAATTCACTCGATACTGACCATGGAGAAACCCAAATCGAAAAACGCACAGCAGAATTAACTTGCGCTCTTCGAGAGCTTCGAATCGATATATAGTTTGATATTATTTGAGGAGTTTGAAATTTGAAATCGGATTTTGAATTGAATTTGGACTGTGAAATTTAGGTTTTGCCTGCCATTGAGAAAGAGGAGCAACAGAACTTTTGTACATACAGAAAATGAGAAATAGAAAGGCTGTTAGGTTTTGTAACTGGATATATATAGGCAGAGCTGAAAATAGAGTAGATGGACAAGATTTATTTACACGTTGAACAATAAAATGTCCCAAAAAGCCCGTTCGGACTGTGGAACGAAATTGGGTCAACCCATATATCAAAACAGATGTTTTTGAATATTTAAAAATCAATGAAATAGGTTTCAAGTTCAAATTCCATCGTATGAAGAAGTTATGCTAAAATCCAGTTATTTCAATTTGTTCGATTGATTTCATTTCATTGATTTCTAGGTGTTTCGAGGCCGTACGATCAAATGACAAAGTCCGATCGATACGAAATTTGAAATCCTACAACAATTCACTGTTACGGATCCGATGAAACTAATTTCGTCGAAATCCAAGTCAGTGGCAAAATGACTATATTTCAGTTGATTGAAAAATAAATATTAAATTAATTATATCACTTTTTAATTCAAATAAATTAACCAACCATTTTTCTCATTTATTTTTTTGATTTCATAAACGTTTATAATAACTTAAAACAAGTTTCAAATGTTGATCAAAAGCTAATTATTTCACTAATTATCAGGTTTACTTTCAATTTCGATAAATACAGAAATTGTAAATTAAGATTTCAATAGTTCCTTTTAATTGACCATTTCTTATTATTCAATCTGTTATTATAAGATGGGTGAAATTAGCATTGGTTCATGATTTATTACATTAATATTCTCAAATCCCATCTGAATTTCCAATAACGTAATATTTAAAGATTTAATTTCATTTAATTGCAATTAATCCAATTACTGAAATTTTATATTCCAGTAAATTAATAAATCTTGATTTCTGTTTTCTATACTCAACCAATTATCATGAATAGAATTAACATTATTTTCAAATATTAATTTAATTTACATCACATAATATTTAATTTAGATTTATCGCGATAAATTCCAATTCAACTTAACGGATTAAACATATAGGTAACTTATAATAATTGTTTACAGACCAATGTTACAGTTACTTACGTAACAATGGTTTTACTCACTTGCCCTTCATTAAATTTTATTTCGTTAAATAAATCCCATGTTCATATTTGTTTGCATATACTAAATTTAAAACTAAGTATACATTACATCCAAATGGCTAATATTAGCTTTAATTATCATTGTTACCATTCATTTTAGTTATTACTTCATTATCAAATTACCAATTTCTATTTCTTTCAATATTTAATTACTAAAACCCTATTAAGTTAACAAATTTAATTATCAAAATTTACGGGTCGTTACATTTTCACATAATTCGTTTGTAATTTGCTGTTGTGGAATAAATATGAAGTATGGATTCTTGTTCTTACTGCCTTGCACTTGGAATTGGTGGCTCACTGGATGTAGTTGGCTGCTACTGTATCATGAAGTATGAACTATGTAATTATGTCATTGTAATATGCATGTATGCTTATTGAGTATTGAATTATGTCATTGTAATAAGCTAAAGCATTGAATTATGTCATTGTAATATGTATGCATCAATGTTATTGAGTATATGAGACAATTTGAATTTTGAATTGTTGTTATTTGAATGTGGATGTGGCTGCGTGCTACTTGTTTAAATGTCATCTATAAATTTGAAATTGGGCTTGACTGTGCAGGAAAGCATTGATGTATATGTAGCTTTGTAATATGTATGTAGTGTGTGTGCGCTTCTGTTGATTTGACTATGCTGGACCTGCTGGTACAAATTTTCGGTTAACCATAGTTAACCTGTTTTCAGTTAATCAATGTAGCTGAGCGGTTAACCAATACTTTAATACGGTTAATCGCTGTTAAATTTGGACGGTTCGGTTGGTACAAACTGCTAAAATGCATGGTCAGTACGGTGAACCGACCAGTATTTTCTGAGCATGTAAATCATCGGTTAATTAACCGAACGGTTCGGTTAACCGAATGTGTACACCCCTAAATGGGCTATGCAAAGTATACCGCTTCATTTTACTTCCTTTATTAACAGTGAGGATGACTTATCTGCTACTTAAACGTAAAAACAGAAACTTAATTCATCCGCCGCTCGAATCTGTACTTAACATCATTAAAAATAGAAAACAGAGAACATGCTGAGTTGTACCATTTGCAAGCAGGTATTATAATTCACCCAAATTTTTAATTCAATGGATCTGACATTGTCACTCAGCCACAAAAATCCTCCTTTTGAACTGGACATCAACCGCAGTGCTTCCCTCCTCAAGCCTACGTTTAGAAAACCCACGTTCGTGGTTGTCAAAATTTTAGGCAGCGGCATTTTTTTTTATTAAATGGCTACAGGTATTATACCGATTGGTCGATTACTCGTTCCCCTTTATCATTGAATCTTCTAATTACTTGTCTCCTTCGATGTTCTTTCTTCTCCAAATTTGTTTTACGTAGTGAAATGATCAATGTTCGTTTGTATTTTTAGTTTATTTACCGCGTCCAATGTTCATACATAGCCAATTGTACGCTGCTGTATCCACAAGAATATCTGAACATGGGTTGAAGTCGACGTCTAGGGATGGTGAAGCAGGAGGTGTGTATGGGGCCCAGAACGACGACTGTGGAATATAAACTCAAAATATAGGTTACAAGGAATTTTTTAGCAGCTTAATAGGCATGTTTTTCAACTATTAATTTGAGTTAAATTATATTTCTGATGAATTCATTGCTTCTTTTATGTAATTTTAAATGATGTGAATATGCATGATGCAGCCAACATGTTAACAGACCAAAGATCACTTAGTTTGTTGCTTATGTTCCTCCTAATTGTCTTTGACAAAACAGTACTTAATTAGACTAAAATTTATAACTGATATATATTTGTTATTACATCAATTTTTCCGAATTATTTTTTAACACTTTTCTGAACAAGTTTTATGTAATTATTTTTTAATTTTTTTTCCAGAAGGAAAAATATTTTAAAGGACAAATTAAAATAAATAATTATTCATAAGGACACGCGCACAAAAATTTTACCGTAAGGACAAAGCCCAGATATAATTTTAAACCAAACAAAGTATTTCGTTCGCCTTCCTCCTCCTTCCTTTCACTTAGAATTTGACGAAAGTTTTGCTTGAAAGAAAAAAAGGCACCGCAAACCAGAAACAAATCTACATCTCCAACATAACCTCAAAAATCGACAGTCGATGAACAACGAGCACAACAATCGACAGTTGATGAAACCCTAACTACGACGGAAGTGAAGAAACAAAGTGAAAATCAAAATGTCGAATCACTTCCAACAGCAGATATTCTAGAAGAAAACGCAATGATAAAATAGGAAAACCTACCTCTAGTGCAATTGATACGGACGACAATAAAGGGAAAAAACAACAAGTTAAAACTTAAAAAACATACATCAGTAGAAGAGGAAAACCAAAATAGAGAAAAAAGAACAAAGAGAAGACATGAAAAAAATACAGCAATTGAAAGCATATCAGAAATAAGTGAAAGTATACCAGAGAAGGTAACTGATACTATAAAATAAATATTAAAAAGTTAGTATAGTTTTGTTATAGTAACATTGAATTTTTTTTCATAGAACAAAGAAGAGAACATGCAGCAACAAATACCTGCATAGAAAGCAGTTGAAGACAATATGCAAAAAAGAGAACAAAAAATAAAATGAAAAAATAAAAAAATAATTCATAACAAAATACAAACAGAAACTGAGGTAACTGAAATTGCAAAATTATAAAACTAATACTAACAATTTCATACTGTTAAATGTATTCTAATATTATCAAAAATGTTAAACAGGAAAAATCTCAGAAAAAAAAGGGAAAAAAGCTGCAGATGAAGAATCAGAAGAAGAACTCAATTCGGTAAAATACGAAACATAATAACTTTATAGCATGATAGATATTACAAAAATAATACCTGTAAATCATTTGGTAAAAGAAAATGCTGATAATTACAACAAACTGATACCTAATTATAAGAAATAATAGTCATTATCATTTAGCGTAAATTGTTTGATAAAATAATAATCAGTATCATTTAGTTGAAATCTGATATGTACGAAAAACTGATACCTATTTACAAAAAACTGATAGCTACTTATAAAAAACTGATACCCACTTGAAAAAAATGATACCTGGTTACAGAAAAACTGATACCTACTTAGTATAAACCGATAGATATCATGTAGCAGTTTTAGAAGTATTTCGGCCATAATTTTTTAAAAATTGATACCTACAATGTAAAAATGATACCAAATTTTGCTAGATAAAAATACCATATTTTATCTCATGTTTATGGAAATTGATACCACTATAGCATGTTATATATTGTTTTGTTTCAATGCTGTTTTTTCCACTAACAACTTAATGCCACATTTTCATGAAATAGGACGATGATGATTTTGTCAATCCATGTAATAAAACCATGCATACAACATCAAAACAAACAAACAAATAGATAGAAAAATCTGAAAATGTTAAGCCATAAACTGCTTATAGATGTGGCTTACAAGCTGTCTTCAAGATATTAAAATTGGTCAAAGAAAAAATGGACTGGCCGAAAAGCAATTTGACATCTTAAAGAAGACACTTTTTTACAACTTCTTCAAAGTCATCTATGAAGAAAAAATAACAATGAAAGAATGCAAAAAGAATCAACAAAACTTGGATGCTTTTACAGCTGTTACTGTATGGAAACTGTTACCTTCGTCTTGGGAGAAGACAAAATGAAGGTCACTGCCAAAGATATAAACTTGCTGTTTGGGCTGCCATTAAAAGGAATAAACATAGAACCAACAAAAAAATTGATGGGGAAAACCATTCCACCAGACTGCAAGGAATTTGCAACTAAAAACTTTGGCACATGTACTTACATAAAAAGAAATGTTGTGGAAAGAAGAATAAAACAAGAAATATCAAAAAGGAAAAAAGAAAATGAAGAAGATCTGCCTTTATTGATAATAATGCAAATACTATTGACGTTTTTCTTTTCCAACAACCAACAAAACCTAAGATGGGGAATTCTACCCTATTTGTGTGATGATGAAACAATGCAAACTGTCTCATGGCCAGAAACAATAGAGAATTTTTTTAGTAAATTTGTCAAAAAGTTTATCTCCAAGCCAAGAAACATGTCTGAATGTTCCATGCTTTCATTGGTAAGATGTGTTATGTAGAATATTATTAGTTGAAAAAAAATGTTATATTCAACATTCTTATCTAATTATATCTTTAAATGTTTATAGTATATAGCATCTGTGAGAAAATGAACCTCATCCAACTAGAAGGCAACTTGCTGAAGATTTACCCAGATTTGCACGATGGGATGTAAGAAAACTTAAAGACATTGTTGTGAAATAATTTTTGAATGATACAAAAGTTGGAAATGTAAGTTAAAATTAATTCTTACTTACACTAGTGCTTATCAGTTTACATTTTATGTTCTCTCTGTCTATAGTATCAGTTTCAACACATACAAGAATTTTTTTGTGTCTGCATATATCAAATATGCCTCTTTGCTATATCACTTTAGTTTCTTATTAGTATCAGTTTCAATGTGTACCTTTAAATTTTTGTTTCCATAGTATCAATGTGTCCTCGGCATAGTACATCTTGTCATTTTGCACAGTATCAGCTATAATATACAATAATACTTGGTATCATTTTTAACACCGCACACAAACAATTAGTAAGTGTACATAGTATCAATTTCATTACTATTCTATTCTTCTATTAAACTAATACTTATTAATGTCAGTTATAACTTATAAGTTACAAAATAGTATAATAAAACATTTGCATTTAAATTTTAAAACAAAATTACTATTTCAATTCCACAGGTAAAAGAAATAAGCACTATTCTTCCACATGAACACAAGCTACTCCAAACAGCATCAACAAAAGAAGAATCAAGCGACAAAAGAAAAGAGAACCAACGGAAAAAAAGAAAAAAACGAAGATGTCGAACAAGTACACAATGTTTTGAAGATTTTGTAAGTCTTAATGTTTTGCAAATGCACATTAAAGATATGGAAGAAGGTAAGAAAACAAAGAAGCAATTAGCGAAAGAAAAGAAATTGAGGATAGAGGTAGAAAAAGAAAATTTGAAATTGAAAGCACAACTGAAAGAACTCAAATCAAGATTGGAAGAAAATGTAAAGAAAAATTCAGAAGTTGAACCGGAGAATAAACATATGGAAGTTGAACATGACAACATTCTAAATGAACATGCACGTGAAGAAACAGAAATAGAAAACAGGGAAAAGAAATCCACAACTGAAAACAATGAAGGTGAGAATGAAGACAAAAATGCTGAGTCTAATGTAGAAAAAGTTAACACAGCAACTAAAATAAATGAAGATGTATGTTTAAATATAGAAGTCCAAAATGAAGAAAAAACATTCACAGCTGAAAAGATTGAACAAGAAAATCCAGAGTGTCAACAAGAACCTACAATGTGTCAAGTAAAAATAACAAAAATGGACAGGTACATGATTTTTTATTATTAAAAACAACACTGTTTGATTCGAATTCATGCTTGCTTATATTATAAATAATTCTGAGTATAATTTTAAATAAACTGATACCTAAATGTATTAAAAAATAATACCTACATTCCATTTCTTATAACTTGATGGTATGTAAATTGAACTATTTATGTTAACCATCAATTAGTAGAAAACTGATACCAAAATAATGCAGAATTTATATGTATCAATTCTTTGACTAGAACCGATGGTTGGTTATTTTATAAACAGTTTTCAGTATTAATTAAATCAAAACTGATAACTATATGTATGAAAAATCGATACTTGCTTTCTGTATGAAAAGCTGATATGAATGAAAAAATGATACCCATAAAATGTCATTATTAACATTATTGATAGTAACAATATTATATTCATTCACCAATAACAAAAACTAGCGTCTTATTGTTAATATAGATTCTCAACTGAAAAAAATGTAGAAGAAGTTGAAGACACAACTGCTGACACTAATACAAAACAAGTGCACCAAACAAGTGACAAAGAAAGTACATGCGTGAAGACTGAAACAGAAACTCAAATGGATGAAAATGTGCTCCAACCAAATGAAGATAAAGATATGGACAGAAAAGAAAAAAGTGAAGACATGTTGAACAAAACAAATGAAACAATGTTGCAAACAAATGAAGATAAAACGGCGCAAAAAAAATAAAAGAGGCTCAAAAATTGAAAGAAGATGCCAGTAAAGAGAGCAAAGTTGCACAATACAGTGATGTAGTACTAGACCTAACACCTCCATCTTTCAATCTCAATATTGCACAACAGTTGCAAGAGGGAATAACAGAAAAGGACAAAGAAAACAAAGCAGCAAAACCTGTTGTGAAAAAAATGGCAGCGCTTTGCGAAAGCTTATATCAACGGATCTTTGTCACCCAAATCACAAATAGATAACTTGGATTAAAAATAAGACGGAATTGAAATTAAAAGCAATAAGACAAGATATTCCACCCAATCACCCACTTTATTGATTCACCAAAAATTTTGTTTACAATTAATAGAACAAAGCTAAAATAAACAAAATATCATTGAATCAATAACCAAATTGAGAAAGGGAGTAAATATCTATATGGCTAAAATTGTTGGAGAAGAAGAACAAAGATGGAGAATAGGGAATTAACAAATAGATTTTCCACCATACCTTTACCCTCTCTTCTAGTCTCTATTTATATAATCAATTACTTAATGCCCAAGTTAACATTAGATGGCAAAAAATAATTTGATTAGCCAATTAGAGAAAGAAATAAGCATACTCAATATGCCTATTAATTAGGGGAAACAAAATCTTCTATTTCTTTCTTTTGCATATTTCTTTCCCTCTATTTGTGATTTTGTATCACCAAAATTTAATACTCCACCTTGATGCAAAATCACATATCTCCAACATATCAAACATGTCATATCTAGATCTATCACAACTCCATATATCCCAATCATACCAAATTACAAACCTCTACCACCGATTGCAAATGATGCATCTCCCACATGAGGTGCACCATACAAATCCGGTCTCAAAAACGTTTGTAATACCACAAAGATCTTCGTCTTGTCTTTGTAGATTTTGCAACTCGACACCCGTCTATCACTCGATCTGAGCTCATTACATGATCACTATCGATCCCTCGAGCATCATCAACATGAAGACCCCTGTCTAAAATATGATTCTAAATGCTAGAATCATAAGCAGTGACCACATTAACCTTTCAACCTTGTTGTCGACTAGGTTCTTCAACCGTCACTCGCTTTCCATAGTCAACTACGGAACCAACCAAGCTATAAAGGTTTCCTTCTTCCAATACTCCTCTCATCCTTACACGACCACCTTTCTTCACTTTCAAAACTCCACCTTGAGTCTCATAAGTGCAACCACGGCGATCCAACTGACCGAGAGAAATAAGATTATGCGAACAAGTGGGTACATGTCTCACTCCAGAGACTTCTCTAACCACACCATCATGCATACGAAACCGGATAGATCCAATACCACAGATCGATAGCTCTTCTCCATTGGTTGTCCTAATCATGTCGACACTTTTCTCATAAGAAGAAAAACAATTCACATCTCTACAAATGTGAAAACTGGCTCCCGAATCCATCTTCCAAGGCTTATTTTCACTAAAGAGGACATCATAAGAAGCATCACTATCAGTACCTTCAGCAAAACCTGCATGTGCATCACTACTAGTATCACCGTGCGCAGCCTTTTTCTGATCTCTTTTATAAGCATAACACTTGCTGCGTATGTGACCTTTCTTATTACAATAATGACAAGTGATAGCACCTTTACCATTAGCATCCTTCTTCTTCCAACTTGTATCTTTCTTCGAGTCCCTTGCCACCATAGCCTCACTTTGAATTGATTTCATACCTGACCCTTTTCTTCTAAGCTCCTCATTCAAAAGACTGCTTCGAACAGTTTCCAAAGAGATAGTTCATTAGCATTGGAATTACTCAATGAAACAACCAAAGTTTTCCAACTTTCTGAAAGCGAACTCATCAATAAAAGAGCCTGTAACTCATCATCAAAATTGACCTTCATATTTGTCAATTGATTTATTACATCCTGAAATTCATTCAAATGCTCTGCAACAGACTTCTCTTCATCTAATCTCAGTTGTACCAACTTTCGAACCAGAAAAGCCTTACTAGTAGCACTCTTTGACTCATATAAAGATACCAACTTATCCCACAAAGCCTTTGCGGATTCACAACTAGCCACATGATGGAAAACTGAATCATCAAGATATTGGCGAATCAAAGCAATCGCCTTCTTATCCATCTTCTTCCATTTTCCCTCATCTACATTAGAGGGCTTCTTTCCATCTCCATCAATCGGATCATGAAGATCATTAAGGTACAAAACATCCTCCATCCTAGGCTTCCAAATACCGCAATTCTTCCCATCCAAAATAGCCATCTTTGAAAACGAAATCATATCCGACATCAATAATTTTTCAATTCAAAAATACTCTAAGCTTTGCGATGATCTGTGCTCTGATACCAATCTATTGTGCAAAAAAAATGGCAGCGCTTTGCGGAAGCTTATATCAACGGATCTTTGTCACCCAAATCACAAAAGGATAACTTGGGTTAAAAATAAGACGGAATTGAAATTAAAAGCAACAAGACAAGATATTCCACCCAACCACCCACTTTATTGATTCACCAAAATTTTTGTTTACAATTAATAGAACAAAGCTAAAATAAACAAAATATCATTGAATCAATAACCAAATTGAGAAAGGGAGCAAATATCTATATGGCTAAAATTGTTGGAGAAGAAGAACAAAGATGGAGAACAGGGAATTAACAAATAGATTTTCCACCATACCTTTACCCTCTCTTTTAGTCTCTATTTATATAATCAATTACTTAATGCCCAAGTTAACATTAGATGGCAAAAAATAATTTGATTAGCCAATTAGAGAAAGAAATAAGCATACTCAATATGCCTATTAATTAGGGGAAACAAAATCTTCTCTTTCTTTCTTTTGCATATTTCTTTCCCTCTATTTGTGATTTTGTATCACCAAAATTTAACAAAACCTTATGGTCGGAAAAGGAAACAAACAGTTCATAAGCTATCTTCTTATGTGAAAAGAATAAAAACAAGAGAAAGGAAAAAAAAGAAAGCCGCAGCTTTGAATATGGTCAAAGAATGAAAAAAACAGCGAAAAAACAAAAACCTGAAGAAAATGAAAATGAAGAAAAACTGGAGAAAATGAAAATGATGAAAAAGAAAGTGCAAAAGAGTCAATCGCAATACCAATTCAAGTAATAGAGCTAACACTATCAAATTTAGGACGAGGACACTGCAGCAAAACTTTGGCATACTTGAATATAGAACAACAAAATACAATCAAAACTTTCTTTGCTATGAAATCATCAAATGAGTAAGTTTACAAACATATATACTAATTTTGCTGGTTAAAATAACATTGTATAATTGATATGTGCCTTATTTTCTTAAAACAGTGATATAGCATGGACAGATAAAGACACAAATAGAGGAGGATGATATAGCATGGACAGATAAAGACACAAATAGAGGAGGATGTACAATAACAAAAAAAGTACTACGACAATTTCTTGAAGAAAATGCCACACATGGATCAGTACACACTTTTTTTTTGCTTAATAATACTGCTACCAATAAAAATAATTACAAAAAATAATGTCTAGTAGCTGTTTCCAGTGTTATTTATACCAAAATTGATACCTACTTATAACCAAAAATGATACCTAATTATTATATATTACAAAGTGGTGTTCTATTAGTTGAATTATGTGTTAACCATCATGTATGACAAAATACATACCAAAATAGTGCAAAACGAATTCATTTTAGCAGTTGATATTAATTCATACTTTTGTTTTCTATTAGCAATTGATTTAATAGCATGTTTAAAATGATACTAAGTCGGTGGAAAAATGATACCCAGAAGTTGTTTGATCATATTACATGCTTATTTTTCTTGTAATCGGTAATGTATATTACCACTATTAAAATAAAAGATACTAATTATTATTGAATATTGTTTCACCAATAACAAAACTTGCATTTTCTTGTTGTTAATATAGATAATTGACTGGTATTTATCTAAATATAGGTTGAAAGAGCACAACTATGCATTCACAACAATAATGACGGTAAATAAAACTTTAATATGCAAGAATATCATAAATGGTACATGTATATTGAATTCTAACTTATTTTTTTATTTAACAGCAATCTATAGTTTTCAATATACGTGGAATTATAAAATCTTTAGTGCTGCCTTTTCTTGAACAAATTGTGGATGATGAATACACAGATGCTATATATTTTCCTTTGCATTGTGAATACCATCAGACACTAGTAACTTTGACATATCCAACAATACAATAGAGTCATATAGATTCCAGACATCCTAAAAGAAATTCTAATGAAAGAAATAACCCCAGTCTAAAGCAGGCAATAATATTGGTATGATATATTTTTGTTATGAAGCAAAATAATTTAATTAAACAAATCGAACATTCGCTAACTTTGTATTGTTTTGATTTCAATAGAGAAATAAAATTGAAGAAATGCTGAAAGAAATTTGGAAAAAGAAAAATATACAGGATAAGGAAGTGAAGGCAAATGAAATGCATCGGATACCATGTGCACAACAAGGATCAGACACGTAAGTTGTTTATGTTGTTAAAATGATACCTACACTGACACTGTAATTTTCTTTTAAACTAATACCTAAATACACAAAACTGATATTGCAAATATTCTTTTAAATAGGCTTGACTGTGGTATATACGTGATGATATTTATCATATCATTGAACAAAAATCAAATACCATTCAAAATAGCCCCTAAACAAATGCTGAAATCTAGAGCAAGAATTGCACATGAGATATTGACTGACAAAGAGCACTGCTGGATATTGACTGGCAAAGAGCACTGCTGGAGCTTAGCTAAGTTCACGTCTAGTTTGGAAGAAGAAAGATAAATGAACAAATCAAACAATTTGCAAAAATATAACCGATAACCTGTCAAGCAAAGAAGACGGTGTAGAAATTGAGAATTTTGTGTGTTAAAGCAAATCATTGTATTGTTTCACGATTAATTTCGATACTTATGAGTAATGATGCTTTATTGCAATTTGGAACTTGTGAAATAATGATGTTCTATTCTTAAAACAATGCTGATCTTACTTGTAAAAACAATGATAATCTGCTGGAATGATTTGTTGTAATTGATGTTCTTTTCTTTACCTGTTTTTTTATATTATAACAAAATTATATATTGAATGCTCTATCATGCAACTATTGATCCTACATAATATTATCAGTTTTATGATGCAGCTACCGGTTGTATAATAATATTATAAGATTTTATATCATTTATCAATACAAAACAGTAACTGGGTATCAGTTCTAATAACTAATAGTATCAGGTTTGCTAAAACTGACACTCAACATACTTTATGAAACAACAATTAGTGCCAGTATCAGTTTTTGCTAGCGCAACATGCCATTATGATTATTTATTAGTACTAGTGTCAATTGTAGCACGTATAATAATACACGAAACTGATATTAAAAACTAACCAAAACTGATATTAAAGTCCTTTATATCCAATCAAATAAATATTATCTCCAACCAATAGAAACATGTATCAATTCAATCAATTTGTGCAATCAATTACACAATGATTATCAGATCCCATATACTATGCTATAAACTTTGTTATAAATAAGTGAAATACAAAATTGAACAAAACTGTTGTCACACAATGGAAAAATGATACCATATTTTATACCAACAGAATGTGTAAAATGATACTAGATAGCTGATACAAACGGTATGCAACAAATATCAAAACAAATGTTTGAAAAAAATAAATAAATAAATAAACACTAGGACTGATACTGTAAAAACATATAACTAATAATAAAACTGATACTATCATTTATAATAAATAGCTGAAATAAAATCAATTTGATAATATGCTATATTGAATACAAATTAATAACAAGGTTCAATTACAGTAAAGCACCAAAACAAGTCACACATCCACTTATTAATCTGTACAAATTCAAAATGTAAAATCAAATCATATCCTCTTCAAAGCTTGACAATTCCTTTTATTATGACCAAACTGCTTGCATTCACCACATATATTTTGCTTGTTCTGAAAATATGAAAATCCTCCTTTGCGCTTAATTGATGGTCTACCAGCGCCACGTTTCTCCTTTGGTGGCTTGATAACATCTTGAATGCTACCATCAACAATAGGCCTATCATGATTTGGAATAGGATTTATAGCATTGACATAAGAACAATAATAAGCATCAACAGTGAAATAATACTCAACAAAATCATATACATACAACTTAGACTTGTTCATACAGTTTATAGCATGAGCACAAGGAAACCCTGTAATTTTCCATTGGTTGCAACTACAGACCCGTTCCTTCAAATCAACACAATGAGAGTTTGGAGACTTCACTTTAGACAAAAATCAGAAGATTTATATAGATCCCATCCAAATCCTTTTTCAATCAATTCACCTAAACGCAATTTCATAGAAGGACAAAGAGTTTTTTTCCACAAACGACACTCTTCTCTCATTTTAGCCATTTGTTTCATAACCTTTATACGAATACCATCTAAACACAAAGTAATACGCAATGCTCGTTCATCTAAAATCCAATTATTAAAACTTTCTGCAACATTAGAACTATATTCACCATAACGTTTTCCTGGAAAAAATAAATCCACCCACTTATCAAATGGCTTATCCTTTAAAAAATTTACACCAGCAACACCACCAATTTGACAGAACTTAGAATGTGCGCCTTCAAAGACATAAAGATTAGAAGCTCTAGAACACATTTTGAAAAGATCAACAATAGACATATTTGCATTTTTGTCTTTTACCGCTGAAAGAAGATTTTGTTCCATATGCAAATAGCAATAACTATGTTAAGATGCAGGAAAAACATCACGAATACCTGAAAGCAAACCTTGGTGGCAATTGGACATAAAAACCAAAGTACGATTTTCTTGAAGCATTTGTTTTAAATGGTTCGAAAACCATGTCCAGTTATCCACATTTTCTATAGAAACAACACTCATGGCTAAAGGGAAGAAACCTGCAAATGCAAAAATAATTTGTAAAAAAAACTAAAACTAATAATGACCATAAATCTAAAACAATGCATGAAACTGATACTAACAGTAAAAAAACTGATACCGAAAACCTGATACAACCATTATTAAAATATTGATAGCCACGACATTATGCATATTAATCTTCATTCTAACACAACAAAGTAACGAACATTAACATATATTATGATACAAAGGAAATTCCAATACTACACAACTGTATTTGATACCATATATTAACATACTTGAAACTGATACTAACATAATACACAAACTGATACTAATCTCATGCTAACCGGTATATAATTATGATATCAAATACAAACTTACAATTCAATACAATGCAAATTCGGATTCTACAAAATTGTTAACTATAAACTACATATCTTAAAACTGATACCAACATAATACAAATTATGATAACAAATATATATTAATGCTAATGCCAACTATGATTATCTTAATACAAATAAATCAAAACTGTAAACAAAAACATACCTTGGTTATCTTTTTTGCAGTAACACCCATCAACACACCAGGACGTTCCTTCAAGTGAGTGGCATCTAAGAATATCATAGGACGACAATGCTTGAATCCAAGTAAACAAGCACCAAAAGCAATTACCACCCTCTTAAATTCATTACTACAAGGATCAACATCCATTTCAACATAACTATTTGGATTAGACTTCTTCACTGCTTCCAAATGCCAACTCAAATCATTATAGGACAAAGCATCATTACCATGCAACTCCATTAATACAAGTTGTTTCTCATGATAAACATAACCGTAAGACAACTAAATATTGTATTCTCTTCTAAAATCAACTATAATATCATTAGACTTTTTACTAGGACAATCACGAATCTCATCAATAATCAATGATTTAACAAACGAACAAGATATATGTGTATTATTCACATTTCTAACACCAACTCCACAAGAATGATCAACAATCATATTTCTCATAAAAAACTTCTTCAAATCTTCAGAATCACAAGAAGCATGAACTTTGAAAAGACAACCATCCTTATATGAAGTGCAAATACCGTAACTCTTGTATCACAATTCTTAAAAAATACTAATTCATATCCTTTTTGAATTTGATACACCGTCAAAAATTCTCTAAAATGATCAGCTCCTCCAAAACAAAAACCAGCAAAATCGGAAATGCATAATTTTGACCCTCTCCTCAACATATCTTTTAAATAACTTTTACTATTAACAACAACATTTGAACAGACATATACAGTAGTAGATGAAGAAGCACGAATATAAGATGAACTTAAAATAGAAGCACCATCAACGTATTCCAATTCAGAACTCTTACCCTTAACAGTAAAACCAAAGAAAGAACTTTTCTTGTATAACTGTAAACAAACCATGCTCTGAATATTAGAATAGTGTCAACCATAATAACTTTGTCCTCAAGTACATAAGAAATCTGAATAGAAAAAGGAGTTAATTGAGACCAACATCGACATATCTCATTCTTCAAATCATACAAAGAGCAATCGATAGACAAACGAGTACTAAAAGTGTTATTATTCAACACAAACAGACAAAGAAGACTGTTATCCCCACTGCCAAAAAAAATAAAAAATAAACATTAGTAAAAATATGTTCAATGTAGAACATTAATTATTCAATTTCACAAAACTGATACCTACCGTATACAAAACTGATACCTAGTCACTGATTATAATAAAAATGATGCTAAAAAAAATAAAAATGATACCCAAAAACTGAAACTAAAATATGATACTTTTCCACTCTATCATAACTTTATATACAACCCAAGCAATATTACTTTTCCAATCATCCCAACATTAATGCAAGAAAATGCAAGATAAATCAAATGAAAAGCAAATTAAAATACAACACTGCATGAAGAAACGAATAATAAAATAAACCTGCTGCTACTTGCACAATTTGCCATAGACGAACGAACAAATAATGAGAACAACAACACTGCATATCATTTGTAAAAATGAACACAATTAGAAATCACGGTCAATTTTTTTTAACTCGAATAGAAAAACAACAAAACATAGAGTAATATAAGCATACCTAATTAATACAATTTGAAGAAAAATAAGATCATGATACAAATATGAAAAGATCGATATCAACAAAATGAGCGTAAGAAAAAAATGATCGATGAACTACAATTTTCAGAAGGACGAAATTGAAATAACCGAATGAAGTAGATCGATATTTTTATTGCGAGAGAGATATTTGATCGCGACTGAAAAATTTGATCGAAAGTAAGAAGAAGAAACGCGCGAAAGTGGGCTGGAAAGAAAAAACGATAAATTGTCCTTTACAGAAAATTATTAGCGAACTGCCATACATCCAAAAAAAACCTAAAAACTGTCCTTGAAAAAAAAAATCCGGTCTGAAAAAATATAAACATATCTTGTTTAGTAATAATAAACGGTGTAAACGTTTGTAAAACGTTTGTATAATCAAATAAGAAGAAAACGATAATTCATATTATTCAGCAAGACGGCTGAGTAAAAAAGAGATTGATTACATTAGGGTTACAGAGATAGGTTTATATAGATAGAAAGCATAAACAAGAAAAAAGGCTAAAAAGCCCAATATGCTAACATCCCCCCTCAAACACGCGATGGTACGACAAGAAGCATCGAGAGTTTGCCAATGAAAAATCTATGACGTTCGATAGTGTGAGCCTTCGTGAAGAAATCAGCAAGTTGCGTCGATGACGAAGTAAAAGGCAGAGAAATAGTTCCATGCAGCAAGTGATACCGAGTGAAATGACAGTCAATCTCAATATGTTTGGTGCGCTCATGAAAAACAGTATTGTGAGCAATTTGAATAGCGCTCTTATTGTCGCAATACATAGGAGTGGGAGAAGAAATCGAAACACCCATATCCTCCAACAGCCAACGTAACCAAATAATCTCAGATGTAGTAGAGGCCATAGCACGATACTCCGCCTCAGTGGAAGACCGAGAAACAACATCCTGTTTCTTGCTCTTCCATGAAATAAGGGAATCTCCTAAAAATATACAAAAGCCAGTTGTGGATTTTCTATCCGTTGAATCACCAGCCCAATCTGCATCAGAGAAGGCACGAAGCTCCAAAGATGAGGTCGATGGGAACAAAAGACTCTGATAAAGCGTTCCTTGCAAGTGACGAAGAATGCGCATAACAGCAGCCCAATGAACAGAGGTAGGGGAAGATACGAACTGGCTAACAATGTGAACAGCATAGGCAATATCTGGACGAGTGATGGTCAGATATACAAGGCAACCAACAATAGAACGATATAAAGTGGGATCAGAAAGAGGACTCCCATCGGTCGGAGTATATCGGGCATTTACCTCAAGTGGTGAATCAACATGACGTGTATCAGTAAGACCAGCACGATGAATAATGTCAGTGGCGTATTTGGACCGGGAAAGAAGATAGCCTTTTTCTGAGGAAGCTATGTCAATGCCTAAAAAATAACGTAGATGACCCAAATCCTTCATATCAAAGCAACGAGACAATGTGACTTTAATACTCATAATACCATTACCGTCGTCACTTGTAATGATCATATCATCTACATATAGTAGAAGAAGAATACGGCCTGCAGAAGTCAATCTGACAAAAAGTGCTGAATCATGGGGACTAGAGGTAAAACCAAGTGATGTAACTACAGTCGAAAATCTCTCATACCAAGCACGTGGTGGTTGCTTAAGACCATATAGAGCTTTCTTAAGCCTACAAACCTGACCTGGAGCATGAGAAACGCCAGGTGAAGCAACCATGTAAACTTCTTCCTTAAGATCTCTATTAAGAAAAGCATTTTTAACATCCATTTGAGAGATGTTCCATTGACAACTGGACGCAACAGCAATAAGAACCCGAACAGATGTCATCTTAGCCACAGGAGCAAATGTCTCCTCATAATCCATGCCATACTCTTGGGCAAATCCTTTAGCAACTAAACGAGCTTTGTATCGCTCAATAGAACCATCTAACTTGGTTTTAATCTTATACACCCATCGACAACCAATAGTTTTCTTCCCAGTAGGAAGGTATACAAGATCCCAGGTACCAGTTTTGTCTAAAACAGACATTTCCTCAGACATAGCACGTTGCCATACAGGAGAACAAAGAGACTCCGAGTAAGAAGAAGGCTCATAGAAAGTGTCAATGGAAACAAGAAATGAAGCAAAAGCCCGAGAGTAACAAGAGTAAGCAAAATCAGATAATTGATTTACGTGTGCGAGTGGGATAGCGAGGTTGAACAGGATCAGTCATCACAGGAGGTGTTTAAATAGTCGTAGTAGCAGGGGATAAAGTGTCACCTGCAGAAGGAGGAGGAACAGAATGTATGGATGACGGAGTATCAATGGTAAGAGGTGGTGAATCAGAGGAGTTATCAGCAGGAAATGGATCAATGTGAATAAGATCAGACTTAGTCATACTACGAGGACTAGCTGGAATAGAGTAGAAGGGAATATGTTCAATAAAGGAAACATGACGAGAAACATATAGTTTATTTGAAGAAGGATAATAACAGCGATAGCCTTTTTGTCCAATACCATACCCAAGAAAAACACATATAGCAACACGTGAAGATAATTTTGTACTATCTACGCGTGGACGAAGAACAAAACAAGCGGAACCAAACACTTTTAGGTGAGAGTAATCAGGAGTTTGACCAAACAACTTGGCATGAGGAGAAATAGCAAAGTTATGAGAAATCGGGATCTTATTAATAAGATAAACGGAAGTAAGAACAGCTTCTCCCCAAAATTCTTTTGGAACGCTAGCTGAAAGAATCATAGAACGGGCAGTTTCAACAATGTGTCTATGTTTTCTTTCAACAACACCATTTTGTTGCGGGGTATCAGTGCAGGAAGTCTGATGCAAAGTACCATCAACCGTGAATATGTTAGAAAGGTCTCCCTTAGTGTATTCCCCCCTAAATCATAACGAAAGCATTTAACAATAGCAGAGTGTTGTGTCTTAACATATGCTTGAAAGGCAGTATATATATCAATAAACTCATAATGATGTTTCATCAGAGAAACCCAACAATAACGAGTATAGTCATCGATAAAAGATACATAATATCTGCACCCATCTTTTGTGGGGATGGGTGCTGGACCCCAAACATCAGAGTGACTAAGTCAAAAGGTGCAGTGGAAGTAGAAACACTTTGATTAAAGGGCAAAGGAGAAAATTTTCCAAGTTCACAACCACTACAATCTGAAATATCATGAGAACGTAAATCTCCCCAAGCACCAGAATTACACAAGAATTTAAGACGAGAGCTTGAAATATGACCGAGTCTAGAATGCACAAATAAAACTTAGAAGACAATGAAGTTAAATGAAAAGAACAAAGGTCAATACTAGCAGCAGCGACATGACTTGGAATGTGCAAGTCATCCAAAACATAGAGACCGCCCTGCCTACGGCCTGTCCCAATCAACTTCTTGGAGTTGGGATTCTGCACAGAGCAAGTGGTAGAAGAAAAATGAACAAGATATCCAAGATCACAAAGTTGTCCGACCGACACAAGATTCATAGTTAATTTAGGAATACAATAAACATTTGGGAGGGAAACGTGTGTGGTTTGAATTATACCGATTCCTGTAAATGGCAAAGGTGTGCCATCAGCAGTCAAAATAGAAGGTGAGCGAGAATCAAAAGACATAGATATAAATGATGAACAATCATGTGACATATGATATGAGGCACCAGAATCCAAAATCCACAAAGGAGAATTCAAACCTGATATGGAGGGAGCTGACATGGTAAAGTGCTGAGATTGAGGAGTAGTCATGTTTTGAGACAAAAACTGACTAGCAAGGAACTTCTGAAATTGTTCTGCAAGAGAGTCCATAGAGGAATCCACAACTGATTCACCAGAAGGATGTACCAATGCAGCAGTCTTAGGCTGGGAATTACCTCGTGACTGTCCATGTCCTTGTGCAGTAGAGAGAGACTGTTGTTGGCTACCACGTTGTTGCTGTTGTGATCTATCACCTGGCTTAAAACGTTGATTTTTTTGTCGAGCCAATAACTGGTTGTTTTCAATAATTACAATCACGACCATTCTTGATATTTACCTTATTGCGTTGAGATAGGATTGGTAAAATCCCTGTAGCAAAAACAGGAAGAAGTCTGCGCAACTTTCTCAGTTTCAGACTTCAAGCGAGTTTCTTCAGTTAATAATTCATGTAGAACAGAATCAACAGAAGGTAAAGGAGTGCGATGTAGGATGGACGCACGACAATGCTCGTACTCTGGTCGAAGAGCCATCAACAATTGAACAAGACGTTGTTTCTCCCTACGAGCGATATATGGAGCAAATGACCTAAGCTCAGCAACCTCAGTCATAGCCAATTGATCCTAAAGAGCAGTAATTTCAGAATAAAAATCTTGAATATTTCGATCATTCTGAGACAATGACCGAATATCAGCCTCTAATTGATATTGAACGGCAAAGTTAGAACGCACAAAAAGTCGCTCCAAATAGTCCCAAACTTGCTTAGCAGTATCATACTTAGCCAATTGCATACCAATTTTATTTTCAACAGAATTATTAATCCAAGTGATGATCTTTGAATTGCTAGTATCTCATTTCTCCATCAATTCAACATTAGCAGCTTTAGGAGCCACAATAACACCAAAAATATATCTCCACGTCTGTTTTCCTTTCAGAAAATTTTTCATGACATAACTCCAATAAGAATAGTTTTTCCATCTAAACGAACACTAATAGCTTGTAATGAATCATCACCTCCTGTCATATTTTGAAGTCAGCAACTGCTTCAGGTCGAGACAAGTATTAATTGGGCTAGAGTTTTGGGGAACTAGGGTTTCGGGTTGATCGGCAGGCTAGGGTTTCGGGACAGGGAGATCGGCAGGCTAGGGTTTCGGCAGGCTAGGGTTTCGCGATTCTAGGGTTTCAGCAAGGAGATCGGCAGCTGGGGCAGGCAGATCGGCAGCTGGGGACTTGGGGGCAGGCAGGGAGATCGGCAGGCTGGGGACTTGGGGACGGGGCTCTGAGGTTTTGAGACAAAATCGACGACATGCTAGGTGCTAGGGTTTGGAGCAGATGATGATACCAGACTGGGGTTTCGGGTTGAGGCAGGAAGACTAGACGGCGGCGAGGCAGCAGGCAGAAACAGGAACGAGACTTTGATACCATGTAAACGTTTGTAAAATGTTTGTATAATCAAATAAGAAGAAAAGGATAATTCATATTATTCAGCAAGACGGCTGAGTAAAAAAGAGATTGATTACATTAGGGTTACAGAGATATGTTTATATAGATAGAAAGCATAAAGAAGAAAAAAGGCTAAAAAGCCCAATATGCTAAAAAGACCAATATGCTAACAAACGGGTGATTTCACATATTCCCTTCAAAGTACAATGCATGTTTTTGTACGAATCTTTTTTTTCTTCACTTTCTTCTTTTCGGTTTCCATGTGTAAGACCTACGTACATGCTTAAAGATGAGCTTAATGGTTGTGTAACTCTGATATTCGATGTGTTTTAGGATTCGAACGTACAAAGTGAATGTGCAAGAGTACAGGATTCACTTTTATTTGTTTTTCATAGTTATATCTAGTTTTCTCCATCATCTGTAAAGCACTTGAACTGTTTTGAAAGTTTATTCTGGACTTCAAAACTACACTGTGATTGTAGTTTCTTCTTCTTCTTTTTCCTTTTTTTTTTGAATACTGATCTTTGCTGAGACCAGATATAATTGCACTAAGCAAGGAAATGGTCTTTATGGTATTTTATTTTGTCTTCAAATTAAGTATTTGTACTATTTAATTGTTCTGATTTATGTTCCAATTTTTTGTTCAATAATTTTTTGCATGCCCAGTAGTTGTGATCACTGTGCTTTTCCACGCATGCATGCCCTGTACTTTTGTTTGGTGAAAAATCTTTTTTATGAAGCATGCTATGTAGTTTCGACAGAAGAAAACAATGGTTCAAGGGGCACTGAAAGCTAGTGCATATTGATACATACAAGTATTAGAGGCAACAACGAACAACGAGTTTTTTCTTTCAGTTTTAAACTCAGTAAACCGTATTGGCGTAGAAATGGACAAGCATCTAGCAGTATTATAAGTAAATGCCATTGCATATTTACTGATACGTAGTATTACTTAGTGATTATTAAGATTGATATATTAATTCTTTTAAATTAACATAGTCGACCTGAATTTAAGTTTAAAATTAAAATTTATGAAGTTGATTTTGTAACAGACATTGGTTGGTTTTATAAGACATCCGTAAGTCTGTTGTCTATTTTTTTTTATCACTTTATGAAGATATGTTATTTATCTCTCATACGCTTGATGAACTATGTACTTATAGAGGTTGGACTGATCTTTAATTTGTGTGGCATTTTACTTATCTATCATTTAAGCGGAATACAAAGGGTACGTTAAGTTTGAAAATTTATTTTCTATACATCCATTTTTGTTGTTAATGTCTTTTTGTTTAGCTAAGTATTTCCTATATATTGTCAATTGCCTTTCAATCCTTTTTTTTTTTTTTAAATGTTAAATATATCGATGTTTCAAAGGAAGTGATAGGTGTATGTTGATGAAACACAAAAGGACTGAGAAATATAACCAATTGCCAAACTTGACTGATAAATGGAGCATGACGATATTCTAACAATACTACTTTTGATGCAATCGTTGAGCAAGGTTACCGTGGCAAAAAGATTAGCCTTACAGCATTATGTTTTACATTTAACTAATGCTGAGTTTAAATTTGTGTACGCATAGATGTACACACATGTGCATTTGTCGTTGTGTATATGTAGTAAAAGGATTCTATTTTGTTTTATGACTTTTGTAAACCATTGATGATGATGTACATATATGTATGATTGCTATGTGATTTGGTTGTGGATCATCATTCAAAATGAGTTGGTGCAAAATGAGTAGTGCATAAGTTATTCTAATTTTTTTACCTCACTATTCGACAATATTTTACGGCGTGGTTACTGAGTTAGTATGGTTACGCTACATATTTTTATGCTAGGACCCCATCAAAGTGCTTCAATAGTAAAACATTATGGTAAGGTAGACATGTTAGATTTTGATGATGATTAATGTAGATGTTTGATCTCTAATTGGATTGATACTTGAGTCTAGAAATAATGAGAGCAAAATGATGATTTTATTGATTGATACTCAAAAGATTACAGAATACAAATGCTAGTAGCATATTTATATACATGAGGTATTATACTAATGGGATGCACATACGGTCTAGATCTGGTCTCTCTAATATTCGACAATATCAGAGTTATTTAACACAGTATATCGCATTTTTTAATTCTCCCTCTCAAACCAACATTAGAGTTTTCATGACAACCCTCTTCTCCTTGCGCTGCCTCAAAAGTCTGGTGCATTTTTTCAGATTTGAAGTGAAATTTGCTCAGATCTGGATGAATACATCGACATACCAGGCTTTTTCATATAAATCTGGGTAATTTCTTTGACATGTGAAGCTCTTTTTGTATATTTGTCTACCTCGATGATAGTTTTGTTGATAGATCTATTGCTCTTTGTGTCAAAATTCTTGACTTTTCTTCATTGAGGCACTGCAGCTTCTTCTGGTTCACTCGAATAGGTGAGGATTGCAACCACTTTTAATTCACTTCTGAATTTGGTGAAGTTTTGCTTCGATGATTCTTTGGTAAGTGTGTCGGCTCTCTGGTAAGCAGATGGTAAGTGATTTACATGTAAGTTACCATTTTGTATTCGTTCTCTGACAAAGTAAAGGTCTATCTTAGTATGCTTCGTTCTCGAACGTAATATTGGGTTAGCTGGTATATACACCGTGCTTTGATTGTCACACCATAATGCTGGTTTGGTTTGTAGTTTAATGTTTAATTCATGTAGTAAAGACTGTATTAACATAATTTCTGCTATTGCACTTGCAACGCTCCTGTATTCAGCCTCTGTGTTGGATCTGGAAATGATGGATTGTTTCTTTGAGCACCATGACACTGGATTATCTCCTATATATATACAGTACCTTGTAGTTGATTTTCGGTCATTTGGGTCTGCTCCCCAATCTGCATCAGTGTACCCGGTTATATTTAGATTGTTGCTTTTCTTCATTAATATTCCATAATTTGTTGTTCCCTTTATATATCTCAAAATTCTCTTTAATGCTTTCCAGTGATATTCTCTTGGTTCCTGCATGAATTGACAAATTTTGTTAACACTTAAAAAGATATCTAGCCTTGTAATTGTTAAATACTGTAAAGCACCAACAACACTTTTGTATTGTTTAGTGTTTGTTATGTATTCTCCCATGTTTTTAGATAGATATTGATGGCTTATCATTGGGGTAGGTTGAGGCTTAGCACTATCCATCTTAGTTTTGGTCAGTAGCTCCAGCTGTATTTTCTCCGACTGAGAATAATTTCTGACTTTGATTTTCTCTTGACTTCTATGCCTAAAAAATAGTTCAGTGAGCCTAAGTCTTTGATAAAGAATTCTTTGTCTGGATATTGAGCAAGACATTTGATTTCATCCTCATCATTTCCTGTAATGACAAGGTCATCAAAATATAATAGAATATAGACACTAGATTTGTTGTTAATTTTAATGAAAAGTGAGTTGTCTGATTTGGTAGACTGGTAGCCAAGATGAATCAGTGTGGCTTTCGGTTTATCAAACCAGACTCTTGGAGCCTGTTCAAGGCCATATATAGCCATTTTTAGCTTGCACATATGATTTGAATTTTGCATGTACCCCTGTGGCTGCTCCATATATATTTTTTCTTGTAATGTTCCATTCAAGAAGACATTATTAACATCATATTGTCTAATATTCCACTGATTGTATAGAGCAATGCTCAAAATAATCCTTATAGTGATTGGTTTAGCTACAGGGGAAAAAGTCTCATTAAAATCAAACTTATATTGCTGTGTGTAGCCCTTTACTATCAGTCTTGCTTTGTATCTAGACACTGTTCCATCAGGGTTCTTTTTTAGTCTGTATGTCCACTTGCACCCTATGATATTCTTATTATCTGGTGGACATACAAGATCCCATGCACTGTTTTTTATTAAAGCATTATATTCTTCATCCATTGCTGCCTTCCAGCATTTGTCCTTTGCTGCTTGCTCAAAGGTTTCTGGTTCTTCTAAATTTGATGCAGAAGTATATAGTTTTGGTTTAAAGATTACACTTTTTGATCTTGTAATCATTGGATGACCAGTTCTAGCCTGTGGTGGTATTTCTGTACTTGTTTGATCATTTTCATTTTCTGATTGTGTTTGTGAGTTTGCTGGCTCTCTTTCATTAGCTGACTGTTTTGGTTCCTTTGAATGTGCAGGAGTTTGACTGAGATAGCTGGGTGAGTTCAGTGATTCATGACGTGGTTGATTAGGCACAGTGAGTTGTGGATCATGGGCCTCAGTAGTCCTTTCAATCATCTCAGGTTGAAGAGCATCATTGTATACAGGTATACTAGGTATAGAACCTTTTGAATTATATATCTTTTGAGTTGTTTTAATACCTGCATTGCTAAAAGGAAAAATATGTTCATTGAACACAACATGTCTGCTAATTATAACTTTGGCACTATCATCAAGACATTTGTATCCTTTTTGATTTGATCCATATCCTATAAAAGTACATGGTTTTGCCCTGAAACACAATTTATTATTACTATATGGTCTTATGTAGGGAAAGCACAAGCATCCAAACATTTTTAGACTTTGATAATCTGGCTTAACACCTAGCAATTCTCTACTAGACTGATTCCTTTATGAACTTTTATGGGAAGTCTATTAATTAAAAAAACAGCAGCATTAAAGGAATTAGGCCAGAATTTTAGTGGCAGTGATGCTTGAGCAAGTAGTGTTAGCCCAGTCTCAACAATGTGTCTGTGCTTTCTCTTTATTAGACCATTTTGCTCAGATGTGTATACACAAGTACTTCTGTGAACAACTCCCTTCTTAATAAAATAATTGCTAAGGATTTTGTACTCAGTGCCACCATCAGACAAGATAATCTTAACTTGATTGCCAGTTTGTGTTTCAGCTAATGATATAAAGTGTACTACTGCATCATAAGTTTCAAATTTAGCTTTTAGAAAATATATCCATGTATATCTAGAGTATGCATCAATGAAAGATGTATAATACCTATAACCATAGTCTGCGTAAATTAGGGCAGGTCCCTATAAATCAGTTGCAACCAATTCTAAAGGTTTTGAATATTTGGTTAAAGAGTCATTAAAAGGTAATTTGTGACTTTTACCCTTTTGACAGTATATACACACATATGGCAAAGAAATATCATCAAATACAATTTTATTTTTCTCAAGCACTTGTTTCACAACATTTGGGTTTGGATGACCAAGTTTATCGTGCCGCAAATCAAACACACTTCTATTCTTTTCTGATTGACCAATTTCACCTATGTTACGACATTTCTGATTTCCCTCAAGTTTGCTACCATTTTTAAGATTGAATTTGTATAATCCCTTGACTGCTTCACCCTGCAAAAAAAATTCGTTAGTCGGTATGTCTTTAACTAAGCAATAATCTGGATAAAATTCAAACTACACATTATTATCTTTTGCAAACTGTGACATACTCATAAGATTTTTCTTTATCTTTGGTACTCTCAATAAGTTCAAAAATAATTGTCTTTTTCCATCAATACTGGCTTTGCCAGTGTTAGTAATATTAATCAACTCACCATTCGCCATGCATATAGACTGTTTACCTTTATACTCCTTGTTGCCAAGATTTAAATTGTCAAGATTGTTTGTTATGTGATTGGTTGCCCATGAGTTTGGGTACCAGCTTTCATCATATATGTGTTCTAATCTTGTGATTGGGCTTTGATTAACTTCACCACTATTGTTAGTACGTTGCTAGGGTTTGACTGTGTCTGAGCCATGTTAGCACTAGCCTTTCCATTCCCTTGATTGTTTTGGTTCTGGTTTGGTACATTGTTAGCATTAAATCTGAAATAACATATCATAGCAGTGTGACCCATTTTCTTACTAATTTGGCACTTAAGTATGCTATTATAATTATTATTCTATCTGCCTCTGCCTCTAGATCTGCTTGAGCTGCCTCCCCTTTGATATGTTTGACCTTGCTTGCTTTGATTTTTCCTTTGTTCCTTGAGTCGTAAGTATAGTTGATTGATAGATCTGTATCTTGAGGTTTCTTATGATCTATTCTTGCCTCGTGCGTAAGAAGTGTGGCATGAACATAGTGTACAGATGAAAAACTTGGTTGAGATGACACAACTGCAATAACTGCTTCATATTCCTCACTGAGTCCATTCAAGATGCTGGCACTTGCTCTGTTTCAGATACTTTATGTCCTGCTGCTTCTAACATATTGCAAATGTTATTAACTTGTGACAAATAATCCCTCGTTGGTTGGTTTCCTTTAGTAATATTCTACGGTTGTCTTTTATAGAGTATAATCTTAGCAGCGGACTGAGTGCTGAATATTCTTTCAACAGTAATCCATATATCATTTGCTGACTTGCAGCCTATAACTTATGACGGTAATTTTGTATCAATTGATGATAGAAGCCTGTAAAATCTTGTGTATTCCTCATTGTTGATCATTTTGTTTTGTGAATCAGTGATAAATCTTGGGGGAATTGGAATTGAACCAAGAATGAAGCCATCTAGCCCATATCCTTGTATTGTTGTTTCAACTTGTAACTTCCATAAAAGATAGTTGTCTTCCTCGATATGTGCGGTGATTAGCTGGCTTTGAGGACTGATAACAGTTTTGATTAGTCTTTATGTTGCATCAGTGGGAATTACTGCTGTGGGTTGTTAGTAATATCTGAAGTTGCTGAAACATTATCTCCTTCAGCCATGATTACAGAATTCTAAAACAGATGCTAAAACTTGATGGTTCAGGAGATTTACTAATTCAAGGTCACTCTAATTGGGGCAAGAATAGGTTAGTTGCAGTCAAGATTCAAATGATGAATCTGTTCTGATGAATATTGGCAAGGCAATTACTTTCTTTTTGTCTTTGACTATTTTCTTGAATCAATTTTTTGATTTTTCTGAACTTTCTTGCTATGGATTTGCTTGACACTTTGATGGAAAAACTTGTTGCAATCAGAAATCTGACTGATTTCCTAGTATGGCACCTGTTTTTCACAAAATAGAAAATTCAATGACTGACCCAAATGATGAGATTTCACTTGATGGGTTAAGGGCTTTCAAATGATGATAGTTTTCTGACGAAGCCCTGATTTTATCAATTTTGTACTTGAAGCTGCGCCGTTAGGCTTTAATGAGAGCTTGATTTTGTATTTTGATGTTGTTGCCGCAAGGCTGAACGGCTCTGATTCCATGTTAGATTTCGATGATGAAAAATGTAGATATTTGATCTCTAATTGGATTGATACTTGAGTCTAGAGATAAGGAGAGCAAAATGATGATTTAATTGATTGATACTTAAAAGATTACAAAATACAGATGCTGATAGCATATTTATATACATGATGTATTATACTAGTGGGCTGCACATACGGCCCACACCCGCTCTCTTTAATATTCGACATTATCAAAGTTATTCAACACAATATACCGCATTTCTTAACTAGACAACATTTAGTCAGATAATTACGTAAAAGTACTTATTTTCCATCCCATTTTTAAGAACTCCATTTTTTGCTGTAATTCATAGATAATAGCGTCCTTATCATTTTTTAATTTTTTACCAAATTAAATTTTTGCACCATTTACAAACTACTTAACCAACAATTATAATGTGATCAGTGTGCCACAAAACCATGAAATTCGCAATGCTTGTACTTAAATCAAACACTAATTTTTTTTTCAAATTTGTTGAAAAATTTGTACAAAATTGTTTTCCAACCAACAAAAGTAGAACACTTGACATGTTAGCTGTTTACTGTCTTTGAGTTTGGTATCTATATTGATCATCTTTGAATTCCACCATGTTCAATGTATTGAGTAATTTTATGCATTAAACTTGAGTATTTATGTTCGATGATATGCTGCTCTATCATTTTCATGAGTGATGGGTAAAATTGCAGAACAACAACGTGGGAACTATGTTAGTATGTACATACCATTATGTTGGGAAAAATAACTAGGTAATGAATGGTCGGTGTTATGTTTTATTAGTATTTCACATATTTTTATTTCTGTTTCTAGCTGACCATTTAGTTGTTTATACATCATGCCTTATTTTAAGCAAATGCTTCTGCTCAAGCTTGCAATACCATATTTCATGGATTCAAATGGAAAGCTGCTCTTGATTTTTGTGATACTATGGACCACAAATATGTGTTTGTAAGAGTTGGAGTAGACACATAATAAGGAAATCTGCACCGTTCAATGCAAGGTAACAAGTTTTAAATACATGATGAACAAGTGAGCATTCCACTTATCCATGCAAGTATGTTTTGGGTATTATGTATAATTTTGTGTACACTCATGTATGTGTGCATCTATATGCACATGTATGTATACACACACAAACACGCATATGTGTGTGATACACACACATATGATCTACATCCCCCTTATTTAGCATAATTACCTAGCCCCCTAATTCCAGCCATACGTTTATATTTAAATATTTTGATTTTTCTCTCTCCTTCACAAGTGCTAAGTATTTAAATATAAACGTGTGGCTAAAATCAGAGGATTTGGTGATGGTGCTAAACAAAGAAGGCCGCGGAATATATATATATATATATATATATATATATATATATATATATATAGTTTTTGTGTATCAGTTATTGTGGATGTATATTGGTATAACATTTGCAGTGATTGTAGCAAATGTTTTAGGATATTTGTAAAATAGTACCTTCCAGCCATCACGAAGAAAATCATCAAATTCTTGAAATAGAAAGTATACATGTCGAACTAAAGGTAAGTCCAACATTATCATTTTATTCGTTCTATTTCCTTAATCAGTAAGAAAATCTACCTTAAACATTTTCAATAACTCACTGATGTATGACAAAATGCCCACGCAAAGAAACATCATGGTCGTGTACATTGGTGGGCAGCTATCTAGGTTTATTTTAGAGACAAAAAATATCATTTTTAGTTAGCTACAATAATTTTAGTTTGACCAATATTAATTACAGGAAAATAGGCACAAGGCCAAAATTAGAAAAAAAAATTAGACTGAAGGATAACAAGTTTGCTTTTAGTCAGAATGACAATGTTAGTTATAACTAGCATTTTGTACAATGTAAAACCAAATATAATGCTAGATATAACTAGCATTTTGTATAGTTTAAAAGCTGAATATAATGCTAATTATAACTAGCATTTATCCTTCAGCCTAAAAAATGAAACTTGGTGTCTTTCAGCCTAATTTTTTTCAAAATTTGTCCTTTTTCCAAATTCCCTCTACTAAGTATTAAGGCATTTACTTGTGATTGAATCTTTTATGTCTCTAACAAGAAGTTTATTATGGCATTACTTGTGAATGGATCGTCCGTTATAGTACAGAACTGTAGCTTGGCCGAGAAGCTTCTTATTGTAGTCCCTGACGGAGTAAATTAATAAGATGTTGTTGGCAAGGCTTTGTATGACAAATACTCTAAAAAAATCCTCCAAGTTGTATAGATTTTAGAGCACATTTGCAGCATGATGGTTATTTTTGTGTATGGCTATTTGTGGGTGAATTCATAATGTGGATTGAAGAATCAATAGTCAAGTGAAATCGAACTAGCACATGTTGAAATTTTCGGCACCCCCTTGCATCTTCTGCTATGCGCGCAATCTAATACAATGCGAGCCACACATACCACATTTAGTGTAAAAGAGACAAGACCAATGAATGAAGCTCTTTTGGTGCCAGCGTCATGATTGTATATCCTTACATTCCCTAGAGCACATATATTTTCATCGAAACATTTATTTGTAACAAAAGGAATCCCTTGTTGTTACATGCTATCAATCTCATATATATGCGTATCTCTTTCAAATATCTTGTGATGTGGGATTAATAATAATCTAGTCTACGCATCCACTCTAATACAATGCGAGCCACACCTAACAACACATTATTTCAAACTTAAGGTTTTGTTGCTTTACTTTATTGTAGAGAATGATAAGTATAGAATCTGTGTTTTCATAGTAAACTATTTCATTGGTCTTGAATTTTACAATTTAGATGGTTGTGTAAGTGAGCTTGCTTCACCATTATTTATTGCATCCTAGTTTAGCATTTCATACTGCATGCATGCTGTAGTTAGCATGATCTTAATTATTCTAATTACAAATTTAAATTGTCATCGACTACACAAGCAACTGAATTATGCATGATAGTAATTTGTTTCTTTATGTTTCCATATGTTCAATTTACTATAGTTTAACGTCTCTGCATATTTGTTTGTGCCCCAAGTGTTACCTTACAACTTTTTACCAATGTAAAATATATGATATTGCCAACATGCTTAATATTTGTTTTCATTAACACGAATTTCATACATTTTGAGTAATATTAAACGAACTATTTCATTACATTATACTCTCTAGAGTTACAGGTTGGTAATGATTTAGTAAATTTTTGAAAGAATTTGCTTTCAGAGTTCATTGAAATATGCCTTGAAAATACGACATTTTGATGATCCATATGCATGGGCAGTAGTAGTTTAAGGAATGTCCAAAATCATTTGAGCCCATATGCTTGTGTTAATTATTTCTTTTTATTGGATCAAGATATATTGTTTTCTATATCACTGTCCACTTACTCTGTATTACGCTTCTTTGATTATTAGCACTTATGCACTGTAAGTGATATAGTAATGCATCAGTGTCATTTGTTACATTTCTTCTCAAAATCTCTTCATCCCTATGCAAATCTAAACATTGCTAAAGTAAATGTGCTCATCCACTATCGCTTAACGTCTTTTAGCTATTAACTTCCACCATTTGCCCATGTGCAAAGCACGGGTCTCATCCTAGTTAATTATTATATTATAATATCCTAAGCTAACCCAGTTTAACATATTGCATTAAAATATGTACTTGCATGCTATGCTTATTGCATTTGTTTCTCCTTATTTCATCATCCAAGATTTCCATTTTTTATTTTTTAATATATTTGTATGATATCTTATCATCTTCTTCTCAATATGCTACTAATCTTGAAATGTCCTACTAAACAATTTGTCATTGTTATCCGACCTTTTGACCAAGCAGTATTGAACTAAATTGACGAGTAAACTTGAAAGCTATCGAGGCAGGAGGCTTAGAGAGATGGCCATAGAGTCCAGAAACCAAGTACATCCAAGATTACAAGGCGAGTGCAAAGCCATCCCTAAAATCCACAATTCATGATCCACCAAAGTGTTGGATCGGTGCCGGTCCAGCAAACTTCACCCATTTTTGCCCCGACTCCTTCTATTCACAAGTCTCGATGTCAGAATCCTATTCCAAGTTCCATTGCATCAATTTCATGCAATCCTCTATCGATCTCCTTGAGCACTTGAAGTCGGCAACTTCATTCTTCCACTGATACATCATTTGTACTTTAAAATAAGCTGATAATGATGTAAACAAATTTGGAATCATGAAGCTAACCACAAATCGCACCTATCCAAAGCATCAAAAGGATCTGTAAATTGATCTGATGGATCACACAGATTCAAGCACATGGATCGGTGTCGATCAATAATTATTGATGATGCGGCGACCATTTTTTCAAGCGAACTGGTCTTATGCGTGGAGAATGAGATGGAAATCATGGGGCGAGTTTTCAGGCAACCTACAGCTATAAATAAGATGGTAGCAGTTAATCTTGGAGGATTTTTTCACTCCTCTACAACTTTTCCATAATTCTCTTAGACTCCAACGGATTTATACCAATCCATAAGAATAGAAGTGTAAACATCACTATAAACCATCCACAAAGTTAAGTGGACGTAGGCAACGATTAGCCGAACCACTATAAAACTCTGGTGTCTTATTTCTGTGTGTTTTTATTTAGTTTCTCCACTCACTTCTCTACTATACTCTTTGGGTGTTTGTGCCATTTTGGTCCAAACATTTTGGTGCTTTCACTGAGAACCACTTGAATTTTCTGATTTTAGATTTGAATAGGTTCAAAAAGAAATGACGATCTACTAGGAAAACCGCTGGTGGAGGAAACTGGCAAGGGGATAGCCAAGAGGTGTCCTCAGGAGCTAATCCCTCAACTATCTACATAACAAGGGGTGAGATAGAGATCATGATATATGGAATGTAAGAAAGGATGATAACATGCCAAGAAGAAATGATGAAGAGTTTCTTCAGGAGAATGGGACAAATAGGAACAGCCGGAGTCGCTGCAAACCAGAACAAGGCTCGAAGCTAGAGCAATGCACTAGGAAGTAGAATGGAACAACCCTTGAACAAGTCGTACAGATCAGTACCGATCCACAAGCAAGGATCGATACTGATCTGTAGGAACTTAGTGGCATGACTGGAGATAATCTTAGAGGAAATGGTGTGCATCTAAGGAACAATGTCGAACGTTTGAATGCAAATCAGAATGCAGAAACACGACTGGGAGAGTATGTGCTAGAATTCCCTCATGGAAATAGGGGGCAAGCTGAAAATGCTAACTTGAGAATTCCTCTGAATGACGATGATAGACTTGCTGAGATTGTAAGACGAGCAATGAGAGGTGGATTTCCCAATCGGAGCATGGACGACGTGAACAAGAGTCCATACACTCTAAACATTCGGTGCGCTAGGAATCTGCCTGATTTTAAGCTACCCACGCTGGAAACATATGATGGAAAGACGAATCCAACAATTCATTTAATGAGATACATCCAGCACATGGAGGTGTTGGGTGCATCTGAAGAAGTGATGGACGGTGTTTCCCTTTGTAGCTAACAGATTAGCAGCGTTGTATTTAGACAAATGGAAAATGGTTCCATAAGCATGTGGAACGAGTTAGTTAATAGAATTATGAGACAACGTCAGGTCCATATCTTACGACCCAAGAGCATAATGACATTGTCAAGTGTGAAGCAAAGGGATGGATAGTCCCTCAAGAGTTTTTTGACGAGATTGAAAGCGAAGGTTGCCACAGTAGGTAGGTTAGATCCATCGGTGGTTTTGATGGCGAAAGTTTTAGGAGTGGCCAGTAAAACAGATTTCAAAGTTGCTTTGAAACGAGATCCACCAATTGATCTCGCAAAATTTTATAATGAGGCCAAGAGGTACTTTTGTCACGAGGACGTTGAAACTGAAATAGAAGAAGTTGATGCTAAGGATGACAGAGGACCATCCGGAGCAGAATCCAGTAAAGATAGAGGTAAACCAAAGATGATGACTTTGAAGGATCAAAGTGACAGAGTAGAGAGCCGAAATTCTCTTCTTATATGGATTTGAATGAAACCCCGGAGTGGATTTACCTAGATACCAGAGGATAGATCCCTCATTGAAAACCAGCAAGGTGAAAGCCCATAGAACGTGAAAGGACGTCTGGAAAATATTTCTTATTCCATGAGTTGGATGGGCATAATACAATTGACTATAGATATTTGTGCCATTTGATCGAGGAACGGGTCAGAAACAACTGATTACGGCATTATACGAAAAGCTGAGTTGCGGTGATAGAGCAAGAGTAACCATCATCCGCAGCGAAAACGACCTTAGATCGAGATTGAGGATAGTCTTCACATGATTAGGATGGACAGGAGTCGAATTCGATTCCCGCACTTTGCCTTTTCATTTCTTTTTTCGCATTTTACTTTTCGTATTAAGCAATAAAGATAATAATAACATTAGGCCGCTTACACATGTACGTGATACCGAATAGTACCTAGGCACGCTCCAAGTCGGAGGCTTGAAATGCCTACTTAGGATGGTAATAACCTCAGACTTCTTACATGTGTATGAAACTTTGACCGGTCTCTAGACATGTTGTGAGTCGGATGTCTGGGATGAACACATTGGATTTCTACTTGTTTGCTTTGATTTGAATATTGGGTATTGGAAAAACCACATTAAATGTGATGACTGATATTGATCGCTTTAAGTCTCGACTAGAGAGATGAGACCAAAGTGCAAGGTGCAAGTCCTCATTCTGAAGAGCAAGCAGATGGATTTGTAAGATATTGATTGCTTTAAATCTCGACCAGAGCAGGGACCAAAGAGCAAGAAGTAAGTCAACTCACCGAAGCTTGAGCGGATGGGCTTGCTTGTCGTTGATTCCCCTCGCCGAAAAGTGAGCAGATTGGACTCAACAAGGGTCAAGAGAGACCATGGATTTGATTATCGGCCTAAATGGCCATGGACTTGATTAACTTTCCATATAGACTATGGATTTGATTATCGTCCCCGAATGGCCATGGACTTGATTAATGGTCCGAAGAGACCATGGATTTGATTATCAATCCCGAACGATCACGGATTTGATTAATAGTCCGGAGAGACCCTGGACTTAGCTATCGATCCTAAACAACCATGAATTTAATTAACGATCTGGAGAGATCGTGGATTTAAATATCGGTCCTAAATGGCCATGAAGTTAATTAACGATTCGGAGGGATCGTAGATTTAACTATTGGCCCTGAACGGTCACGCGTTCATTTAATGATTCGGAGAGATATTGAGTTCAATTGTTGATCTGGAGAGACCAAGGATTCCACTGACGATCCGAAGAGATCAAAATTTAGCTATCAGCCGGAAAAGGCCACGGATTTCACTAATGATCTAGAGAGCCCGAGATTTCAACATACGACTGCTAACCCCTAGATGTAAAAGGGTTGATTCTGATTTACGGCATAATGAATGAAATAACGATTCCAGGAGAACAATGGGATTATTGACTATGACTGACACTCAAGTGAGGACTTGAATCCATAGTTATTGTGGTTTGGAAAGATCTTTGATTTACACGTGAATCCAAAGGAACAAGATGATTCACAACCACTTGATTTGCCGTCAACTAGAAGATTCAATTACTAATATTCCATTGATTTGAATACTTGTTCTTGAGCAAAACACACCTTTCATTCGTAAGGAGTGCTTTGGATTGCAAATGTTATCCAGCCTTTTGGCCATGCAATATACAAACTAAATTGATGAATCAAACTTAAAAGCTATAGAAGCAGGAAGTCTAGAGAGATGGCCATAGAGTCTAGAAATCAAGTGCATCCAAGATTACAAGGCGAGTGCAAAGCCATCCCAAGAATCCACAACTCAAGATCCATAAAAGTATTGGTTCGGTACCGATCCAACACCATGGATCAGTATTGATCCAGCAAACTTCACCCAATTTTGCCCCAAATCCTTCTATCCATCAATCCCGATGCTAGAAGCCTATTCCAAGTTCTATTGCATTGACTTCATGCAATCCTCTATCGATCTTCTTGAGCACTTGAAGTCAATAACTCCATTCTTCCACCGATCCATCATTTTGACTTAAAAACAAGCTAATAATGATGTAAGCAAGTTTGGAATCATGAAGTTAACCACTAACCACACCTATCCAAATCAATCAAAAGCATCTGTAAGTTGATCTTATGGATTGGTACTGATCTAAGCCTATGGATCAGTATCGATCCGTAATGATTGATGACGAGCAACCATTTTTTCAAGGGAACTATTTTTAGGCGTGGAGAATGAGGTAGAGATCATGGGGTGATTTTTCAGGCAACCTACAACTATAAATAGGAGGGTAGAGGCTCATTTTGGAGGATCTTTTTCACTTCTCTACAACTTTTCTATAGTTCTCTTATGCTTCCATGGATTTATACTGATCCATAAGAATAGAAGTGTAAACAGCACTATAAACCATCAACAAAGTTAAGTGGATACAGGCAACGATTAACCGAACCATTATAAAACTCCGGTGTCTTGTTTTTGTGTGTTTTTATTTAGTTTCTTCGCTTTTTTCTCTACTTTACTCATTTGGAAGTTTTTTTTTTCATTTTTGGTTCAAACAGTTTGTATGCAAAAAAATATAAGGTTGTCGATAACTTGACCTTCTACCTCTCCTAGGTTTGTTTAATTCTACAAATATATGCATATTTCATTTCCTGATGTATATGGACATAAGGTTGTGCAAAATTTGCTACATAACTTCTAACTGCAAGTGCCACTTAATTTTAATATCTGTAGTGAAACTATGACTGGCTTGTCAATTATTATAATATAATATCCTAGGTTGACCCAACTTGATACATTGCACTAAAATACACATTTGCACGCTATGCCTGTTGCATTAAGACTGAATGATTTTCAAGATCAGATTTAGAGTTCACAATTCAATCTTTAACGGATATCTTCAAATTGTATGTAAAATCATATTACGATAGAAGGGAAAAAAATCATAATATACATCAAAGGCCATCAACGTTAGATGCAAAAAAATATCGTGAAAGCCAATAATATTTACAGTACGGAACAAATTTCACAAACTATAAGGACAGTACTCTTGTAAAAATATTCATAATACGCTGCTTTCACATTTTGGTTGTTTAGAAAGCATATCATAAAGTGTTACCAAGCTGATAGAGCAACATAAACTATACATCATTAAAGAACACTATTGAAATATATACTGGTCTAGTAATCAAAAATAGATGGTGTAAAATTATTATGAAACTTTAATGTTACCCATTCATACCAAAAGAAGGCTACTTAGTATCTCATTCTCATTTATATTATTTTTAGCTTCTTAAGATTAATTTTATAATTGTTGCACTTATATATATAATTGCTCCTGGTGGCATATGAATAGCGAAATTGATTATAAGAATTGCCAATGCAGAAAGATAGAGAACACAAATTTAATTTGATAGGGTAAACAAAATTTTAACTACAGCAATAACAACCCCTAGGGGAATAGAGAGAAGATACTCAAAGTAGCCCTGTAAACACCATAACATTAAGTCCCCGTTTGGTTTCGTTTTGAGTTTTGTTGTAACGACCTAGAATTTCTGTTAATTAAAATTGAATATTTAATTGATTTTAAATATTAATAAGTGAAATTTATAAGTCGAATAATTTTATCTCGAATATCTGGATTTAATTGAATAATTAAATCGATAATTTAATAGTTGAAATTACAGAAAATAATTGGAAATTGGGTTAAATATGATTAAAATTGATTTGTAAAAAATTTTTTAATCATGTTGAAGTTATGATAATGTTGTAGAACTTTTAAAATTGAATTTAAAGTTAATTTGTGAAAATTGAATATTTTAATATTTAATTGATGAGTTAAAATAGCTATTTTTCAAACAGTCTCGGATTTCGACGGAACCAGTTTCATCGGATCCGTAATGTGATATTATCGTAAGATTTCAAATTTCAAGTCAATCGGATTTAGCGTTTGTCCGGGGCAAGCCAAAACGCCTAGAAAATCGTTTAATCGATTTAATTTAAAATCGATCGTTTATTACCGTATCTCGCACAGATGATCGAATTAGCTTCCGAAACCTGTTTCACTGTGTCCGAAACACGGGGTAAACCCTAGAAACGTCGGTCACCGCGCGAGATTTGGAGTTCGAAAAAATTCGGTGAATAGTGATTTTCGGTTGAAATTCTATATAAGGAGCCTTATTCACAAATTTAATTAAAACCCTAATTTCAAAGAGCCGACCGCCATCTCCAAATTCGAAGGCCAGAAATCATTCCCCTTTTCTTCCTCAATCACTTCCAATCCACAAGAAATTACGCGAAATCATCAACTACAATATTGGAGAGCATTGCGAGAGCTTCAAATCCGTACGGTGGAGATAGGCTTTCGTTGACCAGAGGAGGCGCTAGGGGGCCGCGACTTCCTGCCGTTCGTACACGTTTTTCTCGGCCATGGGGAGGCCGAGCTCCAAGCTTTTGCAGCCGATGGTGGGTTGGGTGATGGCCTTTCAAACTGCACTCGCCGATCGTCGTAAAAACCAACGTGGGTGGGGGTGAAATTCAAGGAAACGAACGGCGTGTTTGGGTTCACGCGAACGAAGTTGAACGCGATGGGGGAAGATGGAAGCAGGGGCCATGATTTTGCAATAGGAAATGGACGGCTACGATGGAGTAGGGTTTGAAATTAAAAGAAAAATTGTAAATTAATTATAATTTAAATCATGTAATATTTAAAAATGTGTAAATCTTTCATACGAGGTCCGTTTCGGATGAAACTTTTTGCGTTGGAATCGTATCGATGAGCTCTTCGCAATGGAGCTGGATTGGAATTGATTGGAGACAGCGAAAATTTCGGGTAAAATTAAACGCGTGTTTAATTTTATTCGAAATAAAATGCTACAAATTGCTATCGGAAAATCAAGGTGAGAACTTCTCACTCAATCGAAATCGTTCGATGTTAATTTTAAATAGTTAGATTTAAAATTGTTGATTGTATGCCTGGATGATAAATTATTATATGTTATTGGTTGAAATAGACATTATATGCCGTTAGTAAGCGGAGGTTATTTATTAAAAACATATACCGCGATAATTCCATCTTGATTGGAATTGGTATTATATATGTACTTGGAGTTGATTTTCCCGCATTATATAGCAGATGAGACCCTATTGCGCCGCCTATTAAGCGGATAATATTTTATAAATCCTATATACCACGATATTCCATGTTGGAACGGAATTGGTATTGTGCTAACATCTTTGGATGCAGGGAAACATGTTGGAGGGATCCAACTGGATTCCTCACCAGTATTTATTTAATTACAGATATTGTGATGTTTGTTGATTATCATATCGACATATGATATTTAGCTGTCGTGATTGACTATTTGGTGCTGTTGCACCATCGGATCCATTTTTGAAGTTTTAAAATAATGATTTTGATTTTAAAAGGAATTATAAAGTGATTTTCGAAAGTATACGTTTTATTAAATTTTGAATTGTTAAAATAAATAAACGTTATAATTTTATTTTCATAAAAGTTATGATTTTTGGAAAATAATACTTAAGTATGATTTTGAAGTATATAAGCATTAAATAACGATTTGTAAATTATTAAAAGAATAAGTTTAGTTAAATTGGGATTTTTGAATTATTTTAAAAATGATTTTTATAAAAGATTTAAAATTTGATATTTATAAATTAAAAATATAGGAATTATAAAACGAGTTTTTTTGTTTGTGTTAAAATGAAGAATGATTGGATTTCTTAAGTGAATGAAATTTATCGATTTATAAATCGTGAAGTTATAAAAACGAATAGATTTTTGTAAATAAAGGACTTATAAGTAGTTAACTTGTAAATTAGATTTTTTGGTATAAAATTGAGTCATATAAATTGAATTGGATTAATAAAGGAGATTTATGAATCGAAGTTTATAAATAGAAATGGAATTTATAGACGTTGTTTATAAATTCGAAATCAATGGAAATTGATAACTTGAATGTTGAAATTGGTTAAAGAAGTATATTCACGATTTTGGACAGTGAATATATTATTAAATAAAATGGATATGCTTGGGAAAATGAATATTATAAAATGAAGTTAATCGTTTTAACGATGTTTTAAAATGTATTAAACATCGAAAACATAGATTTCAACATTCATTGTTGAAATAGACGTTTTCGAGAAATAGAAGGAAATGATGGACTATAACACTGTTGTTATAGTAAATGATTTTCGAAAGAAAATATTTTGTATAGTATTGGGATTTATATATCTATTTTAATTTCGAATCCCTATACTAGTGATTTTGGGCCGTCGTAACGATGTTTTACGCAACATTCGTTTTGGCTCAAATTAATGTGTTTAAAAGAATGTTTTCTTAAAGAATGAAATATATACTTAGTTTCGATTTAAGTATATTGAATATTTTCCAAGTGTTGAAAATAAATGGATTTGTGAATTACTTATTATTAAATAAGTATGGAAATGTTTTCCAATATAAAGTGAATGTTTTGAGATTTTATCTTTTAAAGATAAATTAAAAATGAACAATAGAAATCGATTTGAAAATCGTATATTCATATATATTTTGGGATTGTAAATTCACTATGGAATTTACAAAAGAAAGGGGAATTTGTTTAAAAATAAACGTTGATTTATTTTTGAAGTGTGGGAATAAATTTACGGATTTGGAACGTAAACATAAAGTAAATCGGTAAAGATTTATTTAATTGGTTTAAGTGGACCATTTTGAAATGAAAATGAATAAAGATTTGTGAATATATCCCGTATAGGGAAATGATTTGAAATTTGTTTTCAAAAGTGGTAAATGTGAAAAGTGATTTGAAAATTGTTTTCAAATGGTTGAAGTGTGGAAATTATATATCTTGTAAAGATATTTTGGAAAGTAAATAATTTGGGAAATTATTTGGAATCTGGTAATGTTGAGCATGCCTATTGATAGTTAAATAACCAATTATCAATATTTACCTTTGAATAGGTATTTGTTGTGATTTGCTTGAATTTGAATGCCACACTTATTTTTAAAATAAGCACTCACTATTCAGGTTAGCGGGGAAAGGACTTTGGGGTCGTATAACCCATTCCGAATATGTGATACGTCGTTATAGATTGCATTTGATGACCGGTGTTGAAGACCGGATATTTATGAAAACGGAAGGATTACCGTCGAATGTTTCTGCATCAGCTGATCTCCGATATAGAAATTTATTACCCTTTGTGATGGGAAGTCCGGTCGTGATTAGTGAATATCCGGATTGCAAGACTTCTTTGTAAGTGCCCTCGGTTTCGTTCGATCCCGGAACGGACTTGTATGGATGTGTGTCTGACGTTACAGTTTGAGATGTAAAGCTGGTTTCTATCAAATATGTTTCCATTGGTGGCGGAGAATTTATTCTCTTAGCTTAACACCCTTAGAGGTTATGTAGTTGATGGTTACTAGTGATACATTCCCAAATTGGTAACGTGGCATACGAAGTGCTGTTGAGCATTTGATGATCAAAGCACAGCTTTTATATAAAGCGTGGCTTTGTGGACGAGACTTCGTCGGACCTCACACCACGGAAATGGTCAAAACAGGAAGGATGCAGCAAGGTTATTAGGGGGTAGCGCCCCTTTAGTGTATGTCATTCCTTCTGGATAGAGGTGGTATCATGGTATGGAGCCCAGATACTTAACCTATGTTGTTGCTGCAAATTTATTGCTTTGTGGTTGTTGGAAATCGAGGATCCTCGGATATAGATCGGTTACGATCGGGGAATGACATATTCGTGTCAGTAGTTACCCAGTTAGGGGTAACCCGGCCTTGTGTTGGCAGAGATCCAGTTAGGTTCTCGGGTCGTCTTTCCAGAGGCGTAACCATGTGGCAATGGGAAGTTCCTTGGCCTGACCATTTGTTGGAAATCTAAAGAAACAATACGATCTTGTACGGTTTTACTTGTAGAACCTATCATTCACTTATGGTGGCGCCCCACTGTTTGGATGGTAGTTATAGTAGGCATACGATAATGGTCGTATGTTGGCTAAAATTTATATCTTTACTTTCGAAATGATTTTTCCTACACTATGCACTAGTAATAATATCAAATGTTTCTTTTTAATGCGTATCAAGCATCTTTGACTATCATAAGAAGAAATCTCCTCCGATTCTGCGTTTGCATTGTGTGTGTGTGCGGGAGGCCTTATGGTAGTCTCATTTTCTAAAAAGCATTGCGAATCTATTTTAAAATTATCATGTTCTTTGTTTTAAAGATAAACTGCTTTAGTTCTCACACCAGTCCCATGACTGACTCGGAGTTCATTGTTTTCCTTCCTAAACTCTAGGTGCCCACCAATTTCCACACGGACAGTCTGGAGTTAGGTTATCAGGTTATTCTGGATTTAGGAGTGCTATGGAGCTCAGGAGGTGAGCTGGATGGCAAGACGTATTACATGTATATGATATTATCTTTCCGCTGTAAATTCACTTGTAAGGACAAGTTTGTATAACTGTCCATTGTTTTGTTGTGTTGTATATTGTTGTTGTACACTCTGATGATGATGTGATATAATGTAATAACTGATATAATTCTTTTGATTTAAAGATTATTCAAATATCTATTATATATTGTTCCGCTGCGACTGTGAGATTCTGTTATTGTTCTGTTGTTTCTTCCCGTTCTGTTCTATCTTTTTCTCTCTTCTTCTACCTCTTTCTTCTTCTTAAACCCTAACGGTTCGGTTTTTCGGCGTACGATTGCTCGGCAGTTGATACAGTGGATGTATTAATGTCGGTTTTCGAGCGTCGAAAAATCACAAACGTTACATTTGGTATCAGAGCTTATGGTTAAGCGACAACCATGGCTTTGTTGGGAATCACTCATTAGAGACGGAGTTAGTAGTACTCTAGAATGTGTTGAGTGTAATAATAGATATGAGAGCGTATTTGTTAGTGAATATTAAATGGTTTTATATTGTGATGAATGGTTTGTTGAGTGGCATATGAACCTTCGTCGGCACAGTCTGCGCAACTGTATCGAAGGGGTTTCTAAACACTTGAATAGAACAATTCGACACAGTATTGTTTTAAATTGGGTAAATGAAATAATTTTACCTCCAATATATTTTGTATATAAAGGAATAATTTTTCATAATTATTAAAGTATATAATTTATTTTTGAAAATATAAATATATAAGTGAATCAAAGTTGTTGAATAAGTTAAATAAAACACCAATTTTAAAAAATAAATAAATTGTATAAGCGATTAATTATAAGTATGGAATTATAATTAAAATGATTTACAATTGTAAAATGATCTTATATATAAGAAGTGAAATTATATAAGTAAAAAAAAGGATTTATGAATGTGATTTATAAATAATGAAAAAAAAATTGAAAGAATATTTAGCACTGATTTCACTATTGTTACTGGGAAATAATAAGGGTGATGACTGCAGCATCATCAGTATCATTTTCGAGTTTCTATGTGATTAATTTGCTACCATAGTAAATAGAAAAATTGAAGTTGTTGTGATAAAAAAAAATTAAATTAAAAATCCAAGTTGAAGTTGATGAATATAAGTGAAATGAGTTTTGAACTTATAATATGAATAATAAATTTAGCTTTAGATAAGTTAATGGATTTGGAAGTTAATAAATAAGTTGTATAACTTATAGAATGAGAAAGGATAAGTAAAACCAATTATTGAAGTGGTTAAACAATTTTGTTAAGCAAAATGAGATGGAATTTGAATAAGTGATGAAAATTTGACTTTGGTAAAAGTTAAATAGAAATGAAATCTGAATTGGATTTATAAGTGGAAATTTAAGTTAAATTAAACAAATGATGTTTGACATGGAATATAACTTAAGTGAAGTTGAATAAAGTTGATTCTGGTATCAAAGTAAATTAATAAGTGAATTAATGAAGTGAAGTCATTAAGAATTGAACTCGAGTTATATAAATGAAATTCAACATTATATTGTTAAAAGAATTAGCAGTTGAATTGAACTAATGGATTGAATGTTAATCAATCGAATGTAAAATAAATTGATAAGAAATAATGGATGTAAGTGTAAATTCATTTAAAAGCTAATGTTATTGGAAGTTGAATAAATTAAATGAAGACAATTTAATGTTAAACCGATTGGAATTAAAAGTGTTGAACCGAATTGAATGTAAATTTAATAATTTGGTTATGTTGAATCTACATTGGTTGTTATATGATTATAAATTGATTATATGTATGATTCATTAAGTGATTAATGAAATTGAATTAGAGAAATTAAAAGCTATGTGATTGAATCAAATTGGAAGTTAAGTGAACCTTAAATGGAATTGAAATTTGATTTGGAAATGAACCAACTTGAATGTAAATTAGTGAATGCAAATTAATTGAAATTGGATATGAATAAATGTTAGTAAAATCCAATGTTAATGAATCAATTGGAAAACCAATTCATTAAATGTTAAACGAGAAGTAAATTTATATTGAGTTGGTAGTTGCATTTATTGCTTTTGATTGCATTTGCTATATTGGCACATGTAGTTGTTATGTTGCTATATGATGCATATTGATATTACTTACATATATACATGTTCTCATGTTGTTGTGAGTGTTTAGTAGGTGCGGATGGCGTTTGCTTCGCGTTTGGAGCTCGCTTTCGCGCTATATTAGCCGTATATGCTCGCTAATAAAATATAAGGTACATATCTCGAATTAAATATCGTATTTTTACACTTTTTTCCCTGCGGGATGCCTCATCACTTGATGGGATGTATATTGGTGATATATATACTGTCGTTTTTTTTCGGATCGAGCCGCGCAAAGGAGACTCTGGCGAATTTTTTCGAAAATTTAAGGCGTTGGAAATTTTTTGAGAAAATTGGAATTTTTTTGAAAACTATAACTTTGATTGGAAGTTAAAAGTTAAATGATGTAGTTGGGTTTGGAAAGATAACTAAGTATGATTTGAAAACTTAGTAAAGATTTTGTAAGAAATTTAACTATGAATTTTGGGAAAGTTAAACGCTTAAGAGATTTGAAAAATCCATTTTGAATGGTTTGTTTTGGAAAGTTAATGAATTCTTTAACTTTTTCTTACTTGGTAATTTCGATGACGAAATTCTTTTAAGGGGGGAAGTATCTAACGACCTAGAATTTCTGTTAATTAAAATTGAATATTTAATTGATTTTAAATATTAATAAGTAAAATTTATAAGTCGAATAATTTTATCTCGAAAATCTGGATTTAATTGAATAATTAAATCGATAATTTAATAGTTGAAATTACAGAAAATAATTGGAAATTGGGTTAAATATGATTAAAATTGTTTTGTAAAATTTTGTTTAATCATGTTGAAGTTAGAATGATGTTATAGAACTTTTAAAATTGAATTTAAAGTTCATTTGTGAAAATTGAATATTTTAATATTTAATTGATGAGTTAAAATAGCCATTTTTCAAACAGTCTCGGATTTCGACGAAACCTATTTCATCGGATCCGTAATGTGATATTATTGTAAGATTTTAAATTTCAAGTCAATCGGATTTATCGTTTGTCCGGAGCAAGCCAAAACGCCTAGAAAATCGTTTAATCGATTTAATTTAAAATCGATCGTTTATTACCGTATCTCGCACAGATGATCGAATTAGCTTCCAAAAACTGTTCCATTGTATCCGAAACGCGGGGTAAACCCTAGAAACGCCAGTCATCTTGCGAGATTTGGAGTTCGAAAAAATTCGGTGAATAGTGATTTTCGGTTGAAATTCTATATAAGGACCCTTATTCACAAATTTAATTAAAACCCTAACTTCAAAGAGCCAGCCGCCATCTCCAAATTCTATGGCCAGAAATCATTCCCCTTTTCTTCCTCAATCTCTTCCAATCCACAAGCAATTACGCGAAATCATCAACTACAATATTGGATAGCATTGCGAGAGCTTCAAATCCGTACGGTGGAGATAGGCTTTCGTCGACCAGAGGATGCGCTAGGGGGCTGCGACTTCCTGCCGTTCGTACACGTTTTTCTCGGCCATGGGGAGGCCGAGCTCCAAGCTTTTGCAGCCGATGGTGGGTTTGGTGATGGCCTTTCAAACTGCACTCGCCGATCGTCGTAAAAATCAACGTGGGTGGGGGCAAAATTCAAGGAAACGAATGACGTGTTTGGGTTCACGCGAACGAAGTTGAACGCGATGGGGGAAGATGGAAGCAGGGGCCATGATTTTGCAATAGGAAATGGACGGCTACGATGGAGTAGGGTTTGAAATTAAAAGAAAAATTGTAAATTAATTATAATTTAAATCGTGTAATATTTAAAAATGTGTAACTCTTTCATACGAGGTCCGTTTCGGATGAAATTTTTTGCGTTGGAATCGTATCGACGAGCTCTTCGCAATGGAGCTAGATTGGAATTGATTGGAGACAGCGAAAATTTCGGGTAAAATTAAACGCGTGTTTAATTTTATTCGAAATAAAATGCTACAAATTGCTATCGGAAAATCAAGGTGAGAACTTCTCACTCAATCGAAATCGTTCGATGTTAATTTTAAATAGTTAGATTTAAAATTGTTGATTGTATGCCTGGATGATAAATTATTAAATGTTATTGGTTGAAATAGACATTATTCGTCGTTAGTAAGCGGAGGTTATTTATTAAAAACATATACCGCGATAATTCCATCTTGATTGGAATTGGTATTATATATATACTTGGAGTTGATTTTCCCGCATTATATAGCGGACGAGACCCTATTGCGCCGCCTATTAAGCGGATAATATTTTATAAATCCTATATACCGCAATATTACGTGTTGGAACGGAATTGGTATTGTGCTAACATCTTTAGATGCAGGGAAACAGGTTGGAGGGATCCAACTGGATTCCTCACCAGTATTTATTTAATTACAGATATTGTGATGTTTGTTGATTATCATATCGATATATGATATTTGGAAGTCGTGATTGACTATTTGGTGCTGTTGCGTCATCGGATTCATTTTTGAAGTTTTAAAATAATGATTTTGATTTTAAAAGGAATTTTAAAGTGATTTTCGAAAGTATATGTTTTATTAAATTTTGATGTTAAAATAAATAAACGTTATAATTTTATTTTCATAAAAGTTATGATTTTTGGAAAATAATACTTAAGTATGGATTTGAAGTATATAAGCTTTAAATAATGATTTGTAAATTATTAAAAGAATAAGTTTAGTTAAATTGGGATTTTTGAATTATTTTAAAAACGATTTTTATAAAAGATTTAAAATTTGATATTTATAAATTAAAAATATAGGAATTATAAAATGAGTTTTTTTGTTAGTGTTAAAATGAAGAATGATTGGATTTCTTAAGTGAATGAAATTTATCGATTTATAAATCGTGAAGTTATAAAAACGAATAGATTTTTCTAAAATAAAGGACTTATAAGTAGTTAAATTGTAAATTAGATTTTTTGGTATAAAATTGAGTCATATAAATTGAATTGGATTAATAAAGGAGATTTATGAATCAGAGTTTATAAATAGAAATGGAATTTATAGACATTGTTTATAAATTTGAAATCAATGGAAATTGATAAATTGAATGTTGAAATTGGTTAATTATATTCACGATTTTGGACAGTGAATATATTATTAAATAAAATGGATATGCTTGGGAAAATGAATATTATAAAATGAAGTTAATCGTTTAACGATGTTTTAAAATGTATTAAACATCGAAAACATAGATTTCAACATTCATTGTTGAAATAGACGTTTTTGAGAAATAGAAGGAAATGATGGACTATAACACTGTTGTTATAGTAAATGATTTCCGAAAGGAAATATTTTGTATAGTATTGGGATTTATATATCTATTTTAATTTCGAATCCCTATACTAGTGATTTTGGGCCGTCGTAACGATGTTTTACGCAACATTCGTTTTGGCTCAAATTAATGTGTTTAAAAGAATGTTTTCTCAAAGAATGAAATATATACTTAGTTTCGATTTAAGTATATTGAATATTTTCCAAGTGTTGAAAATAAATGGATTTGTGAATTACTTATTATTAAATAAGTATGGAAATGTTTTCCAATATAAAGTGAATGTTTTGAGATTTTATCTTTTAAAGATAAATTAAAAATGAATAATAGAAATCGATTTGAAAATCGTATAATCATAGATATTTTGGGATTGTAAATTCACTATGGAATTCACTATGGAATTGTCATACTACGTGCAGCTCCATGTGCTATCCAGATTTCTTATCACAAACATACTCATTTAAGAGTACCCGAGGTAATAAGAAGCAAAACATAGAACTTTAGGTCAAACAATAGTCTAGTGCGAGCGATACATTATCTCAAAATAATATAAAATCATGTATAATAATATGGGCATCGGGTATGAAGAATCATACCTGACATGTCCCTACATCCAAAGAGTTAGCACATAACAATTGATATATACTAGTCTAATATCATCATCACATAAGTGCACAAGTGTCTAAGTATATAGTTGAAAATATTTGCATCATGTGACAAACTAGAATAATAAACAACCATGGAAAAAATAGCATTTATAAAAAAAATCTCACCATTACTCATGTGCATTAGACATATGATAACTCGTATGGCCCAATTGCAAACCAGAGACTCAATCAAGTCCTGGCTCCTTGTTGCTCGAATCCGTACCACTTCGTAAGGCTAGGAATTAAACTCACAATCGCAAAACTCTAGGGCAATCCATAGTCATAAGATCTAGATGCAATCGTAATCCAGGTGGGCGTCCCTACGTACCCCTTCTGCATGAGCATAATAGAAGCCTTCGAGTTATCAACGATCTATAGTGGAACCTAGTCGTTATCCTATCCCAGCTATCACCACAGGAGAAATAGCTGCATATTATACCCATATGTCCTTATCATTAAACTTGTCTTTGTGGATAACCATTACAACTTTCTTTGTTGAGTCATTGTCATTGAAATGCCTCTAGACACCCATTGTAAGGCGTAGGGCCGCCATATCAGTTTTGAAGATGTCACGTCAAAGCATCATGCCATTGCTTCACTAGTCACCACATGAACCTCAAAGTTGCCTTAAGTCATCCTGGAGTTGTATGCTTTTGTCCTAATAACAAACTCCCAAAGTCCATATTTGGTTAGGGCCACTCCATCGCCAAAACCGAAGCCATCATCCCAAAATTCCGACGCAACACCCCTTCAGACTTGAAGCAACACCAAAATCCCTCCATTCCATTTCCTCTTTGAAAAACCCTTGTCTGGTCCTAAAGAAAATGCCTCTTCGTCTCAAAGCAAAACCTAAAGCTCCATATCACTGCCTCCGAACAAGATTTCCTGAGCGGCCTCGAATACAACACCACCGATCAGCATTTACTGTTTAGGATTTCTTTACAACCGACCCGAAGCACACCTGAGTACACCTGAGTACACCCCAAGCATCCTACAATCAAATAAGTTCTATAAAGCATAAACTCTATAGTATCTCCAAACTCCAATTTTGCATCATTTTTAGTGCAACGCTCCGTTTTCGATCGATGTGCCTTCCATATGCATTTGTACGACTCCTAATACCCTAGAGCATATCCATCGAAGCTCGGTTCTATGCTTCCTACCTCTAATTCACTTCGATGAGCATTCTCAACCATTTAAGCATACACATAAACACCACACATACACATCAAACAACATCTAAACATGCAAAACACAAATCACTACAATTATCATATAATGTATCTATGATATGGCCTAACAACTATAAAGGCAATCACACATCCAAATAACATGATTAGAACACAAAAACTATTTTATTCTCGTCTTTACCGTAGGTTCGATTTTCAAACAACATTAAAACATAATTATGACTCTAAAATGGATCCAAAACATGTTAAAACCTATAAATGCATATATAATAATGTGTGAGATGATAAATCACTAACCAAACCCTAAAAAATTCAAGTTCTACACGCAAATCGACTTGAATCCGAGAATAAACAATAAACACCCAGTCTCTCTTCCCAAAAATATAGATTTGAAGACCTCAAGTGAAATGCTACCTTTAGTTTAAGATTTAAGCTTAGTTTGGAAGAGTAAGGAGAAGTTTTTAGCAAAAAAGGAGTTAATAGAGGCTTTAATCAGTCTAGGAGATGATAAAAATGAGTTGGGAAGGTTATTTCAGCCTCTAGTAGCCTAAATACAAAAATGGGTTAGTGGGTTTATCCATAGTCTCATTTATTATCCATTAAGCTGCTTCAAAAAGTGCCAAACTTCAAACAGCCACATCTCCTAGCCAAAGAATCTAGATCACTATTATGATCACTCTACTGAAAGGGAAACTATCATACCTTTATAATAGAAGTGGTCTTAAGCCCTAATTTGACTTCTACCAAAGTTATAGCCATTACAAGTTTTCAGGTGTAAAATCATTTAAAAAAAATTCTCGGGGTCAAGATTGCCACTACTCAACATCCCTCTTATTATGTCAGATGACCCAATATGAATCTAAAAATAACATTTTATGACCCTCTGGTATGTAAAATATGGGTCGTTACAATCTCCCTTTATAGGAATTATGCCCCTCGAAATTCCTAATATAACTAAAGCAAAGTTAAACATACTATCCCGCATACCTAATAACCATGATCAATCATATCAAACATCAACCATGCATGCAGAAGTAAGAAATAATATCTACGCCTATCCTAACATGCAAGATACTAACCTAGTCTATATGATATCGAAAGTGAAAGTATATGTGATAAACATCACCAAGTAAAGTAAAGATCTCCTGATAAGCGGTCTTCATTTTCTTTTTGGTCTTCCAAGTACAACCACCTTCGTTCTCACTCTACTATACCTTCACCATCTTTGTCGTCTTTCTTCTAAGCTTCTTTGTATCATGTTCGACGATACGAATATGCCTACAAGTTCTTAAAGCCTCGTTTCAACCTCGAAATCGTCAAGCTGATTCAACTCAAATATCACGCTTAAGTCATGCACATACTTCTATAAGTGAGAGACGTGAAATATACTATGCATGTCCGTAGTCGTATGAGATAAATCAACTTTGTAATCCAGGTTCACAATTCTCTCAAGTATTTGAAAAGAATCAACAACTATCGGCGCCAACTTCCCTTAGTTTTGAATCGAACAACGTTCCTCGGTAGAGAGATCTCGATAAATACCATATTGTTGATAGAGAACTCTTAATCACATCATCTCTCGTCAACGTAGTTCTTCTGTTTATCTTGAGCAGCTTTGATTCGTTGTCAAATGATCTTCAACGTCTCTAAAGTCTCTCTAATCATATATGGCCCAAGTATTAATTTCTCATGCGCTTCCCACCAACATGAAGGAGCATTGCATGGTCGGTCATATAGTGCCTTAAATAGTCCTATAGTGCTATACCGATGCTTGATTGATAATTGTTATTATAGGCAAACTCTACTAATTGCAAATGATTATCCCATGAGTCACCGATATTGAGAATGCAAGCTTGCAAGAGATCCGCTAAGGTTCAATTCACTCTCTTAGTTTGCCCATCAATTTTGTGTGATAAGCTATACTAAAATGCAGCTTTGTCCCTAATGCCTTTTGCAAGCTCTTCGAAAACCCACTAGTGAACAAAGGGTCTTGTTCATTCACAATGCTATTTGGCACACCATGGAATTGCATAACCTAATATACATACAACTCAGCCAATTTAGATGTCGTTCTACTAGACTTTACGAGCATAAACCTGGCACTCTTCATCAATCTAGCGACTATAACCCAGAAGTTATCGTACCCTCCTATGGTCCTCGATCATCCATCGATGAAATGCATTGAAACTTATTTCCATTTTCACTTAGGAATTCCGAGCAACTATAGGAAACCACTTAACTTCTTCTGCTTCGCTTTTACCAACTAACAGTTCATGCACTTTAAGATGAATTCCCTAACATCCTTCTTTATCCCTTCTTGATATATTTTTTGTCTCATATCACAATACATTTTATTACTGTCGAGATGTATATTCAATCTCGAATGATGGCACTCTAATTGCACTTTACTTTAAGTTACAAATAATCTCCCTTTCTTATGGAGCTAACCATTACGGTAGAGCCTCTATTCCTTCATCACCTTTGACTGTACTGCTAGTTTGGCATCTCATAACCGACTAGTATCGATTTGCTCAATCAAAGTAGGTTCGATCGTCAAGCTGGCCAGCACTTTTGGTTTTAGCTCACATCAAGGTACGAAATCATAGCCAATAATAAACTCCAACTGTTTCCACTCAAGCAACATCGCCCCTAAGCTAGTATGTCTCATATTCAAAGCATCAACGACTGTAATTTTATTACCAAGGATATTGGAAATTAAAAAATCATAGGAGGTGAGGAACTCCAACCATCCCTATTGATGAATGTTAAAATCCTTCTAGGAGAAGAGGTGAATATGACGAAGGCATATTATTGTATATGGATCTTATATAAATAATCATCTAATATTGATGTTCCGTGTGTATCAGATTTGGAATGGATTTGGTTGTATTTGGCTATATATGTATATGTATATATACGTTTAATACGTTGTTCGAAGTAAAGTGATATTTGAAATATATATATATATATATATATATATATATATATATATTATATGTTATTTCCTTCCACTGCGAGTTTAGAAAGAGGTAGATAGATTTTATTATCTCGTTTTGTCTCTTGTTATCTTAACCTAACAACATGTCATTTTTTTTTCGAGGTTTACACACAGTGGGTTGTGTTAAATCAAAAGGTCAAAAATGAGGGTTGTTACATTTGGTATAGAAGAAAAAATTTCCATAATTTAAGGACTAGGAAATATCGAGAGAGCTATTTGTATTTTCATAAATGTGATTATATATGTAATAATACAATATGTGAGTTAGGTATAAATGTATATCATGTATACTGTTCTGGTCTCATTTACTACTCATTGGCAAGTTGCTAATGAATCCTAACTACATATATTAAAGGATGAGTAAGTTAGTAAGAATGGAAATTGGAATATAGATAGATATTGTTGGAGCAATGCCAAAACTGGAAATGGTACTTGGATCGACATTAGGGATATTATGGTGTGAACATTAACTTTCGGTTCCACCGATATCTTCAAACTGTAAGCCATATGGTGTAAATCATTTAGTTTTTGTACCTAGTATGAGGTATAGTTCTTAGTACTGTATTGGAATTGAACCATGATTGGTAATGTGGAAATGATTAAGTACTTGTGAGAATATATGCAAACATTTGGATTTGATTTGATAGATGCACCAGATAGGGATTTAATGAGGGTCGTAAGATAATTGAATTTTGGAAACAATAAATTCTTAAGAGCGGAAAACTTTCAAGAAGTTATTTAAAAGAGAATTTGTTTCGAAAATTGGAATTAGAAATTTTGTTAATAAGAGAACTTATGAACTGGTACTACATTTATATAAGATTATATGTATTTGAAAGATTTTTGAAAAAATTTAAAAGTTTTTTTCAAAGTAAGTAGAATTATAATGCCTTGATACACACACACACACACACATATATATTGGACAGGGAATTGAAGGATTTTTGAAATGAAATTTTGAAAACTACATGGTTATATATGAATTAAAGGTGTGGACATTGTTTTCTAAATTAATATAAATAATACATGTAGCTTAAGTGAATTTGAAATGTATTTTCATATATGTGTATATAGGTTGTGTTATTTAAAAACGTTGAAATTTTCTGTTTACAAAATAAAATGATACATATTTATACACACACATGATAAAATAGATTTAAATTGTATGAAATGATGTTTTGAATCAAAGAAAAGGCACTTTTGAAACCAAAATTTAATTGAAACTTAAATGTATTTAAAGTGATTAATATTAAGTTAAAGTTAAAATAATAACTGGTATTAAAGTTAAAATATAAAAACAAACAAAATGTTTTATGAAAATTTTATATTTAATAACCATCAAGTAAATGAGATATTTTGAAAAGTGATTATAGTAGTAGATTTTTAAATTTCAACATTGTGTGAGTTTCTGTCGGCAAATCTCTTACTATTACCTTAAATTATGAAAAATGAATTTTGAAACGGTAAAAAATTAAGAGTCGTTTACGAGTTAGGGAGCAAATAAGGAAGAGAAGGTTATGCATTGGAAGCCGCCCCAAATACAAATATGGTACCATCTGCTATAAAGAAGGGAAAGAAGTTGCCAGTTGGAAGTGAGTTATGATTTTGAATAACGAATGTAATGGTAAATGTTTTAAGAATAAATCTCATACAGTGCATGAATTTACGGTGGTTTCGAACCCATCTAAAGGAGCCATCTATATAATTATGATTTGTTATGATTTGAAATGGATTAATTTTGGAGATAATTGAATATCTCATTATGGGACGATGTTGGACACAGATAGAAATGTGCCGTAAATAATGATTAATGGATTGGCATGATTTTGTCATTTGATATAGTCCTATGGTTCATGAAACTGGACAGAGAAAGAAATCCCATTTTCCTTCAAAGAAGATTCTGAATTTCTCCTCTATAAATTAAATTCGTAAGGTCTGTGGATATGCCACTTAGACATATGACTCTAAAAGAAAGTTGGGATTTCGCTTAGAGAGTTTCTGGGTTAGTGACAGGAAGATTGTGATTATAGTTAGAAAAAGAGAAATAAACCAACTTATTGTATTAAAGCAAAATAGAGAAAATATGCTTTCCTGATAGCAAAATAAATTGGTTTAGAATAATATGAAGGAGATTTGGGCCTAAGTTATACTTATTTGATATTGAAAATTTTGAAGATGTATTGGAGTAGAGTTGATTCGAAGAATTAAGCAGAATAAGAGAGATATATGATATTGGAATTTCAGTTGATTGGATCATGTTAACCAATTGACCGAATGGACATGCAGATGAAGATTTTTGTTAAAGGGCCTGGAGTTTATTTTAAGGTAGGGTCCCGGTGGCTCAATGATGTACTATGTGATCTGGCCTAATGATCGGTCATAGTGCGAAAATTGAAAGCGGTTTAAATTTGCATTATGTTGTTATGTTTCATTGTGGTAATGATCGAAGATGAAATTGAATGATATTTAAAATGCTTTGGTGTTTGATAACGTTGTAAAGGTAGGTTATTTGAGTTGATCTGAAGACAGGTTTCTTTGACTTGACATTTCGGGGAACGTTGCAACATTTATGTCGGATGGCTTGGATGGATGTTATTCTCCATGCAAGTAATTGTCGTCTTGCTATATTTGTTTTGGGGATGACAATTACAGATTTTCGATATTTGAGTGATGGTTGAAACAATAAGTACATAATTTGGATCAGATGTGACATGAGTTTAATGACATCTTCACTATGCTAGGATATCATTCCTTTTTCTGATCCTAGATAAGTTTTCAACAGGATGTTACCATGATTGCTTAGTATTATTTCAATTTGATTTATACTGTAAGACACCATCTATTTTAGATTGTGTCATCCATACCATGGAAGAATAATAAGTAGGTAAAATAATATATAGGAAAAAAACATAGACTGGTTTATATTAAAAAATGATCTGAGCTTGGATTTTTAGTTGTGAAGGGTGTTAAATTCAAAATTTTGATTGTAAAGGATATATTTGCATTTGATTTGGTATTAATCTTTCATAAGGATAAGTATTTTGGTACGATGGATAAGTATATAGGAATACTTGGATATGGATGAGTATAAAGATCATACAAGTTTTTGTTATTGATAAATGGAATGAAGTCATTGAAATCGTACAGATAAGACGTGATTTAGAGAATAAATAATTTTGGAGAGTAATGACCTCTGTTTATAAAATATATTTCAAATTGGGTTAGCAGCAAGGATTATATGAGAAGTGTTTTGGTTGGTGTAGATAAATAACTTAGATAAAGGATTTCGATAAAAGATTTTGAGCTATTAAGATAAACCTTTTTTGCTAAATTAAAGAAAGTATGCACTGAATTGAATGGATACTAAAGTAAAACAAGGAAGTGCCACCAAGTAGTGTGGATTCAAGTGTTCCTTGATAATTGAAAAAAACTATTAGAAAGATTGAGGAAAGGTATATAGTTTGCATGCATGAAGGATACAGGTGCAATTCCGTGGAAGGAAATTGCTAAGGTTCGGATATGACATTGAGTGATTCTTTTCAATCTTAGTTTGGATTAAAGAGGGACTGACTATTTAAAGAAACTCTTTTGGAGCAGTGACTTAAAGGTGCAGAGTTTACATTGCATGTGGGATGCATCTATACAATATATTATAGTTGATTGTTTTAACTCTGTCTTCATCTTAGGTTAGCATTTTTCGTAGGTTGGAATTCCATTTAGATTTAGGAATTTTATTACTATGAATGTATTGGTTGAATAGAATTAGATTTCTCTTGTTTTGGATGCTTGCTTGGTTGTTTGTTGTAGAACTTCGGAGTGAATGTTTGAATAATCGAGGAGATGATACTTTGAGTATTAAACTTGTTGGATATTTGGAGAAGCGATACCATAAGCGTAATGATGCCACTTAAGTTATTCTTGAAATCTAGATATGAGGTATGTTATATTCATAAGGTTAATACATCGATCATTTTAGATGCTCTTAGGTGAAAGAAGGAATAATATGGTGACTCAACTTGTTTGGGTTTGTTTAGGTAAGATATCATCCACTGTGAGTTGCCTTACCTTAGCAATCCAAAAGATCAATTGAGGAAAGTATTGCTGGATGGTTTAAATGTTGAGTATGTGCACTTAGGAACGGTATGAGAGACTGCAATTTGGTACGGGCATGTTCGTGCTAAGGCTACCCATTGTTATGCATTGTGGCACATTAAATTCGAAATGGTTAGATGGATTGCATAAGTTGTAGGCATGCATGTACATTTATGGTTGATGTTTAAGAATAAGTTTATGCCAGTAATAGAGTTTGATAGAATTAGTTGGGGTGATTATTTGATCGGGGTATTCGAAAAGTAGAGAAGTGGATTCGATCTTTTTAGCTTGACTCCTTTTTGGAACATTTTCCGAATTACATGATTATTATTTTAGTTAATATTTAGGTTTGGTTGGATAATTGTTATGGATTCATTTTTTTTCTTTAGGATTAAGTTTGGGTGTTAGATTTTGGATGCTTAGGATTTGGTTACTTCGTGGTTGACTTAGGTTATTATGTATCATTGGAATTTCAAAATTTTGACTAATGATATCATATAAACGGTTGCATTCATATAAAATTCATCCATGTTGTTATGCTTTAACTGTATTGCATCATGCATATATGTCGTCTATATTGCATACATTCAGGAGGCCGACTCCGAATTGCATTATTGCATTTAGTCAAATATTATAGGACACGATCATGCATTTCAAACCGATCATCTATATGATATGCGTACGTATTAATATGATTTTGGTTGAATTGATGTGAATTGATTTGACTTGGATATTGTTTTAGCAATTTCAGGATGAAATTCCTTTTCAGGGAGGAGAGAGTAATAATCCATATTCTTCCTATAATTTAAAATAGTGAAATAAATTAAATAATTTTAACCTAAACGTAGAATCGTCATTCTTAAAATATTGAATCTTAAAATGAATCTGGCACCATTGCGATCGCTTTATTTTTTCTAGTGTGCATCGATATTCATTTATACGAATCGGAGTCCAAATGTGAGAGGTATTGTGATTTTCCTGTTTTGGAAATTTGAATCTTAAACTATGCAAACTTAGCAAATTTGAATGGACACCTTATTATATCTATATATACATGGTTAATTGTTCTGTTCAAAATTTTAAAACTCATTTTCTAAGCACATATCTTCTTCTTTCTCATGAACTCTAGAAACTCTCTTTCAATTACAACATCAATTTCTCCCCAAAATTTTCACGAAATTCAGTAGTTCGAGTACTAGATCGAAGAGCCTATAATCTAATGCTGGAGACTAATCCAATTCTGGACTGAGAGCAATTTGGAAGCTTTTATATTATAGTGAGTAGTTTAGAGCCTAATTTGCAATATACTCTTTTCAATATCATTTAGTTCTAAGTAATTATGGCTTAGGGATAGAAAATACATATTATGAAGATAGTTGATTAGATATAGAAATTAAAAGAAAAAAAAATATTAAATTTAATGCAATTTAGTTATGAAATTAATAAAAAAACATAATTAAATGATGTTTGGCCAAACAATTCAAAATGATGTAAATTAAAGATTGTATATGATGCATATAAAATTGATAATCATTTTGAAGTACAAGAGATAATGTAAATTTGGATTTAGAAATGATAATGTTACAAATTAAAGAATTAAAATTAAAATTTTGGTGAGTATATATTTGTATTGTATATGGTGTGAATATTATAAAGAGGGATGTTGAAAAACAAAGTTTTTGACGTATATACATATATGTATACAGCATATTCAAAATACTTATTTAAATCATATAAAAAGTTTAAAAAATGATTTCAGAAAGATATTGGTATTATTCAAAACATATATAAATTTTAGGGTATATTTTTATATGAATTATATTATGTGATATATATATATATAGTGTTTATGAAGCCAAATGTTGTTTCAGGTGATAACATGATTTTTAATATGAATTTACGCTGATTTTAAAGTATACTTTGATACACATACACATACAGAAAAGAAAGTATATTTATAAAAACCTAAAAACTATTTTTGTATCCACGGAATTTTAGGGTGATTTTTGAAATAATTACAACCTGAAGTTTTGATGACTTTGAAGTGGATAGATAGCAGAGAATTCAACTTGTAATTAGTAGAAAACAGTTTTCAAAACGAGCGAAAAATGATGACGATATAATAAAATGAAAAACTGGAAATATACATAACTTTGTGGAAAGCAACAAGTTTCTGTAAAAATTGTTTGCACGGCTCTACCCATGCTCCAGCCCATTGGTAGGAAGCAAAATAGCCCGATAAACCTGGAGCAATAAGGACAGGTCTAGTATATTTAACTATATCGAATTCAGGGGTTTTTTCCTTCGGGTTTTGGGTATTAGGTGATATTTTGAAGTGACTGTTGGGCGAATTCTCACCCAGAAGATCTCGAGACCGAGAAGCGTCAGGTTCGCAACCTCCATTCAACACTTGAAACCCCTGAGTTCATTCGGCAAAGCCCAACCTAGAGTCCATTCGGCAATCCAAGATATACTCCATTCGGTCCATGCATACTTTCCTCCAAGACCATTCGGCACAAGGGCATCCTCCGTCCGGTCGAGCCGCATCCGGTCAAACCTCAGCCGGTCCTCCCACCAAAATAAACACCGAACCAACATACCATCGGTCCAAGCTCCAACCCCACCCAACACCGAATCAAACATCTCCTACCACCGGACCAACATGCTACCGGTCCATCTCACCTCCGAACCAAAGCCACTATTGCCTACACAAAGCTTCACCACTGCCGGACCATCATCACCGAACCAGGTGACCACCGGTTCATATCTCCAAGACCTCAACCAAGACCGGACCAAGCTCGCTGAACCAGAACGCTGCCGGGCCAGATTGCTTCAGCCTAGGCCCACCAGCAGCTATATACATCCAAGACTCCTGCCCCCAACCTCACTCTATAAATAGAGGGGCAGGGGTACAACAATGGCAGACAAGTTTGAGAGCTCAAGCACGGAAGGAACTTTCAAACTACTTTCATATACTTGTACATAAAGCATTGTACTTGTAATCTGAAAGAAAGAAGATAATAATATATAAAGTGGACGTAGGCACGTTCTGGCCGAACCACTATAAATCTGTGTGTCTTTTACATTTCAGCCCCTGCTTTTTTCATATTTACACAACTCATCTAAATCATTAAGAATCACATAAAATCAACTAAATCACACGACTTGGAGGTGTTTGCCCATTTTTTGCGCAAACATTTTTGGTGCTTTCACTGAGAACTTCGAACTCGAAGCTAAAGCTTCCCTCATTCAACCTTCTTTCCCAATAGCACCCTTCATTGCCTAGGAAACATGACTTCCAGGCCAAGAAAAGACGCCAACAAGGGAAAGAACGTTGCAACCAGCAGCGCTCCAAATCCAGTGGATCTAGATCAAGAGAACCATCCCACTACAGCAGCAGTGCCGCATGTAGATCAGGCAATTCCAACAGCCCCTGCCGCGGAACAACCGGTAGTAATCACTAGAGCAGACCTAGACAGAGTTGTGGTGGAAGTGACTAACCGCTTCGCATCCCAACAAGAAGCTTTGGTGAACCAACTCATGTCACGCTTGAGGGATGTCGAAGAATCCAACCGCAACACTGAATCATGGGGTGAATCTCAATCTGGAGGATCTCGGAGACAGCAAAGGTCTTCCCTCTTCGAGGAAGCCATCAACAGGAATAACAATGATAGGAGCCGCGCCCGGACTCAGCCCGAACTCCGACTCGAGGGAGCGCTTGGAACCGAACCCAGTGTGGGAGGCGCCAGGCGAGGGTCGGATGTAGCTGAGCCAGTCATGCCACCTAATCATAGAAACCCCGCTGAACGGAGCCGAGCTAGAACCCAGCCCGAAGTTGACCCCATGGAAATGCTCGAAACGGAACCCCACAGGGAAAGATCAAGGCAGGGGGCAACTGTAGCTGGTCCTAGCATGCATCCGAGCAGCCAGAGGCAACCACTGGATAACGTCAGAAGTGATAGACTATACCATCCCTACAGATCATCTGGACGAGATCGATCCCGCAGGGAAGAACCAAGTTCATTTTTATCCGCTCCAAATTCTGATGAAAGAATGGCACGATTATTCAGAGAATGCATCCAACGGGAGCAAAGGGACCGAGGAATAGGCGCTAGGGTCACCAGCCCCTTCACCCGCAATATCGAAACTGCCATCACCCCCCGGGAATGGAAAATGCCAACCATGGAACCTTACAAGGGAACTTCCGACCCCATCGTACATTTACAGAGATACACCCAGCATATGCTCATGAGCGGAGCAACAGAAGGGGTGTTGTGTAAATGCTTTCCGCTATTCCTAGCAGATCTAGCTACCTCCTGGTTCTGCCATCTACCCCAAGGATCTATCAGCTCATGGGAGATGTTGAAAGAAAGGTTCATTAGCCAGTTCCGCATCCATGTAGAACAACCCAAGGATGCTTATTCTCTATCCAATGTCAAACAGAAATCCGGAGAGACCCTGCAACAATATCTAACCCGGTTCAACGCCGCAGCGGCCGCAGTCCAAGATGCCGATGAGAAGCTCACCCTAATGGCCCTCTGTAGTGGTGTACACCCAGATACCAAGTTCGCTAGAAGACTAACTAAGGAAAAACCAGCTACTTTACCTGATTTCTTCCATGAAGCTGGAAAGTATATGAGACTTGAAGATGCCGCCACTGAGAGGCAGTCAGGGCAACATGGTAAGACAACTTCGGACAAGGTTCCCGCTGCAGCTAAGGACACTCGAAGAAATGAATCTAGAGACAATGCTGGGGGCAGGAAGGTTGAAAAACGCCAATATCGACCAGGACCAAGATTTGACTCCAACACTCCTTTGAATGAAACAATCGAAAACATCTTTCTAGCCACTCAGGGCGAACTCGGATACAAGCGCCCCCCGCACAAGAAAGAATCTGATGACGCACTCAAGTCTGGAAAGTTCTGCCGCTTCCACGAATCCCACGGACATGACACCAATGAATGCCACCATCTCCAGGACTTGATCGAAGAACACATCAGAAGAAGAAGGCTGGAACGCTATGTGAAAGGTCAGAACAGGACTCCAACTCCTGCCAATGAGAACTCAAAGCGACCCCTCCCAGAAGTAGGCGGAGGGAATCGCAACACCAGTGGCTCTAGTCAAGAGAAGATAGTGGTACATACCATCTCGGGAGGACCACACATCGCCGACAGAAGCTGGGCAGAGATGGAAAGATACGGCAAGTCACTTAGAAATGCTGAAGGCTATGTTAACTCCATTATGGAAGAACGCCACCCGAAACGGAAAGAGAGCGACGACATCGTATTCAGTAGGCGTGATTTAGAAGGAAGACAGTATCCACATATGGATCCCATGGTCATCTCTGCCTGGTTCGGTCCAGCTAAAGTTTTCCGAATTCTAATAGACACAGGAAGCTCCGTAAATATCCTATTCAAGCATGCTTTCGACAAAATGAAGCTGTCAATGAAGGATGTGTCTCCCTGCAACAAACCCCTGCACGGTTTCACTGGAGATGCGAAAATGCCCCTCGGGCAACTTGACCTCTTCGTTGAAATTGGAAGTCATCTCCGCTCCGTTGTGCGAAAACAAACGTTCGTACTAATAGAAAACCACTCGGCCTACAACGCCTTCTTGGGAAGACCAGCCTTATCTGACTTCCAAATTGTCCTAGCCCCGTGGTGCCTAAAGATGAAATTCCCAACAGATAACGGAATAGGAGAAGTTGAAGGAGATCAAGACGCCGCTCGAGATTGCTATGTAACTGAACTTCGCAATAACCGTAGAAAGAATAAAGGGAAAGATGCAGAGACTACTCTCTGCATGAAAAGCTTGGAAGCATAGCAACTAAAGAAAGCCCCTCCTCTTCGATACACCAACGATCCTTTCAATGAACTAGACCCCAGGGATAAGGAGGAGGAGGCTACCGCTGAGCCTGCAGAGGCCATGGAATTCGTATCTGTAGACAAACATGATTCAAGTAGATTATTAAAAATAGGATCTCAGCTAAAAACAGAATTGAAGGATCAACTCATCGACTTTCTCCGCCACAACTTAGATGTATTTGCGTGGACACATGCCGACATGACAGGAATCTCCCCAGACATAGCATGCCACATGCTGAACATCGATCCCACCAAGGTACCGATAAAGCAGAAAAAGAGAAGCATGGGAGCAGAACGATCAGCAGCCCTCGATGAGGAAGTAAAGAACCTACTTGCTAATGACTTCATACGAGAAGCCATCTACCCAGAATGGATCGCTAACCCGGTACTAGTAAAGAAAGCTAATGGGAAGTGGCGAACATGCATTGATTTCTCCAACTTAAATGACGCTTGCCCGAAAGACTGCTTCCCGCTCCCCCGAATCGATCAACTTGTGGACAGCACTGCCGGGCACGAACTTTTATCTTTTATGGATGCATACTCCGGATACAACCAGATTCCCATGCACGCTCCCGATCAAGACCACACTAGCTTCATCACTGACCGGGGATTATATTGTTACAAAGTCATGCCTTTTGGACTCAAAAATGCCGGAGCTACCTATCAACGCCTCGTCAACAAGATGTTCGCGGAATTAATAGGACGAACTATGGAAGTATATGTGGATGACATGTTGGTAAAGTCCAGGAGAACCGACAATCATGTAAGCCACCTGGGCGAGATGTTTCAGGTACTTCGCCGATATGGAATGAAGCTGAATCCTCTAAAGTGCTCCTTCGGAGTGTCATCGGGAAAATTCTTAGGATTCATCGTCCATGCCAGAGGAATTGAAGCAAACCCTGAACAAATCCGGGCTCTAAAAGAAATAAGGATACCTTCCGCTCGAAAAGAAATGCAGAGCCTAAACGGAAGGGTGGCCGCCCTAAGCAGATTCATTTCCAAAGCAACTGACAAGTGCGTCCCTTTCTTCGAAGCTCTCAAGAAAGACAAAGGAAAGTTCGAGTGGACCGATGAATGCTTAAAAGCCTTCCTTAACCTGATCGAACACCTTCAGAGACCACCAGTACTCTCAACTCCAAACGAAGGCGAAGAGCTATACCTATACCTCGCTGTATCATCTCATGCTCTAAGCGCTGCCTTGGTAAGAGAAGAGGACCGCACACAACGCCCGGTATACTTTATAAGTAAGAGATTTATGGGGGCAGAAGCCAGATATCCTAAACTTGAGAAATTGGCATATTGTTTATTGATCGCGTCACGAAAACTGCGACACTACTTCCAATCTCACTCCATCAGAGTTCTAACCGATCAACCACTAAGACAGGTGCTCCATCGTCCCGACACTTCTGGACGACTCCTCAAATGGTGCATTGAACTAAGTCAGTATGACGTCACCTACCACCCTCGCACCGCTATCAAGGGGCAAGCCATGGCCGATTTCATTGCCGAATTCACTACCAACGAAGGCAAGGATCAATTTGAAATAGCAAAAAACATCAAGTGGAACCTCTTTGTAGATGGAGCATCGAACGAACAAGGCTCGGGGGCAGGTATTGTGATAATCACCCCCAGGGGAAGAAAGCTGTACCATGCATTAAGGTTGGAATTCGCGGCCACTAACAACGATGCGGAGTATGAGGCAGTAATAGAGGGATTGGAGCTTGCCTTAGAAATTGGAGTCAATTCTTTATGTCTTCATAGTGATTCTCAACTTATCGTAAACCAAGTACTAGGAGAGTTCTAGACACGAGGAGAACGACTCACAGCATATCTAAAGAAAACCAAACTGTTGCTCGATCAATTGGACAATTATCTAATCAAACACATTCCTCGAGAAGATAACCAAGAGGCCGATGAACTAGCAAAGCAAGCCAGTATGAAGAATAGCACCATTTCCGGAGCACTAGCCATCTCAAGGCAGCTAGCCCCAAGTTTCGAACAAGTGAATCTGATAACTGCAATCGAAGAAGGAACTTGGATGACTCCTATCCGGAAATATTTGCAGGAAGGCACACTACCAGACAAACGTGATGAAGTCAGGAGAATTTTGAGGAAAGCTCCCCACTACACAATACAAGAAGGCATCCTCTATCGGCGTGGCTTCTCTAGCCCCTTATTCAGATGCGTCGCTGGAAGGGAAGCCAAGGAAATCTTATTCAACGTCCATCGAGGAAGTTGCGGAGATCACACTGGAGGGCAGACTCTGGCGAAAAAGATACTCCGATATGGATATTACTGGCCCACACTAAACAAAGACGCCTTAGACTTCATCAAGAGATGCGACAGATGTCAGAAATTTGCCAAGATTCCTCGACTACCCACAAATGAGATTACTCAAATGACCAGCCCTTGGCCCTTTGCTGTATGGGGAATTGATTTAATTGGCGAACTGCCAACGGGCAGAGGTGGAGCCAAATATGCTATAGTGGCAGTCGATTATTTCACCAAATGGGTGGAAGCGGAACCCCTAAATAAAATATCTTCAGCAAAAGTTATCAACTTCTTGATCAAAAATATTCTGTGCAGGTACGGAGTGCCACTCAAGATCATATCGGAAAACGGACTCCAATTTGACAGCGAAGAATTCGCCGGCTGGTGCCAAGAGCATGGAATTCATAAAAGCTTCTCATCAGTAGCTTATCCTTAGGAAAACGGACAAGTCGAAGCTGTCAACAAAATTCTCAAAACCCTAATCAAGAAGAAACTTGAGAAGTCAAAAGGCGCTTGGGTGGACGAACTTCCTACGGCACTTTGGGCCTACCGCACATCTTTCAGAACATCAACGGGACATACTCCTTTCTCTTTGGCATACGGATCGGAGGCAATGCTCCCTGTTGAGACTATTGTTCCTTCCCACCGTAGGATCCACTACAATCCAGAAGAAAACGAAGAACTCCTCCTCATGTCTTTGGATCTGATTGAGGAAAGGAGAAACGATGCAGCACTCAAAGCAGCAGCTCACAAACAAAAAGTGGCAGCACTATACAACTCCAAAGTCAAGCATCGCATCTTACAAGAAGGAGATCTTGTCCTCAGGCGAATCTTTCCACGCCCCGGGGCACTGGACCCCATCTGGGACGGACCATATGTAATTCATAAAGATCTCCACAACGGAGCTTATATTTTGTCAACAGTGGACGGAGAGGTGTTCCAGAGGGCATGGAACATCCGACACCTCCGTCGATACTTTTCTTAACTTGTACTGCCCATATGAAGTGAATTAACAAAGAGAATCGGTGGACGTAGGCATTTTCATGCCGAACCACTTTAAAAAATCTTGTCTCTTTTTAACTTGTTCCTTTATATCTTGGCTGCTTGTTAAGCTTTATCCTTTTCTGTTGAACAAAATCCTATGGCATCTCCACTCAAGACGCACCACGGCCTCATCTGGACAAGGCCTAACAGGTACGCTACGATTCTATGCACTCGCCAATGAGACTCTTTTGCTCCAGCATCCCTCTGCTGCGGGTTAACTCATTGCTCGCGACTGCCCTCAAAGCCAACTGTAATGAGCCGATTATAAGTCATCATAAAGGCCGACTATAGCCGATGGCATCTCATTACGGCGTTCGGCTCGCCGGCAACTGTGAACCTACTTTAAGCCCCAACATAAGGTGTGGCCAGCCAGGGGTAGTTCACGGCCAACGGCACCCACGCTAGCCAGCCACGGTAAATCGAATAATACCCACGATTACGGACCATAATGGTTCGGGTAGTTACCGTGCGCGATCTCGGCTCCGATGTGTCTTAAGTGCGGCTGTGGTAAAAAAGAAAACTCCCCGCGGAGGCGTAAGATGGGTGACAAATGTCTCCAAGACCCACAGCTAGGGAAAGTGACTACAAAACCCGTTTGCCACGAACTTAAGCACATCGACGGCCTTCCGTGACTGGAAGTTTTACTTTTCCCATATTTCCATTTCATTTAAATACTTTTCTCCTATCCTGTATAACAAACTCTAAAGTACAGGAAACCAAATAGGGAGCATTCACTCATGAGAATCTAAGCCTGCGTACTGGGTGGCAAGGTACTCAGCTATGTCCATGATCAGTTACACAAGACGCTTAAAGCTACCACCTGCAACTAAAACATGAAGGGCGGTACTCTCTTCTCTTGTACATAAATATGTGACTATAGTTTATTCATACGTCACACTAACATTGCAAAACATGAAATTATATTTCAAGCAACAGCTTAACATCAGACACAACTAAAATCACAGGCATATGCATACTTCTCACGCACCACATCAAAATGACAACAACATTTAAACATAACAAAATCAGCTTATGTCATCAAATCACATAAAGTTATTCTTTACAAATAATATTATTACAGTCACATCAATGTTTTGGACTAACATAAACAGCGATAAAGGAAATAAAAAGGTGGCCAAATCCGGACAAGTAACCAGCCGCGTCCACACTTCGCTCTCATCCTACCAACTCCCCCAAGCCTACTTGGCCGCAGGGTTGGAGCTCTCAGCGTGTTGATCGGAAGTTCCACCTGTCCAGTCCAGAAGAGGAACTCATTAAACAAACGATAAACGATCAAGTTATGGAAACCCAGAAAGAAAAGGAAAAGAGAAGAATAACTCACCAGCGTCTACCGCTTGATCCTCATCCTCCAGTTGCACACCCGCTTCCTCCGCCGCAAGCAACCGCATCCCCTCCTTCACCGCCGCTTGCTCCTCTTTCGAGAACTGAGCAGTGACCTCATCTAGACAAAAACCACTCCACCTTCCTTACCCGCATTGACCCTGGCCTCCTCTAAAGCCCGAAGATATATCTTGGCCATGACCCGGGGATAGTCATCCATCCAAGACAAGCTGCCCTCCTTCCAAGTACGGAAGTACATGTCCTGCAGCATCTCGTCCATCATCCCCTCATTTTCCTCAAACTCCCTCACCCGGGCCTCGGAAACCTGCAACTTGGCGACAGCGACATCCCTCTCTGATCGGTATCTCAAGCAGTCAGCCTGGAGAGACCTCCTCATCTCCTCCATCTCCTCCTTTAACTTGACTTGAGCCATCTCCGCGGCCTCAAGCCTCCCAGACAACTCCTCTACCTGCTCGAGATCCGCATTCCGAACCTCATCCACTGTCGCAATGGCCATGTCGATCCGCTCCTTACAGGCGGCCTCCATCTTCCGTAGTTCTGCCCTACTAGCCTTTTTCATGGTCTCTTTCAGCCGCCTGGAGGCTTCCTCGTGCTGAGAAATCTGAACGACTTGACCGGCAAGCTGTTCAGCCTGATCGGCAACCTTTAGCCGCAACCGAATATTAGCACTCCCAATTTCCTCCCCGGCCTTGACCAATTGAGCATGATGCTTCATTAACTTCTTGGTCTCTTCAGCCACCCGATCGATATTAGCTTTGGCTTCGTCTCCCAGGGTAACTACCCGAGTGGTAAGCAGATCAAGATCTAGGGACTTGGCCTCGTCTAACACTCGTACCATTGGGTTGCGGGGAAGAAGGTGCTCACCCGTGGCCTCGTCAAATGAAATATCCCGGAAGCTTGGATCTAAATCAGGATGACCGGCAAAGGGGTCGCGAGGCACGTCAGGACGCCTTATACGGATAACAGTGGGATTCTTAGAAGGAGGTGGAGGGGGATAAACTCCGTGCTCTCCTCCGTGGTATCACGAGGAGGCTGAACAGGAGGCTGCGGATCAGGGAAAGGCTCGAATAAGGAACGACTCCTCTTTTTTTTCTGAATGCTCTCTTCAATGACCCCAAGAAGAGGACGGTATCTGACCACGTCCCCAGGACGACCAGTAAGAGGCTTCGGCTTATCAGAAGCTCTCATCAACTTGAATTGTTCAAGGCGGTGTCGAACGTCTGACGTTTTAGCCGCCTGGCCTGCCCCTGGAGTAAAAAACAAGTGTTATGAACATACGACGATCCATAATTCAAGAAACATGTTAAGTTAAAAAGAAAGAAAAAGTGAGAATGCACATCTATTATACAAACCCTGCGGAGGAGTGGGATACTGCAATAAGTCCTGAATCTCATTCCAGGACGGAAGTGAACCATAAAATATTTCTAAGTCCCTATCGTAAATGGAATCGACAGAGGACAAAAGTTCACCTTGCACCGCCAGAGTCACCCTGGCTGAGGAGCCCTTAGGGGATAGATCGGCACCAGCCCCGACCTTTCCAGTCTCCTTCGCCTTCTCCGCTTCTGATTCTCCCTCCGATTCCCCGAAGGCCTGGCGGAGGGCCTCATCCAGTTCAGAGTCTTGCCCAGAAGTTAAGACACCAGCACCACTACCACCCTGACCATCTCCATCTCCTCCGCCCTCCGACTCTCCTTCCATATCGCCTCCTTCGCCCTCTTCCACACCTTCCTCCTCCGGGATGATCGGGCAAGTACTAGGAGAGGGGCCCTCAGACTCCTTAAGCTTCTTGCCTCCCGCGACGGGATGTTGTGCAAAGGGCTTCCTCTTGCCACTCTTCACCGTGGCCCCCTCCTTAGCTTTAGCGGCCTTCTCCTCAGCCGTGTCCCTCTGCTTAACCACGGACTGGTGCGGCTGGATCAAGTTGTACTCCAGGAGGGTAGCGTTCCTGATCAGGAACGAGGCCGACCTGTCCCGTGCGGGAATGGCCTTTATTTCAGCAGCCATCCGCGCCAAAGAATCATCTTCCACAACTGCAATGCCACCTGTCGCTAGCAAGAAATAGAAGCGTGTCAGAAGAAGTACTACAGTCAGAACATGGAAAATATAAATGAAATTCATCTTACAGCCGGAGGTGAAGAGGCGGAAAGAAACAGAATCGTCCTTGATAAAAAAACCATTCTTTCTTGAACATGGTAAACTTTGAATATAAGTCCAAGACCGGTTTGAAGGGCACGGCCGCTTCTAGACTAATATACGGAGACCCCTTCTTGTAGCCTCTCAGGTTATACAAATATCGAATTTCCCGGTTAGAAGGAGGGCGCCCGTACCTCCTCTAAAAGATAACGAAAAGGCTCACCAGAATGGCATAAGAGTTCGGCTGGAGCTGGAATGGAGCCACCTTCAAATATGTGGTAAAGCTAACTATCCAGGCATTGATAGGAGGGATAGCACCACACATGCAATGATATCTGCTGTAAGCAAAGTAGCCTTCGGGGGGATTATACGGCATCACTCCATCTCTCGGCAACAACATGCGAACCCTGTCTATCCCGAAGGAACGGGATATAACATCAAGTTGCTCCTCCTTTAGGGAGCTAGGAAAGCAATCGGGAGGGGAGACCAGAAGTTCCTGGGGACCGTACTCATCCACTAACGACCTCGGGGCAGGCCCATGTGGCACCGGTCTTGGTTGGGCTGGGGGCACGGAGGAGGATGACTCTCCTCTACTTTTAGATTTCTTTTTATCCGATCGGGTTTCCGCTTTGCGAGACATTTATCTGCAGCACAAGAAAAACACGGTGTTAGACCAAGAAGTATAGAAACGTAAACAAGCAAGTATATAAAGCAAGCAAGTGTATATAGGTCTGGTATTCCACTCGAGATTCAAGTATGAATTCTCATTCGGCATATACTCCATTCGGTAGTTTCATTCGGCATTGGAAGTTCATCCGGTATTGAAGTTCCGTTCGGCATTGGAGGTTCATCCGGTATACGAGTTCATTCGGCTATGCAAACACACATTTTCATTCGGTAAAAAAGATCATTCGGCAAAGGGATATATACCTGGATCGGCACGAGATTGGTTCGGCTAGTGATTGATTCGGTATAAGGGTTGATTCGGCTCTCGGTGGTTCGGTAAGGAATAACTAAAGGGGGGGCCCCTATATATAGACGAGCGCAGAAGCACCGAACCAACCGGTTCGGCATGCCGGACCAAACCAAAACCGAATGAAGCTACCAAACCAGCAAAGACCAGAAGCAGGGGGCATGCAAAGCGCCTCACTCAGATAAGTACCGGACTCTAGGATCTACTGATAAAATAGAGATTATGATAACGATGAATAAGTAGTAAATCTCCCACTAACATGGGTTAATCGTTTACACATGTACGCGACCACGAACGGTCCACAGACATGCTCTGAATGGCTATTGACCCTACCGTCGTGAGAATTTACACTTTGACATCCTTTTGAAACTCATCGGTTGAATGGATATTTGGTTCTGATAATTCTGAAATGGCTAAGCTACTTACACATGTACGGGGTTGCAAACGATCCTTAGGCATGCTCTGAGCTGGCGATAAACCATCTTCGCAAACGATCCAGGGACCCACTCGAACGTAAACCTGGCATCAATAATGCTAAGCCTCTCGGGGCACACCTACTCGCCTCGAACGGCACCCGACCTCGAACGGTCGTCATTTGAAATCACATTAAAACCGTAAATTCCTTTATAGGACATCAGCAGGAGACGAACATCCAGCTCATGGCATTACAAAACAAGCTTTCTTATCGCGGGGAAACAAAGCGCGACACATGCAAGCACGTGCCCCACTTTGGGGGGCAAATGTTGGGCGAATTCTCACCCAGAAGATCTCGAGACCGAGAAGCGTCAGGTTCGCAACCTCCATTCAACACTCGGAACCCCTGAGTTCATTCGGCAAAGCCCAACCTAGAGTCCATTCGGCAATCCAAGATATACTCCATTCGGTCCATGCATACTTTCCTCCAAGACCATTCGGCACAAGGGCATCCTCCGTCCGGTCGAGCCGCATCCGGTCAAACCTCAGTCGGTCCTCCCACCAAAATAAACACCGAACCAACATACCATCGGTCCAAGCTCCAACCCCACCCAACACCGAATCAAACATCTCCTACCATCGGACCAACATGCTACCGGTCCATCTCACCTCCGAACCAAAGCCACTATTGCCTACACAAAGCTTCACCACTGCCGGACCATCATCACCGAACCAGGTGACCACCGGTTCATATCTCCAAGACCTCAACCAAGACCGGACCAAGCTCGCCGAACCAGAACGCTGCCAAGCCAGATTGCTTCAGCCCAGGCCCACCAGCAGCTATATACATCTAAGACCCCTGCCTCCAACCTCACTCTATAAATAGAGGGGCAGGGGTACAACAATGGCAGACAAGTTTGAGAGCTCAAGCACGGAAGGAACTTTCAAACTACTTTCATATACTTGTACACAAAGCATTGTACTTGTAATATGAAAGAAAGAAGATAATAACATATAAAGTGGACGTAGGCACGTTCTGGCCGAACCACTATAAATCTGTGTGTCTTTTACATTTCAGCCCCTGCTTTTTTCGTATTTACACAACTCATCTAAATCATTAAGAATCACATAAAATCAACTAAATCACACGACTTGGAGGTGTTTGCCCATTTTTTGCGCAAACAGTGACTTTCTAACCATGTTGTATTGGAATCTTTTGGACGTATATACGAGTGAATGTATGTGCATATGTATGTGATATATATAAATATATGCGTATGAATAGTTGACCATTATTGATTTTTTTGTTTGACTATTGATCTGAGACCGTCGTTGGTTATCATGGTAACAAGAAACTCATTATGTGCATAAAATCCAAGGTATGTGTTGTTGTATGGAAACGGGCCTGTAAGCCGTATATGGAACTACGTCCATTCCACGATTCAGCTACGTGTTAATGCAATAGGATGGCTTGGCTTTAAGTATGGGTTAGATCATACCATCGACCATCGTAATGTATTTGTTTGAGACCTTGTTTCATGAAATTAGCCATGTATTATTGTTTGGTTTAACTAACTTGTTGGATGTAGGTAAGACGAGACTAAGACATGATTTATTACGATATTGGTATTATTTGAGGATGACCAAGGTATGTAGTACAGTGGACATACATCACTCACCAGACTATAGTCTGACCCTCTTCATATATTTTTCCCTTTTTTGTTTCATCATTAGGTTGATGGAAATGGTTTGTTGTACCGAGTGATGTTGGATAATGTAGATGATGAAGGTGTTATTATTGTGTGTGTATAGATCTGCATGTAAATAATCACTTGGTATTGTGTGTGTATCAGACTTGGATTAGATTTGGTTGTATTTGACTATGTATATACATTAAATCTGTTGTTTGAAGTAAAGTGATATTTGATACACACACACATGTTATATGTTATATGTTATATCCTTCCACTGTGAGTTCGAAAAGTGATAGATAGGTTATCTTCTTTTGTCTCTTGTTATCTTAGCACAACGATATGTCGTTTCCAACTTTTTGGGGTTTACCTACTATGATTTATGTTGAATTAGAAGGTCAATAATGGTAGGTTGTTTATAGATAGTTATTGGATAAATATGATGATTCACTCAAGGGTTCGTTGTTGGTTAATATAACTAAGTTCAAATAGACAATCTCAAAGTGAGGATGTTGTTAGTACCTTAGGCATTGGTTTTATTATAACAACCATACAACATATATAAAATATATATAGTAATGTTTTAACAAGTTATATATAGTATATAGTGTAACATATTAGACAAGTACCGAAAAGGAGACTGTACAGTAATCGAGAGAAGATTCAAGAGGTGGTTATAGAGATTCAAGAGTTAGAGATTGAAGACTCGTGAGTATTGAAGAACTCAAGATATCCCAGATAAGTCGTAAAGCCTTAGGATTTTCGATTAAAACCCCGATAGCACTCTTTAATCTCCACCTCCTTTTATTTCTCTTTTTCAAATGATTTTAAAATGGTTTTAACAGAATTCTTTTTTTCAAGATAATCTTTCGAAATAGCCTTTAAATTATTTCTATCTTTTGATTTTATTATATTTTAAGTTGTTAAGTATTTTTAATATTATACTTTATTATAATTTTAGTTTTTTAAAGATTTTTAGATATTTATAAGTTTATTATAATTTTTGTTATTACTTTGATTTCAAATATAATCACTTTTACTTTATGTTTATTACTTTTAAATGAAATTCATATTTAAATCCATTATATACTTAAATATATTTCTATAAAGTTTTCTGAAGTTTTGATATGATTAAAATATGCATAAACTTTGTTAGATGATTTTACAAAGTGTAACGACCCAGAATTTTTAATAATTAAAATCTGAATATTTAATTAATTTTAAATATTTATAAGTGAATTTTTAAGTCAAATAAATTTTTATTTGATTTATTGGATTTAATTGGATTATTAAATCGATAATTTAATATGTTAAATTATGGAAATAATTGAAAATTGAGTTAAAAATGATTGTAAATAATTTGGAAAATTTTATTTAATCATACTGGAGTTATAGAAATATTTTAGAACTTTTAAAATCGAATTAAAAGTTAATTTGTGAAAATTGAATATTTTAATATTTAATAATCGACTGTAAAATAGTCAATTTTTGGACAGTCTCAGAATTGAACGAAACCAGTTTCATTGGATCCGTAATAGTTAGTTATTACCGGATTTCAAATTTCGTGTCAATCGGAGCTATCGTTTGATCGTGGCAGCTCGAAACGCATCGAATCGTTTTTAATTTAAATTTGGCGAGTCAAAATAGCCATTTTTCAAAAAGTCTCGGATTTCGACGAAACCAGTTTCATCGGATCCGTAATGTGATATTATTGTAAGGTTTCAAATTTCAAGTCATTTGGATTTACCGTTTGTCCGGTACAAATTAAAACGCTTAGAAATCGGTTTAAATCGGTTTAATTTAAATTGAACGTTTTCAGCCATAACTCGCACATACTTCCGAATTAGCTTCCGAAACCTGTTCCATTGTGTCCGGAACGCGGGATAAACCCTAGGTACGCTGGTTACGGCGTCTAAATCGGAGTTCGGAATTCCCGGGATGAATAGTGTTTACGCTTGCTTTTTCTATAAAAGGAGACACACCCTTCATTAAATAAAAAAAAAAAATAACAAACATTAAACCCTAGCCGGCCCTAATTTGTCAATGGCCAGAAATTGCCCAATTTAAACTCTCAATCTCTTCCAATCTACAAAGAATTAGGAGAGGTGTTCAACACGAAGATTGAAGAGCACGAGATGAGCTTTAAATCCATACGGATATGATCGGGAATGGAGCAGCGATGAGGGAGCAAGAAGGGGCCGTATGCTTCAGTTTTTGCACGACTTCCTAGGCTGTGCATAGGGCCGAGTTCACTGCTATTGAGGCCGAGCATGGCTATGGGGTAGGGCTTCGACATGGCGCGTCTTGATCATGTTCATGTCGCTTGAATCGGGAGAATAATTTAACCCTAGTATTAGTGAATGGGTTCATGTGAACGGCCTCAAACCTGTAGCCGTGTGCGTGAAGAAGAGAGGGAGGGGGGAAGTTGCGTTCAAGGGCTAGGATGAGGGGGTTGAAGGATCTAAGGGCTGGGAATGAAATAGGTTATATTATTATAAATTTAAGTTGTAAATTTAGTTATAAAAATTTGTGTAATGTTCAAAAATCAATATCTTTTTCATACGAGGTCGAAAAAATGCAAACTCAGTTGCGTTGGAATCGTATGAACGAGCACTACGCGATGGAGTTGGTTTGGAGTCGTTTGGAGTTAGTGAGAATTTCGGGTAAAATTAAACGCGCGTTTAATTTTATTCGAAATAAAAGCTTAAACGGAAATTAAAACCAAGGTGAGAATTTCTCACTCAATCGAATAGATTTCGATTTTATTTTAAATAGTTAGATTTAAAATATTTGAATGCATGTTTGAATGATGACTGTAAATTATTGATTGTTAAAATAGACATTATGCGCCGTTAGTAAGCGGATGTTATTTAATATAAACATATACCGCGAATATTTCATAAACAGTGAAATTGGTATTATATATAATATCAATATATATATATTGGCATATGTATATATTGCAGTTGTTGATTTCCCGCATTTTTTGTTTAGCGGATGAGACCCTATTACGCCGTTAGTAAGCGGATAATATTTATTAAGAACATATACCGCGATAATTTCGTACTGGAGCGAAATTGGTATTGTGCTAATGTTTTTGGATGCAGGAAAACAGGTTGGAGGGATCCAACAGGATTCCTCAACAGTATTTATTTTATTTCAGATATTTTGATATTTGATGGATTATCATATCGATATATGATATCGTTGTTAGTCGTGATTGACTATTTGATGTGTAGCATCATTGGACCCAGATTTTGGGATTTTAAAATGATTTTAAAGTGATTTTTGAAAATATACCATATTTTTGGAATTGATCCATTATAAATAAATAAACGTTATAATTTTTAAAGTTATAAAAATTATGGTTTTTGTGAAATATAGTTAAAAAGCTGATTTTTAGAAATACGATTAAAAGTCGATTTTTGAGAAATATGAACTAATGATTTTATAAAATAATTTAGATTGGATTTTTGAATATATGATAAAAGTTTAAATATAGGATTTATAAAATTTGATTATTTTATAAATCAGAATGATGAAATTATAAAGGAATTTAAAGACGTTTTAAAAGAATAATATAAATTGATTTATATTAAGAGATTTATAAATAGATATTTATAAATCGAAATATTGACATTATAAAACGAGTCTTTATAAATGTTTAAATGAAGTGAAAATGAATTTCATAAATGAATGAAATTTGTAGAATTATAAACTGGGAGGTTATAAATGAAATTTATAAATAGGTAGATTTATAAATTTGGTGAAATTATGTGAATAATGGTTTTTGATAAATAAATGGATCTTATAAGTTATAAGATTTATAAATTGGAAAGTCTCTAAAGGAACGATTTTGTAAAATAATCGTTTTATAAGCAATTGACTTATAATATGAACTTTTAGTTTATAATTGAGATATGAAATCAAATAGGTTAATAAAGGAATTTATTAAAGGAAGTTTTTATAAATAAATAGAAGAGGAATTTATAAACGTTGTTTTATAAATTCGCAAACGACTTATTTTGATAAGTTAATTGTTATAACCTATTAATGGAGTTATATTCACATTTTTGAATAGTGAATAATCCTTTAAAATAAATTGAATAAAAGGATGAAATTTGTTAACGTAGTTTATTCACGTTTTTGAATAGTGAATAACATGTTAAAGAAAATGTTTTAGAATGTGATATTTTAAACAGAATTAAAACGATCTAACGATGTTTTAAAGGTGTTGAGATTCGAAACCATAGATTTCAACATTTATTGTTGAAATAGACGTTTTCGAGAAATAAAAGGAAATAGTGGACTATAACACTGTTGTTATAGTAAATGATTTCCGAAAGGAAATGTTTTGAATAGTATTGGGATTTATATATCTATTTTAAATTTCGAATCCCTATACTAGTGATTTTGGGTTGTCGTAACGATGTTTTACGTAACATTCGTTTTGGCCCAAGTAGATATGTTTAAGAAAGGATTTTCTTAATATAATGAAATATATACTTAATTCGATTTAAGTATACTGAATATTTTCTAAGTGTTGAAAATAAAAGGAATTTGTGAATTACTTATGAATAAATAAGTATGGAAATGTTTTCCAATATGAAGTGAATAATTAGAATTTATCTTTTTGAAGATAAATTGAAATGAATTATTGAAATCGCATATGCATGGATATTTTGGAAATATAAATTCATTATGGAATTTATATGTGAAAAGTGAAATTGGTAAAAAAATAAATATTGATTTATTTTTGAAGTGTTGAAACTATATATCTAGTAAAGATATTTTGGAAATGTAAATAATTTGGAAAATTATTTGGAATCTGGTGATGTATGCATATCCATTGATAGTTCAATAGCCGACTATCAATATTTCCCTTTGAATGGGTATTTGATGTGAATTGATTGAATTTGAATGCACACTTATTTTTGAATAAGCGCTCACTATTCGGGTTAACCGGGAAAGGACCATGGGGTCGTATAACCCATTCCGAATATGTGATACGTCGTTGTGAATTGCATTTGAAGATCGGTGTTGAAGACCGGTATTTGCAAAAGCGATAGGATGAACTATCGATTGACTCTGCACCGAGTTGCTCCGGTATTGAGTTCTCCATATGTGATGGTGAATCCGATCAGGATTGTGAATATCCGGATTGCAAGGACTTCTTTGTAAGTGCCTTCGGTTCTGTTCGATCCCGGAACAGACTTGTATGGATTGTATGCCTGACATTGCAATTTGAGATATAAAGCCGATTTCTTTCAAATATATTTCTGTTGGTGGCGGAGAATTTATTCTTTGCTTAACACCCTTCTTTGAGACGTACGAGCTCAAAGGTTATATAGTTGAAGTTATCAGCAATATATCCCATTTTGGTAATGTGACATGCTGAGTGATGCTGAAATGATCATTGTGTTGATTATTGTGATAGGATCATTTATTTGATCGTCTATCTTAGTGATCATTGTGTTGATCATTTGTTGACCCAAAGCATGGCTTTTGTATAAAGTATGTTTTTGTGGACGTGAATTCGTCGAGCCTCACATCCCGGTAATGGTCAAAACAGGAATGATGCGGCAAGGTTATGAGGGGTAGCTCCCTTTAGGGTATGTGCATTTCCTTCTGGAAAGGGTGGTATCATGGTATGGAGCCCAGATACTTACTCATGTTGATACACTATATCTTTTCTGTGTGGTGTTGTTGGTGACGAGCGCTCGGTTAAAGGTCCGATGGGACCGGGGGATGCCATATTCGTGTAGTAGTTACCTAGTGATAAAGGTAACCCGGCCTTGTGTTGGCAGAGAGCTGGTTAAGTTCTCGGGACGTCCAGCCAGAGGCGATCCCATGTGACAGTAGGAAGTTCCTTAGCCTGACCATTTGTTGGAAATCCAATTCCCAATACAAAACTTGTACGGTATTAGTTGTAGAACCTGCTATTCACTTATGGTGGTCACCACTGTTTGGATAGTAGCTATAGTAGGCATACGATAATGGTCGTATGTTGGCTAAGATTTATATTCTACTTTCGAAATAAATTTTTCCTACACTATACACTAATAATAATATCAAATATTATTTTAAATGCGTATCAAGCATCTTTGACTATCATAAGGAGAAATCTCCTCCGATTCTGCGTTTGCATTGTGTGTGTGTGCGGGAGGCCTTATGGTAGTCTCATTTTTAAAAAGCATTGCGAATTGAATTTAAAAATATTCCTCTATTTTGATTTTAAAGATAAATAAACTGTTTTGAGTTCTCACACCAGTCACATGACTGACTCGGAGTTTATTGTTTTCCTTCCTAAACTCTGGGTGCCCACCAATTTCCACACGGGCAGTCAAAAGTTAAGGTTTATCAGGATATTCTGGATATTCTGGAGTTGCTGGAGGCAAGCTGGATGGCATGGCGTATTACTAGTTTATATAGTATTTCTTTTTCCGCTGCACTGTTTATTGTTGTATGTTGTTGTACACTCTGATGATATGATATGATGTAATGAAATGAATGAAATGTAATAACTGATATAGTTCTTTGTTTAAAGATTATTCATTTATTATTATATGTTGTTCCGCTGCGAATTGTGAGATTCTGTTGTTGTTCTTTTTGTTTCCTTTCTGTCCGTTCTATTTTCAAATTCTCTTTTTCTAATTTTAAAATTCTTCTATCTTCTGTTTTTCTAATTTTCTGTTTTCTAAAAATTGTCTATCTTCTTTCCTCTCTATTTTCTATCTTCTCTCTTCTTCTTTCTTTTTCTTTTCTTAAATTTTCTTTTTTTAAAACCCATAACTATTCGGTTTTTCGGCAATGAAAATCCGCGGGCGTTACATTTGGTATCAGAGCTCTGATGGTTAAGCGACAACCATGGTTCTGTAGGGTATTACTCATTAGAGATAGAGTCAGTAGTACTCTAGAATGAGTTTGAGTGTAATAATAGCTATGAGAGCGTATTTGTTAGTGAATATAAAATTGTTTTATATTGTGATGATTGGTTTATTGAGTGGTATATGAACTTTCGTCAGCACAGCCTCGAAACTGAGCCGAAGGGGTTTCTAAACACTTGAATAGAACAATTCGACACAATATTGTTTTTAAATTGGGTAAATGAAATAATTTTACCTTGATTATATTTTATATATAAAGGAATAATTTTTCAGAATTATTAAAGTGTATATAAGTTGATTGTTAGGTTGTTTGAATAATCTAAAATGAAAGAATAATTGTATAAGCAAAAGAATTATAAGGATTGAATTATAATTAAAGTGATTTACAATTGTGAAATAAACTTATATATATATATAAGAAGTGAAACTTTATGGATATATCTATTAATATGAGTTGTAAATAAAAGTGAATTTAAAGTTAAATGGAATATAACTTAAGAGATATTGAATTAAGTTGATTTTGGTATCGAAGTAAATAATCAAGTGGATTAAAAGAAATGTGAACTTGAGTTATGTAATAGAATTCAACTTTGTAATTGAATTGAATGAATGGCTTGGCTGTTAATCAATTGAATGTGAATAATTGATATGGAATAATGAATGAAAGTGTTAATTCATTAAAATCTAATGTTATTGGAAGTTGAATAAATTGAATAAGAATGAATATAAGCAAAGGAATTTGGATTGAAATTAATATACATTGATTGTTATATGATTGTTGATTGATTGTATATAATTCATTAAGTGTTAATGAAATTGAAAGCTATGTAATTGAATTCAAATTAGAAGTAAATAAATTTGAATAGAATTGAACGTGAATTGGATTTAATTAGTAAATGTAAACTAATTGAATTGAGAATGAATGTTGATAAAATCCAATGTGAATAAATCAAATGTGATTTAAAGTGAAAACCAATTCATTGAAAATTAATGAGAATATGAATATTTATTGATTATGGATGTAATTGGTTGATGGTTGAATATACATTTCTATTGTTGCATTTGCTATGTGACATATATAGTTATCATGTTGCTATATGTTGTATATTGAGATTATTTGCATATGTGCATGTTCTCATGTTGTTTGTTGAGTTTAGTAGGTGCGGATCGCGTTTGCTTCGCATTTGGAGTTCGCTTTAGCGCTATATTAGCCGTATATGCTCGCTAATAAAATATAAGGTACATATCTCGGATTAAATATCGCACTTTTATACTTTTTTCCCTTCGGGATGCCTCATTACTTGATGAGATGTATATTTGTGATATATATACTGTCATTTTTTTTTCGGATCGAGCCGCGCAAAGGAGACTATGGCGAATTTTTTCCGAAAATTTAAGGCGTTAGAAAAAATTTGAGAAAATTTGGGAAAATTTTGGAAAACTTAAACTTTGATTTGAAATTGAAAGTTAAACAATAGTAGTTGTTTTTGAAAAGATAACTAAGTATGATTTGAAAACTTAGTAAAGATTTGAAAGAAGTTTAACTATGAATTTTGGAAAGTTAATAGATTCTATAACTTTTCTTACTTAATAATTTCGAGGACGAAATTCTTTTAAGGGGGAAAGATTGTAACGACCCAGAATTTTTAATAATTAAAATCTGAATATTTAATTAATTTTAAATATTTATAAGTGAATTTTTAAGTCAAATAAATTTTTATTTGATTTATTGGATTTAATTGGATTATTAAATCGATAATTTAATATGTTAAATTATGGAAATAATTGAAAATTGAGTTAAAAATGATTGTAAATAATTTGGAAAATTTTATTTAATCATACTGGAGTTATAGAAATATTTTAGAACTTTTAAAATCGAATTAAAAGTTAATTTGTGAAAATTGAATATTTTAATATTTAATAATCGACTGTAAAATAGTCAATTTTTGGACAGTCTCAGAATTGAACGAAACCAGTTTCATTGGATCCGTAATAGTTAGTTATTACCGGATTTCAAATTTCGTGTCAATCGGAGCTATCGTTTGATCGTGGCAGCTCGAAACGCATCGAATCGTTTTTAATTTAAATTTGGCGAGTCAAAATAGCCATTTTTCAAAAAGTCTCGGATTTCGACGAAACCAGTTTCATCGGATCCGTAATGTGATATTATTGTAAGGTTTCAAATTTCAAGTCATTTGGATTTACCGTTTGTCCGGTACAAATTAAAACGCTTAGAAATCGGTTTAAATCGGTTTAATTTAAATTGAACGTTTTCAGCCATAACTCGCACATACTTCCGAATTAGCTTCCGAAACCTGTTCCATTGTGTCCGGAACGCGGGATAAACCCTAGGTACGCTGGTTACGGCGTCTAAATCGGAGTTCGGAATTCCCGGGATGAATAGTGTTTACGCTTGCTTTTTCTATAAAAGGAGACACACCCTTCATTAAATAAAAAAAAAAAATAACAAACATTAAACCCTAGCCGGCCCTAATTTGTCAATGGCCAGAAATTGCCCAATTTAAACTCTCAATCTCTTCCAATCTACAAAGAATTAGGAGAGGTGTTCAACACGAAGATTGAAGAGCACGAGATGAGCTTTAAATCCATACGGATATGATCGGGAATGGAGCAGCGATGAGGGAGCAAGAAGGGGCCGTATGCTTCAGTTTTTGCACGACTTCCTAGGCTGTGCATAGGGCCGAGTTCACTGCTATTGAGGCCGAGCATGGCTATGGGGTAGGGCTTCGACATGGCGCGTCTTGATCATGTTCATGTCGCTTGAATCGGGAGAATAATTTAACCCTAGTATTAGTGAATGGGTTCATGTGAACGGCCTCAAACCTGTAGCCGTGTGCGTGAAGAAGAGAGGGAGGGGGGAAGTTGCGTTCAAGGGCTAGGATGAGGGGGTTGAAGGATCTAAGGGCTGGGAATGAAATAGGTTATATTATTATAAATTTAAGTTGTAAATTTAGTTATAAAAATTTGTGTAATGTTCAAAAATCAATATCTTTTTCATACGAGGTCGAAAAAATGCAAACTCAGTTGCGTTGGAATCGTATGAACGAGCACTACGCGATGGAGTTGGTTTGGAGTCGTTTGGAGTTAGTGAGAATTTCGGGTAAAATTAAACGCGCGTTTAATTTTATTCGAAATAAAAGCTTAAACGGAAATTAAAACCAAGGTGAGAATTTCTCACTCAATCGAATAGATTTCGATTTTATTTTAAATAGTTAGATTTAAAATATTTGAATGCATGTTTGAATGATGACTGTAAATTATTGATTGTTAAAATAGACATTATGCGCCGTTAGTAAGCGGATGTTATTTAATATAAACATATACCGCGAATATTTCATAAACAGTGAAATTGGTATTATATATAATATCAATATATATATATTGGCATATGTATATATTGCAGTTGTTGATTTCCCGCATTTTTTTGTTTAGCGGATGAGACCCTATTACGCCGTTAGTAAGCGGATAATATTTATTAAGAACATATACCGCGATAATTTCGTACTGGAGCGAAATTGGTATTGTGCTAATGTTTTTGGATGCAGGAAAACAGGTTGGAGGGATCCAACAGGATTCCTCAACAGTATTTATTTTATTTCAGATATTTTGATATTTGATGGATTATCATATCGATATATGATATCGTTGTTAGTCGTGATTGACTATTTGATGTGTAGCATCATTGGACCCAGATTTTGGGATTTTAAAATGATTTTAAAGTGATTTTTGAAAATATACCATATTTTTGGAATTGATCCATTATAAATAAATAAACGTTATAATTTTTAAAGTTATAAAAATTATGGTTTTTGTGAAATATAGTTAAAAAGCTGATTTTTAGAAATACGATTAAAAGTCGATTTTTGAGAAATATGAACTAATGATTTTATAAAATAATTTAGATTGGATTTTTGAATATATGATAAAAGTTTAAATATAGGATTTATAAAATTTGATTATTTTATAAATCAGAATGATGAAATTATAAAGGAATTTAAAGACGTTTTAAAAGAATAATATAAATTGATTTATATTAAGAGATTTATAAATAGATATTTATAAATCGAAATATTGACATTATAAAACGAGTCTTTATAAATGTTTAAATGAAGTGAAAATGAATTTCATAAATGAATGAAATTTGTAGAATTATAAACTGGGAGGTTATAAATGAAATTTATAAATAGGTAGATTTATAAATTTGGTGAAATTATGTGAATAATGGTTTTTGATAAATAAATGGATCTTATAAGTTATAAGATTTATAAATTGGAAAGTCTCTAAAGGAACGATTTTGTAAAATAATCGTTTTATAAGCAATTGACTTATAATATGAACTTTTAGTTTATAATTGAGATATGAAATCAAATAGGTTAATAAAGGAATTTATTAAAGGAAGTTTTTATAAATAAATAGAAGAGGAATTTATAAACGTTGTTTTATAAATTCGCAAACGACTTATTTTGATAAGTTAATTGTTATAACCTATTAATGGAGTTATATTCACATTTTTGAATAGTGAATAATCCTTTAAAATAAATTGAATAAAAGGATGAAATTTGTTAACGTAGTTTATTCACGTTTTTGAATAGTGAATAACATGTTAAAGAAAATGTTTTAGAATGTGATATTTTAAACAGAATTAAAACGATCTAACGATGTTTTAAAGGTGTTGAGATTCGAAACCATAGATTTCAACATTTATTGTTGAAATAGACGTTTTCGAGAAATAAAAGGAAATAGTGGACTATAACACTGTTGTTATAGTAAATGATTTCCGAAAGGAAATGTTTTGAATAGTATTGGGATTTATATATCTATTTTAAATTTCGAATCCCTATACTAGTGATTTTGGGTTGTCGTAACGATGTTTTACGTAACATTCGTTTTGGCCCAAGTAGATATGTTTAAGAAAGGATTTTCTTAATATAATGAAATATATACTTAATTCGATTTAAGTATACTGAATATTTTCTAAGTGTTGAAAATAAAAGGAATTTGTGAATTACTTATGAATAAATAAGTATGGAAATGTTTTCCAATATGAAGTGAATAATTAGAATTTATCTTTTTGAAGATAAATTGAAATGAATTATTGAAATCGCATATGCATGGATATTTTGGAAATATAAATTCATTATGGAATTTATATGTGAAAAGTGAAATTGGTAAAAAAATAAATATTGATTTATTTTTGAAGTGTTGAAACTATATATCTAGTAAAGATATTTTGGAAATGTAAATAATTTGGAAAATTATTTGGAATCTGGTGATGTATGCATATCCATTGATAGTTCAATAGCCGACTATCAATATTTCCCTTTGAATGGGTATTTGATGTGAATTGATTGAATTTGAATGCACACTTATTTTTGAATAAGCGCTCACTATTCGGGTTAACCGGGAAAGGACCATGGGGTCGTATAACCCATTCCGAATATGTGATACGTCGTTGTGAATTGCATTTGAAGATCGGTGTTGAAGACCGGTATTTGCAAAAGCGATAGGATGAACTATCGATTGACTCTGCACCGAGTTGCTCCGGTATTGAGTTCTCCATATGTGATGGTGAATCCGATCAGGATTGTGAATATCCGGATTGCAAGGACTTCTTTGTAAGTGCCTTCGGTTCTGTTCGATCCCGGAACAGACTTGTATGGATTGTATGCCTGACATTGCAATTTGAGATATAAAGCCGATTTCTTTCAAATATATTTCTGTTGGTGGCGGAGAATTTATTCTTTGCTTAACACCCTTCTTTGAGACGTACGAGCTCAAAGGTTATATAGTTGAAGTTATCAGCAATATATCCCATTTTGGTAATGTGACATGCTGAGTGATGCTGAAATGATCATTGTGTTGATTATTGTGATAGGATCATTTATTTGATCGTCTATCTTAGTGATCATTGTGTTGATCATTTGTTGACCCAAAGCATGGCTTTTGTATAAAGTATGTTTTTGTGGACGTGAATTCGTCGAGCCTCACATCCCGGTAATGGTCAAAACAGGAATGATGCGGCAAGGTTATGAGGGGTAGCTCCCTTTAGGGTATGTGCATTTCCTTCTGGAAAGGGTGGTATCATGGTATGGAGCCCAGATACTTACTCATGTTGATACACTATATCTTTTCTGTGTGGTGTTGTTGGTGACGAGCGCTCGGTTAAAGGTCCGATGGGACCGGGGGATGCCATATTCGTGTAGTAGTTACCTAGTGATAAAGGTAACCCGGCCTTGTGTTGGCAGAGAGCTGGTTAAGTTCTCGGGACGTCCAGCCAGAGGCGATCCCATGTGACAGTAGGAAGTTCCTTAGCCTGACCATTTGTTGGAAATCCAATTCCCAATACAAAACTTGTACGGTATTAGTTGTAGAACCTGCTATTCACTTATGGTGGTCACCACTGTTTGGATAGTAGCTATAGTAGGCATACGATAATGGTCGTATGTTGGCTAAGATTTATATTCTACTTTCGAAATAAATTTTTCCTACACTATACACTAATAATAATATCAAATATTATTTTAAATGCGTATCAAGCATCTTTGACTATCATAAGGAGAAATCTCCTCCGATTCTGCGTTTGCATTGTGTGTGTGTGCGGGAGGCCTTATGGTAGTCTCATTTTTAAAAAGCATTGCGAATTGAATTTAAAAATATTCCTCTATTTTGATTTTAAAGATAAATAAACTGTTTTGAGTTCTCACACCAGTCACATGACTGACTCGGAGTTTATTGTTTTCCTTCCTAAACTCTGGGTGCCCACCAATTTCCACACGGGCAGTCAAAAGTTAAGGTTTATCAGGATATTCTGGATATTCTGGAGTTGCTGGAGGCAAGCTGGATGGCATGGCGTATTACTAGTTTATATAGTATTTCTTTTTCCGCTGCACTGTTTATTGTTGTATGTTGTTGTACACTCTGATGATATGATATGATGTAATGAAATGAATGAAATGTAATAACTGATATAGTTCTTTGTTTAAAGATTATTCATTTATTATTATATGTTGTTCCGCTGCGAATTGTGAGATTCTGTTGTTGTTCTTTTTGTTTCCTTTCTGTCCGTTCTATTTTCAAATTCTCTTTTTCTAATTTTAAAATTCTTCTATCTTCTGTTTTTCTAATTTTCTGTTTTCTAAAAATTGTCTATCTTCTTTCCTCTCTATTTTCTATCTTCTCTCTTCTTCTTTCTTTTTCTTTTCTTAAATTTTCTTTTTTTAAAACCCATAACTATTCGGTTTTTCGGCAATGAAAATCCGCGGGCGTTACACAAAGTATCAAAATATTTCACAAACCTTAATATCTTTAAAATAATTGTATAAAGTGTTTATCAATTTTGTGAAGGATATGTCGACATATCCAATTCCTGTGTGTTGACATATCCTTCACAAAATTGAAAAACCAGCGACCATAATTTTCAAAATTCAATTTTTGAATAGAAGCGTCTTCCCATCGTGTCTCTTCGCAAATGGACGTGACTATTGTTTTTTTTATAAAAGGAGAATAAACCAATGAATTTTGTTAACTACTTTCCCAAATTTTCTCTCCTCTTTCACTCTCTTGAATTCTAAAAGAAAATCTACTCAAGATATTCTCAAATTCAATCAGAATCAAATTCAAACTCCAATGATTTGATTCTTTATTGATTAATCTCTCGTCTCTCACATCTCTCTTACTCAGACAAGATCAAAATGCTATTCATGAGGTTATTGGATCATTTGTAATCAAGATCAGCGGTCTGAGTTTGTAAAACTCTATCAAATCATACTCATATATTGTGGGTGAGATTGTAGCCCGTGTAAATCAGTTGGGTGTGCTTAGTAGCTCGGAAATCTAGTGGGTGTGTTTGTGGCGCGTGTAAATCAAGTGACTCTACCCAAAGATCGAAAAGTCTGGAGGGTGTGTCTTATTGCCTTGAAATCGAGATTGTATTTGCTTTGTTATTTGAAAAGATACCTGTTCAAGGAATTGTATATGACTACATGTAGAATAATTTCGAACCAGTATAAAATCCTGGCATGTTCTTTCCATTTTTACTTTTACTGCATTTATACTTATTTATGTCTATGATTGTTAATTGCATTGTTTAAACTATAATCTTAAAAGAATTCAAAAGGATTCACAAAAATTATAAAACACTATTCACCCCCCTCTAGTGTTAAATTAAGCGTTAAGATCCATCTTCAGCCAAGCTAATATTTTGGTATCAGACCATTGGTTTTCAAAGTATTCATAATTTTGATTTTTAAAAAGTTTTAATGGCAAACAACACTATTAGTCCACTTGTTAGTAATTTCTTTGAAGAAAGACAATCTAATACTAGACCCCTACTTTTTAATGGTATTAATTACATGTATTGGTCGTGTAGAATGAAAATATGTTTACAATCAATTGGTTTAGACATTTAGAACATCATAGAGAATGAGTGCACTAAGCCCCAGACTAATTTTTCAACTTAGATTACTGACGAAAGGCAATTGCACTAAGTAACTCTAAAACCATGAATATTTTGTTATGTTCATTGGATAGAAATGAATTTAATAGAGTATTTATCTATAAGTCCGCATTTGAAATATGGAGAATATTGTAAGTAACACACGAGGGCACTAGTAAAGTCAAATAGACCAAAATTTCTATGTTAACAATGATATAAAATGAGTCCAGATGAGTCAATTTCTAATATGTATAGTATATTTCAAGATATAGTTCATTCACTAATTGCACTTGACAAAAGTTTTTCTAAAGAGGATCAAGTAAGAAATATCCTTAATTCACTTACTCTTGAATGGGACCAAAAGACTCTTACGATTGAAGAGGCTAATGACATTAGCACTCTGAAAATTGAAGAGTTAATTGGTAATTTAATGCCATTTGAAGCATAAATGCAGGGTAGGAGAGAGAGCAAGATAATAGAGAAGAAATCCATTGCTTTTAACACCACAATAGACGATCTAAATTCAAACAACGATGACGATGAAGAAATCGCTTTCATGGCAAGAAATTTCAAAAAAAAAATCTGAAGTACAAAAGGATGAATAATCTCAGGAGATATGATATTAAAAATCCAAGTGGAAATGATGCTAGATGCTTTAATTGTGATGAACCTGGCCATATAAAAGGAGATTGTCCACATCCTGAGAAACCAGAAAACACACCAAATGCTGATTCATCCAGAAAATGGAGAAGGACTTATGCTGCAAAACTAGACGATTCAGATGCCTCCTCAAGTTATAGCAAACCAGATACAGAGAATGCTAATATGTGCTTCACAATGACATTTAATGAGAAGTCTGTAGACATAGAACTAAAATAGGTACGCATTTAAATTAAAATTTTGAATTTTTATTGTTGATTGGTTTTGACTGCTAGTAATAACCTATAGATCGATTATAATATTGGTTGAATAATGTGTGCACGTATTTTATATATTATATACATATATTAATAAAAATATTAAATAAAAATAATATAGAATATATTTTAGAAATATTGTAAATTATTTAGTGTATATATTAAATAATAATTGTAAAATAATTATAAGTATAGATAAATAGGAATTATTTATTGAATTTCCCTTGTTGAAAATTTCAACCTTTATATCGACATACCCTACATGCATATGTCAACACAAGTAGACAGATTTTGAATTTCAATTTCAAAATTAAAATTTGAATTTTTCTCCACCTCTTCACTAACTCCTATGCTTTGAAAAGATGTCACTTGACTAGAGAACATGTCCATTGATTCTCTATTTATTTACTCTATCTCCATCCATTCATTTTTCTTTTTCATTTCAAATCCAAAAATTATAAATTCTCTTATCTCTTCAAACTACTCTTCCATGACATTCTTAAACAATACTAACACAACCATAGGCTTCCTAAGAAAATAAAAAAATATTCTTTCAATGATCTAGAAGCCGTGAAAATCTATATTGAGTGTATATCTTTCGAAAAAGTCTTTTTCGAAAGATTTGCTATTTTTGAAATTTTCCTACTTATGGTTTTTTAAATCTTTGTTTGCAAAATGAAATTCTTCATTTAATCGAAGCTTCTTAAAATGATTTCGTTTGTTATGAAAAATTGGTGAAGATGTTTTTTGCAAATTTAAAAGGAAAGTTTTACGATGAAGAAAAGGAGAAGTTTGAAGTAGTGTTAGGGGACACAAATTATTTTAAATTGTGAGCTTTTTGATCGCATTCTTTGATGCAAATCTAGTAAAATGGACCTTTCTACTTTTCAAAATGATTTTCAAAACCGTGAAGTGATTCACGACATTATCGAAAGTGATGATGATTTTAAATTTCAAAACAAAAATTTGCATCCGAAATCAAAATTTTAAGCCTCCTCTTGTAGTAGAGTACAACTCATAGAACGGGTAATTATAATAACTAGACACAAAGAGTTTTTGAAGCTCTTTTCGTCATTTATAGTTAATATGACATAAATTGGTCTCAAGTCATTGTGGATGAACTTTTTTCCAAAAATCTTTCGAAACATGAAAACACAACATGTTATGGTCTGTATCTTACTCAAATTTTCAATTATTTTGGTGTTGGCCTTAAAGGACAGGAAACAATTCCTCAAAAAATATTTGACAAGACCAGCATTTCACTTATGCATAGTTCATCCTTTTCGAGCATTATGAAATGCTTACGAAAAAGGTATAAAGGTTGGCTTGGGAAGATGGGCAATAAATAATAGAAGAGGAGGAAGAGGATGAGAAGGAGAGGAAATGGAAGTCGAGGAGGAAGAACAAGAAGAGGAGGATACTTCCTTGGAAAGTATCAATATGCCACATAATCCATCCAACAAAGATCGTCTCAAAAATCAAAAGAAGATCATTTACCACCCAAGAAAGCTTAAGAAATCATTCTAAAAAAAATTTACCTCAATTTCCAACAAAATGGATAAATTCTTTGAAAAGTTCATTTGCAAGCTTGGTGGTTCTTCTTCATCTCCATCTAGATCTTTCAATTATTTATTTAAGTTATCTATCTTTGTATTTGATCTTCTAGTTTTAAGTTTATGTTGAATCTTATGTATCTTTCTTTTATTTCTAAAGTATTCCTTGTGCACATCCTTATTATCAAAGAAAATTCTGTTTCTTACTGTTATACATTGTCAATTATCTCTGAAACGTCATACAAATATAATAGGATAGGGCAAATACAATAGAATTTTAAAATAAAGTAGTTTTGAAAAATATAATGCATATGTCGACATATGCAAATCATGTATGTCAACATATAATGGCCAGTTATCAAAAAAATTCAAATTTAAAATAAAATAACAACCAAACACCTATTCATTTCAAACGACTTCTTACCCCTATATTTACCTATTCACTCCAGAAAATCATTATTTTCAATCTCTATCTTCACTCTCTTTCATATATATAAACTTATCTCTTCAATAATAGCTTCTCTACATTCGAAACTTTGCGAAAATCTTGAACAAACGCTCAAATCATTCAAGAACATTCTTACTTTCATTCTTAAAAATCAGAGGCACTTAGAACTAAGCTAAATGAAAATGATTAAAGAGCAAGAGAAGCACTTTGACACCATTCGATGGATGGTACCTTCTCTTATTAAAGATAAACCAATAATAAATCCTGAAACTACCAATGACAGAGATGATGATGATTGGAATGCCATCAAAGTAGATCCAATTTTCGGATTCGATGGACGGGTAGAAGTTCCTAGGGAAGTCTAAATTGATTGGTTTAAATTTATAATAAAATTGTATAATAATATATCATTATAATATGGATTTGTGTCGATTGAGTTGATATATGTGGATTGATTAGTTTAACTTTATTTGATTTATGATTGATTTGTTTGATTTACTTGTTAGATTAGTGTGATTAAATACAACTTATTTATGTCATCGCTTATCATCATTATCACTTATTATTCTGATCACTTTTACATTACTGTTATTAATTCTACTTGCATTTATATCCCAGTATTATAAATTATATAGTACCTTGGTCAGGGGGAGTTTTTACTTAGATTTTTTTCGATGACAAAGGAGGAGAAATATATAAAATCTAGGAATCTAGGCATAGAATCAAGGAGAGCTTTATAACTTAGGGGGAGTTAAAACATATTTTATATACATAGTTGTCATCATCAAAAAGGAGGAGATTGTTAGTACCTTAAGCATTGGTTTTGATGAGACAACCATACGACATTACATAAAATATATATACTAATGTTTTTCACAAGTTATATATAATATATAGTGAATGATATTAGATGGATACTGATAAAGATGGCAATATAGTAATCGAGAGAAAATTCAAGAGACAGGTATAGAGATTCAAAGTTAGAGATTGAAGTCTCATGAGTATTGAAGAACTCAAGATATCCCAGATAAGTTACAGAGTCCTAAGATTTTTCGTTAAAATCCTGATAGCACTTCTTTCATCTATCTCTTCCTCAATTTCTCCTTTTCAAATGATTTTGAAAAAGGTTTTAAAAGAATTCTTATTTTCAAGATAATCTTTCAAATCAGCCTTCAAATTATTTCTGTCTTTTGGTTTATCATATTTTAAGTTTTTAAGTATTTTTAATATTATACTTTGTTATAGTTTTAGTTTTTTAAAGATTTCTAAATACTTGTAAGTTTATTATATATATTTATTACTTTGATTCGAATATAATCACTTTTACTTTATATAAATTATTTTTAAAAGAAATTCATATATAAATCCTTATATATTTAAATAAATTTCTATAATGTTTTTTCAAGTTTTGATATGATTGAGATATGTATAAACCATGTTTAGATGATTTTACAAAGTATCAAAATATTTCATAAACCTTAATATTTTCAAAATAATTTTTATAAAGTGTTTTTCAATTTTGTGAAGGATATGTCGACATGTCCAATTCCTATACGTCGACATAGTGACCGTAATTTCCAAAATTCAAATTTTGAATGGAAGTGTCTTTTCATCATATCTCTTCATGAATGGACAAGGCTGTTGTTTCTCTAAAAATAGGGGTTAAACCAAAGAATTTTGTTAACTACTTTCTCAAATTTTCTCTCCTCTTTCACTCTCTTGAATTCTAAAAGAAAATCTACACAAAATATTCTCAAATTCAATCAGAATCAAATTCAAACTGCATTGATTTGTTCACTATTGATTAATCTCTCATCTCTTTCACTTAAAAAAGGTCAAAGTGATATTCAAGAGGTTATAGAATCTTTTGTGATCAAGATCAACGATTTGAGTATGTAAAACTCTATCAAATCATAAACATATACTCATGGGTGAGATTGTTGCCCGTGTAAATCAATTGGACCTGCTTAGTAATCCGAAAATCTAGTGGTTGTGCTTGTGGCAGGTGTAAACCAAGTGACTCTACTTATAGCTCGGAAAGTCTAGACGGTTTCCTTAAATAGAGATTTTATTTTCTTTGCTATTTGAAAAGAAATCCATATAAGAAATTATACATGACTGGATGTAGGGTAACTCCGACCTGCTATAAAATCCTGGTGTGTTCTGTCCTTGTTTACTTTTACTACACTTATATTTATCTATGTTTGAACATGTGATTGTTAATTGCATTTTTTATACTATAATATTAAAAGAATTCGAAAGGATTCACAAAAATTATTAAACACTATTCACCCCCTCTAGTGTTAAATTAAGCCTTAAGATCCATCTTCCGCTAAACTACTAGATGTTACATAATTACCTCAACTTAAGAATATCATGGAACTTGAACGCGAACACTCTGCTTTGATTGTAGTCAAATAGTGGTATAACATCCATTGAACGACTATAGTTGAGTCTAAGTTGAAGCAGTGGAATAAAAATACTATTCAATAGAGAATTCATCTTCTCGGTTATACGGGGTTAGTGTCACGATCAACTGTAGTTAACTTAAAGTCAAAGTCTCTAACCAGAAATATATAATTAAAAATAATTGATATTATTGAAATTATTATTGAATCCATGATTTTTATCTAGACATACAAAGTTGAATGTGGAGGATGTTGGAATTTTTGACCAAAACCAAATTCAATAGGTCCTTATGTGATATAGTTTTAACGAAGAAAATAGATGCAAATAATCGTTACTGCTGGTATCACTTATAGTGAGTAAAATTGGATTTTATCAAAAAGACGTATAAATGATAGGTTCAACCAATACATCACATTACCAACTAAGCTAACCTGTGAACATCAATATTCAAGTCATTTGATACTATTTGCCCATTGGATCTACAACTTTGAATCGCACAACCATGATGATGAATGCTCCAAAAAATCATGCAATTTAATTAATTTGTAATAATTTTTATAAATTAATTTATGATAATTAATATAGATTAATTAAATTAGTTAAGATTTACGAAATATTAATTATTAAAATTTATTTAATATGTTTGAATACTGTTAGTATTCAATATGGTACGTACATAAAAGTAATAAACATGCGTACCAACATACGATGTTGGTTCGGTAGAATATTTTAATTGGATTTAAATATAATACTAAGCGAGATTTTAAATAATTAAATTAATTGATATTTATGAAATATTAATTATTAAAATTTTATTTGATATGTTTGAATACCATTAATATTTAACAAAGTGTGTAAAAGTTATTAACGCATATATCGATATATGATATCCATAAAATATTTAAATTAGATTTAAATATATTAAATGCAAAGTGATTTTGGAAATTTTTTATAGGCTACATGGCATCTATTATCGTTGGCCATATGATACAGCGAGGAAGAGAATTTGATGAGATTTAATTGGAAAAATAGACAAAGTTTTAAAAGAAGGAATTGAAAGGTTTTAAGGTTTCTTTTAAAACATATTATGCCTTATTTCGTTGCACTGTGCAAACAATCCTCATTCTGTCATTTTTCCCTCCTCACAATCAAGTTGTGGTCAAAATTTTAATTGGTTCTATGACTAAAAATTCCAAAAAAATCAACTAAAATAAAAAAACAAAAGATGGTTTTTATCTCTTGATTCCTGCAAAATCCGGAGGTTATTTCAAGGAGCTACTTTTTGGCCATGTCCTAAGATGATTTTCAATTCTAATTATACAAATGCATACATACATACATACATATGTGTGTGTGTGTTAACCATGTTCATATGCTTTGAATCTCTTACACGTTATACACAAATGTTTGTATTTCATATTGTAGCATAATTTCATATTCTTTTTTTGGCATCTCAATTAATCATTATTAATGCAATTTGAATGCACCTTTTACTTTTCCTTTGTTAATTATATGATAAACATGCTAATATAATTTAGATCCTCCATCTCATATGATTATTTGCTCAAAATGTCCATATAATGATGACCCTAATTTTTTGTAACATTATTTTGTAACATTTAATTAGGTAAATTAAATGAAATAATGTAAAATGATTAGGGGATTGAGATTTGTAATTAAATTAAGGGGTAGACGTGCCTAAGAGAATAAATGAACTAAAACGAACTAAAGTAAAATGGGTAAAGGAAATAGGTAAAGGCAAAGTTGGAATAAGTATATTCTAATACCCTAAACCCTTAGGAATTCATTTCAAACGTTTATTTGCAATACCAAACTAAATAGAGGTTGGCCACCATTAGCTAGAGCAAGTGGAATAAGGTAAAGGAAATCAAAGGAAAGAAGTTTAATCAAAATCAAATCCATTCAAATCTTAAACTCTGTAATCTCAAAGCTAAGGTGAATGATGACTACATCTCGTATTTTCTATTGTTTTTTTTTTTGCAAGGCAAGCCGGTTTTATAGTGGACCGTCCACTTTTTATTACGAACATAATAAAAGTTGAAGTACAGGAGTAAGGTAAAGACACCTTAACTACTATATGAAACAAAATAAAAACTACTCCTCCGAAGAGGAAGAATCGCCATCATCTACAGAGACCTGGGAAGACACTATAGACACACTCCCCACAAGACCAAATAAGGGCGGAAAATGGCAGCAAGACAAGGATCATAAGCCAAAGATGCAGGAGAGTAAATAAAGGAATGATCCCAAAGAGAATCAGCTAGCAAGGTAGAATTCAAACTCGCAAAATGACCGTCCAAATCAAGGACTAAGGAATCATCAGAAGGAATGTAATAAAGGCACCTAAGGTCAAGAAGATCATCGGAAATGAATCTAAAGTAGGAATTAGCCGTGGGGTTAAATCTCATATCAGAAAGGTGACCAACCCAACACTTCTCAACCGCATCCCAAACAACGGAAGGTCCAGGAGGAACTGGATCAGGGGCGGCAACAGGTAACCCTGAATCAAAACCAGCGACCAATATAGCTGAAGAGGATGCAGGCCCAGCATCAGGAGCTTCAGGCGGCACCGAGACAAAATTTGGAGCAGCTAGGGGAGGGACAATAGTAGAGAGAAATTTTGGAACCCATTTCCTTAGCGGGGGGCGAGGCAGAGGAATCTTAGGAGCAGCAGCGGAGGAGACAGAATGCGAACAGGCTATAGCTAGGTGGCCAAAAGAATGACAAGAAGTATAAATATCTGGAACCCATCCATAGCGAACACGAACCTCCACAACATGCCCAACAGCTAGCTGAACAGGAATAGAAGTAGGGAGAGGCTTATCAGGGGAAATCTCAATCAGAGCCTTAGCATATACCAATTTTTCACGAGCCACAGTATTAGAATCAAAACATTTTAGTTTTCCTACGTTACAAGCTAGCTAGTTGAAGCCAAGCAATGGTTGAAGAGCAGAGGGGATTTGCGAAAAATAAACCCAAACAGGGATAGAAAGAACTTGCTCTCTAGCACTAGCCACAATCGGGGACCAAGGAGTAATAATAAAGGGTTGTCCATCAAAAAAGGAAGGCTCGGCCTCAAGGACAGGTCGTCGTTCGTCAGGGGATGAAAATTTTAGGAAATACATGGATTCAATCAGCTTGACACGCAAACCACCACGTAGCTTCCAGGTCTTACGACAAACAAAAAGACCATGTTTGTTTTTGGTTTTAAGGTTAAACCAGATTTATCTTATAAAGTTTATCCATGTTTTTGAATGATAAAAGGTTTATATATGCTTGTTGATGATTTATGCTTATTCATATAGGTTTTATGATATGTTTTGATATGAAAACTCTATTAAATGACATACAAATGCCTTGCGATTTTAGATTTAGATCAGAAATAATATTTTAGAGATGGGTTTCAATTTTCATAATTTTCTAAATTTATGTTGATTTAATATTTATTTTCTAGTGAAGAAAAGATTATTTGGGTTTAAAATAATTTACGGCTAAATTATTTATGTTTTGGATCTGTAAAGACCCGTAAATTTCCACAATTAAATTTTTTAATTTAATGAATCTTGTTATTTAATATTGGAAGGGATAAAAAAGTTCTAAGGTAATAATATTAGTGCAAGTTGATAAATAATTAGTGCAAACCCAATTAATTGAACTAATTGTAAGATTTTAATTGATTGTAATTAATAAATTGGGAAATAAGTTCAAGGTATATTAATTGATGGAATAATACGTAATAAACTGTAATTTGATAAAATCAACGTTAGTATAAATTAAAGAAATAATTGGAAATAATGTTAATTCTATTTATAATATGACAATTGATTGATTTAAAGAATGGAAAATCAAGATTTATTAATTTATTGGGATTTAGATTTAGAAATTGGATAAATTGCAAATAAATGAAATTAAATATTTAATATTACGTTAATGGATATTAAGATGGAATTTGAAGATTTTAACGTAATAAATCATGAACCAATGTTAGTTGCATGCTTATTGTAATAAAAGACTTGAATGACAAGGTTTAAAAGTTAGTACATGGATTTTGGAATTTTGAATTATAAATTTCTGAATTTAATGAAATTGAGATAAAACACTGAAATTGAGGAATTAATTAATTTTAAATCGATAGTTAAATTTGTTTAAATTAGTGTAAATGATTAATAAATTTAAAAATGATAAAAATTGTCAATTATAGAATTGAAATTGAAATTTGATTTAATTAATTAACTATTAATTTATTTAATCAATGTAACAATAGCCATTTTGGCCACTGATTCAGATTTCGACGAAACCAGTTTCATCGGATACGTAACGATTGAATTATTATAGGATTTTGGGTTTCGTAGCGATCGGACTTGTCGTTTGATCGTACGGGCTCGAAACGCCTTAAAATCAAATTAGTTGAAATCAATTGAAATCAATTTGAAATAACTTGATATTAGCGTAACTTCTTCATATGGTGGAATTAAGACTTGAAACCTGTACCATCGAGTTTGAAATATTCTAAAACATCTATTTTGATATATGGGTTGATCCAATTTCGTTCCGGAGTCAGAACAGGCTTTTCGGGCCATTTATCGTTCAGCGTGTGAACCAATCGTGTCCATTCATCTCTATTTTCGACCTACCTATATATACCTTATTATAAACTCTAGCCTATTTCTTATTCCTCATTTCTATATGTACAATTCTATTTGCTTCTCCTCTTTCAATGGCTGCAAACTCTAAATCCCAAAATGCAACTTCAGATAAAATTCAAAGCCAAAAATTCAAACTTTTCAAACTATATCATATTTATATCGTCGGAAAGCTCTCGAAGAGCGCATCTCAATTCTGTGATTCATTTTTCAATTCGATGCATCGTTTACCCAAAAATCTATGAAACATTTTCGGTCGTTCGTTTTTGGTTGTGTGTGTTAACGGTGGATCTTCAACTAGAGGTCGATCGGAGAGCAGGGTCTGGTGGACGGTGTTAGGGAAAGTCGATGGTGGGGTTTGTCCAGTCACTGGAGGCTGGAATTCGCCTCGAACGACATTAATAGGTGGCGGCGGCGCGTGTTAAAGGGGGGTCGCGCGTCTCGTCGCAGGGAGGGGGAGGTCGGCTCAGGGTGGGGAGCACGGTGGTTGGTTCCGGTTGGCGTGGTTAGCCTCGTAGGCGGCACGAAAGTGACGTTTGGGGCGGCAGCTTTAGGTTAGGTCGAGCTTTTTGGGTAGGGTTTCAAACGTGGTCACCTGACAATGCGTTGACGTGGCGTGAGTGAGGTAGTTACTTGTTTTTGTTTTATTTTGTTTATTTAATTTCCAATCTGAATGTTCTAATACATATCTTTCACATACGAGGTCGGTTTTACGCGCAGTTTTCTTCACTTGGTTCGTATTGGAATTCCGGAGATTTTGATGCTGGTTTGGACAAATTCTGAGACTGTTCAAATTATGGGTTTAAATTGGATTTAAATTCAATTTAAATTCAAAAGGTGGGTGTTTTAAACCACTCACAACTTCTAAAATTTCTTATGTGTGTTAAATTAAATTTTGATGTGATTAGAAATTTATTTTTGACTGTTTGAAATATTTTTAATCATCATCTCGGTTAAATTGAATTTATTGAGTTAAATTGTTATTTAATTTATTATTGCATATAAACTGTCAGCAAATTGTTATTTAATTTATTATTGCATATAAACTGCCGGTTAAATAGTTATTTAATCTATTATCGAATATAAACTGTCAGTAAATACCTACTGTTAATTATCTATTCTATGCTGATGTTATTGATTGGATTGGATGATGATTGTGATAAATGTTTGATGATTGATATTGGATGAATGGGTGCTGTATTTTTTTGTTATTAAATGCAAGTTATTATGGATTTTATTTCATTCGAGATTGCGGTTTGGATTGATATATAACCGTAATTATATTTTAAATTACGGATTGAAATGATAAATATCTGTATCACTTGACCATAGGATAGAAAATTATATACAGACACCGTGGTCCATATATAAAAATATTTTGAAATGATTTCTATGGTTTTGTAAAGAAATATTTGGTTTTATATAAATATTGATTTCTGATATTATATAATGTTATTTTATTCTTGATTTTGAACTATGTATAATATGTTTAATATAAAATAAGTTTAATAATGGAGTTTGATTTTATGGAAGATAATATGGTTAAGTATTTAAATTATATGTTAATATATAGAGTTCATAATAATTTAAATAAATTAAGGTTGGAAGATAAATTGGAAATTCATTTGAAATTGAATTTATTTAAGAATCAACTCAAATAAGTTGATGTGAAATTTATTAAATTTGAAATTTTAAAAAGGTATGATTATTATAACTTGATTTTTGGGTTAAGGTGAATTCAAGGAGTATTTCAAGTATAAATAAATTCAAGGAAATATTTAATTATTTGTAATTTGGGATTTATTTAAATGATAATGGGTTTATTAAGTAAAATATTTCAAAACTAAATAATGGAAAATTGAATTTGATATGTATATATGAAATTTCCAAATTCAGTTGTGAAATTGTTAAATATTTAAAGTTGGAAATATATTGAATTTGGAATAGTTTATTTTGTGGATCAAATCTGTTTTGAAATCGATATAATTTGGAATAATTTATTTGGAAATGGGATTGAGTTGAAGTTTATGATTTGGGAATTGAAGAGGCTACTTTATTTTATAAAGTATTTTAAATATTTAAACCATTTAAGTGGTGGAAGTTATGTTCAAAGTTATGAGTTTCGAGGTAATATTCAAATGTTTTGATTTCGAATTAACTTTGAAGCGTTATGATTTTAGAAAAGGATATATTTGAAATGAAAATGATATCGCATTGATTTGGTTTTGAATGGGCAATGATATTTTGTTTTAAAGTATAAACTATTTTGAAAATGACCGCGGTGTTATAATAATGTTTGGTTGTTAAAGAGACCGGGATCGGAAGTTGTTATACTCTCTACCAACTCCAAAAACCACTTTAACAACCGTATACACGGTGGAGATTCCAGAATAAAGTAGGATGGTGGCGGCGTTTACTTTGAAGTAAATACGTGGACCCGACTCCCGTGAGTTGGCATAAGGTTGCTAAAACAGGAGTGATTCTCGGGTGAGTGAGGTAGCTCCTCTTATCGGACACACTCCTTCGATACCGTTCTATTACTTTTTGATTGGTTTGGGCCCTCTGATTTTGGGGGTATGGCTCGAGGTGGCCGGTAGCTGCGCGCTATGCATCACCACCTGCCCGGATAGCAATTGGTACATCTACCCTAGCATTGCCTTGTGTGCCGTGTCACCTACCCTATCACGCCTAGTACGAGTTTGGTTTTCTCCCGTAGCCCGTATGGTATCCTCTGGTGGCTTCCCGATAAGGAGGGACTATGATACTGGATGTACTATTGGGATTACTATATGTAAAAGAGGAGATTGGGTAACTCCTCAACGCTATTTAAAAGTAAGTTTATTTTACTATAGACATTATTATAATAGCAAAATATTACTACATAGTAAATAGTTTAACGGATCCTTAGGAGATGTGAATCCCAAGCATCTCTTAAGTTACTGCACTCACGTTTGACACTGGATAGGAGATGTCAAATCCCGTAAATATCTCTGACGCCGTTACACTCATATTTTACCATGATTTAACTTACATAAGATCTTTTAGTTCTGACTCTAGTGTTTTGTCTTTCAATTCGCTCGGGACAGTCTGAGCATTTCAAGATTCGAAGACTTTATCTCTGGAGGACGAAGATTTGTATTACTATTATTTATTATATCATTCCACTACATTCATACTGTTCCGATGCATTGTTATTTATTATTCTCTGGTATGTGTAACTCTGATTCTATATTGTATTAGTAAAATCAGTTGTTTTGAAAACAGCTTTATGAACTGTTATTTGATTATTATATTTTATCATTCCGCTGCAAGATTCTGTTTTATTTTTTTCCTCTGCTATTTCTTATTCACCCCAATAACAATCCGCTCTTCTGTATGGTTTAAGTTTGACGTGTGTGATTTATCGTTGATTTAAAGTGTACAAAAATGCGGGATCTTAGATCTGGTATCAGAGCTCTGGTTTAGCGATAAACCTTAGCTCTATGGGGTCTGACTCTTTATTAATAGGGTAGTAATACCCTATGATGAGTCGCTGAGCGTATATATATGAGAGAGCGTATATGTTAGTGCTATAAAAAGGTTTTGATATTGTGTTGATTTGTTCCGTTTTGTATTTATAAATTCTGGTTGGAGCATAGGACGCTATGACATAAATAGGGGTTTCTAAACACTTAATAGGACAGACCGACACAATATTTGTTTTGAATATAGGTGAATGAAATAATTTTGCCTATTATATTTTCTATATATAAAATAAATTTTTTATAAAGGTTATTTTGGTTGTAATATATTGGTTGTTAGGTAGTGAAATTTATAATTATTTATTGGAAACAAATTTGAAGAAAACAAAATAATTAAAATCGAAAATTTTAGAACTTAAGTTCCGAGATTTTTAAATTTCTTTCAAAGGATTTTAGAATATAATAATATTGTTTATGAGTATTTTCTTATATAAATATTTCAATATAATTTGAAAGATTTATTTTAAAGAAATTTTGAAAGGAGATAAGTTCTGTACTCCCCTCTCTGTCGTTGGAAAATAATTTCGGTGATGAGTGCACGCATCATCGACATTCATTTTCGGGTTTCAAAGTCGGAAGGCCACTGTAGTAGTTTTACTACAGATTTATTTTGATAACCAAATATAAATTTTAATTGTTTTAAATATAATTGGATATATAAATTGTAAGTGTATACATTTATCTATTATTTTTAAATTGATTTGAAATTCAACCCGGTATTTAGTTCTTAAGTTTTCGTTAATTAATGGTTTCGATTATTATAGTGAAATGGAATGCAACTAATTAATAATTGGAACCTTTAATTAAAATAAAAGAATTAAATGCTAGGTTACAAATGAAATTTTCAAAAAGTTGAAATTTGTGATCTATAAAAAGCAAAGGATATGATTATTGAACATTAAGTTAATTTAAAGAAATAAAATAAACTTGTGTAACTTTCAATTGCATTCTTAAAAGCATATATATATATATATATATATATATATATATATATATATATATATAACTTACCAAATAATAAAAGTTACAATGTTTAATAAGAAAATGTAATTGAATGTTATACAAGTAAAAATTTGAAATAATGAAAGTATTCAATGAAATTCTTTAATAAATAAGAAACTGATGTTGTAGTTATTATAAACTTAATATAAATTGAAGGGCTACTAATTAAATAAATTGAAAGGTAAGTATTATAAATAAATGAATAAATGAAATTAAGTAATAAATGAATAAACATAAAATGAAAATTTACAAGAAATAAATGTAAATTAAAAGATAAATCATTATATGAATGAAAAAGAAATCAAATAACAAACGTTATGAAATGAAATTGATAAGAATGAACTTGATCTATTGATTGGAATTGTTGTTTGTTTGATTTATGGTTGTTTGGACAAGGATACTTTAAAATTGTTTGGATGTATGAATAATCTATTTAGTTCATCTAAGACTGTTGAGTAAATGGTTCACTAAGTAGTTTATTTCCCATTCTGTGCAATTTAAAGTTTGAAATCGAACAACTATTTGTTTTGTTGGATATGAATAAATGATTGATTGTGTTGATTCTGTATGATGATTATATGTTGTGGTTGCATGTGATTGTTGTTTATATTGATTTGTTTGTTTATGGTTGAAACAACTTTCATTCCGTTCTATATAATTATTAACTCTTTTGGATTATATAAGTCAAATACAGGTTATTGAAGCAATTGCTACTGCTTTTGGTTTCATCATTAAGCGTTAATTTCCCGACAAATAGGTACGTTCTCGGATTATATTTGATATTATATTTTCTTCCGAACCTCTCCGTACAAAGGAGACTCCGCCGAAATTTTTCGTAAACTTTGAATTAGAAAATTTTTGAAAAATGTTTTCCAAACTTTATTTATTTGAGTATAAAAAGATGTAATGATTATAAATTAATATTTTTTATTTAAATTATTAAATTTTGTAAATTTATTTGTTTATAAAATTAATATTTTGAATAAGATGTATTGACTACTCAATTCCTTCTTTTCCCTACTTTTTCCTTTTTCAGGGACGAAATGTTTTGAGTGGGGGAGAGTGTAAGGACCCATAAATTTCGATAGTTAAATTTGTTAATTTAATGAATCTTGTTATTTAATATTGAAAGGAATAAAAAAGTTGTAAGGTAATAATGTTAGTGCAAGTTGATAAATAATTAGAGCAAACCCAATTAATTGAACCAATTGTAAGATTATAACTGATTGTAATTAATAAATTGGGAAATATGTTCAAGGTATATTAATTGATGAAATAATACGTAATATACTGTAATTTGATAAAATCAGTGTTAAATATGACAATTGATTGATTTAAAGAATGGAAAATCAAGATTTATTAATTTATTGGGATTTAGATTTAGAAATTGGATAAATTGCAAATAAATGAAATTAAATATTTAATGTTACGTTAATGGAGATTAAGATGGAATTTGAAGATTTTAACGTAATAAATAATGAATCAATGTTAGTTGCATGCTTATTGTAATAAAAGACTTGAATGACAAAGTTTAAAAGTCAGTACATGGATTTTGGAATTTTGAATTATAAATTTCTGACTTTAATGAAATTGAGATTAAACACTGAAATTGAAGAATTAATTAATTTTAAATCGAAAGATAAATTTGTTTAAATTAGTGTAAATGATTAAGAAATTTAAAAATGATAAAAATTGTCAATTATAGAATTGAAATTGAAATTTGATTTAATTAATTAATTATTAATATTTAATCAATGTAAAAATAGCCATTTTGGCCACTGACTCGGATTTTGACGAAACTAGTTTCATCGGATCCATAACGGTGAATTATTGTAGGATTTCGAGTTTCGTAGTGATCGGATTTGTCGTTTGATCGTACGGGCTCGAAACGCCTTAAAATCAAATTAATTGAAATCAGTTTGAAATAACTTGATTTTAGTATAACTTCTTCATACGATGGAATTAGGACTTGAAACCTGTTTCGTCAAGTTTGAAATATTCTAAAACATCTATTTTGATATATGGGTTGACCCAATTTCATTCCGGAGTTAAAACGGGCTTTCCGGGCCATTTATCGTTCAGCGTGTGAACCAATCGTGTCCATTCATCTCTATTTCTGACCTACCTATATATACCTTGTTATAAACCCTAGCCTATTTCTTGTTCCTCGTTTATATTCGTAAAATTCTATTTGCTTCTCCTCTTTCAATGGCTGCAAACCCTAAATCCCAAAATGCAACTTCAGATAAAATTCAAAGCCAAAAATTCAAACTTTTCAAACTATATCATATTTATATCGTCGGAAAGCTCTCGAAGAGCGCATCTCAATTCTATGATTCATTTTTCAATTTGGTGCACCATTTACCAAAAAATCGATGAAACATTTTTGGCCGTTCGTTTTGGTTGTGTGTGTTAACGGTGGATCTTCAACCTGAGGTTAATCGAAGAGCAGGGTCTGGTAGAGAGTGTCAGGGCAAGTCGATTGGTGGGGTTTGTCCAGTCGCTGGAGGACGGAATTCACCTCGAATGGCATTGATAGGCGGCGACGACGTGAGTTGAAGGGGGGTCGCGCGTCTCATCGCAGGCACGGGGAGGCGGCTCAGGGTGGGGAGCACGGTGGTGGGTTCCGGTTGGATTGGTTAGCCTCGTAGGCGGCGCGAAATTGACGTTTAGGGTGGCAGCTTTAGGTTAGGTCGAGCTTTTGGGGTAAGGTTTCGAACGCGGTCACCTGACAACGCGTTGACGTGGCGTGATTGAGGTAGTTACTTATTTTTATTTTATTTTGTTTATTTAATTTCCAATCTGAATGTTCTAATACGTATCTTTCACATACGAGGTCGGTTTTACGCTCGGTCTTTTCCGCTAGGTTCGTATTAGAATTTCGGAGATTTTGATGCTGGTTTGAATAAATTCTAAGACTATTAAAATTTTGGGTTTAAATTGGATTTAAATTCAATTTAAATTCAAAAGGTGAGTGTTTTAACCCACTCACAATTTCTAAAATTTCTGATGTGTGTTAAATTAAATTTTGATGTGATTAGAAATTTACTTATGACTTTTTGACATATTTTTAATCATCATCTCGGTTAAATTGAATTTATTGAATTAAATTGCTATTTAATTTGTTATTTAATTTGTTATTGCATATAAACTGCTAGTTAAATTGCTATTTAATTTATTATTGCATATAAATTGCCAGTTAAATTGCTATTTAATTTATTATTGCATATAAACTGTCAGTAAATTGTTATTTAATTTAGGACAAATTTTCAAAAGAGGCCGGTTTTTTAAACTATTGGCATAAATAGGCTAGTTTACAAACTATTTGCAAGTTTAGGCTAGTTTTTAAAAAAATACTATGGGGCGCATTTGTGAAATGCGCCCATACAAAATTACACTGGCGCATCTGCCAAATGCGCCAGTGTAATTTTTTGTCCAAACCTAAACAGCAAGCAGCAACATCCTTGCCAAACTAGAAGAACTTGATTCTGACGTCGGTCGCATGAAGTCCAACTCGACCACCCACGACGAATCCATCATCGAAGAACTCCACTCCAAAGTCTCCTTCCTCCGCAAACTCCTCGACGTCGAAACCAAATTGAGCTTCCACAAAAACTCAACCAAAAACACCAAAACTGAAACAGTAGATGCCGAACTCGAAGAGTTTGAAGACAGACTGCACTCGGTCGAAGAGTACGTCCAATCTTTGTTCCTCTGCGAGTGCCCTCATTATCAAGACGAAGAAGTTGATCAGGAAATTCAGATCGAAGGCGACGATGCAGATTACAATTACAAGTCGGAGTCTGCTGGAGACGGAACAAAAGTCGAAGTGGACGAGAAGGTCTTATCGCAAGAGGAATCAAATGATATCGACGAGTTCAAAGAAAGAGTTGAGAAAATAGTTATTGAAGTCATTGAAAAGATGAACATGAAGAAAGAAAAGGAAAACAATTGGAGTAGAAGGCTTGCAAAGATTGAAGTTGTCGTTGCTTTGACAGGATGTAGGTTTGGACGAAAAATTACACTGGCGCATTTGGCAGATGCGCCAGTGTAATTTTGTATGGGCGCATTTCACAAATGCGCCCCGTAGTATTTTTTTTAAAAACTAGCCTAAACTTGCAAATAGTTTGTAAACTAGCCTATTTATGCCAATAGTTTAAAAAACCGGCCTCTTTTGAAAAAAATTCCTTTAATTTATTGTTGCATATAAACTGTCGGTTAAATAGTTATTTAATTTATTATTGAATATAAACTGCCAGTAAATACATGTTGTTAATTATCTATTCTATGCTGATGTTATTGATTGGATTGGATGATGATTGTGATAAATGTTTGATGATTGATATTGGATGAATGTGAGCTGTATTTTTTTGTTATTAACTGCAAGTTGTTACGGATTTTATTTCATTCAGAATTGCGGTTTGAAATTATATATAACAGTAATTATATTTTAAATTACGGATTGAAATGATAAATATTTGTATCACTTGACATAGGATAGAAAAATATATACAGACACCGCGGTCTATATATAAAAATATTTTGAAATGATTTCTTTGGTTTTGTAAAGAAATATATGGTTTTATACAAATATTGATTTCCTATATTATATAATGTTATTCTATTCTTGATTTTGAACTATGTATAATTTGTTTAATATGAAATAAGTTTAATAATAGAGTTTGATTTTATGGAAGATAATATGGTTTAGTATTTAAATTATATGTTAATACATAGAGTTTAATAATTTAAATAAATTAAGGTTGGAAGATAAATTGGAAATTTATTTGAAATTGAATTTATTTAAGAATCAACTCAAATAAGTTGATGTGAAATTTATTAAATTTGAAATTTTAAAAAGGTATGATTATTATAACTTGATTTTTGGGTTAAGGTGAATTTAAGGAGTATTTCAAGCATAAATAAATTTAAGGAAATATTTAGTTATTTGTAATTAGGGATTTATTTAAAAGATAATGGGTTTATTAAGTAAAATATTTCAAAACTAAATAATGGAAAACTGAATTTGATACGTATATATGAAATTTCCAAATTCAATTATGAAATTGTTGAATATTAAAGTTGGAAATATATTGAATTTGGAATGGTTTATTTTGTGGATCAAATCTGTTTTGAAATCGATATAATTTATAATAATTTATTTGGAAATGGGATTGAATTGAAGTTTATGATTTGGGAATTGAAGAGGCTATTTTATTTTATAAAGTATTTTAAATATTTAAACCATTTAAGTGGTGGAAGTTATGTTCAAAGTTATGAGTTTCAAGGTAATATTCAAATGTTTTGATTTCGAAATAACTTTGAAGTGTTATGATTTTAGAAAAGGATATATTTGAAATGAAAATGACATCACATTGATTTGGTTTTGAAAGGGGAAAGATATTTGGTTTTAAAGTATAAACTATTTTGAAAATGACCGCAGTGTTATAATAACGTTTGGTTGTTAAAAAGACCGGGACCGGAAATTGTCATACTCTCTGCCAACTTCGAAAACCACTTTAACAACCGTATACGCGGTGGAGATTCCAGAATGAAGTAGGATGGTGGCGGCGTTTCCTTTGAGGTAAATACGTGGACCCGACTCCCGTGAGTTGGCATAAGGTGGCTAAAACAGGAGCGATTCTCGGGTGAGTGAGGTAGCTCCTCTTATCGGACACACTCCTTCGATACCATTTTATTACTTTGTGATTGATTTGGGCCCTTTGATTTTGGGGATGTGGCCCGAGATGGGCGGTAGTTGCGCACTATGCGTCACCACCAGCCTGGATAGCAATTGGTATATCTACCCTGGCATTGCCTTGTGTGCCGTGTCATCTACCCTATCACGCCTTATACGAGTTTGGATTTCTCCCGTAGCCCGTGTGGTATCCTCTGGTGGCTTTCCGATGTGGAGGGACTATGATACTGGATGGACTACTGGGACTATTACATGTTAAGGGGGAGATTGGGTAATTCCTTAACGTTATTTAAAAGTAAGTTTATTTTACTATAGACATTATTATAATAGCGAAACATTACTACATAGTAAATAGTTTAACGGATCCTTAGGAGATGTGAATCCCGAGCATCACTTAAGTTACTGCACTCACGTTTGACACTGGATAGGAGATGTCAAATCCCGTAAGCATCTCTGACGCCGTTACACTTATATTTTACCGTGATTTAACTTACATAAGATCTTTTAGTTCTGACTTGAGTGTTTTGTCTTTCAATTCGCTTGGGTCAGTCTGAGTATTTCAGGATTCGAAGACTTTATGTCTAGAGGATGAAGATGAAGATTTTTATTACTATTATTTATTATATCATTCCACTATATTCATACTGTTCCGCTACATTATTATTTATTATTCTCTAGTATGTGTAACTCTGATTCTATATTGTATTAGTAAAATCAATTGTTTTGTAAACAGCTTCATGAACTGTTATTTGATTATCATATTTTGTCATTCCGCTGCAAGATTCTGTTTTGTTTTTTTTTTCTTTCTCTGCTTTTTCTTGTTCACCCCGGTAACAGTCCGCCCTTCTGTATGTTTTAACTCTTACGTGTGTGGTTTATCATCGATTTAAAGCGTACAAAAAGGCGGGTTGTTACAGGGTCTGAAATTAATATGTTGGAAACATATAAAAAATGATTTTCTGGAATTTTTGTAGAATTTCCCTAGTGTTTTAATATATATAAAACATTATTTAAGGTATGGGACTTAAATGTTTTACATATTTATAAAAAGAGAAGGGGTATTTTGTAAATAAATAAAATTGTTTATTTCTAAAATATTGGCAGCACATGTAGAAAAGAAGTTAACAACTAATATTTTGACAAACAAGGCAGGTTCGTTGAAAAGAATTACTTAAAAAGGTTAAAAATCAGTTTAAACATGTTTTTTACATGTTTCACCCCTTTCAGCGCCTAGCTTTCGACCGTGTTTCCCCGCCACCATCACCATCGAAACCACTGTGCATGGCATCAAAGACTTGGTGTGTAGCGAATTGGATATGAACGGAAGGTATGAAGTCGAAATCAGGGGTTCCGAAGGGGTCGAAGCACTACTTTGCTTCCAAATGGAAATGCACTTGCTTTGCTTTCGATAGTAATGCTTTCAACTTGATTGGCTTCAGACTGGGTCAAATTGATTTAAGGAATGATTTCGAAACAGGTGTGCCTTTGTTTTAAGTAAATGCTTTCGAATGGGGTCGAAACGCCTAGCTGCCGCTTTTCTACCTTTCAAAGAAAATGGTTTCGGAGTTATGCTTTATTTAAAACCCAAGCCACTTCTCCAATGCTTTCCAATGGTTGGTTTCGACACTATCACTTCTTTACTCAGAAAATGCTTTTGAAAGAGTGCTTTCGACATAAATGTTTTATGACCCTTTTTCTCTGTTGAAGGTAGAACCAAAGGTTATGAAGGAGATAGTTATAAATGATTTCGAAAGGTTGATCCACATGTTTTACTAGAACCCAAATGTTTTTGAAAGGTTTGACGTTTTAATGCTTTCGAAAGATCTTAATGAATGTTTTGAAGGGGTGGTTCCCCAATGGTTTCGAAAGGGTTGAAAGGAAAGGTTTTTCAATATTTCCGAAAGGCAATGCTTAAGTGTTTTAAAGATAGGATGTCTAAGGTTTTATAGCTTTTGAAGGAAATGTTTTTCAATGGTTTCGAAAGGATTATATGAATGATTTCGAAAGAAATGTTTTAGCCTTTCGGCCTAGGTTATAAAGGGTTTGCTTGGTTTCGAAAGAGACACTTTCAATGGGATCGAAATGGGTATTTTCAAAGGTTAAATGTTTTCATTAACAAAGATTTGTGTAAGTATGTATAACATGGCAAGGTGATTGGAGTAAAGTGTAGAATATGTTTTCCTTGTTTAAATTATGATTTAAAGGGTTAAATCAATTTGAAAGAAAAGGTTTTCAAGGAAAATTTATGGGTAGTTAACCCTAAGTAAAATGACTCATATATATTAGAATACCAGATAGGACCAGTATAGGATCGCGTCTTATACATTAGCTATTAGCCCCTAGCTAATTTAGTCCAAAACTCCAGTGTGTAGGGCTTTGTTACAGGTAAGACTAAAATGATGTTACACACAGAAAGGAATATACATGTACAGAGATAGTTATTGGTGAGACCGCAAAACCATTGGGATTAGTTGACCTGGAGAAAGTAAGTTAGGGACAGACCATCCAAAAGAAGAGTATCTAATAGATGTTAGATTATTTGTTTATATTGTTTGGTAGGCTCAAGTCGGTCAAAGGTTAGTAGTTATCCAAACAAAACTAGAGTTTTCGGACAGATATTCCATTTGTTACTTGATATGTATGTTTATATTATAATGCTTTACAATTTTAACCAGTCTTGGTTGCAAGATTATGATTTGCAACATATATGTTTTAAAAGGGTATTAATGAGGGGAAAACCGTTCTGCTAAGTTTTATGAAATATGTGATTTTGTTTCATATGCTTCTGATATTATGGATACCATTAATATTATCGTATTTGATCACCGGAAGTTAATACTATGGATGAAATTCTGATTTGAAAGAAAGTGAAAATACTAGAAGAAAAAATTCTATTAAAAAGTGCACTTTGTTATTGAATGAAAATGAAACTCTCAAGTTACAAGTCCAACAATTATCTACAACTTTATAAAAATTCTACAAAGGAAAAAAATCGCTAAATATGCTATTAGGGAAACAAACTGTTAACACTATTAGACAAGGACTTGGGTATACTCAATCTGAAAAAGGTAGAAGTGAAACTAATCATGTCAACTCCAAATGTATGATTTGTGGAAAAATTGGACAAAATCAAAACAATTGTTGGTATAGACCCAAACATCACGAAAACCATACCAATTTGGGTTGCTAAAGGCACGAATGTAAAATCCCTTAAAATCAAACAAATCTGGATGTCAAAAGAAACAAACACAAACTGACCTGATTCTACGCAAACTTGATTTTCAAAATTTTTTGTCACTAACAATCATGGACATATGAAAACAAATAGGTCACTAAACTCTTTCCTTGTGTAGGTATGTTAGCAGGCTAAGGAACAACAAGAGTGGTACCTGGATTCTGGTTGTTCCAAGCACATGACGGGCGACTAATCAAAATTCCTTAGCTTAGAGAAGTACAAGGTGGTAGAGTCACAATGGTAACAACGATAAATGTAAAATTATCGGTAAAGGTAAAGTAGGCAGTGGCACATTTACTTAAACGATGTATTATACGTTGAAAATCTACACCATAATCTGATTTCAATAAGCCAGTTATGTGATAAGGAAATGAATGTTGATTTTGATTCTGATTTGTGAAATTTTTTGACCAATCATCTAAAGAAACATTATTTTCAAGTAAGAGGAAAGGTAATATATACTCTCCATCTTTTGATGATCTCACTCTTTCAAAATTTGGTAGCTAAGGATAAAGAAGTAAACTTATGGCATAGATGATTAGGACATGCTAGCATGAATCTGTTGAATTAATTAAAAAGAAAAGATCTGGTAAGAGGTTTACCATCTCATGATTTCAAAACAGAAACTCTATGTAAAGCATATACTATGAATAATTTCAAAAATCATCTTTTTATGCGAAGAACACTGTAAGTACTCTAGAGTCCTTGAACTAGTTCATATGAATCTATTTGGACCTAACGATATTGCAAGTTTAGGTGGTAAGAGATATTGTTATGTATTGGTTGATGATTACTCTAGATACATGTGGGTAAACTTCTTAGCTAAAAAATCAGAAACTTTCTCATACTTCACTAAATTCACAAAATTAATTCAAAATGAAAAGGAAGTTTCTATTATTTCGCTAAAAAGTGATCGTGGTAGAGAATTTGAAATTTTTTGTGATGCAAATGGATTTAAGCATGAATTCTCCACCCCACGTACTCCACAACAAAATAGAGTAATCGAGAGAATAAATCGAACCTTACAAGAGTTGGCTAGATCTATGATAAATGAGTACGAACTACCATTCTCCTTTTGGGAAGAGGCGGTAAATAGGCTTGTTATATAATGAATAGAGTCATGATCAAGCCGATTCTTAAAAAAACACCATATGAACTATGATTCAACAAAAAGTCAACCATTGCATATTTCAAAAATTTTGGCATCCATATTTTATTCTCAATAAAGGTGATCAACTAGGAAAATTTGAGCTAAATGCTGACGAAGGCATGTTCATGGGATACTCTTTCAGAAGCGAAGCTTATAGAGTATACAAAAAAAGGATGAGAACAATCGTGGAGTCAATCAATGTGAAATTCGATGAAGACATTGATGATCGAATCAAGGAAACAATCAAAAGTAATGTCAAAGAGGAGAACGAAAACGTTGAAAGTGAAAATCCAAAAGAAATTGCAACTGCAGAAGAAGTCTAAAGAATTCTGGAACCAGAGAGATTGAAATTCAAAGCAGATCATCCTCCAAAATTGGTAATATATAACCCTACTGCAGATATTCAAACTCGTTCCTCCTTTAAAAATTTATGTGACTTGTGTCTATACAGCGGATTTATTTTAAAATTAAACCCAAAAACATAGATACAACTCTCAATGATGAAAGTTGGTTTATAGCTATACAAGAAGAGCTAAATCAATTTGAACGAAATGAAGTTTAGATTCTAGCACCTGGACCCAATGATTATCCTGTTATAGGAACCAAATGGATTTTTAAAAATAAATTTGATGGATTTGAAAGGTTAGTTGCTAAAGGTTATAATCAAATTGAAGGAATTGATTTTGATGAAACTTTTGCACCAGTAGAAAGACTAGAATCCATTAGAATCTTGTTAGATTTTGCTTGTTATAAAGGATTTAAACTAAGACAAAGGGATAATAAATGTGCTTTTCTTAATGGAATTTTGAAAAAGGATGTATTCTTTTAACAATCTGAAGGCTTTGAAAGTCAAGAATACCCTAACCGCATATATAAACTTAAGAAAGCACTATATGGATTAAAACAAGCCCATAGGGATTGGTATGAATGTCTTAGCACTTATCTCCTAGAAAATGGATCAACAAGGGTTGTGTAGACACCACATTATTTCTATTGCCCGAAAATGATGACCTATTGATTGTTCAAATAAATGTTGATGACATTATTTATGGTGCCACTAACAACCTTTGTGTGAGAAATTTGAAAAAGTCATGCATAAAAAGTTTGAAATGAGCTTGGTAGGAGAATTGAAATTCTTTTTAGGATTTCAAATCAAATAAAATGAAAAAGGTACATTCATCTCTCAAATAAAATATATCAGAGAGCTTGTCAACAAATTTGGATTGAAAGATGCTAAATCTGCAAAAACTCCCATGAGCACAATAATTAAACTTGACAAGGATGCAAAAGGTAAGGTAGTTGATCAAAAGAAATATCGAGGTACGATTGGATCACTTCTATATGTTACTGCTTCTAGACCAGACATTATGTTCTATGTTTATTTATATGCACGGTTTCAATCAAATCCAAAAGAATCTCATTTAAAATATGTAAAAAGGATTCTAAGGTATCTGTTGCACGCCCCAGGTTTGGTCTATGGTATCCAATTAATGATAACTTTGAGTTAAAAATGTATTCAGATGCAGACTATGTTGGTAGCTAGTTGATAGAAAAAGCACTGGTGGAACGTGTTTTATGTTGGTACATTCGGTAGTTCATGGTCAAGTCAAAAACAAAATTGTACTGCATTATCTACCACTGAGGTAGAATATATTGCTCAAAGCGGTTGCTCTGCTCAAATCTTATGGATGAAACAAACCTTGCAAAATCATGGTCTAAATTTTAAACGAGTTCCACTTATATGTGATAGCAAAAGTGCAATTGATCTCACAAATAATCATGTACATCATTCTCGCACCAAGCATATAGATGTTAGACATCATTTCATTAGAGATCACATTTCCAAAGAAAATATCTGCATAAATTTCATTTCAACCGATCCTCAGTTGGTAGACATTTTTACAAAACACCTTCCAAAAAATAGTTTTTGTCGATTTTGTCTCAGTTTAGGCATTTTAGAAATGTGATTTTTTTCTTCCAGTGCCTATGTTAACTAATCCGACTCCCTACTTATTATCGAAAAGATAAATAGTTACTGAAAAAAGTGATGAATGTTGATCTTGATTATACATTATGTCTTGAGAGAGTATATTTAGAAAATTTCTTTAAAAATTTAAACCAAATTTGTAATAACTTTGGTTGGTTAAAATTCCATGACCATCTCTACTCCTATCATATTTCTACGACTATCACTCATCAAAATCCAATATAGTATGTCAAAATGTGGTATTAAACAAGAAATCATTCACTTTTTTAATTAGCGATAAAATCATCCAAAAGTACCTACTCTTATTTAAAAGTACCCACAGTTATGCTTGGGTGAACTACTTGAAATCTCTGATTATGTACTTTAATGCTCATTTAAAGGTTCTCATGGTTATGCATGTATGGAACACATATCAAAATAAGATGAAATATGCGAGTTGATTCTATCCCCATTTAAAAGTCCTCAGGCTATGCATGGTTAGAAGATGCTTGGAATTCTTTTTAATAAAAATAGGGAATATTACTAATCTCATTTAAAAGTCCTAACGGTTATGCATGGTCAGTAAGTATTTAAAAAATTCATGTTAAAAATGTACCATAAATAGACACAACTACATGGTCTTCTATGCCAACATCACCCCTATCACTCTAAAATGGAATATGCGCCTAACAGAGTATTTATAATTTTTGTTTGATTTTTTATTTGAAATTTAATGTTTGTAGTCAATTAGGTATCACTATTGTGATTCATGTCTATCGCTTTATCACTCTTATCTAACACTGTTACTCTTTTGCTGATAACAAATGTGGGAGAAAAGTTAAGATTTTATTTTTATTGTCATATTTTTTTATTTGCATATCCTCAATTAGGTTCATTGCATTTGTTTTTTATTGTTTTCGATTTTTTTATGCATATGTGAAGGGGGAGCTTTGTCGGGGGGGGGGGGGGGGGGGGAAGGGGGGTTATTCAAATAGTGGGAGCAAATAGAATTCATCAAGACCAACCACATTTAATAGAGTCAAAATCTTAATATATTCTTTTTACCATAAAAAGGGGAAGATCGTAGAATATACTAGTGTATGATTTTTGTTTGATGATAATATATATATATATATATATATTCGTTTAAATGTATTTGTTATAGTACTATTTTATTTTTCCACGGTACTATTTTATTTTTTCACATGATTAAATAAATGTCTGTTGAATAAAATAAATAACTCGGAATTCTTATTTAAACAAATATTTTATTCAATCAGATACTATATTAAAATTTTAAATAGTAAAAATTTAAGCTCTCACTATATTTATATAATTCCAAATACAAGTTTCACCTCACTACATATTCACTTATCGCTCGTATTTGATCTTCAACTCTATTCAAGCCTGTATCCAACATCTAAACTATCTGCAAAATATACATTGACGCAGTAAAAGTGAAAAAGAAATATTTTGCAGTGCACAATGAAGTGTGTGTTTGAAAATATTATTTGCCTCAGTTATTTGGGTTGCTCATCATCATTTTCAATTCATCTTTCTATTTCAAACTAGAATAAAAAATACGCGAACAACTTGTGACATGAACAGTGTATCACTGTACATGCCACAATGTGGTGCACACCGATATACACTTACTTGTTAAAATTGCAGGGATAGGTGAGCACATGGTCAAACCCAAGTCAAGACTGGATTCAACTCAAGTGCAATGCAAAACAAACCAAAACTAACCAAGGTCAGTTCAGGCAAACCATGGACCGAAGTGCACCAAACGTGTACAAAGGATAAAGCAAAAGCAGGAACCATGCAAGCAAAGCTTCAGACATGTCAGATCCAAATGGGTTAACATGAATGCAAAACAACGACATGCAACCAAAGTTCATATGGAATCAGACCACCAAATGGACAAAAACACAAGGAAAGCACTTGACTAATAAGATTACCAATCAAGTTCAGTTTCAATATGTACATGAAAGTATACAAAATGTTCAAGAAAATCAGAATTCAGGGACAAGTACGGGGAAGATATCCAGGGAAGATATCAACATGAAGTGCACAAGGATACACACATATATGTGCACAGTAAACAGTAATTTAACTCAAAGCAAATCAGCATGCAACCAGACTTCAATGGAACTAGCATACATATATACATGTCTGTACACACATGTGTGTGTAGTGGCAACCAAACAAGTAAACATGCTCATATGTACATGGATATGCAAGCATTAAGGCATGAACATACATGAAAACAAGACAACCAGATTAGAGCACATAGTTAAATGCAAGTTAACTTGGCTCAATTAAAAAAGATAAGTAGGCAAACATGGAAAATCAACAAGCCAGTGGGACAAATATGAACCAGAATCATATCAAGTGGCAGCAGTTTTCAAAGAGACTACGATAACAAAGGCACCAAGTTTATTAACCCAGTAAAATTTACAAGGAAATGGACATGGAAATCGACGATCAACTACCATAAAATCATTATGGCCAGAGAATACAAGTGCACTAAATACAAGCAAAGTCAGAATGCAAGCAATCAGGTGAACAAAGCATAGCCATAACAATCGTACACACATATACATACATGTATGTATGTATGTATATACATATAGACATCAGATCAAACCCAAGCAAGGGAACATAGGGCGACACACAAACATACTCAATAAGGAAATTCTCTTAAACAATGCAAGAAATGAACGACACATCAATGTATACATGGCATAATCAAAGTGTAGTAACAGAGCACTTAAAGGATGAACTAGTCAAAAACATATCAGAATTCTAAACAAAGCAGAGAACAAATTCAGAAAGGAGTAGAAAAATTCACAGAGGACTTCATAATGAACAAGTTAGACTTCTGGAAGTCAACATTAACCCAAAAGTAGTATATATATCTCAAATTCAAATGCCAAGCTGTAAGCAAATAATGAACAAGTCATTGGCAGCAAAGAACGGAAGGAATTCAAATAAATTTAAGCAAATTCGAATATATCAGAAATATATTCAACCAATGATCAAGTTAGAAATTATCAAAATTGTTCAATCAAGAATCAAAAGGCCGAGCGCAGTAATTGAAGAATTCAAATCAAAACAATGCAAACAAAAAGTTAGGGATTTTATCGCTATTTAAACCCAATTCATCATCGGCAAAACATCAGAGTTCAAAAATAATTAACAAAAGCATTCTAGAGACAGAAACATACCAGAGTCGAACTCAAACCCTATGGAGCAATAAGAAGCCAAGTAGGTTGCTTCAGCTATTAGATGGAAGTGGAATTTTATTTTGATGGATTTCATAGACGGGTTGCCAAGAACTAATAGTGGAAATGAAAGTATAGGGGTCGTAGTGGATAGATTGACCAAAAGTGTCCATTTCATTCCAGTTAAGTCAACTAGGATGGCACCTATTTTGGCTAAGTTATTTATGAAGAATATAGTTAGACTTCATGGAATTCCTAGTTGTGAGAAATGCGGAATACGGATCTTAAGGCTAGGATTAACACTAGAGGGGCGTGAATAGTGTTTATATGAATTACTAAATCTTTTTGAGTTTTTCTTAATTTGAACACAAATGTATGCAATATTCATAAATAGATATGATCACAGAATCAAACACAGATGCAAAAATAAAGTAAAAGAAACAAAGGAAAAAACACACTGGATTTTATACTAGTTTGAAGTTACCCTACATCGAGTCCTGTACACAAGTACGGATTTCCTTTCGAAAGCAATTGTACAATTACACCCTCGATTTCAAGGCCACGAGGTACACCACTCCAGATTCATAATCCTCTAGGTAGAGATTCTTGATTTCAGGGGCAACAAGTTCACCCAATTGATTTCCAAGGCCATAATCACACCTTTTCTCGCTTGATTGATTTCCAAGTCTATAATCACACATTTTCTCACTTGATTGATTTCCAAGGCTACAATCACACCTTTTCTCGCTAAATTGATTACAAAAAAGTCTATAACTCTGAATAGCACTGAGATCTTGTTGAGATAGTGATAGAGAATCAAAGCAGAAATGATCTAGTTAGATTCAACGTTGATTTGTGTGGCGACCCGAAAATCCGTACCCTTTGAATAGACAATAATCCACAAACTGACGGAAAGTCAAGAGAAAGAAAAGAAGAGAGAAGAAGAGAAGAGAAGAAAGAGAGAAGATAGAACCAAACAGAACAATACAGAATCTCACATCGCAGCGGAAAATATATAATATCATATCAATGATCTTTACAAAACAGAAACTGTATATACATACATCAATCAGAGTTCAACAATAAATCAGAGTTATCGGCTTGAATAGTTATAATAACCTGTCCTCACAATAGCCGATAATAAATAACAACTAAGCACAGCGAATAATCAAGCAAATACAGACGTACGAAATGAAGATCTCCAGCTCTCCTGTTGAAGCTCCAAAAGCACCAAAGCATAACCTGTAGATATACTCGGTCTGACTCGAGCATTGAAAGGGAAGAACGTCCGGATCAGTCTGGTAAACCAGCGTGAGAAACACACCGAACTAAATTTATTAAATTACCAAACTTTTCCTTAGTTTTCAAAACAAAAGTATCTCGTAAGACAAGTCCACACATAAACACGGACATGTTTTTACCTTACGATAACTAAAACATTTCATATCAAGTGTCATGTTATATTATAGTAGTGTCTACTATATACAAATAATATTAATCATAGCCGAAATTGTTACATTGATTAAATTCCAGCATATAGCCCAATTGGGTAATACAATCAAAATGGCGGGTACGTAGTGGAGTTTGGATTTCCATACAAATGACCAGGTGAAGGGACTACCTTCCGAAGGGGTACACCTCTAGATGGATGTCCCGAGGCACAGAACATCTGCCCTCTACCAACACAAGACCGGCCCACCTCTTACTAGATGGTACCGAATATGTCATCCTCCGGTCGTTACCGACCTCTCCGAGGGCCCTCTAGCATACAAACCACAATAATCAGATACACGACGTCATAACGTGCAAAGATATATCTAGAAGAGGATGATCATATCCTGATGGGAATGACCCACTTAGCCCTGCTGCATCTAACCCTGTTTTGGTCATTTAAGGTTGATGAGGCTAGAGGTAACGATTACCTTTTACAGTCACATATCACATCACTTAGAATGCCACACGGCCATTTCCGTTGACTACTAATTGCCTTCCACAAAAATACAACCCTTAAGCACATACGTCTCAAGGAGGGTGTTAAGCTAAGAGAAGTTGCCTTCTACGCCACCACTGATGTACGTTTGTAAAAACCAATGTTCATAATCATTAGAAATGCAATGTCAGACAAACATCCATACAAGTTGTCCAGGAACATGACAAACCGAAGGTACTTTCCTACCACATCCTGTCGGGAAATCCCTAGGATTAGTAGTGAATAGTCCTCGCATTGGATATTTCACAATGAAGAGACCACTGCTACTGGATGTATATTGGGATTTTAATCCCCAAACGATCAACAAGCAGTCTCCTACTATGAAACTCCGAAAATCAATATCATCACAAGCAACCTTCATAATCGTCGCATATACGTTGGTCCGAAGTGGTTTTCAGATAGATCCGATCCCGGTCTCTTCGCACCAACAACGCAAAAGCGTTTCTCAACCTCACACAGCAACTAAGTCTCGTAGACTTATCACGTTTCCAACTTTCAACTTGCTATCCTTCAGGCCAAGAAGGAAGCTCGATAGATTGGAGTAATACTCCACACTATACGAATCAACATCCTCAACACAAACGATAATCAAGCCTACACAGAAGGATACGTACTAAGTGTACGACTAAATAGTTCCCACATGAAGTCGAGGAACAAAAATTTTGGCAATTTGATAGTCGGTTATTTAACTATCAAAGCAAACAAACAAATATTCAGCACTATAACAATCACTGGGCCCTTCAATTAATCTTTTATTAATTAAGTCACTTGCCAAATATTCACTTCAAATTATCTTTAAAAAGATATAATTCTCAAAACATTTCAATCATGGGAAAACATTTCCAAATACTTATTTAATAATAAGTAATTCACAATTCAATTTATTTTCAACACTTAGAAAATATTACATATACTTAAAATACGATTAAGTATATATTTTATTCTTTAAGGAAATCATTCTCTTAAACATCTCTATTCGGGTCAAACGAATGTTGCGTAAAACATCGTTACGACAACCCAAAATCAATAGTTTAGGGATTCGAAATTAAGATAGATATATAAATCCCAATACTATACAAAAACATTTCCTTTCGGAAATCATTTACTATAACAACAGTGTTATAGTCCATCATTTCCTTATTTCTCGAAAACGTCTATTTCAACAATGAATGTTGAAATCTACGATTTCGATCCTTAACATATTTTAAAACAACTTCAAACCGTTTTAATTCTATTTAATATATCACTTCCCAAAACATTTATATAATTTTAAAATATTATTCACTGTACAAAATCGTGAATATAGTCCATTTACCAAATCCAATATTTCTACACATTTTATTAAAGATAACCCACTGTCCAAAATCGTGGATATAAATCTCTAACCACATTCAACACTTCTACATAATTAATTAAAGGATTATCCACTGTACAAAATCGTGGATATATCTCCTTTAATAATTTCTATACTTACTTATCAAATTTATTTGATTTCGGATTTATGAAACCATGTTTATAAATTCCATTTTCATTTTATAATAACTACTATATATAAAATCCCTTATTAACCAATTCCATTTATAACTCAAATTTATACCCAAAAACCCAAATTATAAGTTAATTACTTATAAATCATTTACTTATAAAATTCATTCGTTTAGTAACTTCACAAATTATAAATCTTATTCACTTATAAAAATCCATTTAAATTTCGAAATCATCACTTTAATATTTTTATTATTTCAAAATAGGCCAAATGATGCAACGACACCAAATACATCAATCACGACATCCAAACGTCATATATCATATGATAACAGCATATATCACAAATATCTGTAAATAAAATCAATACTGTTGAGGAATCCAGTAGGATCCCTCCAACCGGTCGCCTGCAACAAATATACATATTAGAATATTTGTACAATGTCCGCTACAAGGCAGACGCGCGTACAAATGGTCATCCGCTCATACACGGGAACGTATAGGGTCTCATCTGCTCCAATAGGCAGGTATATATCCAAATACCAATCAATATATCATATATCATCCAAACAATCATCAATCATCATATAATAAATTATTTCTCACTTATATAAACATATCAGTGAGTCAGAAAGAGTGAGTTGTACTCACATTGCTTGTAGTCGTCGCGTTAGCGATTTATTCCGATTAAAATTAAACGAGCGTTTAATTTCAACCAAAATTTTCACTAGCTCAAATAAATTCCAATCCAGCTCCATAACGAACCCAACGCAATTCGTTTCGTGCGAAATGGACCTCGTATGAAAAAGTTATAGCGTTTTAAAGTTTGTACGAATTAAAATACATATAAATTTTCAACTTTATTTTTATTTTTCAAACCCTTTAATCTGGGCCGTGCATTTCTTTGCCCTAGAATCCTGGCCGCTCACATTTTCTTCCTCATCCACGTTACTTCCAGGTCTTACACGCACAAAATGAACCCATAGCCGTGTGACGACCGCCCATGACTCCTGCACTAATCAAGGAAATAGTGCGCTGAAAGGTGTGCCAGGCCGCCATGGATGATCATCAGGGTTAAGGTAAAACAGTAAACTCTATCGTATTACTCACAGCGCACGGATAAAATACAATAGAAAAGTATACATAGTGAAGCTCCATAGAACAGAATTCATCATATAAACTCATAATAGTTTGGTACAACAATCTGGAAAGTCAATACATCAAGCCTCACTACATAATACTCAGAGAATCATACAAACAGCGGAACATCCAGTACATAAAGTAAGAAAACAATATGCAAAAGCCTCCAGCTCGTCTTCGTCATCAACATCATTGGTCACTAAGAACAGTACCTGTCACCTGCTACCTAGTCTGCCCATCCCAACATGGATGGACAGCCCAAGGTGATAAGAGTTAAACATAAAACCTTGAGTCAGACAAAAGTCTTCGTGAGCAGTAAATCAACTATCAAACATACCAAAAGAGCATAAAGGGTAAAAAGGAATAGGAACTCAACCATCCCATTCCACCTCTTTCTACAGTGATAGCCCCCAGACACACTAAGCAGAAACAAACATAGCAAAGCAGTCAATTAAAGTAAAGCAATTATCACTCGAGTCAAGGTCGATGTTTTCCAAGTACAACCCCCAAGGCCTAAACCAAGATCAGGTAAGCACCCCGAAAACATCGCTCTTGGCCCAAGCGACGATACAACCAAAACATCCAATCATCCATGACTCTAGCTATCACTGTTATCATTGCCTTGATTTCACCGTTAATTGAATGACCGGCCCATTATTTCATCCGTCCGCCAAGGGCTAATGGTAACCCCGGTTCTAGACATAACTCCGCACGTCGTCGTGATCCGTGCCTAGGACTATCGAATCTGCCCAGAGTACTAACACGTCATCGTGACCCGTCCCAACGTACTCTTGCTTTGAGCATGCTAGAACCTTCAACAATGATGAAATCTCAGCCTTCTAGTCATCCTCCTCGACGACTATTCACATACTAGCTCAAGCGCCTCTCGAGCCAACCATTATCAACAAACTCGAACCATATCACCGAGTTATCAACATGCTTGGAATGATCCCGTCTGGATTAAACCAAGGCTATCTCATATCATGCTTTGCTTCATCGCATCATAGCAAAGTCCCATCTCAACATCATGCTTTGCCTCATCACATCATAGCAAAGTCTCATCTCAACATCATGATCAAATCTATCCATATGAGCTTTATCATCCGCTTCATATGCCACGAGCAGCTTTCCTTATTCAAGAGCCTTTCCACTTAGCTTTTGAATCATCTTCGACCAACTTATCCAAATTCAATCACTAATCAACTAATCAATCAAATCAATCATTAATCCAAGTAATCAATCATTCAAATAAGATCTAAATAAACAGTTATAACAATAATGGAAAATTCGTTATTAAAGGGTCCAAATCTAACAAGCATGAATTCTAAGTAATATCTTGATGAATGAACTAGCATATGTTAACATATAGTAAAATGGATATCAAAACTTTATGAACAATGGATCTACATGCAGACTTAAGGAAAATGCATGAAATCACTATCTTTAACACACAAACAAGTCACCGATCCAATATACTCCTTTGGGTCCGTGTGAGAGATAACTACCACTCACCAAATCACCTAAACACTTCAAAAGCAACTAACTCCAGATCTGGACAGCAAAGGATCTAGCTCGATCCGACAAGACTTCCCCTTAAACGATGAAATCTATCTTTGAAGAATGTAGATCTTCAACTTTAGCTCTTGGATCTTCGATCTTAGATGGATGTAAGCACTAGATTAGAGTGGAGAAAAGAAGTGAAGAAGTGTTGTAGTCGAGCTCTCAAAATAGTAGCACTTCGTCGCTTCAAAATCCGGTGCCAAAAAGTGAACCAAACCCTTCTATTTATAGGCCGGAAATCCAATGAGTCGGCCGCCCACCTTAAGTCACCACCGACCTAACCCTAGCCGACTTACGACCTAAAACACATGTGCAACCACGACCTACCGACACAACGGCTTAACGACCTAACACGCACACGACTTAACTTCACTCATGCGACCTAACGACTCAAGCCTCTATGCGACTCAACTAGTATGCCGACCTAAAACACGCACGACTTAACATAGCCGTCCTAACACACACACCAAACATAAGTCGGCAGCGACCTAACGCTATACACAGGGTCTCAACGATTTACGACTTAACTATATAGCCGATCTAACACATAGCTGACCCCTCTAATCACGTTAAGCGGCTAACTCCCCTAAGCCACTAACCCTTAGGTCGTTCCATCCTATAAGTCGATCCAACACTTAGGTCGTTAACTCATATAAGTCGCTCACCCTATGAGTCGGTCAATCTCTTAAGTCGTTAGCTCTTAGGTCGGCCCATCTCCTTAACCCGCTAACCACCTTAAGTCGAACACTAAAGCCACCAACTCCCTATGTCGTCCACATTCCTTAGGTCGGTTCCGACCTAACTATACTTAGCAAATATAGGTCGCTCCCCACTAGGTCGTTAGAACCCTTAAACCACTAACTTCCACACGACTTAAGCTCCTGGTCAAGGTAAGCTCAGGTTGACTTAAACAATGACCTAAAGATAATTATTCTATGATTTATCGACACGTAAAATACGGGTCGTTACATTCTCTCCCCCTTAGGAATTTCGCCCCCGAAATTCCAAACAAACAAGAGCAATCAAAACTATTCTGCATGCCTACCATCCATAGCAATCAACAAACCATGCATCCAATTACTAGCCTAGCATGCAGAATTCTAAGATTAAATCAAGTTACAAATTCATGAGATGTTACGACACCTTAGGGCCATACCTCGAAGAGTTCAGGATGAGCTGCCTTCATCCTCTCTTCCTCCTCCCATGTACAGTCGTTAACATCATCACTCCATTGTACCTTGAGCAACTTGACTACCTTCCTCCTAAGCTGTTTCGTGTCAGTCTCCACAACACAAAGCGGCTTACGAGGTCTTCTAACAACTGGGTCAACTTCTAAATCTTCATAGCTATCAGCAGAAACCACTGTATCCGAGTTGTGCACATACTTCCGTAGATACGATATATGAAAAACATTGTGCACACTCGACATCTTTTCCGGTAACTTCAATTTATAGGCGAGCTTTCCAATTCGCTCGACGATCGGGAATGGTCCAACGAATCTCGGAGTCAGCTTTCCTTTCTTCCCGAATCGAATAACATTCTTCAGTGGAGAAACCCTTACGAAAACCATATCGCCTACGTCGAATTCCAAATCCTTACGACGCTTATCGGCATAACTTTTCTGACGGTCTTGGGCTGCCTTCATTCGTCGCCGAATGATCTCTATGCAATCCGAAGTCTGTCGAATCATTTCGGGCCCAAGTATCAGCTTTTCTCCAGTTTCCAACCAACATGTCGGAGAGTTACACGGTCTTCCATACAATGCTTCATACGGTGCCATACCAATACTTGACTGGTAACTGTTATTATATGCAAATTCCACCAAATGAAGATGATCTTCCCATGATCCTCCGAAATCTAAAACACATGCTCTAAGAAGATCTTCCAAAACTCGGTTGACTCTTTCTGTCTGACCATCTGTTTGAGAGTGATAAGCTGTACTCAAACACAGCTCGGTTCCCAAAACTTCCTGGAAGCTCTTCCAAAATCCACTAGTGAAAAATGGGTCTCGATCGCTCACTATACTCTTCGGAATACCATGGAATCGAACTATCCACTTAACATACAACTCAGCCAATTTCGATGTAGTCCTAGTTGATCGAACAGGAATGAATCTTGCACTCTTAGTCAAACGATCTACGATGACCCAAATCCCTTCATTTCCTGCCCTGGTTGTAGGTAGACCATCGATAAAATCCATCGATATTTGTTCCCACTTCCATGTAGGAACTTCTAATGGCTGAAGCAATCCACTTGGCTTCTTCTGTTCGGCTTTAACCAACTGGCAGTTCATACATTTGGAAATAAAATTTCCAACATCCTTCTTCATACCTTCGCAATAATAGGTTCTCTTCATATCCCGATACATCTTATTTCCACCTGGATGAATTGTCAACTTCGAGTGATGACTTTCCATAAGAACTTCATCTCTCAATCCATTTATATTGGGAACAACTAGTCGTCCTTGTTTCCGAAGCCAACCCTCTCGATCGACTTCGAATCCTTTTATCCTTTTCTGGGTCCAATCCAGATTTCAAATCACGGATAATCTTGACAAGCTTATCGTCTCGCTTTTGGCTCTTGCCAATTCTTTCCACGAGAGTAGGTTTTATCGATAAGTTTGCCAACATCTCAGGTTCTAATTCACATTTGCCTGAAGTCAAATCCAGCTAAATACTCAAGACTCTTCCATACCGAAAACATGGCTCCCAATTCCGCATGTCTTCGAATTAACGTATCTGCCGCTGCGTTACCTTTTCCTGGAGTATAGGCTATACCAAAATCATATGATGCTAAAAAATCTAGCCATCGTTGCTGCCGAAGATTTAAATCCTTTTGGGAGAAAAGATACTTCAATGACTTATGATCTGTAAACAACTCGAATCGAACTCCCAGTAGGTAATGTCTCCACGTCTTCAAAGCAAATACAATCGCCGCTAACTCCAAATCATGAGTCGGATAATTCCTTTCATGCGGCTTCAGTTGTCGACTTGCATACACAACAACTTTATCCTTTTGCATCAGCACCGCTCCAAGTCCAGTACCACATGCATCGGTGTAAACCACCATCTCATCATTCCCACTTGGAATAGTCAAAACAGGAGCACTTGTCAGTTGCTCTTTCAGGATTCCGAAAGCTTGCTCACACTTAGCTTCCCATTTGAATACTTGATTCTTTTTCGTCAATCCTGTTAATGGTGCAGCTATCTTGGAAAAGTCTTTGATAAACCGACGATAGTATCCTGCTAATCCAAGAAAACTTCTCACATCAGATGCATTCTTAGGTCTAACCCAATCCTGGATTGCTGCCACCTTGGCAGGATCAACCGCTATTCCATTTCCAGAGATAATATGGCCTAAGAACCTCACTTCACTCTTCCAGAAGTGACACTTCGAAAACTTAGCCCGCAGCTGTTGTTTTCGCAGGATTTCCAAAACAATCCGCAAGTGCGTCTTGTGTTCTTCTTCAGTTCTGGAATAAATCAGAATATCATCCACGAACACAAGTACAAACTTATTTAGCTGATCCCTGAATACTCTATTCATAAGATCCACAAAATACGCTGGTGCATTGGTCAATCCAAACGGCATTACCAGCCATTCAAAGAAACCGGATGGTGTCCTAAAAGCAGTCTTCGGCACACTATCCTTTGTCACTCTCAACTGGTGAAATCCCGTTGCCAAATCCATCTGAGAAAACACCTTAGCTTCGTGAAGCTGATCAAACAAGTCATCTATTCTCGGCAATGGATACTTGTTCCTCTTAGTCACTTTATTCAGCTCACGATAATCCACACACAACCTCAACGATCCATCTGCTTTGGTTGCAAACACAACAGGTGCACCCCATTCGGACACACTACGCCGAATGAATCCTTTCTGTAAAAGGTTATCAACTTGCAACTTCAACTCTTGCTGTTCCCTAGGCGCCATCCGCCTAAGAGGCATCACAATAGGTCTGGCTTCTTCAACTAGATCGATACGAAACTCGATCTCTCTATGCGGCGGTAACCCTTTGACCTCGTCAAAGACATCCTCAAATCCATTCACAATAGGCACTGATGACAGTCCAACCCGTGGAACAACCAGCAAATACATGAAGCTCATGAGGACGCCTTCCTCATGCTTACATCGTATCACAACCTTTCGCCTCTCCACATTCTCGACTGTCACCTCAAGCCTCTCACAATCAACCTTTGCCGCATACTTCCTAAGCCAGTCCATACCCAAAATAATTCTGAACCCCGCAAAGTTCAGAACGAAACAATCACAAACAAAAGAGCAATCATGACTCGAGACAACCAGACCATAGCATACCATACACAAACAAGACGAACCCCCAACTAGATTAGTCACAACCAATGGTCTATCAACAATATCCGGTTCCAAACCCAACCGGCCTACAAGTTCACTACAGATAAAGGAATGCGACGCCCCAGTATCAAATAACACTCTAAATGGAACACCACAAATGGAAAGAGTACCTTGAACCACCACACTCTTTCCCTCCTCTTCAGCAGTAGGAGCCTTCAAAGATGATGGCACAGCCCCCAAAGCATAAGCTTGCACAATCTGCTTGTCCTTCCTCGGTTCTGGACAATTCCTCTTGATATGACCCGGTTTGTCACGGTTGTGGCACTTCACCGACACTCTCGGATTCTTGCAATCTCTGGAGAGATGACCCTTCTGCCGACAGTTGTAGCAGGTCACTTCACCCTTCGGCTTCTTCTGGCCATCCTTACCCTTCTACTGCTGCTGCTTTCTCTTCTTGTTTCCACTTTGCTCCTTGGTCACAGCAACAACAGATCCTCCTTTAGGAAACAAATTCTCATGCCTGGGAGCTTCTCCACAAGCTTCTCAAATGGGTCATCCAAATGATCCACCAACTGCCTCCCAAGATAACTGCCCAAGCCTGTCACAAACTTCTCATTCTTTTGATAAGGAGATTCAATATATGACCGAGCATACTTGGACAAGGCTTCAAACTCAGAAACATACTCAAGAACTGGTCTCCCGCCTTGCTTGAGCTCTACAAACTTCTTGAACAAAACAGACTTCTGAGCTGTAGAAATGAACTTAGATTCAAATCTAGCTTGGAATTGCTCCCAAGTAATCCCTTCCTCTGGAGTATCAATGGTGATAGAATTCCACCAATCAGAAGCTCTTCCTTGAAGCTGTCTTGATGCAAGCTTTCTCTTAGTTGCATCCTCAATTCCCAAATCACCAAAAATCCTCCTACAAGCATCTATCCATCTCTGGACTTCTATGGTTGATTCTGTCCCCAAGAAAACCTTTCCTCCAAGAACAGTATAGTCTTTACACAACTTAGCAAAATCCACTGGTCTTGGAGCTTGAACCTGGACTCCAACATCTACCGATGGCCCCGGAGCTGGCATCCTTCTCATGATCGAAGTCATCATGGTCTCGAACATAGAAGCATAATCAGCAGCCCCCTCAACATCACGGCCTTCCCTAGCAGCTGGTCTGCCTCTTCGACTCATTCCTAATATCTATAAGAAATGATTAATACACCTTGAGAAACAACTGCATAAGAAGTTCTAATCCTTCTAAGCTACTATATTATATATAGTAATCATCCATCAAAATACAATTACGTCTCTCATACGTAGTTACGTCGGCGAGCGTTGGCTAAAATCGATTAACCAAAGCTCTGATACCAAATGTGACGACCGCCCATGACTCCTGCACTAATCAAGGAAATAGTGCGCTGAAAGGTGTGCCAGGCCGCCATGGATGATCATCGGGGTTAAGGTAAAACAGTAAACTCTATCGTATTACTCACAGCGCAAAGATAAAATACAATAGAAAAGTATACATAGTGAAGCTCCATAGAACAGAATTCATCATATAAACTCATAATAGTTTGGTACAACAATCTGGAAAGTCAATACATCAAGCCTCACTACATAACACTCAGAGAATCATACAAACAGCGGAACATCCAGTACATAAAGTAAGAAAACAATATGCAAAAGCCTCCAACTCGTCTTCGTCATCAACAGCGTTGGTCACTAAGAACAGCACCCGTCACCTGCTACCTAGTCTTCCCATCCCAACATGGATGAACAGCCCAAGGTGATAAGAGTTAAACATAAAACCTTGAGTCAGACAAAAGTCTTAGTGAGCAGTAAATCAACTATCAAACATACCAAAAGAGCATAAAGGGTAAAAAGGAAAAGGAACTCAACCATCCCACTCCACCTCTTTCTACGGTGATAGCCCCCAGACACACTAAGCAGAAACAAACATAGCAAAGCAGTCAATTAAAGTAAAGCAATTATCACTCGAGTCAAGGTCGATGTTTTCCAAGTACAACCCCCAAGGCCTAAACCAAGATCAGGTAAGCACCCCGAAAACATCGCTCTTGGCCCAAGCGACAATACAACCAAAACATCCAATCATCCATGACTCTGGCTATCACTGTTATTATTGCCTCGATTTCACCGTTAATTGAATGACCGGCCCATTATTTCATCCGTCCGCCAAGGGCTAATGGTAACCCCGGTTCTAGACATAACTCCGCACGTCGTCGTGACCCATGCCTAGGACTATCGAATCTGCCCAGAGTACTAACACGTCATCGTGACCCGTCCCAACGTACTCTTGCTTTGAGCATGCTAGAACCTTCAACAACGATGAACAGCCTTCTAGTCATCCTCCTCGACGACTATTCACATACTAGCTCAAGCGCCTCTCGAGCCAACCATTATCAACAAACTCGAACCATATCACCGAGTTATCAACATGCTTGGAATGATCCCGTCTGGATTAAACCAAGGCTATCTCATATCATGCTTTGCTTCATCGCATCATAACAAAGTCCCATCTCAACATCATGTTTTGCCTCATCACATCATAGCAAAGTCCCATCTCAACATCATGATCAAATCTATCCATATGAGCTTTATCATCCGCTTCATATGCCACGAGCAGCTTTCCTTATTCAAGAGCCTTTCCACTTAGCTTTTGAATCATCTTCGACCAACTTATCCAAATTCAATCACTAATCAACTAATCAATCAAACTAATCAACTAATCAATCAAATCAATCATTAATCCAAGTAATCAATCATTCAAATAAGATCTAAATAAACAGTTATAACAATAATGGCAAATTCGTAATTAAAGGGTCCAAATCTAACAAGCATGAATTCTAAGTAATATCTTGATGAATGAACTAGCATATGTTAACATATAGTAAAATGGATATCAAAACTTTATGAACAATGGATCTACATGCAGACTTAAGGAAAATGCATGAAATCACTATCTTTAACACACAAACAAGTCACCGATCCAATATACTCCTTTGGGTCCGTGTGAGAGATAACTACCACTCACCAAATCACCTAAACACTTCAAAAGCAACTAACTCCAGATCTGGACAGCAAAGGATCTAGCTCGATCCGACAAGACTTCCCCTCAAACGATGAAATCTATCTTTGAAGAATGTAGATCTTCAACTTTAGCTCTTGGATCTTCGATCTTAGATGGATGTAAGCACTAGATTAGAGTGGAGAAAAGAAGTGAAGAAGTGTTGTAGTCGAGCTCTCAAAATAGTAGCACTTCGTCGCTTCAAAATCCGGTGCCAAAAAGTGAACCAAACCCTTCTATTTATAGGCCGGAAATCCAATGAGTCGGCCGCCCACCTTAAGTCACCACCGACCTAACCCTAGCCGACTTACGACCTAAAACACATGCGCAACCACGACCTACCGACACAACGGCTTAACGACCTAACACGCACACGACTTAACTTCACTCATGCGACCTAACGACTCAAGCCTCTATGCGACTCAACTAGTATGCCGACTTAAAACACGCACGACTTAACATAGCCGTCCTAACACACACACCAAACATAAGTTGGCAGCGACCTAATGCTATATACAGGGACTCAACGACTTACGACTTAACTATATAGCCAATCTAACACATAGCCGACCCCTCTAATCACGTTAAGCCGCTAACTCCCCTAAGCCACTAACCCTTAGGTCGTTCCATCCTATAAGTCGGTCCAACACTTAGGTCGTTAACTCCTATAAGTCGCTTACCCTATGAGTCGGTCAATCTCTTATGTCGTTAGCTCTTAGGTCGGCCCATCTCCTTAACCCGCTAACCACCTTAAGTCCAACACTAAAGCCACCAACTCCCTATGTCGTCCACATTCCTTAGGTCGGTTCCGACCTAACTATACTTAGCAAATATAGGTCGCTCCCCACTAGGTCGTTAGAACCCTTAAACCACTAACTTCCACACGACTTAAGCTCCTGGTCAAGGTAAGCTCAGGTTGACTTAAACAATGACCTAAAGATAATTATTCTATGATTTATCGACACGTAAAATACGGGTCGTTACAAACTGCATCCACTTCATGAATTTTCGCGACTTATACGAGCAAATTGAAGACGATCGAACACCGCCATATCGAAGCGCTACTCGAGCACCACCGTCGGCACAAATATGATGAAGCTCGGCTACGTATTTGCATGGGAAAACGTGTGTGAAGGCAGCACGAACGCGGCCCATTTCTCGTCAATTCGTAGCTCCAAATTCGATCGTAGCCGTTGAAGTGGAAGAACTCACTGCTCTCTACGTTTTTGTAGTTGGAAGTTTTGGATGAAAGTCGGTGGATTGTGAGAAAATGGAGGAAGAAGATGGGAGTTTTCTGGCCATTGAAAACATAAGTGGCGGCTAGGGTTTTCTGACCTAGGGTTTTATTTTATTTTTGCAAATGAAATGATAGAGGTGCTTATATAGAAAATTCTCGAAACACTATTCATCCGAAATCTTCCGAACTCCAAACAAAGCGTGTCGGCTGACGTTTCTAGGGTTTACCCCGTGTTCCGAACATAATGGAACGTGTTTCAGAGGCTAATTCGATCGTATGTGCGAGTTACGGAAATAAACGATCAAATTTAAATTAAACCGATTAAACTAATTTTCTATGCGTTTTGGCTTACCCCGGACAAACGGTAAATCCGATTGACACGAAATTTGAAATCTTACAATAATATAATATTACGGGTCCGATGAAACTGGTTTCGTTGAAATCCGAGACTGTTTGAAAAATGGCTATTTTTACTCGTCAATTAAATATTAAAATATTCGATTTCTGCAATTTAACTTTTAATTCAATTTTAAAAGTTATACAACATCATTCTAGCTCCAATATGATTTAATATAACTTTATAAATCATTTTTATTCATTTTAAATGCAAATTCTAATTATTTACGCAATTTCAAATATTAAATTAACAATTTAATTATCCAATTAAATCTAGATATTCGAAATATTATTTATTCAGCTTATAAATTTTGCTTGTGCATATTTAAAATCAATTAAATATACGAATTTCAAATGACTGAAATTCTGGGTCGTTACATTCTCCCCTACTTTAAAGAATTTCGTCCTCGAAATCACAAAGTAAGACAAAGTCACAAAATCCATTAACTTTTCAAAACAATTCGTTCAAATTAGATTTACCAAATCTATTTAACCTTTTAACTTTTCATTAGTTAAACTTCTTACAAAAACTTTTCTAAGTTTTCAAACCTACTTAGTTATCTTTTCAAAACCAACTAATATCGTTTAACCTTTATAACTCAAAAATCAAAATTTAGTTTTCACAAATTTTTCCAATTTTCCCAAAAAATTTATAACGCCTTAGATTTTCAAAAAAATTCGCCATAGTCTCCTTTGCGCGGTTCGATCCCAAAAAAAAGGAAATATATATATCACAAATATACATCTCGTCAAGTAATGAGGCATCCCGTAGGGAAAAAAGTGTAAAAGTACGATATGTAATCCGAGATATGTACCTTATATATTATTAGCGAGCATATACGGCTAATATAGCGCGAAAGCGAGCTCCAAATGCGAAGCAAGCGCAATCTGCACCTACTAAACACTCAACAACAATGAGAAACATGTATATATGAAAGTAATATCAATATACAACATATACCACTACAACAACTACATATGCCACTATAACAAATGCAACAAAAGGCAACAAATTCAACCATCTAACAATTATAATCCAACAAACCATATCTATCCAATCTATCCATAACCATATCAATATAAATTCACTTCTCATTAATGTTCATTGAATTGGTTTTCAATTTAATCACATTTGATTCATTAACATTGGATTTACTAACATTCATTCATTCGAATTAGTTTACATTCACTAATTTATATTCAAGTTAGTTCACTTTTAAATCAAATCGCATTCAATTCTATTTATTCTTACTTCACTTTCAATTTGGATTCAACTATATATAGCTTTCATTTTCATTAATTTAATTTCATTAACACTTAATGAATCTCTATTCAATCAACTAACATTCATCTAACAATCAATGCATATCCAACACAACCAAATTTATTTACTTTACTTTCATTCAATTTGGTCCAACACATTTAATTTCAAATTGGTTTAACATTCAATTGACTTTCATTCAATTATTTAATTTCAAATTTCATTAGCTTAATGAATTAACACTTGCATTCACTATTCCATATCAATTTATTTACATTAGATTGATTGACATCCAATCCATTTATTAATTTAGTTGCTAATTCATTTTATCATTAAAGTTGAATTTCTTTATATAACTCAAGTTCACATTCATCACTTTATTTATTCACTTTACAATTTACTTCGATACCAAAATCAATTTTATTTAACATCACTTAAGTTATCTTTCATTTCAACTTCATTTACCTTCACTTTCACTATACAACTTAAGTTTACTTCTAATTTAATTGAAATTCTATTTTATTTAACTTTTTTACTTAAGTCAAATTCCATATCACTATTCAAACTCATATCTTGTTTTACTTAACAAAATAGTTTAACCACTTTAGCTATTGGTTTTACTTACCTTTTCACATTTTATAACTTATAAATCTTATTTATTCAACTTCCATAAACATTTACCTAAGTATACTTCCATTCACATTTTTATAATTCAAATCATGGTTATATAATCACTTTACACTTAGGTTCAACTTCCATTTCAATAACTTATCTTATCAAGTTAAAGTCCAATTCAATTATATTTAACTTTCCTTTAGTTAAATTTCAAATCATATAATTCACTTACTAACTCAAATTTCTTTCAACTTTACCAAAGTTAAATTTATATACTTCATATTATAAATACAAAACTCGTTCACTTATTTTTATCAATTTCAACTTGGATTTTTAAATCAAATTAGTTTATCAAAACAAAACTTCAATTTCAATTTATTATTGGTAGCAAAACCATCACATAGAAACTCGAAAATGATACTGATGATGCTGCAGTCATCACCCTTATTATTTCCCAGTAACAGTAGTGAATTCAGTGCTTTATATACTTTTAAAAATTATATTTTCTTTTATTCTTTATAAATCACATTTATAAATCTTTTACTTATATGATTTCACTATTTCACTTTACTTATATAAGATCATTCCAGATTTATTTATCTTACTTAGATTTATAATAGTATAACATCATTAACTTTGAAAAACAATTTTCAAAGTAAACGCTATTCAAATTTCCCCAATTCTTAATTTAAATCCCTTTTCATTTACAACTCAAATAGTTTCATTTCTTATATATAAGATTATTTCACAATTGTAAATCATATTAATTATACTTCCATACTATATAATTCATTTGCTTATACAATTTATTATCTTACAATTGTTGTTTTTATTTAGATTATTCAACATCTTTCATTAACTTACATATATTGTCATTTTCAAACAACCAAACAATCAATTTATATACAGTTTAATAATTTCTGAAAAATTATTCATATATAAAATATAATCTAGGTAATATTATTTCATTTACCCAATTTTAAAATAATACCATGTCGACTTGTCTCGTTTAAGTGTTTGGAAATCCCTATCAATAACATGGCGTCCCACATACCGACCAGAATTCACAAACAGCTCAACGGATAAGCAAACACAATATAAAATATTTTATACTCACTAACAAATACGCGCTCATATATATAATACACTCAAACTCAATCTAGGGTGCTACTGTCCCTATCTATACCGAGTACACATCAAAGCTTAGGAATATACAAAATCTAAGCTCCGATACCAGCTGTGACGACCCGAAAATCCATACCCTTTGAATCGACAATAATCCACACATGTCCGACCCAAAAAGCACAGACTGACAGAAAGTCAAGAGAAAGAAAACAAGAGAGAAGAAGAGAAGAGAAGAAAGAGAGAAGATAGAACCAAACAGAACAATACAGAATCTCACATCGCAGCGGAAAATATATAATACCATATCAATGATCTTTACAAAATAGAAACTGTATATACATACATCAATCAGAGTTCAACAATAAATCAGAGTTATCGGCTTGAACAGTTATAATAACCTGTCCTCACAATAGCTGATAATAAATAACAACTAAGCACGGCGAATAATCAAGCAAATACGAACGTACGAAATGAAGATCTCCAGCTCTCCTGCTGAAGCTCCAAAAGCACCAAAGCATAACCTGTAGATATACTCGGTCTGACCCGAGCATTGAAAGGGAAGAACGCCCGGATCAGTCTGGTAAATCAGCGTGAGAAACACACTCAACTGAATTTATTAAATTACCAAACTTTTCCTTAGTTTTCAAAACAAAAGTATCTCGTAAGACAAGTCCACACATAAACACGGACATGTTTTTACCTTACGATAACTAAAACATTTCATATCAAGTGTCATGTTATATTATAGTAGTGTCTACTATATACAAACAATATTAATCATAGCCGAAATTGTTACATTGATTAAATTCCAGCATATAGCCCAATTGGGTAATACAATCAAAATGGCGGGTACGTAGTGGAGTTTGGATTTCCATACAAATGACCAGGTGAAGGGACTACCTTCCGAAGGGGTACACCTCTAGATGGATGTCCCGAGGCACAGAACATCTGCCCTCTACCAACACAAGACCGGCCCACCTCTTACTAGATGGTACTGAATATGTCATCCTTCGGTCGTTACCGACCTCTCCGAGGGCCCTCTAGCATACAAACCACAATAATCAGATACACGACGTCATAGCGTGCAAAGATATATCTAGAAGAGGATGATCATATCCTGATGGGAATGACCCACTTAGCCCTGCTGCATCTAACCCTGTTTTGGTCATTTAAGGTTGATGAGGCTAGAGGTAACGATTACCTTTTACAATCACATATCACATCACTTAGAATGCCACACGACCATTTCCGTTGACTACTAATTGCCTTCCACAAAAATACAACCCTTAAGCACATACGTCTCAAGGAGGGTGTTAAGCTAAGAGAAGTTGCCTTCTCTGCCACCACTGATATACGTTTGTAAAAACCAATGTTCATAATCATTAGAAATGCAATGTCAGACAAACATCCATACAAGTTCTCCAGGAACAGGACAAACCGAAGGTACTTTCCTACCACATCCTGTCGAGAAATCCCTAGGATTAGTAGCGAATAGTCCTCGCATTGGATATTTCATAATAAAGAGACCACTGATACTGGATGTATATTGGGATTTTAATCCCCAAACGATCAACAAGCAGTCTCCCACTATGAAACTCCGAAAATCAATATCATCACAAGCAACCTGCATAATCGTCGCATATACGTTGGTACGAAGTGGTTTTCAGATAGATCTGATCCCGGTCTCTTCGCACCAACAACGCAAAAGCGTTTCTCAACCTCACACAGCAACTAAGTCTCATAGACTTATCACATTTCCAACTTTCAACTTGCTATCCTTCGGGCCAAGAAGGAAGCTCGATAGATTGGAGTAATACTCCGCACTATACGAATCAACATCCTCAACACAAACGATAATCAAGCCTACACAGAAGGCTACGTACTAAGTGTACGACTAAATAGTTCCCACATCAAGTTGAGGAACTAAAATTTTAGGCAATTTGATAGTCGGTTATTTAACTATCAAAGCAAACAAACAAATATTCAGCACTATAACAATCACTGGGCCCTTCAATTAATCTTTTATTAATTAAGTCACTTGCCAAATATTCACTTCAAATTATCTTTAAAAAGATATAATTCTCAAAACATTTCAATCATTGGAAAACATTTTCAAATACTTATTTAATAATAAGTAATTCACAATTCAATTATTTTCAACACTTAGAAAATATTACATACACTTAAAATACGATTAAGTATATATTTTATTCTTTAAGGAAATCATTCTCTTAAACATCTTTATTCGGGTCAAACGAATGTTGCGTAAAACATCGTTACGACAACCCAAAATCAGTAGTATAGGGCTTCGAAATTAAGATAGATATATAAATCCCAATACTATACAAAAACATTTCCTTTCGGAAATCATTTACTATAACAACAGTGTTATAGTCCATCATTTCCTTATTTCTCGAAAACGTCTATTTCAACAATGAATGTTGAAATTTATGGTTTCGATCCTTAACATATTTTAAAACAACTTCAAACCGTTTTAATTCTATTTAATATATCACTTCCTAAAACATTTATATAATTTTAAAATATTATTCACTGTCCAAAATCGTGAATATAGTCCATTTACCAAATCCAATATTTCTACACATTTTATTAAAGATAATCCACTATCCAAAATCGTGGATATAAATCTCTAACCACATTCAACACTTCTACATAATTAATTGAAGGATTATCCACTGTCCAAAATCGTGGATATATCTCCTTTGATAATTTCTATACTTACTTATCAAATTTATTTGATTTCGGATTTATGAAAGCATGTTTATAAATTCCATTTTCATTTTATAATAACTACTATATATAAAATCCCTTATTAACCAATTCCATTTATAACTCAATTTTATACCCAAAACCCCAAATTATAAGTTAATTACTTATAAATCATTTACTTATAAAATTCATTCGTTTAATAACTTCACAAATTATAAATCTTATTCACTTATAAAAATCCATTTAAATTTGGAAATCATCACTTTAATATTTTTATTATTTCAAAATAGGCCAAATGATGCAAGGGCACCAAATACATCAATCACGGCATCCAAACGTCATATATCATATGATAACAGCATATATCATAAATATCTGTAAATAAAATCAATACTGTTGAGGAATCCAGTTGGATCCCTCCAACCTGTCGCGTGCAACAAATATACATATTAGAATATGTGTACAATGTCCGCTACAAGGCAGACGCGCGTACAAAGGGTCATCCGCTCATACACGGGAACGTATTAGGTCTCATCTGCTCCAATAGGCAGGTATATATCCAAATACCAATCAATATATCATATATCATCCAAACAATCATCAATCATCATATAATAAATTATTTCTCACTTATATAAAAATATCAGTGAGTCAGAAAGAGTGAGTTGTACTCACATTGCTTTTAGTCGTCGCGTTAGCGATTTATTCCGATTAAAATTAAACGGGCGTTTAATTTCAACCAAAATTTTCACTAGCTCAAATAAATCCCAATCCAGCTCCATAATGTAGTGCTCGTTAATACGAACCCAATGCAATTCGTTTCGTGCGAAACAGATCTCGTATGAAAAAGTTAACGTTTTAAAGTTTGTACGAATTAAAATACATATAAATTTTCAACTTTATTTTTATTTTTCAAACCCTTTAATCTGGGCCGTGCATTTCTTTGCCCTAGAATCCTGGACGCTCACATTTTCTTCCTCATCCACGTTACTTCCAGGTCTTACACGCACAAAATGAACCCATAGCCGCATCCACTTCACGAATTTTCACGACTTATACGAGCAAATTGAAGACGATCGAACACCGCCATATCGAAGCGCTACTCGAGCACCACCATCGGCACAAATATGATGAAGCTCGGCTGCGTATTTGCATGGGAAAACATGTGTGAAGGCAGCACGAACGCGGCCCATTTCTCGTCAATCCGTAGCTCCAAATTCGATCGTAGCCGTTGAAGTGGAAGATCTCACTGCTCTCTACGTTTCTGTAGTTGGAAGTTTTGGATGAAAGTCGATGGATTGTGAGAAAATGGAGGAAGAAGATGGGAGTTTTCTGGCCATTGAAAACATAAGTGGCGGCTAGGGTTTTCTGACCTAGGGTTTTATTTTATTTTTGCAAATGAAATGATAGAGGTGCTTATATAGAAAATTCTCAAAACACTATTCATCCGAAATTTTCCGAACTCCAAACGAAGCGTGTCGACTGGCGTTTCTAGGGTTTACCCCATGTTTCGAACACAATGGAACATGTTTCGGAGGCTAATTCGATCGTATGTGCGAGTTACAGAAATAAAAGATCAAATTTAAATTAAACCGATTAAACTAATTTCCAATGCCTTTTGGCTTATCTCGGACAAACGGTAAATCCGATTGACACGAAATTTGAAATCTTACAATAATATAACATTACGGATCTAATGAAACTTGTTTCATCGAAATTCGAGACTGTTTGAAAAATGGCTATTTTAACTCGTCAATTAAATATTAAAATATTCAATTTCTGCAATTTAACTTTTAATTCAATTTTAAAAGTTATATAACATCATTCTAACTCCAATGTGATTTAATATAACTTTATAAATTATTTTTATTCATTTTAAATGCAAATTCTAATTATTTACGCAATTTCAAATATTAAATTAACAATTTAATTATCCAATTAAATCTAGATATTCGAAATATTATTTATTCAGCTTATAAATTTTGCTTGTGCATATTTAAAATCAATTAAATATACGAATTTCAAATGACTGAAATTCTGGGTCGTTACAATTTGGGCAGAGTAATGATAAGAATGTGTATAAAGAAATGTGGAAGAAGAAGAGGAGTGAAAACCAGAAAAATATATATTTAAATTCGTTCAAAACCACCCCTATTTATAGAAGAACAACAGCCATGTCCATTCGTGAAAGGATATGACGAATAGACACTTCCTTTGAAATTCAAAATTTTGAAATAAACTGCTACCATGTCGACATGGGGTACTTGAGTATGTCGACATGCCAAAGGAAATTTTGGTGATTTGTTTTTCTTTTGAAAATAACTTCTATCTTATATTAACTATTTTAAACTTTATAAATATACTCAACTATAGATAAAATACATAAGTAAATATAGAGAATAATATTTTGGTATATATATAAAATTTTACTATAATTTTATATTTAAATCTAAGTATAAATATTAAAAATTAAATATATTATTACTAAAAGATAGTTTAAGACCAAGGATAATTTGATTTTGAAATAAAGATTATTTTGAGGCTAAAAGTATTAAAACCAAGATATACGTTTTTGATTCTTCCAAAAGTAAGATTTTGAAAACATTTTGAAAACAAGATATAATTTAGTAAAACATTTTGAATAAAAGTTAGCGGATACAAAACAATATTCCACTAGATTTTTCGTAGGTTCCATCCTACTTAGGGTTCCATCTCTTTAATGGGCTCGAAGTGGATTCCATTCCACGAATAAATTGGATTTTAAGATGCCGGTGCTTTTCTAGAAGTTTTAACAAAATTCCTAATTAAATTACTTATCTTGAACTCTTGATAATCTTGATACTCATGAGTCTTCAATCTTGATATCTTGAATCTGTATACTGTACTGTAAAGAACCGCAAATCCGTACTCCTTTGAGTTGGCAACATTCCACAACAACCCAATGAAAATACTTTTAAAAATGGATATGGAAAGCACGTTCCCCGGTGGATCACAGTTTTACCCGGTGGTTACGCTACTATCCCAGTAGAAACGCTTGTAATCTGTAAATTTCACATCTCTTGAATTTCGCCATGGTTGTTGCCATAGATCGCGGTTCACACGGCGGTTACGCTACTATCCCAGTAGAAATGCTTGTGACCGTAGGCATCTCGCCCCTCAAATACGCTTTGGCCTCTAGATCGCAGTTTACGCGGCGGTTGCGCCACTATCCCAGTGGAATCGCTTGTAACTGTAGGCATCACGCCCCACAAATTACGCTAGCATACATCATCAATTCACATGATGTAGATACAACAGATTTTATACTTTTCAAATTATTCTAAAGTAGTGAAATGCAGACTACAATATCAAAGTTCAGGTCAGACCAGGGGAACAACAGAGACATGCTAAATAAAGTCAAGTGGGCTACCAATATACAACTCAGGTCAGTGACCACTTCAAATGGGCAGGCCACAAGGCATATATATATATATATATATATATATAGATATAACCCCACTCATTCACATACATATATGCATCAGAAGTATACGTCTAAATTTGTTATTAAGTGATGTTACTCACAGTATTCTTAAAACTTGGATCTTGCAAATTCAAACATAAATTGTTCAAGCATCAAATCTTAAAGGAGGTTGAGGGGTGAAATTTCAGATTTTTAAACTTATCCTATGACTGTAAACATCAATCAAGAGCATATACAGGCATTTTTAAACAATCACACTATAAATATAAAACAGCATATCAAGGCACAGAGGTAGATAAGTGAGTTTGCTCACTGCAGATTCAACAAAGTATGGTAGAACCGAAACTATGTTATTCAAGCAATTTGAAAAGTCAGAAATCAATCTCCGGTATCAAAATCAACTCAACTAAAACAATTCGAGGCCGTGGTGACCAAGTAAAGTAACTGAGTTACGAATCGACACCGAGAGTATCAGGTGTCAGATTTTATACAAATTGTAACTTAATCAGGAAAGATTCATCGAAACAAAAACAACCTAATTACCAATCTCGAAGTTGGTGATTAAAAATCAAGTTAAAGCCTGGTAATAACGAAATCAAGTTGAAGTCGATATCGAAACAGTTCAAAAATTTACCAAAAACCATATAGTTGAAACAGTAAAATATCCATGTATGCAAATTTAATTAAATCACCAAAAACATCAACATCGAAACAAATCGAATGGCTGAGACGAAGCCCAACAAAAATCAGAGAAAATCAAACTCGAAACAGAGATGACAGAGAATATTGAATAGTTCAAAATCAACATCGAAACCAAAATCAACTATCGACAACGGGTATTGATTAGATGTGAGGGCCACTCACCTTTCACCGAAGCGAAGACGAACGAAGTAGAGACGCGATGGTGAGGAACGAGCAAGGTGAATTCGAAACCGTGGCGGCAAAAATCGATCAAAGCCCTAATTTTTTTTGGGGACGAAGAAGAAACCCGTGGCCGCCATTTAATTTTTTTTCCTTTTCGTTTGATTTCTGAAGTGATGGAGGAAAGGGGGTATCGGCCATGCTTTGAAGAGAAGGGTGCATGATTTTGGGCGTGATGGAAGGCATGAGTGAAGGCATGATTTTAGGCTGAAACAAGGGATTGGGTTAAGGCGTGTTTGTAGATGATAAAAGTAAGGCAGTGGTACTCATTATATTACATATATTATTATACTATTATCATTATTTTTCATTTTTAAATTCAATCTGTTTTGTAAAAATTCTCTGACACGTTTATATGTCGTATACTCACATATCAACTCAGAACGTTTCATTTAAACCAATTAAATAAATCCATTCTTTTATATCAACAATAATTTATAAATCAAAATTTCTTATTTACTTATGAATCTAGGTTCAAACTTTATTTTAACACTTAAAAAAATGTAATACTCGGGTCAGACCTAGTATTTTACAGCTTGAAGATTTTCGGGCAGCGAAGATAGAGAGAGAGAGAGGGGAAAATGCTTCACTTTAGCTTTTTAGGGATTTTTTGTACTTAGTGAAATATTCCGCTGTATAAAATTTAATGTATTGTACAAACTCTGATATATGTAAGAAAAACTCTTTTATGTGAAATATTATGATTATTCTGTGATTCTGTGGCTGATTCTGTTTAAACTCTATAAACTGAATAACAATCCGTCATTTTGAACGTTTCAAGTTGGTTTAATTACCGACTGGGGGCGGTCAAAAGGGCGGATCGTTACAAAAAGTGGTATCTGTAACGACCCGCCCTTCTGACCGCCCCTAGTCGGTAATTAAACCAACTTGAAACGTTCAAAATGACGGATTGTTATTCGGTTTATAGAGTTTAAACAGAATCAGCCACAGAAACACAGAATAATTATATTTCACATAATGAATTTTTCTTACGTATATCAGAGTTTGTGCAATGCATTAATTTATACAGCGGAATATTTCTTTAAGTACAAAATTCTCAGCCACAGAAACACAGAATAATTATATTTCACATAATGAATTTTTCTTACATATATCAGAGTTTGTGCAATGCATTAATTTATACAGCGGAATATTTCTTTAAGTACAAAATTCCCTGGAACCTGTGCACAGGTTCCACGGAATTTTGTACTTAAAGAAATATTCCGCTGTATAAATTAATGCATTGCACAAACTCTGATATATGTAAGAAAAATTCATTATGTGAAATATAATTATTTTGTGTTTCTGTGGCTGATTCTGTTTAAACTCTATAAACCGAATAACAATCCGTCATTTTGAACGTTTCAAGTTGGTTTAATTACCGACTAGGGGCGGTCGGAAGGGCGGGTCGTTACAAAAGTGGTATCAGAGCATGTACAAGAGAAGCATAGGCAGTAATATGATATACAGAGGACTTGGAGCATTAGTTCATGTTAAAGAACAAGGTTAGTATGGTACCAGTTCAGTCCATTTATAAGTTAAGTACTTATAATCCATTTATTTACTAAATCATTCTTCAAAACATTTGAAATCAATTTTCAAAAGAATTCAGAATCAAATTCCCAAGTTATAGTTCAATGATCCCCTTGGCTATACTAAATTGACATGTCATTTATTTTCCAATTATTACTTTGGAGATATTCAAAATATTGGATTTAAACCAATTCATTAATTCACTTAACTCAGTTTTCATTCTTGATACCTACATGGTTAAATCCTGCATATACATATATGTCTAAACTATAATGTTAGTATTTATATTTTATAATCTTATTCTAAGGTTGTTGTCATCAAAACTATCATCTCAAAGACTAACACTAGTAGCATTGTAAGCGATAGAGATTTCTTATTCACCGACGAGTTCATGAAGAGTCTACAGGAAATTTTAGGAACCAAGCTCAAGATGAGTACCGCTTACCATCCATAGACCGATGAGCAAATGGAAAGAGTTAACAAAGTCTTTGAGGATTTGTTACGAGCATGTGTGTTAGATTTTGGAGGATCATGGGAAGACTATCTACACTTATTCGAGTTTTCGTATAACAACAATTATTAGACTGGTATAGGGATGACACCATTTGAAGCTTTGTATGGAAGACCATGCAAATCTCTCGTTTGTTGGTTAGAGAGCAGGGATAGGTTGGTTCTTTGTCCAGATTTGGTTAGAGAAGCTGCAGAAAAGATTGAGTTGATCCGAGCTAGGATGAAGGATGCTCAGTCTAGGCAAAAGAGTTATGCAGACAAAAGACGGAATGACTTGGAATTCTCCGTTGGAGATCATGTTTTCATTAGGGTGTCACCAATGAAGGGTGTGACTCGATTTGAGAAATCATTGAAGTTGGCACCAAGATTCGTAGGACCATTTTCTATTGTAGAGAGGATCGAAAAACTCACACATAGAGTAGAGTTACCAAATAGTTTGGTAGGACTCCATGATGTTTTTCATGTTTCTCATCTAAGGCAGTGTGTTACGGATCTGGAGTCTTCTATAACACCGATTGTGTTAGAGAACTTCGTAGTAGAACCAGACTTGACTATAATTAGAAAGCTAGTTCGGATAGTTACGAGATATGAGAAGAGACTTAGAAACAAGACAGCCAGATTAGTGAAAGTCCAATGGAGCGACGATGAAAGAGACTGTACTTGGGAAACTGAGAGCAGAATTCGAGATGCGCATTTTGACTTGTTTGATGGTATGTTTTACTTTTTCGATTGATTTCTTGAGTACCTTGTCGTAATTTCAAGGGCGAATTCTTTAAGGAGGAGAGTTTGTAATGACCCTAATTTTTAATAACATTGCTTAGTAACATTTAATTAGGTAAATTAAATGAAATAATGTAAAATGATTAGGGGATTGAGATTTGTGAATAAACTAAGGGGTAGTCGTGCCTAAGAGAATAAATGAACTAAAATGAACTAAAGTAAAATGGGTAAAGGAAATAGGCGAGGGACAAATTTGGAATAAGAATATTCTAATACCCTAAGCCCTCAGGAATTCATTTCATACGCTCATTTGTAATACCAAACTAAAATAGAGGTCGACCACCATTAGCAAGAACAAGAGGAAGAAGATAAAGGAAATCAAATGAAGGAAGTTTAATCAAAATCAAATCCATTCAAATCTCAAACTCCTTAATCTCAAAGCTAAGGTGAATGATAACTACATCTCACATTTTCTATTGTTTTCGGTTTTAAGGTTAAACCCGGTTTACTTTCAAAGTTTATCCATGTTTTTGAATGATAAAAGGTTTATATGTGCTTGTTGATGATTTATGCTTTCATATAGGTTTTATGATATGTTTTGATGTGAAAACCCTATCAAATGACATCCAAATACTTTGCAATTTTAGATTTAGATCAGAAATGATATTTTAGAGATGGGTTTCAATTTTCATAATTTTCTGAATTTATGTGGATTTAATATTAATTTTCTAGTGAAGAAAACGATGATTTTGGGTTTAAAATAATTTACGGCTAAATTATTTATGTTTTGCGTCTGAAATTAATATATGTTGGAAAACATATAAAAAATGATTTTCTGGAGTTTTTGTAGAATATCCCTAAGTGTTATAATATATATATATATATATAATTATTTAAGGTATGAGACTTAAATGTTTTATATATTTATAAAAGGAGAAAGGGTATTTTGTAAATAAATAAAATTATTTATTTCTGAAATATTGGCAGCACATTAGAAAAGAAATTATCAACCAATAATATTTTGATAAACAAGGCAGGTTAGTTGAAAAGAATTACTTAAAAAGGTTAGAAATCGGTTTAAACATGCTTTTTACATGTTTTACCACTTCCGACACATAGCTTTCGACCGTGTTCCTCTACCACCATCACCATCAAAACCAATGTGCATGGCATCAAAGACTTGGTGCACAACGAATTGGATATAGACGGAACGTATGAAGTCGAAACTAGGGGTTTCAAAGGGGTCGAAGCGCTACTTTGCTTTCAAATAGAAATGCGATTGCTTTGCTTTCGATAGTAATGATTTCGACTTGATTGGTTTCCGACTGGGTCAAATTGATTTAAGGAATGGTTTCGAAAGAGGTTGTGCCTTTGTTTTAAGTAAATGCTTTCGAATGAGATTGAAACCCCTAGCTGCCGCTTTTCTACCTTTCAAAGCAAATGGTTTCGGAATGTATACTTTGTTTTAAAACCCAAGCTGCTTCTCCAATACTTTCGAAGGGTTGGTTTCGACACCATCACTTCTTTACGTAGAAAATGCTTTCGAAAGAGTGCTTTCGATTTAAATGTTTTATGACCCTTTTTCTCTATTGAAGGTAGAACCCAAAGGTTACGAAGGAGATAGTTTTAAATGGTTTTGAAAGGTTGATCCACATATTTTACTTGAACCCAAATGGTTTTGAAAGGTTTGATATTTTAATGCTTTCGAAAGATTTTAATGAAGGTTTCGAAGGGGCAATTCCCTAATGGTTTCGAAAGGATTGAAAGAAAAGGTTTTCCAATGTTTTCGAAAGGCAATGCTCAAGTGTTTTAAAGATAGGATATCTAAGGTTTTACACCTTTCGAATGAAAGTTTTTCAATGGTTTCGAAAGGTTTATATGAATGGTTTCGAAAGGAATATTTTGGCCTTTCGGCCTAGGTTATAAAGGGTTTACTTGGTTTGAAAGGGATACTTTAAATGGGATTGAAATGGGTACCCTCAAAGGTTAAATGTTTTCATCAACAAAGATTTGTGTAAAGTATATATAACATGACAAGGTGACTTAAGTAAAGCATATAGTATATTTTCCTTGTTTAAAGTATTATTTAAAGAGTTAAATAATTTTGAAAGAAAAGGTTTTGAAGTAAAATTTATGGGTAGTTAACCCTAAGTAAAATGACTAAGATATAAGAATACCTAATGAGGCTGGTATAGGTCGTGCCCTATACATTAACTATTGGCCCTAACTAATTAATTGAAAGCTCCAGTGTGTAGGGCTTTGTCACAGGTGAGACTAATGATATTACATATAGAAAGGAATATACACGTACATAGATAGGTTATTGGCGAGCCCGCAAAACCATTATGATCAGTTGACATGGAGAAAGTAAGTTAGGAATAGACCGTCCGGAAGAGGAGTATCTAGTTAGATTATTTGTTTATATTGTCCGGTAGGCTCGGGCCAGCCGTAGGTTAGCAGTCAGCCAAACAAAACTATATTGTTTGGACAGATAGTCCATTTGTTACCTAATATATATGTTTACATGACAATGCTTTACGGTTTTAACCAGTTTTGTTTGCACGATTATGATTTGCAAAAGATATGTTTTAAAAAGATATTAGTGAGGGGAAACCCGTCCTGGTAAGCGGCGTGGTCTCACTTAATATCAAATAACCGAGATATATAGTATTATTCACCCTAGGCTTTGTGTTTGACTCGAAGTTTATGTTTTTCCCCTTAAATTCTCGGGTGCTCAAAATTGATTGAGTAGGGTGAGGGTTGACGATTTTCAAGTTCTTAGTAGGTTGGCAAATAAAGCTTCCGGAGACGAGCATGTAGCTGACAAATAGCTATTTAGGAGTTGCTGTTTCATTTTTTTTATTCCGCTATGTTGTATTGAGTCAATTATGACTATATAGTACTCTGGTCAACTAAATGGGCATCTTCATATGTCGCTCTTTACGTATTTTGTAATAATTATATTCGATTTGAACCTGGAAGACGAATGAGATTATATAATGGAATATGAAACATGTTTTATGTAATGTAATCACAAAATTTGTTTTATGAAATATGTGATTTTGTTTCATATTCATGTGCTTCTGATAGTATGGATACCATTAATATTATCATATTTGATCACCGGAGTTAATATTATGGATGACTGCAGCATCTGCAGCGCTTAGCTTCAAACCTCCGATAGAGGATATTACATATAATTTGGCATCGAATCATTTACGACGAATTTATGTGTGCCTAAGTTGTCCAACCTAGTTTAGTTGTTATTTTGAAATAATTCTGATTGAATTACCTTTAATTAGATATATATGCATGCAACATGATTGTTTTAATATTTGCTATAAAATAATTTAAATTAACTTTCATTTAAATATTGATTAAAAACATTTTTTGATCACATCGACTTTAATTACTTGAACTTATTTTAAAGTAAAAACATGTATCATGTGGTTGTTGTTTGAATAATTTCGGGTAGTTTTTTTTTTGAAATGGTACTTTACATACAACGTGTTACTGGGACAACATATCACATGTTAATAAACGTTCGAATCACGTTACGCAAGTATCGAACTTGCGACATCTCGCAACAAAACCGAACCACTTAACCACTTAGACAATGGTGCTTGTCCTAATTTTGGGTAGTTGTTTATAAAGTGTAAGACTTACTTCAATTTACAACACACAAGTGGATTTTCATGTAAAATCTTAATTTGACTCATTTTCTGAATTGAAGGTAGGATTTAAAATTATTAACTTTAGATTCATTTATGTATATATTAAATTGCAATCTTCAAATACACAAATTGTTTTATATGTCAAAAATATTGTTTACAAATAAACATATGTATGTGTATCTTTTTAACTTCGATTTTAAAACAGACTTTTATGTGAAACTATAAAATTTATTTTAACCCTTTCTTAATACACACAGATAGACGCACATGTATGCATATATATTTTAACGATCAAAACTCTGAACAACAAAAGCATGTGTAAATTTAGTCATAAATGTCATTTAATAAATAAATCTAATTATCGAGAGAGAAATCAAAGGTTTCTCTCTATATAGATAAAGTCATATTTTCCTTCAATTAATCGTATAAGTTAAGACAGAGAAACAAAATGTTTCATTTTTATATTATGCATTGTGCGTTGCTGTTATATACATACACACTGCTTATATGTTGCACTTACGTTTTACACATATGAATGTAGTATATGCATTTATTATTATTTATAATTAAATTCAAAGTAAACTTAAAACTTCATTTTAACAATTTAAATAAAATAAGATTTTATTTAAAATTTTATTTTAGATTTGATCTAAAATCCATTCAAACTTCAAAGGTCTAATAGATCTGAAATAGTTTTTTTAAAAAAATCTACTTATTTCATCTGCTTTGGGTTGGTCCGGTTTCAACAAAAGACACAATGTACTTGCAATAAATGGACCAACCAGCATAACATTTATTCAACGTCCATCTATATATTATTGGTAATGAAAATTCATGGGATTTCCGCTTTATTCTTCTGAAATTTTAAAAAGGCCCTGCATAGTATCTCTTTATGATCATTCATTAATGGAATCTCATCATTGGTTTGCAATCTCCACCATCACCTTTTTAAATCATTTTCAATGCACTATCGATTTGTATCATACAACATCATTAAAATTGTTTAAAATAAAGTTGGTGTGAACATCAAATATTTTACACTTATAATATATATATATATATATATATATATATATATATATACTCTGTTAAAATTTATTAAATAAAAAGTAAAAACATTGCACAGTAGTGCGATTTATGCTGGCTATTCGAACAAAATCGAATTGGAGTATTCCTTGGATCCATAAACAAAATCATTGCGTCCTTTTCCAACGAAGCCTGCCCCCGTTACCAGCCCGACTGAAAGTATTTGTAGTTCAGCCCTCCTTGTTTTTAATTTTCTTACTCTTCGACATATACTGAAATTGAGGGTTTAATACCATATACGTCTCTCTTCCTCCCTAAACAAAAGGTCAGATTTTCCTGCTTTCAATTCGATTTTGAATCCGGCATCATGTCATCTGGAAATCAAGGTATAATTTTTATTCGCAACTTTATTCTGAGTTAGATCTGCTGTGAATTCAAAATCTCCTGTTTTTAACCTTCCATTTCGTTATTGGAAAATAATAACACTGTTTTGAACGATTTATCAATCGTTTTATTTTTGTCGTCAATTTCATTTGTGTAGTGTTTGCTTCTTCGTTATCTCGGTGCGTTACAGATCTAATTTGCTGTGATCGTTTTGCTCGTTTTAGTGCTTTGTCTACAATTGTTATAAACAAATCGGATGATGTTCTTTCACAGATGATAAATCCAGCTCTTCAGAAAACAACAGCTCAAAGAGTGAAGCAAAGATTCCTACAATGCCTGCTGGCTTCCCGGGTTCTTTTGATATGTCTGCTTTATCGGATCTGCTAAATGTAAGTTTTTCTCTTACTTTTCTTTAGATTTATTTAGCTTAATTTATGATTTTTAGTTTGTGATGGTTGATGCATACGATTATGTCATTAGAACATGCAGTAATCATTCAGTAATATTTTGGTGTGATTGGGATTATAATTCAGTTGAACTTTGGGTATATTAACCGAATATTATCATTTTGTTCTTAAAAATGAGATCATATGGATCTATGTCGATGCGTACAAGGTAAATATCACATATACAGCATATACTGCAGTTGTATTTACTTATGATATATAAATCAGGGAACGGATGCTTCCTCTTACCCTTTTGCGAGTTCACCTTTTATTTCATCCTGTAATCTTTTGAATTGGTTTTACATGATCTAGATGATTTTTTCGTCAGAATCACCAGAATACCTCTAAAATATCACAACCTAATGCAACTTAAGTTTCTTAATAAAGTTAACAAGACGTTTGATATCACATCACACCCATCTGGATTTTGTTTTATATAGCAGTTTGGACAAGAACAATAGGGTCCACATAAAAAAGTTAATGTATTAAGGCCTACATAAAGGGTTATTTACTTTGCCAGGGACCAATATATTGTAAACTAGTTTGTTTCAATAAACTAGAGCAAAACCAGCCAAGCGGTGACGCCCCATCCCGAAACCCGCACTAACAAAGAGTATTACTGGGTAATACTGTCCGCTAATGCGGAGAATATGGCTGGTTAGAAGCGACCATCTATAGTCTTGTCTTAAATATCTATTGAATACGTCGATTAGTGCTGTATATTAATTTTTTTGATATTTCAAGTGGATCGACATATCCAATAAATGCTTAATACAAAACTACAGGTGGCTATAGAATCAGAACAAAATACAACTCCTCAAATGTATAACATATCACAGAACAACAAACAGATATATATACATATATATTGATACATCCCAATACAATACAATAATACATCATAAGTGGTATGACGACCACAACATACACACGAGTCAAAACAATATATATATATCAGAGCAGCGACAAAAAGACTACAACAAAAAGGCTAGCAGATAAGTCCATGCGGAAACAGAATATGCTAAGTCCATAAGGGCACCTAACCTGAAACACCTCGGTCTGACCCGAGTATAAAATACACGGTCAGTCTAGCAGTTTAAGAGGATATACGATAATATAATCACAAGGTAAGGTGGTAATCTTCTCAAGCGAGAAGGAATAATTCAAGGGTATATGGTTACTTCACACGACATAACTAAGTAGGTTAGTAATTTCAAGTGATATAAGGATATAACTAAATATGAGTGCAATTCAAAGGCGATAAAACTTCATAGCAAATCTCACAATAAAAGCACGCCTCATCTCATCGGCGTATCACAAAATGTCAAATATGAATTAGGAAAAACATAACTCCAAAGAGGAGAAATCCCAAACCCGCCATATCGGCAAACTCAAAAGCAACTTAAAAAATCACCATCTCAAAATACGCCATATGACAAATGCATATATCTCCATATAGGAGGATATATTTTCAAATAAACGTCAAAAGGCAAATCTCAAATCTCAAATATAGAGCTCGATAAGAAGTTCAATTTTCAATGATGTAATCACCATATATAATATCTCGAACGACTCAAATGATCAATAATGTAATAGGCGATACACTTGGAAAATCACAAAGAAATTAATGAAACTATCTCAAAGATATAGCACGTGCTTATGGCCGAAGCCCGCTAAGTACTGTTCTCTCAAAATAAGGCGCCACGTCCCTTAGACAAACGTCCCAAGGACAAATAAATACGTCTCTTAGACAAACATACCGTGAACTGAACATGGGGCTAGTAATTAAAATAATAATGACATCATCGTTTTAAATATAAAACAACTGGATTAGCCACAACACAATCAAATATGACTTGTTTTGTGAGTCGTGGCTGGTTCAACTCGTTTTGGTGGTTGGTGAACTGAATGGGAGATTGGTTATTAAAATGACAATTATATCACCGTTTTAAATATAAAATGGTGAAACGTTTGCCATTTTAAATAAAATGGAAAAGATTTCGACGTTTTATATTTAAAATTACCATTTTATTGTCCCAACAACGTTCACTGCAATGACTAGTTTCTAATGGCTGTGTTACTTCCCTATGTTACTTCCCCACAACGTATATACTACTCTTCCTCTTTTCATCCACCACAACAAACTTCTAATACATTCTTCTTCTTCTACACAATAATATCTTTATCCGGTAAAAAAACCAACAAGTAAAAAAAACAAAAATCCGTCACTCCACAAAACCAAACATTGAACCTATCATACACTCCCATCGCTTATCGAGACGTCCGTCCTCGCAACCAACAATAAATTTCTACTGCAACACGAATATTGATATATGCCATTTAAAAACGTTCACTATACTCAACTTTGCTATCCCTACGTTCCACCTAGCATCCCTCACCATCCACAACTTTACCATCATTCTAGCGCACCTCAATCGTACTACTCCCAACTCGCCATTCATCAACTTGGCACGTATGAAAATTATTCATTTTCACGTTGTGGATGACGCAAGGTGATCAATAACATCTTCTTAGTGCGTCATAACTAGATTTTCGTAATCAAGATATTATGCGGAAACTAGCCGTAATAACTAGATTTTCATAATCAAGATATTATGTGGAAACCAACATGACAGGTTCTCTTGCGGTCATAGCACTATAACCGCAAATGTTGATGTTACAGGTGGAAGTCGTTATGAAGAACCAAAAGATGTAGAAATGGAAGCAACTGAAGTGGAGGCAGAAAACGTTGACGAAGACAATGAAGATGTTGAAGAAATGCAAATTCCTCAAAATCTGGAATATAACAAGAAGAAAAGGAAGTGAAAATGCTTAAGCAGTATTTTAGGAGGACTTCGTAGGGTTTCAACTTCAGCTGGAATATAACAAGAAGAAAAGGGAGTGAAAATGCTTGAGCAGTATTTTAGGAGGACTTCGTAGGTTTCAACTTCAGCTAGAATTGTAGGTATTGAAGAAGTTGATAATGGTGAAGATGAAGCGGAACCAAACACGACAAGGAAAGCAAGTAAAATTTATCCGCAATAGTATATATCGCTTGCTAAATCTTAGATTATAATATTAAACAATAGTATCACATGGAATATATGTGAAAGACGAGAAGTTTTGACAAAAAGTTGTCAACTTCTATAATACGCTAGAGCCAATAAAAAGGACTTGGGCTTCATTGAGAGGAGGTTATTGATTAATGAACCATGCATGACAAAACTATCTGGCAATACTAAGCAGGCTTGAAAATAGACAACAAGCGGTGCTGCTCCTTCCAACGTTGTAAGTTTGGTTACAATTGTCATCTATAGTTTGAGATTCTATAGTTTATCTACACATTTTTGGTTTTATAACAAATAGAAGAAGCTCGCAAGGCTTACCAAAATCATTACGACCACCCTCCAAATTTCAATAGAGCTTTGAAGTGTTTTTGTCTCTACCAAAGTGGAAGAACCTAAACAACTTAGTATATGTGCAACAGAACAAGGTAAGAACGAACTACTTTGATTCTAGTACAAGCAGCAACCTTAGTTCTTAAGAAAGATCATCATTGTTTGGAAACGCTAATGGTCGTCCACGTGAAAGAAAGAAAAAAATGAAAATTCTTGAGCGATATGTTAGGAGGACTTCGTAGGGGTTCAACTTCAGCTGGAATTGTAGATATTAAAGAAGTTGAAAATGAAGCGAAACCAAACAAGATAAGGAAGAAACAAGTAAAAATTATTCTGCAGTGGCGCGTATCGCTTGGTAAACCTTGGATTATAATAAAGGTGAAACCCAATGCGTGAGGCTTCCGCACGATAATAGGTTTTAGGAAGATCGATTATGTACGCAGCCTTTTTCTCGTATTGCGAAGTGGCTGTTTCCGGATTCGAACGTGTGCGTTCAGATCACCATACGGATGACCTGACCGTTGTGCCAAGACTCCACCTCAATAATATAGCGAAGAATAACATGAAAGACATGAAGTTTTGACAAAAAGCTACCGACTTCTACCATATGCTAGAGCTAGTAAAAGAACTTGGGCTTCATTAAGAGGAGTTTATCGAGTAATGAACCATGCATAACAAAACTATTTGATAATATCAAGCAGGCTTGAAAATAGACAATAAAGCGATGCTGCCCCTTCTGATGTTGTAAGTTTGGTTTTGATTTTCATTTATAGTTTTGAGATTGTATAGTTTATTCATACATTTTTGGTTTTGTAACGGATTAAAGAAGCTTGTAAGGCTTACCAAAATCAATACGACCATCCATTTAAATTTCAAGAGTGCTTTGAACTGTTTTTGTCTCTACCAAAGCGGAAGAACCCAAAAAAACTTCATACATGTGCAACGGAACAAGGTAAGGAGGACGAACTACTCTGATTCTAGTATATGTAGCAATCTTAGTTCTCAAGAAAAATCATCATCGTTTGAAAATGCTAATGGTCGTCCGCGTGAAAGGAATAAGTTAGTTCAACTGGAGCTGCGAAATGCAGAGTTTGTGAGATTCATGGAGGCTTAAGAAAAATTTGTTTTCGAAACAAGAGGTAACGGACAAACTTCAAAGAAATTTTGCAAAAATCAAGAAATGAGTTTCAACAAATGCTTATGCAAGATCGTGAGTTTAAGGAAGAAGCTGAAGTACAAAAGAAAGCTAGGTACATGGAGAGAAACATGATTAAACTTAGAGAAATTTTATTCTTATCCATCGTTTCTATTAGTTGATCCACAACTAATTTGTCAATTTATCCACATGTGTGTGCGCTCAAATGCAGATTTATCACGCTTTATACTATTGATTTTTGTGAAGTTTTCCTTTTCTTTTAGGCTTTCCTTTAAGCTTTTATTTTTATTTGGTGGTTCCATATTTGTACTTTCAGGATATTAACCCGCAACAAAAAGTACACGTGATTCAAGCTATTGATTAAGAAACAATAAATAGTAAAAAAAGTTCAATACCATACATACGTCCTTGATCACTTTCAACATTTTTAGTTGTTGCTTCTCGGCAGAATGATAAAATTTACATAAAAACGTGGAGATTTCTGGGTTAGGAGCAAGTGGACTATCAACAATCTCATAGACAGCATCATTAAGTTTTCTCCAAAATGGACAGGTTAACGGTAATAAGATCAACCTATTCTCTTGTTTTAACTGCACGAGCTTATGTGCGCAAGGAAGACCATGTGTTCATGTAATTATGCAACCATGTTTGGAAATATCTAAACAACATTTGTTGCATATAACTCCTTCCTTCCATCTCAATAACTCAATGTTTAGCCGTAAATTGTAAATTGTTTGCACCGTAGAGGCATTATTTACATTATTTTCTTTGAGAATATGGAGCACTTTCCTTGCTTTAAACCACATGCACTCAACTTTATTACTTATATCTCTTTATTTTTTGTAAGTCTACCAACATATGAATGTCCTTCAAGATTTGTATTTTTTTTTCAATGCATGATTATGATGTCCACAAATAACTTTCGCTCTCCATTGATCAAACATTGACAGTTTAACTCATTTCAATTAAAAAGGACATCCACATTTGTTTGTTTGTCTTTCTTGCATTTACTTGTTTGTTAGTAGGTGTCTTTTCGTTGATCCCAACGTAAAATCCACTTCTCTTACACCAATATGATATTCGATCTCTACGACCATTTTTTGAATTTTCACATTGTTTAACAGTAACAACTACCTCATACGACTTTTCAACATTTTTGCACCATTCAGTAAGTTCGTCACGTGAATTAAAGATCTGAATTATACATAAAAAATTAATTGATTTTTTATCATCTATGCAACGTTAAAATTGAAAATAATACATCCCTTACTAGTTCGAAATGCAAAAGTGCAATTCCAGTCTAGTACTTGATCTTTTGAGCATAGTAGTTCACTATCATGAATGATAAAATATCAGATTAAACATAAGAAAGCAAAATAAAACTCTGTATTAAACAATCATAAAAATTAAATTTTACTGTACTAAAAGTTGATTTCTCGAGATTATCTACACATTGCTCAACTACATCATTGTTGTGTATGTTCTCTTGTTTTATTATACTTGCATCTAACCGCTCCCCATTTGTTAAAAGACTTGAAAAATAAAAATAAACGACTAGTTTTTTTTTTCTTTTTTCAACTAAATATTCAGCGACACACTATAATTTCATGCATTTATTACACATTAGTTTGAATTCTCGATAAATCAGCAATTGCTTTTGCATTATGATATTGTTTTAAAAGATAACTAAATTTATAAGCAAAACTTTACGTATAGATCCATCTTAGAATAAATATGCTTTTTTTTTTGAAATACGGATCTTACCTCAATCTTCCACTCTTCTACTTTAAATATGCATTAGGTTATCTTCATGTTGCATGAAAATAAGAAGAAGTCTGATATGACGATCTTTGTTTTGTATTGTTTTCTTGATTTTGATTTAACCCTAAGATGATGTATTTGTGACTTGATTAGCCAACGAAAGAAAGAGAACCATGAGAAGAAGATGCAACTAAACCTTGTGTGGATTAACTAATCAATTTTCAAAAATTAAAGAGACCATAAAAGTGGGAAGTAATCCAAAAAATTAGGATGGGTGGATAGAAACAAAATTTTCCTTAAACTTATCACCTGCGATTTTAGCCACCTTTCTCCTTTGCAACAAGAAATGATCATCGAAGAACTAGAATCTCATCAAAGAGAAAGTGGAAGTGGAAGCGGTATTTCTAGAGATAGACATTGAATATAAAACCTTGTTTTTTTAGCGTCTGTATTGTTGATAATATATTTGGATGATTAACATGTTTGGACCGAGCATGCTTTTGTAATGTATGATTTGTATTTCAATGCAAGTATATTTTGTTTGTCATAATTTGCTATATTAGTAAGAAATAAATATTTACTACTCCATATACTTACCTGTAAAGCATTATACAACTAAAAAGACACTACTCAATAAAACATTATTGTTCAACAAACAACCAAACAAACAAAATCGCAAACAACTTCACAATGAACTCAATAAACACTTCCATAAACAACTTAGCAAGCAAACTACTTAGACATGTATTATTGAGTAGTTCTCACATTCATTCCCTTATACGTCCATAAGTGGTCTACTAGTTAGTTATGTAATTTAAACGTCCACGAGTGGTCGACTAGTCAGTTATGTAATTTAAAATGTCCTGTTTGATTCTCGATATGCTTTACCGTTGAAATATATTATTTTATTGAGTTAATGTTTCTTCGTAAATCTGAAACCCTGCCTACAAAACACTGAAAGTACGTTCGATGTTTATGTAGCTTGACACTTTCTTTGTGTAATACTTTTCTTTATCGTTGCTGGGGATCTGAACTTTTGGACTAATATTCTTCACTTCGAGTATATTCTATCTGCAAGGCAGTATCACATTTGGTGCATCACATTATCAATTTGGTGCATCAATGTCCGATGACATTCCATTTACCACGTCTGAGAACAAGCAAGATTGTTTTAAAAAGTTGATATCATCTAACGAACCGGTAATCCAAAAAATGCATGTCAAATTCATGAATCATCGGATGCTACAGCTTCAAGAATTATGGTTGGTATCTTTTTATATTCGATGAACATTCCTTTTCCGTCGGTTGGATAGTTTTTAAATGTCCGGTGCATACATTCCAAACTACCTAACATACTAGAAACCCCTTGTTTTTTCCATAGCCATCAACCTAGCGATATCAGTTGGATCGATGTCTGTAAGTATTTAGTATCGAATTTCACGATTACTGTTTTATAGAATTCCTTCATATACTCTATCACCGTTGATGATGCAAGCATGAAATATTCATCTAGTTCATCACTGGTCATTCCATAACTTAGCATTCACAAAGTAGCTGAAATTTAGATACGTGGTGAAAATTCCTACTTCTAATACCTTATTTGACCTATATGTAAAATATGTGCTATTTTTATGGAGTTTTAAATAAATTCTATTGAAAATATCTGTACTCCGCTTTGACGTCCGTTTTTATAGTCTCTCTTTATCTTCAGTCGATTCTTTCATGAATGCTATCATGACTGTTTGCTATCCTTGCGTAAAATGTTGTATAGCAAATTCGATGTTTTGATTGTGCAGCTCTTCTTCGTTATCGATTATTTCTTCATGTTTTAATTATAGTATTATAGATAAGGATCCATTTTCGTTTATATAATTTTATGATTTGCTTTGTGCTTTGTTTATTTTTTGCATAGTTGTGCACTGTGCGTTTACACAATAGAGTATGAAGAGGCATGTGAGATAAAAACAAATCATTAAATGATGTCTGCACAACATGATTATAATGTGAGATATGACAAGTCGTTGATAAAAGCTGTACAACATGGTTACAGTGGAAGATGGAAGCACGTCATTGGTTGATATTTGCACAACATGACTACCGTGTGAGATATGATAAGCCGTTGATAAAAGCCGTACGACATGACTACAACGGGAGATATGACAAATCATTGAATGATATCTGCGCAACACGGTTATAATGAGAGATATGACAAGCCATTGGTAAAAGCTGTACAACATAGTTACAGTGGAAGATAAGACATGCTATTGAATGGTGTTTGCATAACATGACTACAGTGGAAGATATGACAAGTCATTGAATGATATCACCAACTTGTAACAAACACTTATGTTTTTTTTAAATGCATGGATGGTTGCTACGTGTATGTTTTGAATTAGTTGTTGCTAGTCACGTAGATCACCAACTTGTAATAAACACAACTGTGTTTACTTTAGATGCATGGATGATTGGCACATGTACGTTCTGAATTAGTTGTTGCAAGTCACACGAATAATGAAATTACTGTTTAAATGCAAGGTTGGTATAGGAAGTTCAGAAGATTCCTAATGGCCAACCAAACTTGGATTCAACATGATTATTTGGTGTTGATACAAGCTTATATAGAGGCTGATCGTAGACACATTGAAGATGAGATCGATTAAGATTTTCGGATCATCGTTAATAAAGCTTATAATAACCATTCAGATTGTAGGTTAAGAAGACGGAGCTTGGATAGTACGAGTAATTACGTTGCGTTTAATAGAGCTCGTTGAAGATGCTGAAAACTTACAGTCAAAAAGCGGAACAAGATGATGTTTTCTCAAATGTCTCGATCAACATTTGACTTTCTATATGTTTTGAATATTAGACTGACTTTATTGGTCATGCTGCATATAATTTATAGGTTAGTTATATTAGACAGTTTAAGTGATTTCATTATATTATGTTTGTTCTGTGTGTTTCTATGCATTTTCCTCTACGTTATCAAGTTCTGTAGAGTTTCTAAATTTTTATGGCATGTTCTCTAATTTAAACTGATTTGTAAAGAACAAACATACATAAACACAACATGACCACACCTTGGTCAATTTTGTTCATGACAATTCATTCAACTTCACACATATATTATACACACATAAATGTATATATAAGCATACATAAACATACATTAACAAACACAAAAATACACAACGATACATAAATAACACTAAATTTCATAGATCAGTTCTATCGACGACCACTTTGAAATTCCATCGAACTTACTGTTGCGAAACACTGTTATTTCTTATTCAAGTTCGGTGACATGTTCTATGACTCATGGAGGTAATGGATGATCAATCCATTGCCATAACTTACAACTGTCTGGAAAGTTGGAGCATCTATAGTGCGCCGATCGATATCATTTTTGTTTCTTACGATGGAATACGTAACCGAAACTCGACAATAATAAAAGATTAAAAGAGAATCAACCTCCTGTTCTCTTTCAGTCGTGTGGTTATGGAGTTCCCGTCTTCCTCACTTACTTCTATGCTGGCTTCTACGTTGATCCCAATGCCATCTTCCTTCTTCCAATAGCCGTTGCTCTTGTTGCTCGCTCCTGCTCTCTTAAATCTTCATGTTGTCTTTTCTGCATTTCGACATACTGCTCCGTCGGTGGTTGATGAGATGAATAATTTAGAGGGACATTAAGATTTAAAGGACCTTCGTATGTAAATGACAAAGACAACGTGCGACTGTAATCCATCATTTTGATATACTATATTTCTATTGGAAGAAAAGTTGGTGTATAATTCGATGTTAGAAAGATGCTATTTATCATACCACGGTGCATAAAAAGGTAAATGACAGGTAAGCAGGAGCATTACATGACTACAGTGTAAGATAAGACAAGTTGTTGATAGAAGCTGCACAATATGACTATGGTGGAAGATATGACAAACCACCGAGTGATGTCTGCACAACATGGCTACAATGAGAAATAAGACAAGCCATTAATAGAAGCTGCACAACGTTGGCTATAGTGGGAGATAAGACAAGTCATTGAATATTAGTCATTGACAATATACTCATAAAGTAAATGACAGGTAAACAGGAACACAACATGGTTGCAATGAGATAAGACAAGTCATTGAATGCTATATGCACAATATTTTGGCATTGTAATCATCAAGTAACAATGAATATAACAATGAATCAGTGCAAAATCTACGAATAACATTGAATATAACATAAATTAGAGTGCATATACGATGAATTACACCAAATATAACATGAATTAAAGTGAAAAGCATGAATAACCCTAAATAACATCAATTATAGTGCATGAACCATGAGTAACACCGAATATCAAATCAATCATAGTGCATAAACTATGAATAACATTAATTATATTATGAATTAGAGTACATCAATACATAAACTATAAACATAACATGAGTAACGCTGAAATATACATCGTGGGCACTTAAATCAAAGTACATAAAACATGGCTTTAGTCATCTTTATGTGGACGTGGAGCACGATGACGACGCAAGTCATCATCATCATCTCTCCCAGATAAATGATCAAAATACATGCTATAATCAATGGATCTTTTTTGCTCCGCCTTCAAATCAGCGTGTAACGGGCCTGTGCCTGTGCTGTTGCCTCTGTCCGAGACCGATAAAACTGCTCTGTTGCCTGGACCTGTGCTATTTGCTCACCCTGTCGGCGCAACATATCTTCATAATAGTCAATACTACGCTTATGCTCTACTTATCATGAAGTCACCATATGATATCTGGGTGAGATCTGGATATTGATCGTGTACAGGAGGGTTGAAATATATTAACATAACGGTCGATTGTAGAAGATGTATAAACTGCTATCGTTCAACCAAAATGACTAGCAATTGACACATGATTTGATATATGATACTTCTGACTTGACTGCGTAAGATCATTGATAAACGAGGGTACTATCCCACGTCGTATGACGGTTGGTCCAACCAAATCTACCAACGCTGCATGAGTAATGGTATCACCAGGTACTGTATAAAATCTATGTCAAAAATCCTGATACGATTGACCAATGATAACAAATATCTCTGTTGTCCAGCAACTAACATCTCTAGCAGTGGTCACTTGATTAGGATTAAATATCATACAACAATATATGTGAGCGTGTGGATCATCTGAAATGACCTCATGATCATGTAATGCCTTCAACATTTCTCATCAAGATACCAATAATAACCACACTAAGCGTACGATACCAATGGAAATCTCCATGTTGGGAATATTAGTTACTTGTATAATCTCAAGCTCTACCAAGTCACTACTATCAAATGATGTCATGTCAAGTGCACTACGTGCATACTTAAGTCAAATATGGTATGAGCAACTGAATAGACATGCTGAGATTCATTATCCACACTCCTATTATCGGCGCATCAAAATGCTATATGAGGAAAGGAAGAAGCATATGAAGTCGCTGTGATAAAATTAAAGTTTTTGGAATATTCAAAATAACAGTACTAATAAGTCTCAGAAACATACAATAAAATCCATGACTTTGAGACAACGCACTATGTGTCCAAACATTTATATAGGTAGGCAAGTATAAGAGTACACCAGTTATACATGACAATGCAGTCGAAGTCCAATCCTACCACAATCTTAATATACCCGACCTGCAGATTACTGCTGCTGGTACTAAAGAACAAGTTGCCAATGAGATATAACACAAACAAAGTTTCAAGTCATGTTCTAGTGTATACGCTGTAAGTATGCTGTTCATGACAACAATAATCGCACTGACTTTAATAATAGTGTTGGTTTGATAAGCTGTTGGTATGATGTCCAAATAAGAGAATATGTCATGAACAAGCGAAGGATCACGCCATCTATCATCGTATGAAAGCGATGGAAGACCAGATACTCCTATGCTAATACCAGCAAGCACAGTAAAATTTAACGGTGTAATCCCTAGCTTTCACATGAAAAATGAAATGTATGGATTGTTTTATACCTCTGAAAGACAATACAAGCACACAACTGAACATTTCCTTTAATTACATTATAAATGTCTAAATGTCAAATTAAATAACAAGTTAATCTAACTAAACTACAATGCATTGGAAATATAATTTTTGAGTTAGCGAATAATTGAATTGCCTACATAATGATGGAATTCAAGCTCATGTAGAAACTCAACTACTTTGGGAATGTTTACAAAATGCTTGTAGTAATAGATCAAAGTGTTAGCTAAAGAACCACGAGAACGAATATTTCATGACTGTTTAAGGTGAAAAAAATCTTATATATGTAATAACGCAATAATGTACTCTACATGTAATTAATGAGCAAAAAAGATACTTACAATCAAGCTGGTCTGCGTGCTAACATGCACTTTATCTTCTGAAAGTGTTCGAAAATCAGTAAGAATCTTCTGCAAGTTTAGATTAGGATCCCCACAACCTCTCAACTCAACAACTCTATCAAAAGCATGTACCACTTCCCCGCGACTTATGCCTGCCTACCTCGATAGTCTCCATGATCCCTTCGACCTCTAGTTCCGTCTGCGTTCTATCCATCGGCTTCTTCGATGGAAGCAGACAACTCTTCTATCCCAGTGCCTGTATCCAACTGAAACAATCACATTCTCTGCAGCATCGTCAGCGCCTCCATCGCCACCATTGCTACTTCCCGTGCACGAACTTTTTTGTAATTTTTTTTAACAATCTAGACATTTTAAGACATGCATATCAAAAAACAATGTATAATTCATGTAATTTTGATTGGATTTAAAGGCATGGGGTAAAAATTGATGAAAATGAGGAATTTGGATTTTTTTGTTGGAAAATGAGAGAATGATGGAAGAGATGAAAACCGAGGCAGTTGCTCTTAGCATATAGAATTAAAATGACGAAACTTCGCCGTTATAACCTTAAAAACGATGAAGTCTTTGCCGTTTTAGTTTTTAAATGATGAACTTTCGTCGAATTAAACAACAAAAACTTTTTTGTTAAATTGGAATGTGAATTTTTATTTAAACGGGTCCGATGGCAAGTTTTACCCTATCTAGGTGCATAACTTGTTCGTTGAGTGCAAAAATGAGAGAGAGAATATAAGTGAACTGGTATGTTGTTGGTAATAGTCTTATGGTCATGAACGAATGTTCTATTGGTCCATCTCACGACCTGAGGTGGGCTTTTGAGATTAGTAACTGAATTTTTTTTTTACTTGATTGGATACTCCGACTTTACACACTCTGTGAATGTTAAACAAGATTAAAATAATGCACTCATTCGTTGATAATATATGACATGGTATCAATTATTGTGTGGTAAGTTTGGTTGACTAAGGGCATTCTTCGGATCTATCAATTTTTCTATTGTCCATGGTTCCGTATTACTGAGCCCTATTATTTGATTGTAAACATTTCCTTATTCAAATTGCGGTCCATGCTTAATTTTAATTTTTGTATGTACTGTACAAATAATTTGATTATGATACCCAAAGTACAAATTTAGGAACAGCTTGAGTTGGGTGATTTTTATCACTGGTCGAATCTTTGCACTATTATTTTGCAAATTGAATGTAGAAATGTTTAATGCTTATTTGTAAGTCGAATAAGGCCGCATCAGAGTTCTTTTGATCATTGGATGTGGATGAGACAAGATGATAGAATGTTAAAAAAGAAAAAAGAAAAAGAAAAGAAAGATACACAACTGCTTTTAGATTCATGTGGATGTGTATCTCGATTTCAGTGTTAGTGTATACTTTCATCAGTTAAGTTTCGTATGTGTGCTGCTATTTCTATTAAATTGTTTGAGTTCTCATATAAGTTCTACTTTTGAATGTGACATGCAGGATCCATCTATAAAAAATTTGGCTGAGCAAATCGCGAGTGATCCTGTGTTTTCCCAGATGGCTGAACAACTTCAACAAGGAGTTCAAAATCCGGGATCTGATGGAGTGCCCCCAATTGATCCTCAACAATATCTTTCTACAATGCAACAAGTAATGCAAAATCCTCAGTTTGTGAGTATGGCAGAACGGCTTGGAAGTGCTCTTATGCAGGTGTGCATCTCATATCTAACAATGCAATTTCTTTCTGAAATGTTTATAGGGGATTTTATTTGGTTAAATTTTGCTTGCTTTATATTCCCAGGATACGACTATGTCTAGCATGTTGGAGAATTTTTCAAACCCAAATCAGTTGCAACAGATGGAGGAGAGGATGGCACGACTTAAAGAAGATCCTTCTCTAAAATCAGTTTTTGAGGAGATAGAAAGTGGCAATCCGGCTGCAATGATGAAGTAATGCATATGCCATGTCACTTTAGACCAAATTAAAAAATAAAACCAATTTTAGACTTTTAATTATGCAGGAAAAATCATGACCGCTAGTTTTGTTTTCCCCTTTTTAACCTCGTAAGTAAGAGTTGAAATATGTACTGATGTACATATCTTACAACATTGTCACATCAATAAACCCAAGGGTCAGAGTGCCTGAACTTTTGAAGGCAAAATAAAACACTTATCAATAGGAAGAAAAAATCATCTCCTGCTACAAGTGTAAAACCCTGCACATTAATGTTGTTAAAATAGGATTTTGTTTTGCAATGTCCTAAATATGCCATGTGATAAATCAATTACAAATAAAACTTTTATTGTTGTTTATGACTGTAATGTTTGTTAAGTGATTTATATGTTCTTACATTTGATTGAAAATTTAATTTACCATTTTGTTGATATGATTGTGACACAAATATTGAACTTATCATTTTTAGGATTTATTAGACAAATTAATGGTATTAGTTACTTGAATTTATTCAAGTAGTTTAAATTTAATTATTTAATTAATTCGAATATATCGATTTAAATGTAAAATAATAGAAGAGAAATGATGAGAAATTTATTAATAATCGTAGATATTACGAATTTGTAGGTATTTGAGTGTAAAATCATGGAAAAAAGTAATAGAACATTGTTAATAATTGTAAAAATACACCTTCCAGGATTCAAAAAAGAAAAAAGAAAATAAAATAAAAAGGATTTAAGGGGAGACGAGAAAACTTTTAAAATTAATTAGTGGGATGAAAATTTACAAGCCTTACTATATTTAACTAATATTTTATTTATTGAAATGAATGAAATATAAATCAAAGTTGTTCTTATTGTTTATGCGCATTATTTTTATTATGTGATCTATATTTTTATATTTGAATTAAAAAATTATTTAACTATTTATTTTTAATATGAATGTGGTTTAAATATTATAATTACCACTATTAAGATTTATTGGATGAATTAATGAATATTAGTTACTTAAATTTATTTAACTAATTTAAATTGAAAGTATTTAATTAATTTAAATGTATGGACTTAAATGTAAAATACTACTTGAGAATCGAGGAGAGAATCAAGGAAAGGAGAGAAAATTCCTATAACTAATGAGAAGGCTATAAATTCTTCTGTTTTACTATTATTTAATAAATAGATTTTTTTTTTCACATAGTATTTATATGATATTTTCTGATTTTCGTATTTAGTTACTAGGATGTAATTTTTTTAGGTACATGAATGATCCAGAAATTCTTAAAAAGATAGGGCAAGCAATGGGGACACCAATCTCAGAAGAGGATGCTGCAGCTTTGACTAAAGCTTCGGGTACTGACGAAGCAGAAGATGAATATGAAAATGAATCACTTGTTCATCAGGCTGCTAGCACTGGTGATGTTGAGGTATTATTATTAGCACTATGGCTCTATGCACACTCACTAGACCTAAGCTCATGATGTCCATTACACATGCTCTCAAGTAAACCACTATTGTAAAAGGGGCGCGCACACACTGCATGCAATCAAATTAATTCTTGGAAATTAAATTAGAAGGGTTAATATAAGTATGCACTGAAGTTCTTAAAATTCTCTGTTGAATGCAAATGAAAACAATTAAAAAATCAGGGCTAAAAACAGTGTAAAAAAAAGGTCTGATGTTTTTAGCAGAGTATGATGACATGCTGAAGACAATTAAAATTCGATGAGTTCAAATGACTGAGTTAGATAAATAAAAAAATTATAAGTCTACAAACATCTGATGTTTTTAACAAAGACTGATTACGACGATCATACTAAAATTAACTAGAAATTTAATGTGTTCAAGACCAAGCTAGGTTAATTTTTTTTTTCTCTTAAAAATAAAAAAAATCTAATAAGAAATAAGGAATAAAAAATTTAAGAGTAAATGTCAAACATGTCACATCTCAGTTAAGAGGCAGCATTTTCACCAGTTCGCTACGTTGTGGTACAAATTTGTAACACAGAAGTGACTTGTGTAGACTTCCACATGTATCGGTTCATTAAACAAAATAAGATATTTCATTTTGGATGTAATATGAATATGTAAGACAAAACCGTTTGCATAAATTTTTAGACAAAGAAAATGAAATATTTATTTTCAGACATTTTGTCCCATGAAAATTGTTTGACTTTGAATTCCAATGTAATATATTTTGCAAATATAAACTTTTATTTTTATCGGCCTATCAACTTTTTTCTATGTTTTAATTTTTTTCTGGTGTATTGTATTACTCACAAAAGATGTTGAAAACGATTTCAAAAACCATAAAATAAACCATTCAGTTTGTTTCTGAAAGCACTATATTTTACGTATTTTTGATGTTTGTCATTTTTGAGTTTTAATAAGCATGGAAATGTTTGGAAGTTCACCCAAAAACTTCAAAATAACCAGCCAACCTTGTTTTAGACAAAAATGAGCTTATTATTATTATTGTTTGTTTTTTATTGTCATTTTTGGTGCGTAATCAAATAATTATATTAGGATATTTTAACATTTTTGATGCTTTAATAATCATATTTTATACGGTAACTGTCAATAAACAGCATTTATCTTTGTACATATACATTTTGACATTTTCTAATGTTGTCTTTTTGTGTGTGTGAATAATCATATACAGTGTTACAGGTTAACTTAGTTCTTAACTGAAATGAAAGGTAAATTCTATTTTTTCAGCTTTTTTTTCTTTTCAGTTTCCATGTTGAAAGCTGACCTACAAATTATTAAATGACCGATTCACTTTATTCTTTAAGCTTGTGCAAAACTATTCAGATGTTTTGTCAATTTTGGCGGTCTCGGTCACGGTCAGTTAAAATTTTCTTAGTTTCAGATGATTTCTGTAATTCGAAAGTTTCGGTTTTGGTTTCAATTTTCAATGATTTGTTAATGAAAATGTAATAATAATCACTGTAAATAGAATAAGAATGTTGTCTATAAAGATATAGAATACAACATAGTATATTATAAACAAATAAATGGTTTGCTTATAAAATAGGAAATTAATTGTCAGCCCTAACCCAACCAAATCCAAAATAAATCAAGTATACTTGCTGAAGCTTATAAAATGAAAAAAATTGATGTCCTGTTCCCTTTGTATCAAGCCCAAGCTATTGTTAATCCTAATTAAGTTGCCCAGCCCAACTCATATTAAACCCTAATTCAACATCGTCTCAAGTCGAGGTCTTCAAAGTTGACGTCTTTGACATCTCACAGTCCGATGTCGACATCATCACTACCTCTCAAATTCGACGTCGACAAGAAGGGCAAGGAAAAAGCTAAAGTCGCTAAAGACGAAGACGATGATTGTTTTTTCTTAGGTAATTAATGATTTGCTGAATACGAAGTGGTTGTACTGTTTTGATTTCGATTTTTTTAAAAAACCCTAACCAACCAATTTTTTTGGTTGGTTTCGGTTCGGTGACCGACGGTACCAGTACGGCACCTCACACCTTGGTTTTCAGAACATTTACGTAACAATCAATTGTTTTAGAAGTTGATTTAACATAAACTGCTCTGTGAGTTTATTTATGAATATATTTATGTGTATATCAGTATGCATATACAGTTCATTAATGGATGTTTTTGATACTTTATCCGCGTGTTAATAATTGCGGAAACTGTTGAAAATCAACTCAGGATCCATGAAATAAATAATTTATATCATTTTTAAACCAAATCAAATCTTTGTTTCCAGGTTTTGTTTAACATTATTAATCTTTTATATATCATTTTTGATGTGCTAATGCTTGCCAAAAGTTTAGTCGACTTTGAACATAATCAGTAAATTCAATTTACAAAAAGGAAAAAGAAAAAAATAACAGTTCGTTTCAGATTTTTCAATGTTTTAGGTGTTTTTTTGGCATGCTAATGATCATTAAAGATGTCAAAAGTACGACCAAACTATTATATAAAGATATCAGTTGTTTAAATTTCCAGCAGAAATTGATTTATTGGTTTTCAGTTGGTTTTTGATTTGCCATCAAGTTTCATATAAATTTTGATGACTTAATAGTACTCTTAAAATTGGTTGAAAGTTGATTTAAAAATCACAAGAACTGTTGAAAGTTAGATTGAAAAATCTTAAAATGAATTCTGTCCATTTGTAAACAAAAATGGATTATTGGTTGTTGGATTTTTTTTAAAAGACTATTTACATTTGATGTTATTTTCACTATGATCACGATAAAGTTGAAAGTGTGAAAACCATTTATGAACCAATCATATTCATTTAGAAACAATAATGAGTTGTCGTGAGACAAATTTCATGATTATTTATTTTTTATGTGTTTGCACTATTAAAAATGCTTTAAACTGGCTTAGAAATCCTTAAATTATCGATCTAGGGCTAATTTGTTTTCAGCAGTGATAAGTAATAATATTTTCTGATGTAAACAATCGCAGTTTGTTTGTGGTTTGAAATATCGTTCGGCACATTGGAATTCCATTGACTCCATTCCAGTTTCAGAGAAAATGGAGTTGGAATTCTGATGAAATCCCGGTGTACCATCATTTGCATAAGATTAAAATCACATTGTTATATAAAATAAAACAAAATTATTAACAATTTTGATTCTTGCACTAATTGAATTTCTTATCATTATGGAATAGGATTTAGTGCAAAATTGATTTTCTTCATTTTAGTAAACTCGAATTCAACTTTATCAAAAAATGCACATTCAAATGGTCAGTCAAGTGATTGAATACACGTTAAACATCAAGAAGTGAGATTCATAGATAAAACCATAAACCATATTATTTTAGAGCCACCACTGAACTTGTTATTTAAAATGTACCTCAAAAAAAATCCTCAAATTATTTCAACAAAAGTTTTTACATAAACAAGCTCATAAATCTATCTCAATATAAAACATGTTTCATCAGTAATTTTTGTATAAATGTGGTATAAGTTTAGTTAAGCAGTGCGTTTTCAGTCAAAAAATACCGACACCTAACCAAAAACCGAAACTTCCGAAGTTAGTCAAACTTCAAAATTTTCAAATGACCGAACCGAAATCTCAAACCTTGGTCATTTCTGATGTGCAACTCGTGAAAAATTATGAAAATGGATTTAGTTATTGATGATATGTCTTATTCAGTCGATTTCCAAAATATGTGCAAATATGTATTTTTCAAATAACCTTATTTTTTTATGTTTAATTTATTTTCCATGTTAATAATTATGGAAAATGTCGATAGATTACTCAAATAAATTTAACAACTTATTCAATTAACTTCCAACACACATTAAATCATGGTATTGGGTTTTGGTTTGAACAATGACAATTCGTCCATCTTGGTTTGGTTCCGGCCGGAGGCGGGATAGGATTATGTCAAAATCCCGTCCTGGTATTGCTAATATATAAAAATAAAATAAATAAACAATTGAAACTGCTGTGGTGAGTGGAAAAGAAAGGGAAACAACAAGAAAAAAGATTTGGATGTGGCAAAAAAAAAAACCCCAGTCTCAATCAAATAATACATCAACCATCAATTCAGTATTGAAGAAAAACGGATAATGCAGTAAAATTCGAATAGAAAATTATCTATGAAAACAAGAAATTGAAAACATAAATTATCTCAATCATCCAGAGTAAATTCGAGACAGTGAAGATTGAATTCGAGCATCAGACGCCAGAGAAATTTGAGTACTAGACGGCAGAGAAATTTGAGTTGTTTCATGTCTTCAATATCGTCGTTGGTGATTGTTTTTTTTCTTTTCGCTTTTTTCCTCATCCGCAGTTTGAAGTCAAAACAGTATCTGATGCTTTTATGGATTATGGTTGAGTTGATATTGGATTTAGAATGAATGAATGAGCTGAATGTTAATGGGTTGGGCTAGTTATGATAAGTAATTTGATTTGGCTAAATTTGATTTGTGGATGAACTGATTTTAAATTTGCAATGGGTGGGCTGAATGGATGGGTGGATTGATTTAAATTTATATTTAACTTTTGTTTGGTATATTGTTCGTTATGAATGTTTTTATTATACCATTTAGAATTATTATCTCTTTATAGACTATATTTTATATTTTATTTACAACGTTCATCATTGCTTTTTCCATTAAAAATATAGAAATCCGATACTGGGATTGAAACTGTGGAAATTTTCGAGATTGGCCAAAACCAAGAAAATTCCAAATAACCTAAACCGAGTTTTCGAACCTTGCATTAAGTATAAATTTTCAAACATCATTTCACCTCTTTTAATGGATTATGTTACTTCTTTTGCTTTGATAACTTGGTACTAGTAAAAAAAGATTAACAGCTGATTTAGAAATCATGATGTTTAATAAAGCTTATTTCTAAAATATGTAAATTATTATCAAGGATCACTAGCTCCAACTGATCAGTGGTATGACGCTCTAGACATAGGTTCTTAAGGTCATGGGATCGAGCCTCCGAGATATCATGAGTGCTTTGTTTGAATATAGTACCACTCTTACTATCAAAAAAAAGAAGCAAACTATTCATTTGTGGATGTTTTTTGACATATTTTATTATCATTTTTATGTCATTTTCATTATGTTGATAATCACAAAAATGTTGGCAGGAGACCCAAAATTCGTAAAAGGTTATCAGTGCATTTTAAATAATCTTTTTTGTTGTTGAGAATTTGTGTTTTATAACTTATTTAATATTTTATCCTTTTTCAATGTTCTAATTACACATGAATTTTTTTGACAGGCGAGTTGAAATCATGAAATTGCTAAATCTAATATATTTTTAAACATTTTGAATTCCGTCCTTCTCAGGTTTTTGTTGCTTTTGACATTTTGTTAGTTTTTAGGTCACTTTGGTGTGAATGATCAGAAAAATGTTAAAAATCAAGTAAAAAGCATAAATTGACTTAATTCAATTCATTTCTAAACTGGACTATTTATTTTTGGATGTTTATTGGCATTTTTGGCATATTGTTTAAATATCCTGAATTTACTAACCAATTCAATTTTGGCGCTAATAAAAAGAAACTGATTTTGTGAGGGGATGGTTATTTTAATTTGATGGCCTCCACCCGTTTTCTTTTTCTTTTTAATTTTCACAAAAATGTTCAGTCCTCTATCTTAAAACTGATACAAGAACTTTGACATATGCTGACGCTTCATTTTTGAATGTTTCTTTCCATTATGTTTTTCAATATTTTAATCACAAAACATGTTGAAAGCTGATTCTGAAATTAACTATTTTTTATAATTTGCATTTCTTAATCTCCTTAATATCGTTGTGTTACTAAAATGTCGAAAAACGACCTAGTTTTTTTTTTTAACCTATCTTCTAGCATATATAAGCTACTCGTCTTTTCAAAGTTTTCTAACATTCTTTGATGAATTTTGCCCTTACCGGTATATTCTCAACAAAGATGGAATTGGTATATTTTCAACAAAGATGGAATTGGTATTTCAAACATTCTTTGACCTGTTTTTCATGCTCTGTCAGTTGCGCCAGTGCTGATGAAAATGTTGAAAATTGACTTCGTAATCATAAAACTACAAATTGAGTTCATTGCAAAATTTGTAAAAATGATTCTGTTTTGAATGACCGTGTGACATTTTTGATGTTTCAACTCTCAAGTTATTTTAGTTTATTAATAATCACAAATAACATTGAAAAATAAAAATTAATTATTTCTTTTCTGTTGCATTGAGAGGCATATTCCGATTACAACTCATGAGAAATGCTTAATGTGAAAAAAGAAGAAGAGAAGCATAAGAAGAATCATAGCTTGTAAACACATAACAACTCATTAATTATGATATTTTCAATGATTTATATCAGTTTTATATCACAAATAATAATGTTGAAAGACTACTCGAGAATCATAATTTGCTACTGTGGTCCTAAGCAAACAAGAAATATTATCAAATGTTCTTTTTTGACGTTTCTATGTTTTATGTCATTTTGTGCGGGTAATTTTCTCTTGCTTTAGACCATCTTCGTTTAATATTGATAGTTGATTCAAAATTCATTAAATTACAAATTTTGTTCATTTGTAAATAAAATTGAACTATTTATCGAGAAAAGAATATAATGATAGTCGATTCAAAAAATCATAAGAGACTAATTCATTTTTTTTAACAAATAAAAATAAACTTTTTATTTTTGAAATTTTATTCGTATATTTTTCACTTGTTTACACTTTTGTTTAATATGTTTAAAGTTGGTACAGAAATTATATATTAGATAGCTAATCAGTTGCTTCAGAAACTAAATTTATTTCTTACTTTTGAATATTTTTACCTAACAACATTCTGAAGTTTTATATCTTTTTTGGCATGTTTATACTTGTGAAAAATGTTAAAAGTCAGTCTAGTAGAATTCTTTGATTGACAAATTTATTTTTTAGCATATCGAAACCATAAAAATTTGGAAATCAACTTTTTATTTCTCCTCAGCATTCGTTGATGCTATGCAATTTTTCTGTGTACTAATTATCACAAAAAAATGTTGGAAGTTCACTCAAATATCACGATTTACTAATTTCATTCTTTTTTAAACAAATTTGAAATATTTTATTTTACATGTTTTTTTGTAACTTTTTCGATATTTTATGCCATTTCAATGAAATATTGTACTATTTAGTACTTCATCGCAAAGCTGACCAATTCAGTTTATTTCTAAAAAAATGTAAAATATTCATATTTGATGTGGCAATTCATTTTGATGGTTTATGTCACATTTGATGGGTTACCTATCACAAACAATGTCATTTTTGTTCATTAGTAATTACCTGAGATCAATGTTAAAAGTTGCACATGAATTATGGTTCAATTTGTTTAAGGTTACACAAATTATTCTTGCTCAGATCTTGTCCTTTATGGCATGCTAATAATTAGGGAAAAGGTCTTTCTACCCTAAAGTTATGAAATGACTAATTTGGTTCATTTTTGAACAAAAATGAAGTAGGCAATTCAATTTTTTCAACCTTTTTGATGTTCTATATCATCTTTGGTGTTTCTAGTGAAGAATATCTTGAAAGATAATTTAAAACTTGCAAAATGTTTAGTTTTGTTTGAAGCAAACAAGTACCATAGAAATGAATTCGAAGGAAGATAAAAATTCTTTTGATAAGTGAATTCCAATTTGTTGAACATTGCTTATAAAAAGCATCACTCTATAATTTGATTTGATTTTATAGTCCAAATAACTAGTCTGTAACCCGTGCCTTGCACATGGCATCTTTTTAGAAAAGCAATTATATAAATATATGTAAAGAATTGAATTTAGTATGCAGTATAAGATGAATTTGTTAAAATAATTGAGTTATGTACCGAACTTGTTACTTTTAAGTATGTAATTTTGTTATGTAATTTTATATTTGTATAAGAATTAAATTTTCATTTCTATATATATAATAATGTGTTAGATACCGACTTTTTTTTTAGCATTTAGTATTTGTTAAGAGATGAAAGTTAGTATCTTAATTAATTTGAAATTAATATTTTTGTATGTTTCAACATATAAACACCTATATACATAGATTTAGAGTTTAAACTTTAAATTTTAGTACATTTGTTTAAAAGACAAATGGTATATAGATTGACTTTAAAATATACTTGAGAGAATGAAATAAATTTACCACGAATGAAAGTGTAACAACAATGAATCAATTGATTTTTATGAATTTGAAGTTCTTGCATTTAATATCAACATCAGAAGTAAGTATATTGTATTATCAAAATGATATAACATATTTGTTTTATGACGAAAAGAATTGTTGATTAAAGAAATGTTACAAATCATATATTTATTTTAATTATGTAAAATTATAACTTAGTTTTTGTACCATTGTTGCCTTAATAATTTTAATTTCTAATAAAAATATTTCCAAAAATAATTAACTTTTGCCTCAAAAAGACAATAAAATATAAGCAAAATTTAATATTTCCACAAAACATATTAACAGAAACTGTTCATTATTTTTTAAATTACAAACTATAGTATTCTTCACTTATCATTAATCTAACGCAGCATAAATAAATTTGATTAATAATAAAGAATTCACTTGATTTACCAATTTTGAAAACTAAAAAATTGTATATGTTTGTAACAATACCTATTTTAAAAGAAAAAATGTGTATTGTGTTTGTAATTAAATACCAGCTTTAGAAAGGGAAATTATGTATAATTTTTCTTTATAATAAAGTACTAATTTTAGAAAGAAATGTGTGAGCTTGAATATAGAATATGTAAGAGAACTAAAGATAATTGTGTATACTTGTGAATATTTTAAGTTAGATGAAGTTGAATGAAATTAATTTTACAACTTCTATCAATACATATTACATGTGGTATAGAATACATTGTATTGTCATTTTTTTGGATTTACTAGACTAAATAATAAGTATTAGTTAGTTGGATTATTAGAAATGTTTAGGGCCTGTTTAGTTTCATTTTGTGTTTTGCATTTTCAATATTAATTACTAAATATGAGGACGACATAAGATAAATTTAAAATTTTAGGCCATTACGATGATGATGAAAGGACGACGGATGGGATGGAGGAAAACGGATGGGATGGATTGTTTTTAATTCTTATATCATTTCTCAAAACATGAAAAATAAAATAAATTTGTTTTCTATTTTATATGTTAAATTCATTTTCAAAATTGATTGTTTTTCAAAAAAGACGTGCTTTATGTGATCAATTTTTGGATGAAAACACAACTAAAAATTACAAATCAAACGGAGCCTTAAATTTTAGATAACTTGATTAGTATAAATATATGTACCTGAATGTAAAATAATATGATAAAACTTAATGGAATTTTGTAAATAACTGTAGAAATTATTAAATGTTGATATTTAATGTATATAATAATTAAGAAAATTACTCGAGCTTTGTAATAACTATAATAGAGATAAAATGTAGGGAATTGAAAATAAAATATTTAGAGAGAATTTGATTCTTGCTAGAAATAGAATTTTAATATACAATATATGGTAAATTATTATTATAGATGAATCATAAATTAAAATCGAGGGTTCAATTCTCTACATAAGGGAAATTTGTAAATAACTGTAGAAATTATTAAATGTTGATATTTAATGTAAGATGATAATGAAGAAAATTAGTCGAGCTTTGTAGTAATTATAATAGTGATAATATGTTGGTAATTGAAAATAAAATATTTAGAGAGAATTAAGGAGAGGTGGGAATCACTAGAATTAATAATATAACAAGAAATTCTACTAATTAATACACTAGTGTGTAATTAGTGCGTTGCACACAACAATGTTTAAAAAATTGGTATTTTTATTTTGATTCTTGCTAGAAATAAAATTTTAATATACAATATATGATAAATTATTGTGATAGATGAATCATAAATTAAAATCGAGGGTTCAATTTTCGTTAGCTACATATTTGTATGAAAAATAATGCTAATACTGTATATGTAGACATATGAGATAATTTTTTTTTATATGTATGAATGAATAAATAACTTTACCATTTTTGCTAATATGAATGTTGTGTGTGTGTGTGTGTATTGAATTTTCATTTTTAGGGATTTATGACTGAATTAATGAATATTAAATAATTGAATTTATCTGAATAATTTAAATTAGTAATCATAATTAAATATAAGGGTTAAATATAAAAGTTGGAGAAAACTAAGAAGAGCTTGGTACAAATTTGTAATTGAGAAGAGTATCTTATGACCAACTTATATACATGTGAACTTTTATTCATTATATGGTTTTCAACTTTAAAATATTTTATATTTGCAGTTAACCATAGATTTTATGCTGTAGGATAGTCATGTTTACAACTTAATTGCAAAACAACGTTCTTTAGCATTTAGTTGAATTATGGGTTGGGTAAGGTTTAATATCACGAAAGTGAGAATGTTTATATAATTTAGTTTTGTTAGCATAACCTATGCGTTCTCGTCATATTGTTGTACAATATAAATTTATCCTTCAGCAGTTGTTAAAAAAATCTGTTTTGTAATGTACGATATTATTTTAAGAATGAATTAGAAATTAAAAAATTATTTATGTATAAATTTTATGCACACTTGATTTAAATATCTCTATATCTAAATAAAGAATAATTTTATCATTTTTTTGTTATATATATATGAATGTTGTATATATACTGAAATTTTCATATTTTAAGAATTTATTAGATGAATTAAAGAATATTAGTTAATTGAATTTATTTGAATAGTTTAAATGTAAGATAACACGATTAGTTAAATATACGGACCAGAACGTAAAATATTAGAGAAGAATTGAGAAGGATTTGTAAGTAAATATAGTTTAAAATTTAGGCATGTAATAGAATTTTGGAGTGTAATGTAAGATAAATTCATTTAGATACACACACATACATATATATAATTTATTTTGTGTGATTTTACACCTTTGTATCTAAATGAGAAAATATTCTACCAATTTGTTGTGTTATGCATATTGAAACTGATATCTTTTAGGATTTATTTGATGTACTAATAAGTATTAGATGACTGAGTTTATCAATTAGTTTGAAGTTTGGATTACGTGATTAATTGAAATGAATTGACTTTCATGTAAAATATTGAGAGAGAATCGAGAAAATATTTATAAATGATTGTATAATTTTTTAAAATATAGATATTTGAATGAACAGTGGGAGAAGTTTAGTAGAATAATTGTAAAGCGATAAATTATAAAATAATTGTAAAGCGATAAATTATAGGATTTTGAAAATAAAATATTTGGATTTGAGAGAGAATCAAGAGTGGAGAATACTCTTAAAATCAGTAAGAGGGCTTTAAATTCTTCTGCTTTACTATTATTTAACAGATTCCTTACATGGCATATCTGCGATAGTAGTAACTAGTGAAAGAAATAATACGTAGACAAACCAGGGAAATAACTTAAAATGGCCAAGGTAGCAGTTCGAATATTTTGATCTATTCACAAACATAATGGCAGATAGGTGACGCTCATGAAAAATGTTGAAAATTGACATAAAAATCTAAGCCAATTTATGTCTAAGCATATAATTAAGCTGTTCATTTTTGAATATTTTTTGATGTATTATTTCATTTTTGGTGTAAATATTTAATAAAACCACATACTACGAAAAAATTAAATTGGAAATCTTGCGTAAAAAAATCAGTTAAACTTACTGTTCATCTTTTGATGTGAATATGAATAATCACGAAGAATGTTGAAAATTGACTTGAAAATTGTAAAATCAAGCCATTTAGGCTCCTTTTGGGGGTTCTATACTACCGGTTACGAGAGGTTTTGAGAGTATATGTTTTGATCGGCGATTAGTGGCCTTGAATGGGTTTACATGAAGTGTTGTAATAGCTGATCAATACATGCTTGATAGTTTAACATATACTGGTTGTAAGAGTATCATACTAAAGTAATATTACATATATATCCGTGTATTTATTCTTTAGTTTTGTGAAGATTAATTTGCCTATATAATTAATAGTGGTATGTCTGAAAAAAAAAGGTTTGCACCCCTCAGAACACTCCAATTTGATGGTTTGAGAATTGCCAATAAAATTATACCAAACCAATTTCTACCGGTTTTATAACCAACGATGACGGTGTGAAATTTTTTTTTACAAGGAAGGTTTATTACAACATCTGAAATACAGCACCGTTAAAACGTTGAAGAAAAAAAACTCCCAAGCGGAGCCTTAAAAACAAACATATTAAGTCAGATTTTTTTTTTTTAGCAGAATGATATGTGCTAATGTGGTGCCAATTTTTTGGTGAAATCTTCCTACCAAGGCAACCATTTGTACATTCTCATTGACAAGTAATTACATTTTGCTTTTCAAATAGGAATTGAAGAAAGCACTAGCTGCTGGAGGGGACAAGGACGAAGAAGACTCTGAAGGAAGAAGAGCCTTGCATTTTGCATGTGGCTACGGAGAGGTAAGAAGTTCCAGCTCTATTTTTACATGACCAATGGCTCTATGATATCTCATTCATTGCCTCATTGTATCAAAGACTTTCTAGAATTCTGTTCAGCTATATTTTACCTATATATGTATGCGTGCACGCGTGCCTGTGACACTCTTACCAAATGCAATGCTAATACCTAGTTTAGATTATAGTTGAACATACATGAACCTTATTGAGTCTCAGGTAAAATGTGCTCAAATTCTTCTGGAAGCTGGAGCTGCTGTAGACGCACTAGACAAGAACAAAAACACAGCTCTTCATTATGCTGCAGGATATGGGCGAAAGGAATGTGTGGCTCTTCTTTTAGAACATGGTGCAGCTGTGTAAGTTTTTATTTTCTTTCTAAAAATAAACTTAAAACTCTGTTTTGAATAAGACAATTTGAAGCTTATCCAGTATTTTTATATAATGCAATAAACATTAAAAGTTCAGTAAGCTTACAATTTAATAGTTATAATTAATTAACAACTGCTTATTGTAAAAAAATTTCACTAATGACATTAAACAATTTTTGGTGTATAATATTAAGGAAGCTTATTTGTAATTCTTAGTTAGCATTTTATTGCATTATAAACATACATCCATGGTTATGCAAATTAATGCAGCACTCTGCAAAATATGGATGGGAAAACGCCTATTGATGTTGCCAAGCTGAACAACCAAGAAGATGTTCTTAAATTGCTCGAGAAGGATGCTTTCTTGTAAATTTTAATATTTACTTGAAGTGAGAAAATAAATTGATTATTTCACATATATCTTTTGTATTTTACAAGGCTTTTTGTATCAATGGTTTGCTTTTCTCAGATTGAACTGTTCCAACCGTCAGGATGTACTTTAGCGTCTGTGGTTTCATGTATGGTGGATATTTACGCAATATTTGTTTGACTGGTAAATGTTGGATAATAAGTTTGATATGCTTACATGCAAATGTTTAGACATCACCGTCTAATTGCTGGCGGAACGCATAATTTATTGTTTTTTGACGTTTTCTATTTTGTACGTCTTTTCTGGATACGTGAAAAAACTGGGATGAAAAAAAAAAATGGTATCTGATTATATGCAGGTTTTTTATTATTGTTAAAAGAGAAAATTCGTGGACCATTAAAATCAACAGTCAACAAAAATGCAAGTAGGTACAGATTGTTGTTTGCAAGTGAAACTTCGAAAATCATAAAAATAATAATTCATCTAATATCAAATCTGGAATGTATTGTTTGTTTTGGAAACCTTTAGGTACATTTGTTGTGTTTTGGCACTTCAACGTGTTCTCATTAACGTGCGCTTTATTGTTGGCAATGACACCATCTTAGTGATGTTTTCGATGTGTCAGTATTTCGATTGAACATCTTTTTTATCCTCTTTCGGAGCGAGCATATACATGGTTTTTACGATATTTCTCTGTAACAAAAGGAATTTTCAATGCTACGTGTCATTAATCTTATATATGTATTACGTTATGCGTCATATTTCTTTTAATGCGGGATTTTATTGTTCAACCCATGCACTCACAATGCGAGTCACGCCTAACAATTCTCCATCTTGACGAGCATTTTCTCTAAACTTTAAGAAGTTCTGCAGTTTGCTTAGGTTGCTTTTTTCTCACTTTTTTATGCTGTTGACAAGGCTGCGTTACTGAATCTTCACCTTAAGACGAGTACTCTCTACTCAAGCCATCTTGGAGCATTAGTTCTCAACACAGTGGGGCATGCTGCCTATCTAGCAGTAGAGGCCAAACTGCTTACACACTCAAGGAGTCTTGGTTTGGTCACTCTCGTATCATCTAATGATCTCTCGAACCATAGGCTCTGATATTATGTCAGGATTTTATATAAAGAGAAAGAGAGATATCCAACATGCACAGAAAAGACGAAGTGGAGAGATGCAACACAGAAAATGCTACATAACTATTAATTTGATTATTGAATACCAAAAAAGTATATTTAAACATTTCTTTGTTGGAAACCGGGTCAGCGCGCAGTGGAAGAAATAAATGAATTTTAAAAAATTTAACAATTTTGGATCCTTAATAGGCCTATAAAGTCTAAATTCATTTGAAACTTTTCTAAGTTTCTTTTAAATAAAATCAATATTTTATTTAACTTCATAAATAAAGTTTCACTTCAATTTAATACGTATGTAAGTTAAAGTATATCAAATATACTCTTATATATAAATTTGTGTGTAACGTTTACTTTTCAAATTTATTTAAAGAAGGAAATATTTTATTTTTTTTCTCTTAACTTATTCAATTAACGAGGGACATAAATTTATTTAGAGAAGAAACTTTTCATCTTCTTTCTCTTAACTTATTCAATTAATGAGGGAGCATAAATTTATTTAGAGAAGGAAACATTTCATCTCATTTGTCTTAGATTATTCAATTAATGAGGGATCATAAATTTAGTTAGAGAATGGAACTTAAATTAAATAATTGATTAATAAAATAACATTAATGACTAATCTAAATATGATATGAATTTTAAATATATTCACAGTAAATGTTATGCAAGTGCAACATATAGCGAGTGCGCATAGTCTGTAGCAATTGATATGTATACATAATATAAACAAGAACATTTTGAATGGTTATTACATAGGAATTGAAATGGAAATAAATAATGGATGACAATGGTGATTGATACAGTTTCCCTTTTAGCAAACTTATTTAATGCAACATATTAATGATAATCAACAGGTACCATAATTGAAGAATAAACAACTATTGTGTGTATACATTATTGTCTTAATTAAAAAGAGAAATGATTTCATACTATGACAACATATGTAAAGAAAAATAAATTTAATATGAACACATACAAATAGATTCAAATATGTATACATGGGATTCAATTAAAGCTTTCAAATAATATAAATTAGATAGTTATTACAGTCAATTTCAAAACTTTGATTTGTTGTTGAAATTCCTTTTATTCATGTGCCAATATCTAATGCAATAAAAAGTGAAAGTAATATATGCATACATACATATATACATACATTAACATTAAAAACTAGAATTACACTCTGTTATGAAAGATTAAAACATAGATCTACAACTGAACCATATAAATTTCATTTTTAACTTTAAATATTATTCAATCAATCAACATGAAAATGTAAATTTCTAGATTTAAAGAAATGGAATTTAAATTAAATGTTAAAACATTGAACTAAAATAAAACATTGTATTATAAAATATATAGATTTAGTTTCAATTTAACAAAATAAAGAAAAACAGCTAATCAATTCGAACATGTAAACATTCGGATCAGAGGAATTACACTTTAATTAGAATGTTTAAAGATAGATCTACAATAAAACATTGTTTTAAAACATAAAAATAAATAAATTTAATTTTGATCTTCAAATGAAAAATCAATTATATCATTCAACAGATAATTCAGTCTTCATAAACAATTTTTTTTAATCAAGCAAGACAGTAATACATTATATAAATTATGAAAGTCAAATTAAATTTCCATCAAACATTGCAAAATCACTATATATATATATATATATATATATATATATATATGTACTTTGCTACCCAACCCTTAAAATACACCTTGTTGATGTTGCCTTTGGTTTGCACCTTGAATGAAAAATGCTTTTAGATCCGATTGAATAATCTTAAGATGTTGCCTTAAAAATCACACCTTGAATGGTGATATCTCCTCGGATCTTCAAGTCCACATTCCATCATTGCAAGAGATGGATGAACCACATTTGTTTTATTTTATTTGATCTTTTTATTTGGAGTTGAAAGATTTAGGAAATTTGTTTTCTTTATTTTTTGTTTCTGCCATGAAAAATTAGGAGGAGAGAAAGAGAAAGAATGAATCAAAAGGAAAAATGAATTGTACGTACAGAATGAATTAGAGAATATGTTTTATTTGAAAGAATGAAACTTTTCTCATTCTTTAATTAAAACTTCCCTAATTAATTCCCTTAATTGCTTCTCTCTCTCCAATGCTTTTTTTACACGTATGTCATCAAATGACATAAAATTTCCATAAATCATGGCATTAAATGATATAAAATTTTCATAAATCATGTCATCAAATGACATAAAATTTTCATAAATCATTTCATGCAATTATATTTAAATTACATCGATATCGTATATCCATGCTTGTAAATATAACTTTAAAAAACATAATAAAATAATTACAAAAGAATTTCCGAACATCAAATAAACGATAATTAATATTTCTCAAATATCGATTAATCTAATCAATTTACAACATTTTATAAATTAATTAAATCATGTTGTTTTTAAGAGAATTCATCATTACGATTATGCAACTCATAGGTGTAAATTCAGTCAGCGATTAATATCGAACTATTTGAATATTAACGTTCACACGTCACTTAGCAGGCGGTGTGATATTTTGGCCGAATTTATCGCCTACACATCTTTTGATAAAAATCCAATTTTGCTTATTATAAGCCGCACCTAATAGTAATAATTATTTACACTAATTCTCTTCGTCAAAACTATATCACTTTGGATTTATGGAATTTGGTAATGGTCAAAATTCCAGTATCATTCACATTCAAATTTATTGTCCAAACACAAGTCTGTAGTTCAATAATAACAATTATTATTAACCGAAATGCTCTAACCAGAGACTTTTGTAGGATCGATTTCACCCTAGAGGGGGGGGTGAATAGGGTGATAGTGTAAATTATTAAAATTAATCGCGGAAGCTTATAAATTAATTTCGATTCAGATCACAGAATAGCAGCACAGATATCGCAGAATATAAATAACAGAATAAAACAGAACAACACAGAATTTACCCAGCTTCGGCAAAACCCTGCCTACGTGCTGCCTCCAAGGTTTCTACTAGAAATTAGATAGTCCCTCGCTTACACACGTAAACTCGCTATACCCGCTATTGACTAATCTAACTCTACGCTCAAAACCCTGCCACAACTCAACTACCGAGTTGCGAATTCTCAAGCTACGCCACGTAGCTTGTCCCCTAGTCACACGACTAGAAAAATAAACGGTTTAAAAAAGAAAATACAATTAAAAACAATTAAAAATTAAAATAACCCTAATTTAAAATAAAATTCCTTATTTTAAAACCCCTAATCTAAAACAAAAGGCCGGCCCACGCTTTTTCTTTAACCCGTTCGTTATTTCCTTCTTTGTTTGGCCTGTGAAAAAATGGTCGCCGTTCCTCAACTCAATTAGGGCTTTTGCAAATTTTGTGCTTTTGCTCCTTGCAATTCAAACTAGGGTTGTGCAAATTGATGTTCGCCGCTTGATACAGTTTGGTTGTATGCTTCGATGCTTTTTGCTTTGCCCACGGCTCTTCAATTTGGATCGATTTTGTTTTGTGATTTCGGTATGTAATTTATCCTTTTGCTTTTCTGATTTTGGCTTGCTCGAACTCGATGATTTTTTCGTTGCCGATGATGAATGTTTATATAGGATTCAAAACCCTATTTTTGCGCTCGTATAAATTTTTGTTTGAATTCGTCTTCACTGTGCTTTGGCCACTCGATTTTGTTTTGATGATTTAGATGTCACTGACTATTTCAATTTCGTATAAATTGATATTGCTTGGCACTCACGGTATCGATTTGTGACTTGGTCATATGCTTGGCTATCACGGTGTAATATACTCGGCTTGAATTTGACTTTAATTTGTGACTTCTGTATACTACGGCTCTGACCATTTCAACTTTGATTTCGATCACGGCTTTGATTTGTGAATTCATATGTTTGCTTCGGCCCTGTGAATTCATTGTACTTAGTTGTGATGTTACACTTGTCTTCATATGCCCTTGACTTTGTTATACCTTGCTGTGCATTGCATTGATGATTTTGGCCTTGACCACCTTGATGCTGTAACCATTCTGGTTCATGTTGAGTTGGGTCGTCTGTACCTCTGTTCAGCAGCTTGTCGAATTTATATGTACACTGTGTCACTCTTGTAGTTGTAACTGGGCTGAACTTGACTCACTTGAACTTGTTGTCACCAGTTTTCATTTGTAGTTGTATTCCCTTCATGTTTGCATACTATACTTCATTAGCCACTGTTTGGTTGATGTTCATTTATTGTTCGAGACCGTTCGCATATCAGTTGTATTTGTTATCCTCACTTGAGCATTCTGTTGCATTTGTGCATTTTGAAAATGTTGCATTGTACTCTGACCTTGTTGCCTCTGTTCATTTGCCGGTTAGCATGCTCGTTCGGTCTTGTTCCTTCACTTTACTTGAGCATGTTGCAGTGTGTTACCATATTGCTGGTTCTGTTTGCTTTGACTTCACTTGTTTGAGTCTGATATCTTGATTGATGCTGTACATATTGCTGTTATGCTGGTGACATTGATGCATTGTCTTCAGTTGTATTCATTGGTCATTATTTCTTGTGTGCTGGTTGAAGTTCTGATCCCTTTACATCTTGACCTCGAGCTCTGTCTTTACTTCTGATCTGATGCATTTTGGCTTGATGGCAGAGGCAGTGTAGTATTGTCGCACTTCACCTGTTATGTCTGCATTTTTGCTGCAATCTTCATGATTGCACTGTTCTCTGCATTTACTTGGTTGTCGACACTTGTGCTGTGCAGTTTTGTGCTTTGAGTTAGTTTCATTGTTGCTTCTGAACTTGGTTCACATCATGTTGATTTTTGAAATTTCACTTGAGTTGAATCCAGTTTCAAAACTCGGGTTTGACCTTGTGCTCGTGTCGTGATTTTCAATGTTATTGCACGTGAGTTGAACCCGGTTTTTCATTTAGGTTTGACCTGTGCTCGCCTGTCCCTGTAAATCAATCAAGTGTATATATCGGCGTGCACGGCCTTGTGACATATACAGTAATACACTGTGTATGTCACAAGTTGTTCGTGTATGATGAATTCAAATTTAAATTATGACGAACAACCCAAATAACTGAGGCAAATCGTATTTTCAAAAATCATATTTCATTTTATATTGCAAAAATATTTCTTTTTCAATTTTACTGCGTTAGTGAATATTTTTGCAGATTGCTCAGACGCTGGATTCAAACTGGAATGCAGTTGAAGATAAATACGAGTGTGAGTGATATGTAGTGAGGTGCTGATGTAAAATAGTGATGTAATTGAATTTGTATCAAAGTTGTATAGTGAATAGTGAGAGCTTGAATTTGTATACTATTCAAAATTGTAATAAATATTTGTTTGAATAAAATATTCGTTTGAATTCAAATTCCGTGTTATTTATTTTATTCAGCAAATATTTATTTAATCTGTGAAAAATAAAATAGTATATTATCAAATACATTTAAACGAATGTATATATGTTTGTTATCATCAAACAAAAATCATATAAGCGCATATTCAACAATCTCCCCCTTTTGATGATAACAAACTTATATTTAAGATTTTGAATATGTTAAATGTATTTGATCATTGATATGCTCTAATTGCTCCCCCTATTTAAATGCTTTCTCTCTACACAAAACTCCCCCTACGTATATGCATACAAATAAAAATATATAAATGAGCGTATATGCAAATGGAAAATTATTTGACCTTTGCTTGATTTTATTAGACAAAATCTTAACTTTTCTCTCCCCCTTTTGTTATCAGCAAAAGAATAATAGTGTTAGAGAAAATAGAGATAAAGTAATCGATATCAATCCAACATTAAAACTCAATTGAATATAAATATTAAATTTCAATAAAAAATCAAACAAAAATCATAAATATTTTTTTATGCGTATATTCCACTTTTAGAATGATGGAAATGATGTCATCATATAAAACCATACAGTTGTGTCTATTTGTGGTATTTTTATATCAGGAATTTGAATATCTACTAACCATGCATAACCGTTAGGACTTTTAAATGAGATTAGTAGTATTCCAATTTTATTTTAAAAAAATGAATTCAAGTATCTTCTAACCACGCATAACCGTGAGGACTTTTAAATGGGATTAGAATCAACTTGTTTATATTTTAAAAAAAATCAACTTTTGATATGCGTTCCATACATGCATAACCGTGAGGACTTTTAAATGAGCATGGAAGCACATAACAAATTCCAAGTAATTCACCCATGCATAACCGTGAGGACTTTTAAATGAGAGTGAATACTTTGGTATTTATTTATTATTTATTTTATTTATTTATTTTTTTAAAAAAATGTGGAAAATGAAAAACGAACGATTCCTGTTTAAAGTACCACATATCGACAAACTATATAGAATTTTGATGAGTGATGGTCGTTAGAAATATGATAGATATAGAGATGGTCATGGAATTTTTACCAACAAACAGTTTTATAACTCTTGTTTAAATTTCTAAAGAAATTCATTAATTATACCGTCTCGAGTCATAATATTTGATCAACATTAACACTCATCACTTTTTCAATCACTGTTTTTCTTTTCGATAAACATTAGGGAGTCAGATTAGTCAAAATAGTCATTTAAAATCAAATTCAAAAATAATTATGAAATTAATTTTTCAAAAATGACTAATCTGAACCTATGGCCAAAAACGATTTTTTCTAGGGGGTTTTTAAAAAAAATTCTGCTATTTGAAAATTATTTGAAATGAAGAATATGCAGATATTTTCTTTAAAAAAATGCAGTTACTAAATGTCTCAAAAATCACGTTCAACTAGTAATTTTTCTATCAACTAGATTACCAGTGTAATCTACATCTGAATTTCTCTTTCACTAAAAAAAAAAATTAATTGAATTTTATAGACCAAAACATGAAGTGTGCACCAAAAATTTCAAATTCAATTTTAACAACAATTTAAATGACATTCTTTTGAATTTGAAATGAAACCGTGTAAATAATCAGAAAACCGTGAATAAAGAGTTAGCCATATTATAACCAATTGTAATATCCAACAAAACACTATTTTTAATCCAAAATGATATATATGAAGTAATTCAAAAGAATCTAGAGATTTTTATAGTGTTTTTTTTTTTTGGCATAAGAATATAATTGGCCAACTATTTTGAATAAGTCAGAATCATCATCTTTTCATCATATCAATATTGGCTGATTTTAATTCAGAATATGGTGCAGATTATCACATTTAATATATCGTTTAAAACATACCATTACCCGTTTTACCTTTACGATATTTTTCGTTGTTGTCCATTGTGATTCTGTCACCTTTATACTAGGCTAAGGAACTTTGCTTCGTCGTCCATTGTGTTTCTGGAACAGCCAAAAATCCAGAGTACACTGTTGTTGTTCCTTAGCCTGCCACCACACCTACACGATGAAAGATTTATGTGACCTATTTGTTTTTATAGGTCCATGGTTGTTAGTGGTAGAAAATTTTGAAAAACAATTTTGTGGAGACCCAAAACTATTTATAATTGTTCCCTTCGGCACCCAAATTTTTTTAACTTTGAGATTTTTTATATTTGTGCCTTTTGGAACCCAAATCGGTATAGTTTTCACATGTTTGGGTCTATACCAACAATTATTGTGATCGTGTCCAAATTTTCTACAAAACGTGCACATGGAATTAACTTGACTAATATTGCTTTCAACAATTTTCGAACTATTATATCCAAGTCCTTGTCTAACCGAATTAACAGTTTGCTTTCCTAATAGCATATTCAACGATTTTTCACTTTTTGAAAATTTATCTAAAGTCGTTGACAATTGTTGGACTTGTGTTTTGAGAGATTCATTTTCGTTTAACAACCGTGTGCACTTTTTAATAGAATTCTCTCTCCTAGTATTTCATTCTCCTTTAAAATCAGAATTTCATTTTCAAGTGATTTTATATTGATTTCCGATTTTTTAATTTCTTCTTTGAATGTTGGACACTTATCACACTTAGGGATCCTACTTTGATAGGTTTTAACTAGTTGATCAAGTTGTTTATTGCATTCTATCAAAGTATCCTTTTGAGATTCAAGTTTGGCGTATTTTTCCCTAAGTCGTTCATAACAGCCATTTATTTCATGAAAATATATAAGCAATTCAGAGTGAGTAAGTTTTGATACCTCACTTGGCTCGTCATCGTCGCTATCAGTTATATTCCCTTGAAGGCACATATCTGCTTTCTCACTCTCACTGCTAGAATTTTGATTATCTTCATCACTTGTATTCCATGTGGCTGCAAAACTTTTCTTTTTCTGTTTCTTTTCAAAGTCGCGTCGATTTTGGGGACAATTGGGCTTGATGTGTCCGGGTTGGTTGCACTTGCGACAGATGATCTTCTGTTCTTCAGAGTAGTCTAGTGCTTTGGCTATTCTGCTTTTTGCTTTTTGATTTCGAGCTGAATTTCCATGTTTTTGATTCCATTTTTTGAATTTCTTTATTAGTAGCGCCAGCTCTGCTGCTCCATCATCATCATCGTTATCATCATCACTTTCGATTGTTCCTTTGAGCGCTATTGATTTCTTTAGATTATCCCCACCTTCACGCTCTTCCTTGAATTTCATTTCTAGCTCATAAGTGGTGAGATTTCCGATGAGTTCTTCGACTTTCATTTGTTTCAAATCTTTTGATTCTTGAATGGCAGTCACTTTTGCTTCAAATTTTCGTGGAAGGACTCTAAGGATTTTTCGGACTATCTCCAACTCTGTGTATGATTTTCCAAGAGCTTTTGATTTGTAAACGATATTGGAAAGTCGTCCATTCATCTCTTTGACATTTTCTTCCTTCGCCATTGTGAAGTTCTCGTATTCGCTGCTTAGCATGGTAAGGCGAGATTCTTTGACTTGAGATGTTCCTTCGTGAGTCACTTCTAGTGTGTGCCATATTTCATGCGCAGTTAGACAATGTGAGACACGATTAAATTCAAATTGATCCAATGAACAGATAATAGAATTCATAACTCTAGCATTAGCATTTTGTAATCTATTTTCTAGATCTGTCCATTGATCTTTTGGTTTCTCTATTTGCTGATTATCTACAGTTATAGTTGGTATACTATAACCTGTCTCAATAATATTCCAAGCGTCAATGGTTTTCAGAAAAATTTGCATTCTATTTTTCCAGTAAGCATATTCACCATTGAACATTGGTGGTCTAACTATGGATTGACCTTCTGCAAAAGCATTATTAAAAGAAGCCATTTTTTAAAAATTCAAAATTTTAAAACAAAAATTGATTTTTTCAAGAAATCGAATTTTTAAAACAAATGTTGATTTTTGTAAAATCAAATTTTTAAAAAACAAAAACGGCTTTTGTTCCTAGCTCTGATACCACTTGTAGGATCGATTTCACCCTAGAGGGGGGGTGAATAGGGTGATAGTGTAAATTATTAAAATTAATCGTGGAAGCTTATAAATTAATTTCGATTCAGATCATAGAATAGCAGCACAGATATCGCAGAATATAAATAACAGAATAAAACAGAACAACACAGAATTTACCCAGCTTCGGCAAAACCCTGCCTACGTGCTGCCCCCAAGGTTTCTACTAGAAATTAGATAGTCTCTCGCTTACACACGTAAACTCGCTATACCCGCTATTGACTAATCTAACTCTACGCTCAAAACCCTGCCACAACTCAACTACCGAGTTGCGAATTCTCAAGCTACGCCACGTAGCTTGTCCCCTAGTCACACGACTAGAAAAATAAACGGTTTAAAAAAGAAAATACAATTAAAAACAATTAAAAATTAAAATAACCCTAATTTAAAATAAAATTCCTTATTTTAAAACCCCTAATCTAAAACAAAAGGCTGGCGCACGCTTTTTCTTTAACCCCTTCGTTATTTCCTTCTTTGTTTGGCCTGTGAAAAAATGGTCGCCGTTCCTCAACTCAATTAGGGCTTTTGCAAATTTTTTGCTTTTGCTCCTTGCGATTCAAACTAGGGTTGTGCAAATTGATGTTCGCCGCTTGATATAGTTTGATTGTATGCTTCGATGCTTTTTGCTTTGCCCACGGCTCTTCAATTTGGATCGAGTTCGTTTTGTGATTTCGGTATGTAATTTATCCTTTTGCTTTTCTGATTTTGGCTTGCTCGAACTCGATGATTTTTTCGTTGCCGATGATGAATGTTTATATAGGATTCAAAACCCTATTTTTGCGTTCGTATAAATTTTTGTTTGAATTCGTCTTCACTGTGCTTTGGCCGCTCGATTTTGTTTTGATGATTTAGATGTCACTGACTATTTCAATTTCGTATAAATTGATATTGCTTGGCACTCACGGTATCGATTTGTGACTTGGTCATATGCTTGGCTATCACGGTGTAATATACTCGGCTTGAATTTGACTTTAATTTGTGACTTCTGTATACTACGGCTCTGACCATTTCAACTTTGATTTCAATCACGGCTTTGATTTGTGAATTCATGTGTTTGCTTCGGCCCTGTGAATTCATTGTACTTAGTTGTGATGTTACACTTGTCTTCATATGCCCTTGACTTTGTTATACCTTGCTGTGCATTGCATTGATGATTTTGGCCTTGACCACCTTGATGCTGTAACCATTTTGGTTCATGTTGAGTTGGGTCGTCTGTACCTCTGTTCAGCAGCTTGTCGAATTTATATGTACACTGTGTCACTCTTGTAGTTGTAACTGGACTGAACTTGACTCACTTGAACTTGTTGTCACCAGTTTTCATTTGTAGTTGTATTCCCTTCATGTTTGCATACTGTACTTCATTAGCCACTGTTTGGTTGATGTTCATTTATTGTTCGAGACCGTTCGCATATCAGTTGTATTTGTTATCCTCACTTGAGCATTCTGTTGCATTTGTGCATTTTGAAAATGTTGCATTGTACTCCGACCTTGTTGCCTCTGTTCATTTGCCGGTTAGCTTGCTCGTTCGGTCTTGTTCCTTCACTTTACTTGAGCATGTTGCAGTGTGTTACCATATTGCTGGTTCTGTTTGCTTTGACTTGACTTGTTTGAGTCTGATATCTTGGTTGATGCTGTACATATTGCTGTTATGCTGGTGACATTGGTGCATTGTCTTCAGTTGTATTCATTGGTCATTATTTCTTGTGTGCTGGTTGAAGTTCTGATCCCTTTACATCTTGACCTCGAGCTCTGTCTTTACTTCTGATCTGATGCATTTTGGCTTGATGGCAGAGGCAGTGTAGTATTGTCGCACTTCACCTGTTATGTCTGCATTTTTGCTGCAATCTTCATGATTGCACTGTTCTCTGCATTTACTTGGTTGTCGACACTTGTGCTGTGCAGTTTTGTGCTTTGAGTTAGTTTCATTGTTGCTTCTGAACTTGGTTCACATCATGTTGATTTTTGAAATTTCACTTGAGTTGAATCCAGTTTCAAAACTCGGGTTTGACCTTGTGCTCGTGTCGTGATTTTCAATGTTATTGCATGTGAGTTGAACCCGGTTTTTCATTTGGGTTTGACCTGTGCTCGCCTGTCCCTGTAAATCAATCAAGTGTATATATCGGCGTGCACGGCCTTGTGACATATACAGTAATACACTGTGTATGTCACAAGTTGTTCGTGTATGATGAATTCAAATTTAAATTATGACGAACAACCCAAATAACTGAGGCAAATCGTATTTTCAAAAATCATATTTCATTTTATATTGCAAAAATATTTCTTTTTCAATTTTACTGCGTTAGTGAATATTTTTGCAGATTGCTCAGATGCTGGATTCAAACTGGAATGCAGTTGAAGATAAATACGAGTGTGAGTGATATGTAGTGAGGTGCTGATGTAAAATAGTGATGTAATTGAATTTGTATCAAAGTTGTATACTGAATAGTGAGAGCTTGAATTTGTATACTATTCAAAATTGTAATAAATATTTGTTTGAATAAAATATTCGTTTGAATTCAAATTCCGTGTTATTTATTTTATTCAGCAAATATTTATTTAATCTGTGAAAAATAAAATAGTATATTATCAAATACATTTAAACGAATGTATATATGTTTGTTATCATCAAACAAAAATCATATAAGCGCATATTCAACAACTTTGACGTTGAGTTGACTTTAGTTGACCGTGATATTAACCTCATATAACTGAGGAGACAAATCCTCCCGTGAATAGTGTTTCACTTCCAATGCTTCAGCTCGACCCAACTGTAGCCGTTCGATGGATGTCGTGCCATGATTTAACTATATCAAAGTGAAGCTTCCACATTGAAGATCAACTGTATTCTCAAGTCGAGAGAACTGTGTAAATTAGTCACATCGATATTCTCTGCTTGACCTTAATAATATTAACCAATGAAAAACTATCAAGTGAGTCATTCCATAGTTATCCAATAACTATCAGTACATGACCCATTGATGCCTCTAGCAATCATGAGTAATACACTATCCAACATTTGGGGAGCGTTACATAATCTAGTTTCAACGGATACATCGCTATCCAGTCTCGATGCATCTCGACTAGGAACGTTTAAAATGGTACATTTGTTCCATTGTGATAAATTACTCATGGTTATAACACTTTGTAACTACTATCACAAAACATACCATTTATGCATTCTCTATTAAATACTCTTTTAATTAAATTGATTAATTAATATAACCACATTATATCAAGTATATGATGTAAAGAAATACATTTATTTCGAATAAGAATGGTCAATGAGTTAGATATATGTAACAAATTACATAATTGCCCTTAGGGCAACCCCTAACTCTATCAATATCTCACTTGCACTTGGGGTCAGTTATGAAATCTTATTCCAACTACTTCAATCGGTTTTCTCAAAACCATTTAGGTCAGTCCATTTGTGAACGAGTATGCTATTATGTTTTAATTATCCACTTTGTCAATAAACTCTCTCCGATGGTGATGTACCACTTTATCATGTGAAACAATTCAGAGTATGTCTCTCGATATCTGGTGAGCTTTAAGTTCTGTAACAAACTATATCATAAAATTGTTATCATATAACAATGTTATAAGATTCTCAACATTTGAAATCGGCTCAATTATAAATTTGTGCACTTATAATTTTATATACATTATTTTTATTGTGGCAATATTCATGGCGATGTATTAGCCTTTTTTTCATTGAATAAGCCACGGTCTTTTATTTGGAACATTTCCAACTTGAAGATTCTGAACTTGAATTTATTATTGACATGCTACACTCAATATGACTTATGAAGTTTGAGTTCGAACACTCCTTTATAAGGAGTTTTTTTGTTTAAACAATTCTCTAGTTTTTCATAAATATACGAGAACACTTCAAACATCCATTTAGTGATATAAATTTGGATTTGATATTTTCTTCATGTATCAAATACATAAACAAATCATGATATCGTAGATAGCATAATATGTATGATAATTCCTTTTTGCCAATGCAAAGAAATCAATCTTACATGTTTCGTATTAAACATTTTAATGAGGTGTCCTTTCATATCATTTGGGACATTCCCGACATCTTTTATACTTGCTATAAAAGATATCATATATCATTTAGAGTCAAACACTCTTAATGGTTTAATTAAACAGCAAATGATTATATATTTTCGACATTAATAAAAAACTCATATTTTCTCTTCACTGTGCGAGAATACTTATTAGACATTCTAATGCTATGTGTTCATTTAGGTTAATTAATTTCATTTCATCTCATTTAATCAGTTCTATCTATGGATAGTATCCAATTCCATTTAACTATCAATAATTCCTCAAAGAAATTGCTTCACAATGAAATTGGTATATTTTGAAACAACAATTGCTTCTCAGTGTAAATAGAATAGGGATTCATAAGCGCTTTATGAATTTTTTTATTCATAAAACTGATTTGGTTTTAGTGTACAAAAATTACATTCAAAATATAAATATGTCATTCAATGACTGTCCTTTCCAAAATCCTTTTGGTGAGATGCAACGTCCCGCCTTTTCGCACGCTTTAAATCGACACACATGCCAATTCAAACCATACGGAAGGACGGATTGCTATGGGGTAAATAAAAAAAGCAGGGAAAGAAAAACAAATCAGAATCTTGTAGCGGAACGATAAAATATAATAGTCAATATACAGTTCATAAAACTGTTTTACAAAACATTTGATTTTTCTTTATACAATAAATATCAGAGTTCACATACCATAGAATATAAATAATGCAACGGAATACAAAAGTGAAGTGGAATAATATAGTAGATAGTAGTACTACTAATCGTCGTCTTCTTCCTTCAGAAAAATACTTCAAATCCTGAAATGCTCGGGCTGACCCGAGCGAATTGAAAAGACAAAACACTCATGTCAGAACTAAAAGATCTTATTTAAGTTAAATTAACTGAAATAAATATGAGTGTAGTAACTTAAGAGATGCTCGGGATTTACATCTCTTAAGGATCCGTTGAACTATTTACTATGTAGTATATTTCGCTATTATAATAGTGTCTAATTCTAAAATAAACTTACTTTTAAATAGAGTTAAGGGGTTACCCATATAGCCCTTAACACAAATAATGCCAATAGTTTATACAGTACCGTAATACCTCCTGATCGGGAGGCTACCAAAGGATACTCCATAGGTACAACACAAATAGAAACTCCTACAAGGCGCGCTAGGGTAGGTGACACGACACAACTAGGCAATGCCATGGTAGGTATACCAATTACGCTTCCGGGTCGGTGGTAACGCGTAGCTGCTACTACCGCCCACCTCGAACAACACCCCCAAATCAAAGAAATCAAAAGCGGCCACCGAATCAATCCAACGGTCAAAGTATAACATCGAAGGGATGCGTCCGATCAAAGGTGCTACCTCAATTAACCCGTAAATCGTTCCTGTTTTAGCCACCTTATGCCAACTCACGGGAGTTGGGTCCACGTATTTACCTCAAAGGAAACGCCGCCACCATCTACTTCATTCTGGAATCTCCACCGCGTACACGGTTGTTAAAGTGGTTTTCGGAGTTGGCAGAGAGTATGACAACTTTCGATCCCGGTCTCTTCAACAACCAAACGTTATTATAACACCGCGGTCTTTTCAAAATAGTTTATACTTTAAAATCAGAATAAATACCCATTTCAAAACCATATAAATACGATATCATTTCTATTTTAAAACCCAAATCAATATGATATCATTTTTATTTTAAATATCTCTTTTTCAAAAATCATAGTACTTTCAAATATATATACCTTAAACGCATAGCTTCGAAACATAATTTTCAATACTTAAATGGTTTAATAATAAATTACTTTATAAAGTAAATTAGCTTTTTAATTTCTCAAATCAATTCCAAATACAGATTTCAATTCCCAAATAAACCATTTAAATTTCCATATATTTCAAAGTTTTAAATATTCCACCATTTCAAAACTAAATTTTTAATTCATATATAAATGCCAAATTCACTTTACTATTATTTAGTTTTGAAATACTTACTAAATAAATCCAGTATCCTTTAAGTAAAACTTTCAAATTCAATAATTGAATATTCCTCAATTTATTTAGACTAGATATATTCACCTAAATTATCTTAAACCCGAATTTTAGTTATAACACCATATTCTTTTTAAATCTAAATTTCAATAAGATCTTAATTAAATAAAATCTCAAATCAATTTCAAAACTATCTTCTCAACTTTGATGTATAAAAATCAATATAAACTCTATATTGGAATATAATTTAAGTAAATACTTATCCATAATATATTTTAATAAAATCAACTTTATTATTTAACCTACTTCATACTTTAAACAATTTTATACATAGCTTAAAACCAAGAATTTAACTATATATAAAATAACCTTTATCAAATATCCGAAATCAATATCTCATAAAACCATATATATATTTCTTTACCAAACATAGAAAATCATTTCAAAATATTTTTATATATATACTGCGGTGTTTGTATAAAATTTTCTATCCTATGGTCAAGTGATACAGATATTTATCATTTCAATCCGCAATCTAAAAACAAAATTACGGTTATATATCATTTCAAACCGCAATTCTGAAAGAAATGAAAATGCATGATAACTTGCAGTTTATTCAATATAAAATACAGCATCCATTCATCCAATATCAACCATCAACCATTTATCACAATCATCATTCAATTCAAACAATAGCATCAATATAGAACGGATAGTAATCATCAGGAATTAACTAGCAGTTTATATTCAATGATAAATTATAACTATTTAAATGGCAGTTTATATGCAATAATAAATAAATAACAATTTAACTAGGAGTTTATATGCAATGGATAAGTAAATGACAATTTAATTAAATAAATGCAATTTAGCTGAGATGATGATTAAAAATATGTCAAACAGTCATAAATAAATTTCTAATCACATCCAAATTTAATTTAACAAATATAAGAAATTTTAGAAGTTGTGAATGGGTTAAAACACTCACCTTTTGAATTTAAATTAAATTTAAATCCAATTTAAACCCAAAAATTTAACGGTCTTCAAATTCGTCCAAACAAGCATCAAAATGTCCGGAATTCCAATACGAATCTAGCGAAGAAAACCGCGCATGGAATGGAGTTCGTATGCACGAGTTATAATTATTCGAACGAATGAAAATGAAATTAAAAAATAATAATAAAAGAAAACAAAACTCTCACCCTCCACGTCATCAAAATAGAGCATCTTCCTTCCCTCTCACCCACGTTTTCAAACGCACAGAACGCACGCACCTGCATCGATTTTTGACCAGCCACCACCTTCGCCATCGATCGCCAACGTCCAAGCCGCCCTCACCCGAGTGCTCTTCATCACCTCGCGGCCCCACACCCAAGTCGCAGCCCTCTCCCTAGCGACGCCGCCGCCACCTAGGTCTCATGTTTCAAAACCCTAATTCATGAAATTAGAACGCTACAAACCAAATTAGGCCACTCGACTACCACCGTCGCACTCCTGAAGCCAAGCCTAACAAAACCCATATCTTGATTTCGCCGATTTGATCCAAAATCAGAAAACCCCAATTTGATGCTTAGGGTTCACAAATTTCGAGCTTTGACCGAGAATTCTGGCTTAAACGAGCATCAATTGCAGAAACAGATGCCACACGTTGATTCGTTTCAATGAAATCTTCGATTCTATAATTTTTTCGAATTTTTTCGAAGAGTTTGAATTTTCAAGTTTGACTTGATTTGGAATTGTGTTTGGATCTAGAGTTTGTTTGTCTGCCATTAAGGAGGAGAGAGTTGAGATGTACGTACAGAAAAATGGGAATTTAGGGGTGGCTAGGGTTTATAGCAGAATATTTATAGGCATAATTTAAAATAGAATAGATGGATAAAACAGATATACGTGCTAACGCCAACATGGCCCAAAAAGCCCGTTCGACTCCGGAACGAAATTGGGTCAACCCATATATCAAAATAGATGTTTTAAAATATTTTAAATGTAATGAAAAATGTTTCAGGTTCAAATTACATCGTATGAAGAAGTTATGCTAACATCAATATTTTTCAAATTGATTTCAATTTCGTTTATTTCAAGGCTTTTCGAGTTCGTACGATCAAACGACAAGTCCGATCGCTACGAAACTTGAAACCCTACAATAATTCACCGTTACTGATCCGATGAAACTTGTTTCGTCGAAATCCGAGTCAGTGGCCAAAATGGCTATTTTTACATTAATTAAATAAATTAATAATTAATTAATTAAATCAAATTTTAACTTTCAATTCTTTTGCTTACAAATTTTGTTACTTGATTTATTCAGCCATTTATAACAATTTAAACAAATTTCCGTGTTGATTCAATGTTAATTATTTCAATAATTACTATCTTTGCTTTCAATTTCAATAATTCAGAAATTACCAATTTTAATCTCAATAATTCCATTTAATTGACTTTTCATTTTATTATTCAATCTATCATTATCAATTGGATGAAATTTTCATTGGTTCGTAGTTATTGCATTACTATTCACAAATTTCATCCTAATTTCTGTTAGCGTAATATTTTAATATTAAATTCCACTTATTTGCAATTAATCCACTTATTGAATTTTTAATTTCAAATAAACTAATAAATCTTGATTTTTACTTCTTAAATCAACCAATGGTCATATTATAAATAAAATTAACATTGGTTACCAATTATTTCCTTAATTTATGCTATCATAGCTTTTAATTTAGATTTATTTCAATTGATTACCAGTTATTACTAAATATACTAAATAAATGGTTAACCCATACTAATCGTTACCATTAACGTCAAACTTCCCTTATAAGATATTATTAACAAACAATTGTTGCAATTGATTTAGATCTAATTCAATGCATTAAATAAATGGGTAAATGATTAAAGTTTTCACTATTGCCCAATGTACACACCTTCATACTTTAATTATCAACCAACAATTTATTATTCATTATTTCATCAATTAATATAAATTTTGAATTTATTTCCCAGTTTACCTATTTCATTCAATTATACCCTTATAATTTGTTTCCCTCAATTTGGTATTGCATTTCATTCGATTTATTAATAATTACCTTAGTTACCCTTAACGTAGTATTAGATTAAAATTTCAATGGTTACATTCTATTGAATTTACATTCTCCGATTACCAAATTAATCTACATCAAATTGCACTGATTAAGAAAATTAACTGCAATTGATTTCAACTAAATTTACGAACTAAATAAACAGGTAACTTATAACCATTGTTACCCTTAACTTTTAATTACATTTAAAAGTTCATTAATTACAACAAATGTTCCAATCAGCTATAAAATTCTAATTTCATCTTTTGTTTGTGTTTACTATTTTATTTCCATTATGCTGAAATTTAGTCGCTTATGCACATTTAATATCCCAATTCATTTATTTATCTTGGTTTCAAATTTTTATTAAATCAATTGCCATCTATGCATATAATTAACATTTCTATTGATTTTACATTCAAAATTTTCAGTTATTATCTTAACTTACATAAGGTAATGTTTTAATTATATTTAATTGCTATTGATTAAATACATTGGTAACGAACAATAGTTGTCACCATTATCCATTTTATTACATTAGTAAATTTATTCATTACCTTTTACATCCCACTAAAATCAGTGCACACATTAATACAACATATATTATAATCCCTTACACAATACTGAATCTTATTCAATTACCATTAACTATCTATTTTATACAATAATTAAATGTTTACATTTGTTACTTATTAAATTTTTTAACCAAGCATAACATGTCTAAATACAATGAATTGGAGTTTCATTTTAGTTTATTTATTATTCCATTATTAAATTACAAATTCTTTATTTCTTTCAATATTAACTCATAAAATATTATTAAATTAACGAATTTTAAACATCGAAAATTTATGGGTCGTTACTTGAGATTTATACAAGATCCCTCATAAATAATTATTACATGCAATCTTTCAACTCGCATAACCTGCCAACTCCTTGGCCTAGGATATGTTGAAGTTTCGAATAAACCCTTATCTTGTAAGATCTTGTAAAATGTTATTCAGATGAAATTATATTAATCTTGCGTACTACCCTTAAGTACACTACCTTATAGAAAGAAACTAACTCAACTTCGCTGACAATTAATCGTATATTATTCAACAAAAGTTCGATTATTCCATAACGATGCATCATTATGTATCACATGATGGAGTAATTTTGAGATCAAATTTTTATTCATTTTAGGTAGGTTCATAACATTTTCTAATATACTCACTCATTCGATCAAATCAAATCGTTCCTATCACATGTTATTTTATTTACTTCTGTTTTATTTTCTATAAGTTAACCATATAAATACTACATGTGAATATGACGAAGTACGAGAACCGTTTTGGTATTTATAGAACTATCATTGCATACATCTATATGCATCAATACGAAGAGTTCATCAACTCTTATGATACTACCACTAAATGGGTGCATAGCCCTTTATTGTTTGAAATATAATTAACAAATATCATATGATTCAAAATCATACAATAAAATTATTTCTTAAAGCTACAACTTAATCTATAATTCTGAAACAACTGTAAATAATATTATATACTTTTGTACTTTCCAATGCATCACTTCACTTTTGTTATAAATTATTTTTCCACATTATAGTTTTATTTCACAAAGAATAGTCATAATATTCATATTGAAATATAGCTATGCCTATTTTTTTTAGTTGATACCGAAAATAATCAGTATTTCATAAATAATGTATGGTAAGTTTCACGAAAATAATTTTCGTACTATGATGCAATTAATAAGTGCTTTATGACATGCTCCCACTATTTCCACCATTCCTATAATAGTATACTAAATTCTGAGGTCTGTCATTCACTTAATACAATTTGTTTATTTCATACATTGCAACTATTTAAAGTGGAGAGTTCGTTGATCAAATATTTTAAGCTTAAAGAAATAAATCTCGTAGAAAACAATTTTCTATATGAAAATACATTTCAGAATAGAAATCATATTTCTTATTCCAATATTAAGTATCAATTACTATTGCAATTCCCATTTTCAATATTTCTCTATGAAGTGTAAGTGACTATTCATTCTTTTCATCCCAATTGTACGTTAGATTACATCTATTCTATTCGTCAAATGGTCAAACTATTCAAAAGAAAACCTTACTACAATACCATAACAAACTCTTTCGAAAAGCACATTTGATTATCCTTAACATTTATGGACATCAAATATGTGGCACTTTTAAACCGATCAAAATGACATTTCAACGATCGAGTTCTTAGATCTATCTTGTAGTTTTGGTTTTGTGTTACATTAACACAACATGTTCCCTTTTGTAATCAATCAGATTAAACTCGATCTCGCCCTAAGGTTTATTTGGTTTCTCAGATGAACTAATTTCATTGAAATATTGTACATTATAAACTTTGACCGTTCACCATATAACATTTATATGCAATTGTATATGGATTAAATATCCTTAGTCTTGTACTACTTTTAGAGTTCGAGACTCATAGTATGCAATACATGGTATTGGCCAAATAAATGCATAAATGACCAAAGAACGAATGTATTTAGTAGTTGTAAAATCAGGCACTTGCATGAGTGTAGAAACGTTAACATGTAATAGGAATTTAATAGTGGGTATTATATTTCCATTTTTCAACTTTCAATTCAGTTCGTTTATATATGTTAATTGATAGACATTTTATCGATCATATTAAATGCACAAATTTATCATTGTAGATAATTTTAACATTATTTAACATATGTTCTTACAATATTAGAAAGGTTAAATGCTACCATTTCATTTTTATAATAAGGCTCCCACTAATCTTTTATGTTTCTCCAAAACCTAAGATGAAACATAGAAGTCTTTTGACTTCAATAGTAGGTGTTAGGACTCATCTGTCTTGGTGATCTTGAGTTTGCTCGACAAATCATAGCACCACAAATGATGGATGACTCCTTATCGGTTGTATCACATATGACTCTTAATTCATTTTTCCTTGTCCCAATCTCATTTCGACCTTTCGAAAGAGATTATTCACTCGTACCTACCATATCGTGATGGCCTAAGTATAATATATGTACCTTGAGTTTCCTCAACAAATACATATAGTTATCTTACCTCATTAGTTCAATGTATTAATAATACTACACATAACATCCTTAACTTAGGTTTGCTCAACAACCGAGGAGTTTGCAAGTAATTTATATATATATATACATACATATATATATGGTAGAGACAACATTATATTGAGTGATATCGAATTATGGAATAATGCATTTCTTATGAAATACCCTCATGATTCAAGTATCAAACACATCAGAAATTAAGGTATATGTACATTTACTATGTATTTATTCCTCAAGTCTATTTGGGTTTCTTTTATGTTCCACTGTTAGTTTATACATTCATATCATATAATTTTTGTTGTTATATAACTTTTATATTTCGTATTACTTATATGATAGTTTTATGTATAATATTTCATTAACTAAATCTTATTTAATTAATTTTAATTAGTTTACTCTTTAATTAATTTTATATTAGTATTCTAATACAACTTTTATACTGGACATATCTACTATAACATCTATACTGTAACACATATATCTTATATGTGTTTATTTTTATTTAATTAATTAACCTTTAATTAATTTATTTAATTAAATAAATTTAATTAAATTATATCAATTTCAAAATTTATCTTTCATACATACATGTATAATTATGTTATCTTAGACACTTTTAAATAACATAACATATATCAACATATATAATACGTGCATATAAATATTAATTAATTAACTCATTTAATTAGTTTATTTTATTAATATTATTAATAAATTTTAAATTTTGAAATTAATATTAAAATAGTTTCAAACATTTTGGAATTTTCATTACCTTTTCAAACATTTTGAAAGTTTATGTTATATTACAACCTTTTATAATAAACATGTTTTTATTTTAAATTTAACTTTTAAATTTAAAATAAACTCTTAATTTTCAAAAATATTTTGAAAATTAGCCCAAGGCCCAATTCAAATTGGCCCTTTTCTGCCATGATCAGCCTTTGGGCTCACTTCCCCTTCCAGGCCTGGCAGGTAATCAAGTAGGACAGGTACGTGATTTCTCAATTTCAATCTTAGACATCACCTTTATAGACACCATACTAAGTGCGTAAGCTTAATTAGATAGCCCTAACATGACTAAGTTAGACCACATAGGCTATTGGGTTTTGATATCATTTGTTGGAACTAGGTCAGCCCGCAATATAAGAAATGGATGAATTTCAAAATTTTTAACCATTTTGGATCTTTAATGGTCCTATGAAATGGTATATGAAGTCTAAATTCATTTGAAACTTTTCTAAGTTTCTTTTAAGTAAGATCAATATTTTATTTAACTTCATAAATAAAGTTTCACTTTAATTTAATGTGTATGTAAGTTAAAGTATATCAAATATACTCTTATAACAAATTTATGTATGATGTTTAATTTTCAAATTTATTCAGAGAAAGAAATATTTTATTTTATTTCTCTTAACTTATTCAATTAATGAGGAGGCATAAATTTATTTAGAGAAGAAAAACTTTTCACTTCCTTTCTCTTAACTTATTCAATTAATAAGGGGCATAAATTTCTTTAGAGAAGGAAAATTTTTATTTCCTTTCTCTTAAATTATTCAATTAATGATGGATCATAAATTTAGTTAGAGAAGGAAACTTTTCATTTCCTTCTCTTAATTAAATTAAATAATTGATTAATAAAATAACATTAATGACTAATCTAAATATGAAAAATGTAAATATATTCACAATAAATGTTGTGCAAGTGCTACATATATGGAGTGTGCATAGTCAGTGGTAATTGATATGTATACATAAAATAAATAAGAACAATTTGAATGGTTATTACATAGGAGCTGAAATGGAAATAAATAGTGAATGACAAGGGTGATTGATACAGTTTACCTTTTAGCAAACTTAATTAATGTAACATATTAATGACAATCAATAAGTGCCATAATATAAGAATACAGAAGGTCAAAAATGAATTGTGTGTATACATTATTGTCTTAATTAATAGGAGAAAAAAGTTCACACTATGACAATATATGTAAAGAAAAATAAATTTAATATAAACACATGCAAGTAGATCCAAATATGTATATGTAACGACCCGTTAAATTCAATGATATTAAATGAGTCAATTTGATATGTTTCCTAATCTAATTTAAATTGAAATAGAAGTCTTAGGATTTTTAATGGAGTAAATGTAGGGGTTAGCTAGTAACTGTAATTAAAGGTAAATAATTTAAAATGTTTATATGACATAGATTGAAATAACGAAAATTTGTGTTTGTGGTTATAAGTCATAATTAGTTGATTAAAATGGTATTAATGAAATAATAACTGAATTGAATTGCAAATATATAAACATTAGAAAAATTTATTTGGTGGATTAAATTTGTTAAAGTTCATAAGTTTTGTAATTTAATTTAGTAGAAACTTTAAATTATAAACGAAGATTGAAATAAACGCTAAATTTAATTATATAAATGGTGACTTAAGACCTAGTTATAGGAATTGGAATATAATCCAATTTGAATTAAGTAGAAGAAGGATTTGATTAATATGTAAGTTATTGTTCAAGGTATTGAATAAAAATTGGAAATCCAATTATAATTAATGATAATAACGTTAGTATTAGTTAATAAATATACTTCAATGCAGTACCCAAATGAATGGAATAAAATGAATATATATTGAATAGAAATGAAATGTAAGGTAAATGACGATTGTGTAAAATCAGTACAAGTTGGAAATGCATAAACCTTAATAAACATTCCAATTTAATAAATTTATGCAAATGTGGGACTTAGTGATAAGCGTGTAATTATGGGTATGATAACAATTAGTATGAAATTCCTATTTCAGTGGCATGTTGCAATGGGTGATTTAGTTTGGGATTTTTATTAAATTTTGATGGAATTATTTAAGGTTTACAATAACAGAAGTTTAGGAGTAAAGTGAGATAATTGAAAATTTTAATCATTCATATAAGTCATTTGTTTATTAATATGAGTTAGCTAATAAAATTTAATTTGGGCAATACCTATATATTGGAAACACATTTGTAAAGTGTAATTAATTGAATTTGGTGAATTGGGAATGAATCCAAGGTTATAGGAATTGATGTAATACTACGCAAATAAAAGGTAACTGCATAAAATCAATGTTTCGTAATAAATTGTAATTGATAATTAAGTAGGAATGGGTTTGAATTTGACAAAAAGGAAAATTTATTATTTGCTTACCCATCTATTCAATCTATTAAATTTGATCAGATCCATTTGCAATTAAACGAATTTATTTACAAGTTAGTATGTATTTAGCCGATAACTATAAACCAATTAGGGTAATCAGATATATATATTACCAGTTAAGTTATATAAGATAATGGTTGACTTAATTAAGGGAGTTTATGTAATAATTCCATTTATTTTGTAAGTGGAAATAAAACGTTAATGATAACAAGTATTCAAAATTTACCATCTATTTAGTATATTAAGTATAATTGATAATCAACTGCAGCAAGTAATAAATAATAAATACGTAACGTTAAATGAAGTAATATTTGAAATTTAATATTTAGAAACTATGTAAATATAAGTGCAGATGAAATTGGGGATATTTACATATTGAAATATGAATCCAATGATAAATCAATCTAATTGACAATAAATAATGGAAAGTAAATTTAATTAAATTTTGGAAATTTAATATATATATATATATATATATTGGTGAAATTAATGAAATTTGAGGATTTCTAAATTTAATTCGACAAGTTAAATTTTGCTTAAATTAGTATAGGTGATTGAAAATTTTATAATAATAAGAATCATCAATTATCAAAGAGAAATGGGAAATTGGATTTAATTGACTAAATTTTGATTTATTTAATGAATATAAAAATAGCCATTTTGCCAAGGACTCGGATTTCGACGAAACTAGTTTCATCGGATCCGTATCGGTGAATTATTATAGGGTTTCAAGTTTCGTATCGATCGGACTTGTCGTTTGATCATACGGGCGTGAAACGCCTTGAAATCAATTTTAATAAAATCAATTTGAAATCAATTTGGAAATTTTGTTTTCAGCATAACTTCTTCATACGATCAAATTTGGACGTGAAACTTTTTCCATCGCGTTCAGAATATTTTAAATTACCTATTTGGATATATAGATTTAACCAATTCGGTTCCGGAGGCATAGCAGACTTTTTGGGCCTTAGTTTGTTCCGTACGCTCATCTATCTAGCCTATCTACTCTAACACAACCCTACCTATATATATACAGTTATAAACCCTAGCTCCATCCTATTGTCATTTGCTGTATATTCATTTCTTCATCTCCTTCTCCTCCTCGAATGATTGCAAAACCTAGATCTACTTCAATCCAAATTTCAATGAAAATTCAAACTCTCAAGAAAAATTCCACAAAAATATATGTTAATGTTCTCGAAACACGTAATCTCATGGTGTAATTCGTTTTTCGAATGGAGTCATCGTTTGCTCAGAATAAATTCAAACAGTTCGTGGCCATTCATCAGCACCGTAACAAACTTCGTCAGATCGTCAAACGGTTTCTGGGTATTGTAGAGTGGACGATGCGGATCGCATCCATATGGGTATTGAGGCGAGTTGATGGTTGGATCGTCGCAGAATTTCAGTTAGGGTTTCGAAACCCTAGTTTTAACTGGCGGCCGGCGGCGTATAAGGGGACCGGACCTCTGGGGGAGCAAGGAGGAGGAGATGGCGAAGTCAGGTGGTGCGGCGGCAAGGCACAGGGACGGCCGAGGTGGGCGGCAGCGTTGGTCAAAGTGGAGGCCTGTGCGTGTAGATGGGTGCCGTGTTCTTTCGGATGCAGACGTGTTTTCGTGAATGCTGTAGGAGATGCTGACGTGGAGTAGTGTTGTGTGTGAGTTTGTGTTCCATTCTCTTTTATTTAATTTTGATTTTCAACTCGAATTTTTCGCCATAACTTTCTCATACGACCTCGGATTCAAACGAAATTTCTTTTGTTAGGATCGAAATTAAATTCCAGATCTGGTGACACTAGTTTGGACAGATTTGGAGACCGTCAAAATTTTGAGTTTAATTTGAATTTAAATTCGATTTAAATTCCAAAGGTGAGTGTTTTAACCCACTCACAACTACTAGAAGCTTTTATGTTTGTTAAATTAATTTTAGAAATGAATAGAAATTTATTTATGAGTATTTGGCATGTTTATTTCACTCATATTTTTTGAATTGCATTTATTAAATTTAACTGTTAATTTAATTTATTTATTGCGTATTAATTGATAGTTAGAATTTATTTGTTTGCCTATAAACTGCTAGTTAACAGTTATATAGATTATTACTGAATATAAACTGTTAGATTAATAGTTGTTAAATTTAATCTGAATAAAATTGCCAGTTATTACCTGTTATATATTATCGAATATAAATTGTTATTGATTGATATTGCTTGATGATTGTGATTGGATGATGGGTGATGTTGATGGATGTTTTATTGTATATCATTAAATTGCAAATTATCATGCATATTTCCTTTCATTCGGGATTGTGGTTTGAAATGATATATAACCGCAAAATTTTATATCTTTTAAATTGCGGATTGAAAAGATAAATATCTGTATCACTTGACCATAGGATAGAAAATTATATACAGGCACCGCGGTATATATATAACTATTTAAATGTGATTTCTATGGTTTGGATGGAATACGGTTTATAATAATTTAAAATTTTATATTGTATAAATATTTTTCTTCCATATATATATACATATGACGTTGAAAATTTTGAAATTAAAAGGTGTATAAAAATCTTTATTAAAAATGGAAGAAAATTAAGAAAATGGAGTTTAGTAATTTATATCATATGTTTAAATGTTAATTTTGGAAATTTTAAGATATGATATTTATAATTGGATTTTTCCCAAAATAAATTGAAATGAATATTCTGGTATAATTTGAATTGGGAAAAATATATATATTTTATTACTAGAAATTGAAGTCTTATTATTTATGGATTTTATATGAATATTCAAGACTAATTAATAGAACAATTGATTTGTTGAAAGAATAAAATCCAACTTTAGTTTGAAATATTGATACTCAAAATGGATATACGTATATATAAATAAATTGAAGTGGTTTTGGAACTTGAGAGAGATAATATAAATTTTGGTTTAGACTTTAATAAAGAAATGTATTTGTAAAGCCATGAGAACTATTTTCTTTACAAAGTAACATTTAAGTTAAACCATTTAGTTCATATACCGTTGGATGTCCAAACCATTCAAGTTTTTTTTAGAAGTTATGGTTTTAAATTATGATTTTCAAAATATTATGCTTTGAAAATATTTGATTTTCAGACGTTATGAAGTTAAAGCATTATGATTTTGGAAAAGAATTATATTTGGGATAAGTGATAAAATATGGTTTTGGGTTTTGAAATGATATCGTATTCATGGTTATGAAATGGAATGTTTATTCTGATTTTTAAAGTATAACCTATTTTTAAATGACCGCGGTGTTATAATAACGATGGGTTGGCAAAGAGACCGGGATCGGATATGGAAATACTCTCTGTCGATACCGAAAACCACTTTGACTAACCGTGTACGCGGTGGAGATTCCAGAATGAAGTAGGTGGTGGCGACGTTTCCTGTAAGGTAAATACGTGGACCCGACTCCCGTGAGTTGGCATAAGGTGGCTAAAACAGGAGCGATTCTCAGGCCAATGAGGTCATTCCTCTGATCGGACCCTCCTCTTCGACATTATACTTTGATTTTGGATTGATTCAGTGGCCACTTCTATATTTTGATTTTGGGGAGTTAGTCCGAGGTGGGCGGTAACTGCGGCTTCGCGTTTCCACCAGCCTGGATAGCAATTGGTATATCTACCCTGGCATTGCCTAGTTGTGCCGTGTCACCTACCATAACGAGCCTTTACTACGAGTTTCTATTTGTGTCGTACCTATGGAGTATCCTCTGGTAGCTTCCCGATCAGGAGGTATTACGGTACTGTATAGACTATTGGCATTATACGTGCTAAGGTGGAAAATGTAAAGCCTTAACGCTATTTAAAAGTAAGTTTATTTTATAAATAGACACTATTATAATAGCGCAATATACTACATAGTAAATAGTTTAACGGATCCTTAGAAGATGTAAATCCTGAACATCTCTTGAGTTACTGTACTCATATTTATTTCTGTTAATTTAACTCACATAAGATCTTTTAGTTCTGACTCGAGTGTTTTGTCTTTTCAAATTCGCTCGGGTCAGTCCGAGCGTTTCAAGATCGAAGATTTTAGCTTTGGAGGACGAAGACGAAGAATCCGTATTATATTATTTATAGTATTGCACCACACTCTAAATTTCCGTTGCATTGATTGTATTGGTATGTGTAACTCTGATATTCATTATATAAGTAAAATAAATATTTTGTAAAGAGTTATCATGAACTGTATATTGATCATTATATCTTATCCTTCCGCTGTGAGATTCTATTTTGCTTTATTTCTTCTCTGTTTTTCTTATTTACCCCATAACAATCCGCCCTTGCGTATGCTTTGAATTGGCACGTGTGTCGGTTTAAAGTGTGCGAAAAGGCGGGATGTTACAGTATATATGAAATTCAATCAAAGCTTTCTAATAATATAAATTAGATAGTTATTATAGTCAATTTCAAAACTTTGGTTTGTTATTGAAATTCCTTTTATTCATATTCCAATATCTAATGCAATAAAAAGTGCAAGTAATACATGCATGCATACATACATACATTAACATTCAAAACTAAAATTATATTTTGTTATGAAAGATTAAAATATAGATCCACAATTGAAATATTGTATTGATTAATGAAATTTAAATTAAATTTTAAAACATAGAACTAAAATAAAACTTTGTATTTCGAAGTATATAGATTTAGATTCAATTTAACAAAGTAAAGAAAAACAGTAAATTAATTCAAACATGTAAACATTCAGATCGGAAGAATTACACTTTAATTAAATGTTTGGAGACATAGATCTATAATAAAACATTGTTTTAAAACGTAAAAAAATTTAGTTTTGATCTACCAAATGAAAACTCAATCATATCATTCAATAGATAATTCAATCTTCATAATTTTTTTTAATCAAGCAAGACAATAATACATTATACAAATTATGAAAGTCAAATTAAATTTCCATCAAACATTGCAAAATCACTATATATATAGATATGGAAAATGACATACCTTGCTATTCAACCCTTAAAACACACCTTGTTGATGTGGGCTTTGGTTTGCACCTTGAGTGAAAATGTAACATTCCTGATTTTTAAGCCCAATTAATTTGGAAATTAATATAAAATTTTGGTTAAATTATGAATTAATAAAGAATTTATTTGAATATTTGGGAATGAATATGTATATAAAATAGATTTAAAATAGAATTTGAAAATTTTAAATTTAAATTTAAATATCTTAGAAAATAAAATGGTATTTGGATTTTGCAAAATTAAATAAGATATATCTTAATTTATATAAATGGATTTTAATTTGGAATTTGATTTTTTTTTCAAAGATGAATATCTTATAAATAAATATTGGATTTATTAAACTTTATGTTTCAAGGAACTAATATATATAGTTAATTGTTAGTAATGAATATTTTGATTTAAAATCATTTGTTTTAAAATTGTGTAAGTACAAAATAAAATGTATAAATATAAATGTAGATAAGAATAAATAAAAAACTTTAATATACGTATCTTTTGAAACTAAACAAGATTTATTAAAGGATCATTTCTTTAAATATGAATATAATTTGCGTATATATATATAAATCTATCTTATAATACATAATTAATGCACAAAACGTAAAAACATGTTTCATAAGTTAAATTTGAAGTAGTGATTTAAAAAAAAAATTGATAAATAGAAATTTGGTTAAGGTCTTTTAACATAAAAGTACTAATTTTGACAAATGTGAACATTTTATAATTTAAGGAAACATGTGTTGCTTAATTGTCATTTGTATTTACAAATGTTTACATAATCATACAAGTGGCAAAGGATAAAATTTTCTTTTAATTAATTTTTTTAAACATGCATAAGAAAGAGTTAGATCAGATTTCTCTAGCTCTTTCAAAACTGAAAAACAAATTCAAAAGCTGGAAATAAAAAACAAAGCAAATCAAAACCATTTTCAACCTGAAACCAGATCTGAAAACAAATGAAATTAGAAACAAAATCAAGTTGAAGATCAGGATTATCAAGTCAAACCTGGAATATGCTACAAAACTGAGAGCAATCGAATTAAAGCAATCAAGCCGAAGCAATATAAAGATCAGAGCAACTCAACATCAAGATTTCCTCAGTAATAAAGAATCGAACCTGTAATCAAAGTTCAAACAACAATTTTTTCAAACATTTCGAGCCTGGAAAAATCAAAATATTCTTGTTCAAAAGCAATTCCAGGCTAAGAAATCTTGTCCTTTGTTCTTCAAAACAAGGTGAGTAAACTCCCCTCAATAAGATCTTTAACTTGTTGAAGCTGTGAAAGGTGTTTGAATGTATATAAATTTGTTTGAATGCATATAATTATGTATATATATGTGTGCTTGTTTGGTATACAGGCATAGTTGTTTTTGTTGATAATAGGTTTCAACAACCTGTTTCCAAAAATCAAAAGCTTCTCCTCAAATCCATTTTAGGGTTAGAAATATAAATGAAATGTGTTCAAATTAACTTGATCTAAATTCTAAAAATAGTTACAGGTAAAATAATTAGTAAATATTGTAAAAATGGTAAATTACAGTCAAAATTAAATATGCATCAGAAATTGATGATCATGATTTCATGTTTAAATTCTATAATCTGGTTTGTACTTTAAATTGATGAATTTTAAAAATCAAATCAGGATTTTTAGAGTTTTATTGAAGGAGAATGTCGGAGTTGAATGGAAATTGGATTCTGGGCAAATACCGACAAACGATGATGGTTTGAGGGTCGAGCTTGCGGTCGAAAGAGGCTTGAAAGTTGGTGAAGCTAGGAAAAATACTTGGTGATTCTTTAAAACACTATGGTGGTCTATCATCGATAGATTAGGGGCAGTAGGATTCGTCGATGTTCGTGAGTTCTTGAGACTTCCACAGTAGAGCGGAGGGTATCGCATGTGGGGGAAAAGGCTCGCGGGTGATCGAAAAAGCTTCAGCCAGAGTTTCAGGGTTGCAGGTAGCTTGGGGCGGCGGCTAGGGGCAGTTTTTGGTGATCCAGTTATGGGTCCTGGTTGTCGAGTTATTCAAAAATCAGAGTTCGTTGTCGTTGAAGAGTTTTGTGTGGTCTGGTCGTTAGAGGAGGTTAGCGTCGACTCGACGATGGTCGTGGTATCGACCAGAGATGGTCAGAGCAACTGTACAAGTGCACGTGTCTAGGTTGGTATCGATGATGGTTGTAAGTTTAGGGACGTAGTTGCACCGGGTCGAACTCGAAGGAGTTCGTGAAAATACTCGGGAAAATTGCGTGTGAGCTTGCGTGTGAATTCAAACAGTTTTGAAATTAAAAACAAAACAAAGTTGAAAAGAAAAAAAATGTTTGTACTCGGGGACATACTCGAGTAAAACGGGATTTGGCTCGGGTTTTGTAATGTCCTCCTTTTTGTATGCTTTAAATCGACGACAAACCACACTCGTCGGACTTAAACCATACAGAAGGACGGATTGTTATGGCGTAAATAAGAAAAAGCAGGGAAATAAAAAACAAAATAGAATCTTGCAGCGGAACGATAAAATATAATAATCAAATAACAGTTCATGAAGCTGTATTACAAAACATTTGATTATACTTATACAACACATATCAGAGTTACACATACCAGAGAATGACAAATAATGCAGCGGAACAATGTGATGCAGTGAAATAATAATAAATAGTAATAATACAATCTTCGTCTTCATCCTTCAGAAGTAAAGTCTTCAAATCCTGAAATGCTCAAGCTGACCCGAGCAAATTGAAAAGACAAAACACTTGAGTCAGAACTAAAAGATTTTATGTAAGTTAAATCAACGGTAAAATATGAGTGGAACGGCGTTAGAGATGTTTACGGGATTTGACATCTCATATCAAGTGTCAAACGTGTGTGCAGTAACTTAAGAGATGCTCGGGATTCACATCTCCTAAGGATCCGTTAAACTATTTACTATGTGGTAATATTTTGCTATTATAATAATGTCTAATAGTAAAATAAACTTACTTTTAAATAGCGTTAAGGAGTTACCTAATCTCCCCCTTAACAGAATAATAGTCCCAGTAGTTCATCCAGTATCAGTGCATCTCTAGATCGGGAGACTATCCAAAATACTCCACGGGCTACGGGAGAAAACTAAACTCATATAAGGCACGCTAGGGTAGGTGACACGACACACAAGGCAAAGCCAGGGTAGATATACCAATTACGCATCCGGGCTGGTGGTAACGCGTAGCGCGTAGCTACCGCCCACCTCGAGCCACACTCCCAAATCATAAAAATCAAAAGTGGACACCGAATCAATCCAAAAGTCAGAGTATAATATCGAAGGAATGTGTCCGACAAGAGGGGCTACCTCCTTGGCCTGAGAATCGCTCCTGTTTTAGCCACCTTATGCCAACTCATGGGAGTCGGATCCATGTATATACCTTAACAGAACATCGCCACCATCCTACTTCATTTTGGAATCTCCAACGCGTACACGGTTGTTAAAGTGGTTTTCGAAGTTGGCAAAGAGTATGATAACTTCTGATCTCGGTCTCTTTAACAACCAAACATTATTATAACACCGCGGTCATTTCAAAATAATTTATACTTCAAAACCAGAATATAATATCCATTTCGAAACCATATAATACGATATCCTTTCCATTTCAAAAACCAAATCATTATGATATCATTTTTATAAAAACCCATATCAATATAATATCATTTTTTTTCAAATATATCCTTTCCAAAACCATAGCACTTTCAAAATTATAATATTTTGAAACCAAACGCTTGAAATATAACCTTTCAAAACATAGTACTTCGAATTTTATAGCTTCAAAACCATAACTTCCAAAACTTAAATAGTTTGGATATTCAAACAGTATATAAAATAGAATAGTTTGAATTTAAAATTATTTTATAAAGTAAAATAATATTCTCGACTTTACAATTTCATTCACTCTAAATTAAATCTCAATTCATAATTTTCAACTCACTTTCAGTTTCAATAAACCATTTCAATTTCAATATATTTCAAACGTTGAGTATTAAACAATTTCAAAACTAAGGTTGGAAATTACGATTCAACAGTTCAATGTTCTATTATTTAGTTTTGAAATATTTGCATAATAAATCCGTTATCATTTAAATAAAAATCAAATTACAAATAACTAAATATTTCCTTCAATTTATTTATACTTGAAATATTTGTTTAATTCATCTTGAACAAAAATCCAGCTATAAAAATCATACCTTCTAAAATTTCAAGTTTAATAAATTTTACATCAACTTAAGGAGTTTAATTTTTAAATAAGCTCAATTTCAAATAAATTTTCAATTTACCATCCAATCTTAATTTATTTAAATCATTATAGCCTCTATATTAAAGTATGATTTAAATACTTAACCATATTTTATTTTAATAAATCAAACTTTATTATTAAACTTCTTTTATACTTTAAACCAATTTTATACATAGCTTAGAACTTAGAATTTAACTATATATATAAAGTAACATTTATAAAATATCCAAATTAATATCTCATAAAACTATATATTTCCTTCCAAAAGCATAGAAATCGTTTTCAAAATATTTTATATATAGACCACGGTATATGTATACAATTTTCTACCCTATGGTCAAGTGATACGGATATTTATCATTTTAATCCGTAATTTAAAATAAAAATACGGTTATATATTATTTCAAACCGCAATCTCGAATGAGGTAAAAATGCATAACGACTTGCAGTTTATAACAATATAAATACAACATCCATTCATCCAATATCAACCATCAACCATTTATCACAATCACCATCCAATTCAATCAACAACATCAATGTAGAACAGATAATAAATTACAGGTATTTACTGGAAGTTTATATGCAGTAATAGATTAAATAACAATTTAACTGACAGTTATATGCAATAATAAATTAAATAATAATTTAATTCAATAATTCCAATTTAACTGAGATGATGATTTAAAATATGCCAAACAGTCGTAAATAAATTTTCAATCACATCAAAATTAATTTAACATACATAAGAAATTTTAGAAGTTGTGAGTGGTTAAAATACTTACCTTTTGAATTTAAATTTAATTTAAATCCAATTTAAACCCAAATTTGAATAGTCTCAGAATTCATCCAAATAAGCGCCAAAAAGTCTGAAATTTCAATACGATGCTAGCGGAGAAAACCGCACGTGAAACGGACCTCGTATGTGAAAGTTATGTCGATTAGTTTGTTTGAATTCCAATTAAAAAAATAAAATAGAAGAAACAATTATACCTCCCCCACTGCCATGTCAGAAGCTTCTTCATCATCACACAAGCTACAGGAAACCCTACCTCACGCTGAAACGAAGAGCCGCCACATATATCTCGTCGCGTGCCGCACGACCAGAAACCGCGGCTAGATAGCAGCGCCGCATGCCACCCTCGGCCACGCGCCGACACTCCATGTGACGACCCGGCATTTTTAACAATTTAAATGGGAATAATTAGTTGATTTTAAAACATTTAAAGGTTAATTTTAACTTGAATTTCAAATATCAATATTTACTAGATAATTGAATTTTTGAATTATATAATTTGAAATGGGATAAAATATTGAATATGAAATATTAAGCCTGTTAAAAATAATTTGAAGGCTTATAAAATTTAGATTGATAGTACTGAAGGTAGTGAAGGTGTTGAAATTGAATGTGGAAATGTTTTGTTAAGTTTTGAAAATATACCGTTTAAATTAAATTTAAAAATAGCCTTCCGGGGGCACAGTCTCGGAATTTGACGAAACCAGTTCCATTGGATCCGTAATAGTTTGTTATTATCGGATTTCAATTTTCGTATCTATCGGAGTTGTCGTTTCACCCTGGCAGCTCGAAACGCTTAGAACTATTTTAATTGATTTAATTTAAAATTGATCGTTTATTTCCATAACTCGCTCATATGATCGAATTAGGCTCTAAAACGCGTTCCATTGTGTTCGGAATAAGGGTAAAACCTTACGAACGCCTGTCGGCATGTCTGATTCGGAGTTCGAGATTTCGAGTTATGCTTAACGAGACATTTTGAAAGTTGTATAATATGATAAAGGTCAAAGTCAATAGTCAAAGATATTTTATTAACAAGCGTATTCAAGAAGCTCCCTCTTGCCTCCTTTTACGTCTTCTTAGCCGTGCTTTAACATTATATCAAAATCCATCATTCAACAACGAAAAAAAGAGAGAAGAATAATGGCCGATCGAACTCGTTCTTCCCTCTCCCTCGTTCTTCATTCCAAAACAAAGCCTATTCCCTTTTTCAGTTCGAAAACCGCTCTCTCTCCCTCCTCAAATTTCACATGACATATTCGCAGCAAAGTGAATCATAGCCGAAGCATCGAATATTGCCGCGTTCAATTGGGCGATTCGCGAGCTAGGTCGCGATCGAACGCGACAAGTGGGGCGGCGATTCTGGGGAAGTCGCACCAGAGCATGGGTATTCGAGTTCGACTCGAACTAGAGGGCGACGAGACGGCGATGGAGTCGCGTTGGGCACAGGCCGATGGGTGCTCGAAACCTGGGTAGCATCACGGTGAAGTTATGCAGAGATTTTCAACTAGGGTTTCGACATCTCGACATCGCCGAAACAGTGGAGCATGGTTTCAATTTCTGCAGCTTTTATTTAGGTGAGTAACCTTGGATCTGTGCAACTGTTTTGCTTCTATGAATTTGTGACAGCTTTAGTTATATTGGTTGTTGTTATCTATCTATGTTGGTTGAAAGAAAATAGTTTTAAATTTGAAAATGAATTTGAAGGAAAACACTTTAAATGTGTTTTGAGAACAATAAGTAAATCAGTTATAAATTGAAAATTTTAAAGCTAATAAATTAAAAACTTAAGGATAATAAATCAAATGATAGTTACTAAAAATCAAATGAGTATAATTATTAGGGTTGTTAAGGAATAATTTCTTGAATATTTAAAAAGGGGTTAATTACTTAAAGTAATTAAATTAATAATTAATTAAAATATGATTTGTTAAAGGCTAGTTAATCTCTGAATATGATTAGTTAATGAGTAATGGAAGAATGAGATTGATGGAAATAATCAAGGATGGCTGATTATTTAATGAAGTTAAATTAGATTAAATTGAAATGTAAATGAGAAATCATTAATTTTTATAATCAATGATGTAAGCAGAGATTGATTAGTTAAGAAAATAAATCAATATAAGTGACTTATGAGAAGTTAATTAATATAAGTAATTAAGGATTAATGTAATTTAATATAGTTAATTAATTAAGATTACTTGTTGAATTAGGTTAAGAAGAATTAATATCGTGAAAATTAAATAAAGATAATTACTTTATTGTAATTGAAAAATAATTAATCCAGGGTGATTAATTAAGTTGAAATGATGGGTTGATTAATTAATTGATTTGGAATTAATTAATGAAGGAATCTAAGTGATTGAGGTTTGAAATTCAATTAGAATCAATTGAATTGATTTGTATGTGATTAAGCTTTACTTATGGATGATTGAATGGTATTGGATGTTTTGAATGAGTTGATATCTCTGATATGAAATGTTGAGTATTTCATTTGGATAACTTGGGTTAGGACGACATGAGTATCGAAGAGATCGGGGTCGGGTATTGGGAAATACCCGAAACCACTTCGAATTTTATAGATCGATATGGGAAATCAATAGGCTGAAATGAAATGAATTAAGTGAATTGGACTATTTAATCTTAAGTTTTGGTACTTGGATATTGATGTGTGAAATTAGAGAAGATTATAACAAAGTGTGAATTTGTAAGCTGACTCGTGTTACCCCGGGTTCTATATAAGTTGTTTGCTTGGATATTTCATGTTAGTTGGGTTTACTCACGCTGGTTTCCAGCCTGACCTGGGTGTTACTTTGATGTAATGCTCGGGTCAGACCGAGTATTACAAATTTTCAGGTAGGTACGTTCTGGAGCTCAGGAGGCGAGTTGGATGGCAAGAGCGTATAGAGTATTTCCGCTGTATTTATAATATTGTAAATCTAAGACATGATAATTGTATATGTATTCAGTGACTGTATATATGTGAAACTCTGATGTATATTAAATATAATCGACAGATATAGTATTCTTTTGTAAACTGTTATTATTTATTATTATATTTTATCAGCTGCGTATGTGAGTTGTTGATGTTTCTCTTCTTCTTCTTCTATCTCTTTTCTTCTTTTCATAACTATCTGGAATTTTCTGGTTCGAAAATTCCCGGGTCGTTACACTCCTCACGGCCGCGACCCCCTTGCGACCTTCGCCGCCGCTACACGACGCCTAAAAGCCCACAACCGTCGCCAAGTTATAAAGCCCTAGTCGAATTTTGCCGACAATCCGACCGTCAATTCAACAAACAAACTGCGTCGATGAGCTCCCCTCGGTCTCTCTACCCGACCGTGCCTTCAATTCTTTGATCGGACGAAATTCATCAATGCGTGATGAGCGACCGTGAACAATCCCTCGAATACCGAGCACTCAGAAACTCAAGTTGAAAAAAAAATCATGGATTTGACTTGCGCTCGTTGAGAGCTTCAAATCCATATAAAATTTGATGTATTTTGAAGAGATTTAATTTTTGGCTTTGAATTTTGAATTGCAATTGGATCTAGAATTTGATTGTCTGCCATTGAGGAGGAGAGACAGCTGAATTGTACATACAGAACAATGAACATAAGGAATAGGCTAGGGTTTATAACATGATATATATTGGCAGGGTTGAAAATAAAAAGGACGGATCAGATTGGTTTGGACCGTTGAACAAATAATGGCCCGAAAAGCTCGTTCTGACTCCGGAACGAAAATGGTTTAACCCATATATCAAAATAGACATTTTTAAATATTTTAAAATCAATGGAACAAGTTTCAAGTCCAAATTCCATTGTATGAAGAAGTTATACTAAAATCAAATTATTTCAAATTGATTTCAATTGATTTCAATTTCATTGATTTGTGGGAGTTTCGAGTTCGTACGATCAAACGACAAGTCCGATCGTTACAAAACTTGAAATCCTACAATAATTCACCGTTATGGATCCAATGAAACTAGTTTCGTCGAAATCCGAGTCAGTGGCTAAAATTGCTATTTTCCAGTTAATTAATTACATAAATATTGAATTAATAAAAATCAAATCTTAAATTCCAATTCCATAATTTGCAAATTTTATCATTTTTGATCTGCAACACCATTACAACCCTTTAAACAAATCAGGTATCAATTTAAAGTTAAATAAATTTACCCATTACCGTATTTAGTTTCAATTTTAATAAATTTATTAATTATCAATTGAAATCTCAATAAATCCGTTTATTTGATTTAAAATCTTGTTATTCAATAAATTGACATCTTATCGGTATAATTAACATTGATTTATATTACATTTCATTAATGTATGTTTCATTTCATATTAGTTCCCATTAACATAAATTTTATTTCATTTAATTTCAATACCCATTTATTACCAATAAATTAATCAAACATGAATTTCAATTGTTTTCATTCAATCAATTGCCATATTATAGGTAGAGTTTACATTGGTTACTTCTTGTTGAATTAACAATCTTCAATGACAAATCAAATCTAACCTAGCTACACAAATTAAGTCAATTAACTACAATTGATTTCACATTAAATTTTAAATTCCATTTATTTGCAATTAATTCAATTATTAAATTTGAATTCCAATAAATTAATAAATCTTGAATTTCCATTCCTTTTATTCAACCAATTATCATATTATGAATAAAGTAAATGTTATTTCCCATTATTTACTAAATTCACATTAACAAAATATTTAATTTAGATTTACTGCAATTTTTACCACATTTAAATTAACAGGCTAAATAAATAGGTAGCATAAAATATTTGTTACCATTTACTTTCAATCACACTTATAAGTTATTATTCCCAAACAATTGTTATAATTGTTTACATCACACAAATTTCATTCAATCATCATTAACATACTATTTAATTTTATTTAGTGAAATTTATTTCCAATTTTCTAAATACAATCAATTATAACCTTACCATTGTTTCAATTAAATTGGGATTGCACTAAATTAGTTATTTATCAACTGGCATTAACATTATTACCTTAATTTACATTCAGTTACTATTAGTCAATATATTATTACATTGGTTAATTAAATACTTACTTTAATTTACTTATTTTAAATTTTATACCCAAGTGCAACAATTAACACTATTTTTTTGGGATTTAACTCCAATTGTCAATAATTAATTATAATTACCATTGCTATATTTCATTTTTAACATTTGCTCCATTGTAAATTATAATTTTTTTTATTTCTTTCTAAATTTAATTACAAAGATCTAATTAAATTAACCAATTTATTTATCAAAATTTACGGCTCGTTACACTCTCCCCCACTTAAAACTTTTCATCCCCGAAAAGGAAAAAGAAGGGAAAAGAAGAATTAAGAAATCAATATATCTTACTTAAAATATTAAATTTATAAGCAAATAAATTTACAAAATTAATTAATTTAGATAAAATATACCAATTTATAACCATTAAATCCTTTTATACTCAAATTAATAAAGTTTGGAAAACATTTTTAAAATATTTTCTAAGCCCAAAAATTTTGGAAAATTTCGCCAGAGTATCCTTTGTACGGAGCGGCTCGGGAGAAAATATAATATCAAATATAACCATATACAACATATATTTTCCAAAATAAAATATCCCATCACTGGAAAACAATATAATAGAGCTATAAAATCGTAATTCGAAAACGTACCTATTTGTTGGGCAATTAACACTTAATTATGGAACCAAAAGCAGTAGCAATTGCTTCCATAACCTGTATTTCACTTATGTAATCCAAAAGAGTTAATAATTATATAAAATGAAATATTTGAAGTTGTTTCAATCAATAGTAAACAAATCAATATAACAACAATCAATTGCAACCAAGAGCATACACATCAAATACAAATCAACCATCCAAGCAAGACAAACCATTGGTTTGTTCGGGTTAAGATACTTTAAATCACATAGAATGACAAATAACTATGAAGTATTCCACTTACTCAACAGTCTTAGACAAACTCAATAGATTATTCATACATCCAAGAAAATTTAAAGTATCCTTGCCCAAACAACCATAAACCAAACAAACAACAAGTCCAAACAATAAGTCAAGTAAATTTTTATTAATTTCATTTCATACATTTATTATTTCATTCCCCTTTTATTTACATAATGATCCATCCTTTAAATTTTCATATATTTCGTACAACTTTTTACTTTTATTCATTTATTCAATGTTTATTCATTTACTACGTAAGTTTATAATCTTATACTTACTCTACTTACTTCCTATTACCTTTATTACAGTAACACTTCAATTATAACTTAGGTTCACAACAATTACAACATCAAATTCTTACTTATAAAAGGATTTCATTAAATACTTCCATTACCTCAAGTTTATTACTTGTATAATATCCATTACATTTTCTTATTAACATTTCAACTTTTTACGTCCTTTGGTAAGTTATATATATGCCTTTAAGTATGTAATTGAAAGTTATACAAGTTTATCTTATTTCTTTTAATAAATTGAATGTTCAATAATCATATCCTATGGTTTATAGGTTTCAAATTTCAACTTCCTTTTACTTTCCTTTATAAATTAGCATTAAATATCTTATTTCATTTAGAGGTTTCAATTATTAGTTAAATTCCATTTTACTACGCTAATTGAAACTATTGATTATCAGAAACTTAAGAACTAAATACCAGGTTTAATTTCAAATCATTTTAAAATAATAGACAAATGTATATACTTACAGTTTAAATATATATCCCTTTATATTTAAAACAATTTAAAATTTATATTTGTTTATCAAAATGAATCTGCAGTAAAATTACTAAAGTGGCCTTCCCACTTCGAAACTCGAAAATGAATGTCGATAATGCGTGCACTCATCACCGAAATTATTTTCCAGCGACAGAGAGGGGAGTACAGAACTTATTTCTTTCCAAAAATTTCTTTAAAGCAATTCTTTCAAATTATAGTGAAACATTTATATCAGAAAATACTCTTAATAATATTATTATATTCCAAAATCATTCGAAAGAAAGTTTCAAAAATCCCGGAACTTAGGTCCTAAATTTCCAATTTTCGTTTATTATATTATCTTCAAATATTGTTCCCAATCAATATTTATAAATTTCACTTCCTAACAACCAATATATTACAACCAAATATATATATCATTTATAAAATTTTACTTTATATATAGAAAATATAAAAGGCAAAATTATTTCATTCACCTATATTCAAAACAAATATTGTGTCGGTCTGTCCTATTAAGTGTTTAGAAATCCCTATTGATTTCATAGCGTCCTATGTACCGACCGGAATCTATAAGTACAAAACGAAACAATGTAACACAATATTAAAACCTTTTTATAACACTAATAAATATACTCTCTCATACACACACACACACACACACGCTCAGCGACTCATCAAAGGGTATTGCTACCCTATTAATAAAGAGTCAAACCCCACAAAGCTAAGGTTTATCGCTAAACCAAAGCTCTGATACCAGGTGTAACGTCCTTCTTTTTGTACGCTTTAAATCGATGATAAACCACACACGTTAGACTTAAACCATACAGAAGGACGGATCGTTATGGGGTAAATAATAAAAAGCAGGGAAATAAAAAACAAAATAGAATCTTGCAGCGGAACAATAAAATATAATAATCAACTAACAGTTTATGAAGCTGTTTTACAAAACATTTGATTATACTTATACAATACATATCAGAGTTACACATACCAGAGAATGACAAATAATGCAGCGGAACAATGTGATGCAGTGAAATAATAATAAATAGTAATAATACAATCTTCGTCTTCATCCTCCAGAAGTAAAGTCTTCAAATCCTGAAATGCTCAAGTTGACCCGAGCGAATTGAAAAGACAAAACACTCGAGTCAGAACTAAAAGATCTTATGTAAGTTAAATCAATGGTAAAATATGAGTGGAACGGCGTCAGAGATGTTTACGGGATTTGACATCTCCTATCCAGTGTCAAACGTGAGTGCTGTAACTTAAGAGATGCTCGGAATTCACATCTCGTAAGGATCCGTTAAACTATTTACTATGTAGTAATATTTCGCTATTATAATAATGTCTAATAGTAAAATAAACTTACTTTTAAATAGCGTTAAGGAGTTACCCAATCTCCCCTTAACAGAATAATAGTCCCAGTAGTCCATCCAATATCAGCGCATCTCCAGATCGGGAGACTATCATAAATACTCCACGGGCTATGGGAGAAAACCAAACTCGTACAAGACGCGTTAGGGTAGGTGTCACGGCACACAAGGCAATGCCACGGTAGATATACCATTTACGCATCCGGGCTGGTGGTAACGCATAGCGCGCAGCTATCGCCCACCTCGAGCCACACCTTCAAAACAAAAAAATCAAAAGTGGCCACTGAATCAATCCAAAAGTCAGAGTATAATATCGAAGGGATGTGTCCGATAAGAGGGGCTAACTCCTTGGCCCGAGAATCGCTCCTATTTTAGCCACCTTATGCCAACTCATGGGAGCCGGATCCATGTATCTACCTTAATAGAACGTCGCCACCATCCTACTTCATTCTGGAATCTTCACTGCATACACGATTGTTAAAGTGGTTTTCGGAGTTGGTAGAGAGTATGACAACTTTCGATCCTGGTCTCTTTAACAACCAAACGTTATAACACCGCGGTCATTTCAAAATAATTTATACTTGAAAACTAGAATATAATATCCATTTCGAAACCATATAATACGATATCCTTTCCATTTCAAAAAACCAAATCATTATGATATCATTTTTATAAAAACCCATATCAATACAATATCATTTTTTTCCGAATATATCCTTTCCAAAACCATAGCACTTTCAAATTATAATATTTTGAAACCAAACGCTTGTAATATAACCTTTCAAAACATAATACTTCGAATTTTATAGCTTCAAAACCATAACTTTCAAAACTTAAATAGTTTGGATATTTAAACAGTATATAAAATAAAACAGTTTGAATTTAAAATCACTTTATCAAGTAAAATAATTTCCTCGACTTTACAATTTTATTCACTTTAAATTAAATCTCAATTCATAATTTTCAACTCACTTTCAGTTTCAATAAACCATTTCAATTTCAATATATTTCGAACTTTGAGTATTAAACAATTCAAAACTAAGGTTGGAAATTACAATTCAACAATTCAATGTTCTATTATTTAGTTTTGAAATATTTGCATAATAAATCCATTATCATTTAAATAAAACTCAAATTACAAATAACTAAATATTTCCTTCAATTTATTTATACTTGAAATATTCATTTAATTCATCTTGAACAAAAATCTAATTAGAAAAATAATACCTTTTAAATTTTCAAGTTTAATAAATTTTACATCAACTTATGGAGTTTAATTCTTAAATAAGCTCAATTTCAAATAAATTTCCAATTTACCTTCCAGTCTGTATTTATTTAAATCATTATAATCTCTATATTAAAGTATGATTTAAATACTTAACCATATTTTATTTTAATAAAATCAAACTTTATTATTAAACTTCTTTTATACTTTAAACCAATTTTATACATAGCTTAAAACTAAGAATTTAACTATATATATGTAAAATAACATTTATAAAATATCCAAATCAATATCTCATAAAAACATATATTTCATTCCAAAACCATAGAAATCATTTTCAAAATGTTTTATATATAGATCATGGTGTCTGTATATAATTTTCTACCCTATGGTCAAGTGATACAGATTTTTATCATTTCAATCCGTAATTTAAAATAAAAATACAGTTATATATCATTTCAAACCGCAATCCCAAATGAGGCAAAAATGCATAACGACTTGCAATTTATAACAATATAAATACAATATCCATTCATCCAAAATCAACCATCACCATTTATCACAATCATCATCCAATTCAATCGACAACATCAATATAGAACAGATAACAAATTACAGGTATTTACTGGCAGTTTATATGCAATAATAGATTAAATAATAATTTAACTGGCAGTTATATGCAATAATCAATTAAATAACAATTTAATTCAATAATTCCAATTTAACTGAGACGATGATTTAAAATATGCCAAACAGTCATAAATAATTTCCAATCACATCAAAAATTAATTTAACACACATTAGAAATTTTAGAAGTTGTGAGTGAGTTAAAACACTCACCTTTTGAATTTAAATTGAATTTAAATACAATTTAAACCCAAATTTGAACAGTCTCAGAATTCATCCAACTAGCGCTAAAAAGTCTAGAATTTCAATACGATCCTAGCAGAGAAAACCGTGTGTGAAAAAAACCTCGTATGCGAAAGTTATGTCGATTAGTGTGTTTGAATTTCAATAAAAAATAAAATAAAATAGAAGAAACAATTGTACCTCCCCCACTGCCATGTCAGAAGATTCTTCGTCATCACACAAGCTACAGGAAACCCTACCTCATGCTGAAATGAAGAGCCGCCGCATACATCTCGTCGCGTGCCGCACGACCAGAAACCGCGGCCAGATAGCAGCGCCGCACGCCACCCTCGGCCACGCGCTAACACTCCCCACGACCGCGACCCCCTTGCGACCTTCGCCGCAGCCATATGACGCCTAAAAGCCCATAGCCCCCATGTTATAAAACCCTAGTCGAATTTTTGTCGACAATCCGACCGTCAATTCGCCAAACAAACCACGCCGATAAGCTCCCCTCGGTTCTCTCTACCCGACTGTGCCTTCAATTCTTCGGTCAGACGAAGTTCATCAACGCGTGATGAATGGCCGTGAACAATCCCTCGAATTCCAAGCACTTAGAAACTCAAATCGAAAAAAAAATCATGGATTTGACTTGCGCTCGTTGAGAGCTTTAAATCCATATAAAAGTTGATGTAGTTTGAAGAGATTTAATTTTTGGCTTTGAATTTTGAATTGCAATTGGATCTAGAATTTGATTGTCTGCCATTGAGGAGGAGAGACAACTGAATTATACATACAGAACAATGAACATAAGGAACATGCTAGGGTTTATAACATGATATATATAGGCAGGGTTGAAAATAAAAAGGATGGATCAGATTGGTTTGGACCGTTAAACGAATAATGGCCCGAAATGCCCGTTCTAACTCCGTAATGAAAATGGGTCAACCTATATATCAAAATAGATGTTTTTAAATATTTTAAAATTAATGAAACAGGTTTCAAGTCCAAATTCCATCGTATGAAGAAGTTATGCTAAAACCAAATTGTTTCAAATTGATTTCAATTGATTTTAATTTAATTGATTTCTGGGCATTTCGATTCCGTACGATCAAACAACAAGTCCGACCGTTATGAAACTTGAAATCCTACAATAATTCACCATTACGGATCTGATGAAACTAGTTTCGTCGAAATCCGAGTCTGTGGCCAAAATGGTTATTTTCCAGTTAATTAATTAAATAAATATTAAATTAATAAAAATCAAATCTTAAATTCCAATTCCAAAATTAACAAATTTTATCATTTTTGATTTCCTACACCATTACAACCCCTTAAACAATTCAGATGTCAATTTAAAGTTAAATAAATTTACCCATTACTGTATTTAGTTTTAATTTTAATAAATTTATTAATTATCAATTGAAATCTCAATAAATCCGTTTATTTGATTTAAAATCTTGTTATTCAATAAATCGACATCTTATGGGTATAATTAACATTGATTTATATTACATTTCACTAATGTAGGTTTCATTTCAAATTAATTCCCATTAATGCAATATTTTATTTCATTTTATTTCAATAATCCATTTATTACAGCTCAAAATCCAGTAAATTAATCAAACATGAATTTCAATTGTTTTTGTTTAATTAATTGCCATATTATGGGTAGAGTTTACATTGGTTACTTCTTTTTGAATTAACAATCTTCAATGACAAATCAAATCTACGCTAACTGCACAAATTAAGTCAATTAACTGCAATTGATTTCACATTAAATTTTAGATTCCATTTATTTGCAATTAATTCAATTATTAAATTTGAATTCCAATAAATTAATAAATCTTGAATTTTCATTTCTTTTATTCAACCAATTGTCATATTATGAATAAAGTAAATGTTATTTCCCATTATTTACTAAATTCACATTAACAAAAATTTTAATTTAGATTTATTACAATTTTTACCACATTTAAATTAACATGCTAAATAAATAGGTAACATAAAATATTTGTTACCATTTACTTTCAATCACACTTATGAGTTATTATTCCCAAACAATTGTTACAATTGTTTACATCACACAAATTTCACTCAATCATCATTAACATACTATTTAATTATATTTATTGAAATTTATTTCCAATTTTATAAATACAATCAATTATAACCTTACCATTGTTTCAATTAAATTGGGATTGCACTAAATTAGTCATTTATCAATTGGCATTAACATTACCACCTTAATTTACATTCAGTTACTATTAATCAATATATTATTACATTGGTTAATTAAATTCTTACTTTAATTTACTTATTTTAAATTTTATACCTAAATGCAACAATTAACACTATTTCTTTGTTGGGATTTAACTCCAATTGTCAATAATTAATTTTAATTACCATTGCTACATTTCATTTTTAACATTTGCTTCATTATAAGTTATATTTTTTTGTTTCTTTCTAAATTTAATTACAAAGATCTAATTAAATTAACCAATTTATATATCAAAATTTACGGGTCGTTACAGGTTTTCGTTGCATTGGCTCGAGTCATTTTAGCTTGAGATGCCAGATTTTAAAATCTGAGTAGAAAACATGGTTCAGGGTTTAAAGTTTGATGTCCAGGTTCCTTTTGAAAGAATGATTTAGTTTAAAGTTAATTCAAATGAAATAAGTTTTCAAAATAATTGTTTTGCAAATATTTGTTCAAAAAGGAATTTTATAATAATTTTTAAAATAATGATAATTTAGTAAATAATAAAGATGAATAGGTTATCTTAATAATGTTTTGGTTCTTTATTTACTTAATAATGATTTCTTCCCAAAAGTCATTAACAAGGTTTAAATGGTAATAGTTTTTCAAAGGTTGATTAACAAATGGAAAGTAATTAAGGATAATTATTCACTTAAAAATAATTACTTAATATAAGTAATTACAGAAGGATAATTAGTGGTTTTAAAGATTGATTAATAGTGTGTTAAACAGTTATTTAAATACGGAATAATTAATTTAATGCGATTAAGAAATTGAGGTTAATTAATTAATAATTTAAGTTTGATTTATCATGTAATTATAGAATAATGAATTAAAGGAAAATTAAGGATTAATTACTTAATGATTAATTAATTAGAGGATGATTAATTTTTATAATTAATTAAGTGGTAATTAATTAAAGGTTAATTAATTAATTAATTAAGGATAATTAATTTAAGAATAATAAATGATTAGGGATTAATTATTTAATGATTAGAGGTTAATTTATTTAAGGTTAATTAATTAATAATTAATGGTTAATTAATAAATGATTAAAGTTAATTAATTAAAATTGGTTTGTAATTAATTAATATTAATTAACAAGGATTAGTAAGTTTTTCATAAGTAATTAATCTGATTTAAATTAATCAAACAATTAGCTGATCTTACTTATGAATGTTTGGATTGAATTAAATGCTTTGAATTGTGTGATATCCCTGATGTATGATGTTCTGTGATATGATTTAAGCTGTGAGTTGTGATGTAATTTATTCATCTGTGATGTAACTTATTTATCTGTGATAAATTTATATTATTATATGTGAATCTATGAATAAAGATAAGCGTTATAGGAATATACCGCTTATCGATATTGCTATACTTGAATCTGTGATGATTAATGATGTTGCATTATTGTGTAAAACCCCTGGACTACACCATACACACACAAATATGGATTGCACGAGGAAATTGGTTAAGTAACAGATTTTTGAAATGATTTAAAATTTTTAATTTTGAATCCAAATGGTTTTGGAAATGGATTGGGTTAAAAGTGGAAAGCTTTTGAAAAAGAAATTTTGAAGATAAAAGTTGTTTTGATTAACTTGATTAAGTTTTGAAATTTAAATAATTTGATTTGAATTTGAATTCAAAATTTGAAATTGAATTCTATGTTTGGAAATTATAGTTTAAAAAGGTTATACAAGTTATAAAGGTATTTATTTGGGTTTAAACCATTTTAAAAAAGTATTGTTTTGAGAATTCGAATTTAACCCAAGGGCCTTAACTTGTACAAATGAAATCGGATTTTTCCGAAACGAAAACTATTTGTTTTCAAATAATAAAAGCTTTTATATGAGGAAAGAATTTCCAATTTATGTTAAAGAGATTACAAATTTGAAATGTAATGGTTTCCAAAGTAATGAATGAATCTTTGGAAACGATTTTGAAAGCTATGAATTATATCTTTGATTTAAAGATTGGACGAGTTAATCCGATTTGAAGTGGAAATTGTTTTGAAATCTGTAAACGAATCTTTGTGAAAAATGGGTGAACTTTGTGAAGTGAATCTTTTTGTTTAAAAGATTAAAATGGCAATTTGTTTAAACCATTTGAAAGAAAAGTTTTGGGTTTTGAGTTGTGACTTAACTGAGATCCCATTATCCATTTTTTTTTAAATTTAAGCGCTCGCTATTCGATTTAGCTGGGAGAGGACTTTGTGTCATATAACCCATTCCGAATAGTGATACGACGAAATGGATATAAATTGAAGGCAGTGGTGGAGACCGGGTGTCTTCGAGAATGATAGGATAACCTGTCGAATGACTCTGCACTGAGTTGCTCCGGTGTAGAGATCTCCATATGTGATGAGGAGTCCGATCGGGATTGAGGATGCCCGGATTTGCAAGGGCTTCTTCGAAAGTGGCTTCGGTTCTGTTTGAACCCGGAACTGACTTGTATGGATGTGTGTCTGACATTACACCTTGAGATGTAAAACCGGTTTCTATCAAATACATTTCTGTTTGGTGGCGGAGAATTTATTCTCTTAGCTTAACACCCTTCTCCAAGACGTATGAGCTCAGAGGTTATGTAGTTGATGGTTACTAGTGATCCCAATTTGGTAATATGGCATACGAAGTGCTGCTGATCATTTGTTGATCAAAGCATGGCTTTGTGAAAAAGTGTAGCTTTGTGGACGAGACTTCGTCGAGCCTCACAACCTGGTAATGGTCAAAACAAGAATCATGGCAGCAAGGTTATTTGGGGGTAGCGCCCCCTGAGGGTATGTCCATTTCCTTCTGGATTATAAGTGGTATCATGGTATGGAGCCCAGATACTTAACTTTGTGGTTGCTGCAAACTTTTTGCTTTGTGGTTGTTGGTTGAGAGGTACCTCGAATAAAGGTGCCAACGACCGGGGGATGACATGCTCGTGTTAGTAGTTACCTAGTTACAGAGGTAACATGGCCTTGTGTTGGTAGAGATCCGGATTGATTCTCGAGGACGTCCCTCCAGAGGCGTTCCATTTTTTGTGGGAAGTTCCTTTGCCTGACCATTTGTTGGAAGTCCAAACAAAACAATATGTGCCCTGTATGGTTTTAGTTGTATAACCTGCCATGGAATGTGGCAGTAACCTGCTATTGAACATGGTAACTATAGTAGGCATACAATAATGGTTGTATGCTGGCTAAGATTAATATTATACTTTCGAAAGATTTTCTGCACTATGCACTAATAATAATACCAAAAGGTATTTGTGTATCAAGCAGTTTGACTATCATAAGGAGAAATCTCCTTCAATTCTGCGTTTGCATTGTGTGTGCGGTGGGAGGCCTTATGGTAGTTTCATTTTTCAAAAGCATTGTGGATTTCAAGTTTAAAATCTTTTGTTGTTTATTTTAAAGATAAAACTGTTTTTGTTTGCTCATACCAGTCCCATGAATGACTCGGAGTTTATTGTACCCTTCCTAAACTCTAGGTGACTATAATTTTCCACACGGGCAGTCTAGAGTTGGGTTTTTTAGATAATCAAATAATAGGTGTTGAATTCTATAGCATCCAACCTTTGGATCTGGCGATCAGATTTGCTTCTTTTTAGCATTCGGGCTGACCTTACTTAATAAAACGCGATTGAGGGTTTCTCGCTTTGCGTTTGGAAAGCATGTTGGTGGATCTAGCTTTTGAAGTTTTAGAGCTTTAGCTATGGGGTTGCAGTTGCAGTTTTATGTGGGAGTTCTCTTTTGGTGTTTCTCTATTGATGCTTATCTTTCCGCTGTTGTATATTTACCTCTGATATTGTTGAGATTCATGTTGTATCTGATATTGTATCAATGTTGTATATATTGATATTCATTTTCTTCTGCTGTGTTCTTGTACTTAATGTGTTATAAGCTCTGGCACGAGTCAGATTCCAACAGTTGAATATGTGGCATTCGAGTACAAGTGAAGTACGGGTGTCGATTTTCGAACGCTGAAATCTGGTACGTGACAAATTGGTATCAGAGCTAAAGGTTGAAACTTTAGCTCAGGAGTATAACACATTAGGTGACTCATTCGAGATAGGGTTGCAAATACCCCAGAATGAGTATATCCCTAAGATATCCGTCCGTATGCCTCAGTAAATTCTCTTACTATCCACTGATAGTGAGTGTGAGTGTAAGAAGAGGACGAGATAAGGGCCAGAGGAATACGACTACAAATGGTCAATACCCTGCAATAGCGGAAACAATTTTCTATCAATCTCTTTGTTCATTGTTCACTTCCAATTCTTTAATTGCTTTGTGGCAGCTCGAAGAAGAAGCTTCAGTGTGGTGATGGCCCTACGAATCGTGTAGATAAGACCCTATTTCATATTCTCTTCGTAGATTCCTATCTTTGTTAACTTTAAATAAATTGGAAATTTTAAATTGAAATAATATGGTTAACTAAAATATGAAGTTAAATTTGATTGATCAATGAATCGATTTCGGTTAAAACCAAACTTTGGAAATTTTTGTTGTAATTTCTTGTGAGAATCGAAATCCGAAGAGGGACAAGTTGATATATACTTTGGTATATTCCAACCTGGATCGAGCATCCATTGTTTGTTCTGTTCGGTCCAGCTATATTCCGCGAACAGTTAGTTATCCCTTCGGACTAACCAATGCCTTGTATATCTTCGTAGATCTGGTGACCCGAGTATCTTATGAAATATGGGATGAGTTTGTTCTCATATTTATTATTGATACTATAATTTGGTAAGCCAAATGCAGAATAAATATTCAGCTTGATCTGGTAATTCATCTCTCTATCTTTCTATATTCTTTTGTTGTCTCCCTGTCTTTTAAATTTCGAAGACGAAATTTCCTAGGGGGGAATCTGTAACATTCCTAATTTTCAAGCCTAATTAATTTGGAAATTAATATAAAATTTTTGTTAAATTATGAATTAATAGAGAATTTATTTGAATATTTGGGAATGAATATGTACATAAAATAGATTTAAAATAGAATTTGAAAATTTTAAATTCAAATTTAAACATCTTAGAAAATAAAATGGTATTTGGATTTTCCAAAATTAAATAAGATATATCTTTATTTATATAAATGGATTTTAATTTGGAATTTGATAAATTTTTTCAAAGATGAATATCTTATAAATAAATATTGGATTTATTAAACTTTATGTTTCAAGGAACTAATATCTATAGTTAATTATTAGTAATGAATAATTTGATTTCAAATCATTTGTTTTAAAATTGTGTAAGTACAAAATAAAATGTATACATATAAATGTAGATAAGAATAAATAAAAAACTTTAATATACATATCTTTTGAAACTAAACAAGATTTATTAAAGGATCATTCCTTTAAAGTAAATATAATTTGTGTCTATATATATGTAAATCGATCTCATAATATATAATTAATGTACAAAAAATAAAAACATGTTTCATAAATTAAATTTGAAGTGGAGATTTAAAACAAAATTGATAAATAGAAATTTGGTTAAGGTCTTTAACATAAAAAATACTAATTTTGACAAATGTAAACATTTTATAATTAAAGGAAACATGTGTTGCTTAATTGTCATATGTATTTACAAGTGTTAAAATAATCATACAAGTGGAAAAGGATAAATTTTTCTTTTATTAAATTTCATAAACATGCATAAGAAAGAGTTAGATCAGATTTCTCAAGCTCTTTCAAAACTGCAAAACAAATTCAAAACCTGGAAATCAAAAACAAAGCAAATAAAAACCATTTTCAACCTGAAACCAGATCTGAAAACAAATGAAATTAGAAACAAAATCAAGTTGAAGATTAGGATTATCAAGTCAAACCTGGAATAAGCTACAAAACTGAGAGCAATCGAATTAAAGCAATCAAGCTGAAGCAATATAAAGATCAACAACTCAACATTAAAATTTCCTCAGTAATAAAGAATCAAACCTGTAATCAAATTTCATACAGTAGTTTTTTCAAACGTTTCAAGCCTGGAAAAATCAAAATATTCTAGTTCAAAAGCAATTCCAGGCTCAGAAATCTTATCCTCTGTTCTTCAAAACAAGGTGAGTAAACTCCCCTCAATATGATCTTTAACTTGTTGAAGCTGTGAAAGATGTTTGGATGTATGTAAATTTGTTTGAATGCATATAAGTATGTATATATATGTGTGCTTGTCTGGTATACATGCATAGTTGCTTTTGTTGATAACATGTTTCAACAATCTATTTCAAAAATCAAAAGCTTCTCCTCAAATCCTTTTTAGGGTTAGAAGTTTAAATGAAATGTATTCAAATTAACATGATCTAAATTCTAAAAATAGTTACAGGTAAAATAATTAGTAAATATTGTAAAAATGGTAAATTGTAGTCAAAATTAAATATGCATCAGAAATTGATGGTCATGATTTCATGTTTGAATTCTATAATCTGGTTTGTACTATAAATTGATGAATTTTAAAAATTAAATCAGGATTTTTAGAGTTTTATTGAAGGAGAATGTCGGAGTTAAATGGAAATTGGATTCTGGGAAAATACCGACGAAAGATGATGGTTTGAGGGTCGAGCTTGGGGTCGGAGGAGGCTTGGAGGTTAGCGAACCTAGGAAAAATACTAGGTGATTCTTTAAAGCACTGTGGTGGCCGATCATCCATAGATTAGGGTTTAAGTAGCAGTTGGGTTCGTCGATGTTCGTGAGTTCTTAAGACTTCCACAGTAGATCAGAGGGTATCGCATGTAGTGGAAAAGGCTCGTGATTGATCGAAGAAGCTTCGGCCGGAGCTTTAGGGCTGCAGGTAACTTGGGACGGCGGTTAGGGGCAGTTTTTGGTGATCCAGTTATGGGTCCTGGTTGTCGAGTTGTTCAAAAATCAGAGTTCATCATCATTGAAGAGTTTTGTATGGTCTGGTGGTTAGAGGAGATTAGCGTCGACTCGACGATGGTCGTGGTATCGACCAGAGGTGGTCCGAGCAACTGTACACGTGCACGTGTACAGGTTGGTATCGGTGATGGTTGTGAGTTCGGGGACGTAGTTGCATCGGTTCGAACTCGAAGGAGTTTGTGAAAATACTTGGGAAAATTGCGTGTGAGCTTGCGTGTGAATTCAAACAGTATTGAAACTAAAAACAAAACAAAGTTGAAAAGAAAAAATGTTTGTACTTGGGGACATACTCGAGTAAAACGGGATTTGGCTTGGGTTTTCGTTGCATTGGCTTGAGTTGTTTTAGACTGAGATGCCAGATTTTAAAATCTGAGTAGAAAACATGGTTCAGGGTTTAAAGTTTGATGACCGGGTTCCTTTTGAAAGAATGATTTAGTTTAAAGTTTATTTCAAAATGAAATAAGTTTTCAAAATAAATGTTTTGCAACTATTTGTTCAAAAAGGAATTTTATAATAATTTTTAAAATAATGATAATTTAGTAAATAATAAAGATGAATGGGTTATCTTAATAATGTTTTGATTATTTATTTACTTAATAATGATTTCTTCCCAAAAGTCAACAACAAGGTTTAAATGGTAATAGTTTTTCAAAGGTTGATTTTCAAATGGAAAGTAATTAAGGATAATTAATCACTTAAAAATAATTACTCAGTATAAGTAATTACGGTGGATGATTAATGGTTTTAAAGATTGATTAATCAAGTGTTTAAGAGTTAGTTAATTATGGAATAATTAATTTAATACGATTAAGAAATTGAGGTTAATTAATTAATAATTTAAGTTTGATTTATCAAGTAAATAAAGAATAATGAATTAAAAAAAAATTAAGGATTAATTACTTAATGATTAATTAATTAGAGGATGATTAATTTTTATAATTAATTAAATGGCAATTGATTAAAGGTTAATTAATTTATTAATTAATTAAGGATAATTAATTTAAGAATAATAAATGATTAGGGATTAATTATTTAATGATTAGAGGTTAATTTATTTAAGGTTGATTAATTATAATTAATGGTTAATTAATAAATGATTAAAGTTAATTAATTAAAATTGGTTGGTAATTAATTAATATTAATTAACCAGGATTAGTAAGTTTTTCATAAGTAATTAATCTGATTTAAATTAATCAAACAATTAACTGATCTTACTTATAAATGTTTGGATTGAATTAAATGCTTTGAATTGTGTGATATCCCTGATGTATGATGTTCTCTGATATGATTTAAGCTGTGAACTGTGATGTAATTTATTCATCTGTAGTGCAACTTATTTATCTGTGATAAATTTATATTATTATCTATGAATCTGTGAAAGAAGATAAGCGTTATAGGAATATACCGCTTATCGATATTGCTATACTTGAATCTGTGATGATTAATGATGTTGCACTATTATGTAAAACCCCTGGACTACACCATACATACATAAATATGGATTGCACGAGGAAATTGGTTAAGTCATAGATTTTTGAAATGATTTAAAAAATTGAATTTTGAATCCAAATGGTTTTGGAAATGGATTGGGTTAAAAGTGGAAAGCTTTTGAAAAAGAAGGTTTGAAGATAAAAGTTGTTTTGATTAACTTGATTAAGTTTTGAAATTTAAATAATTTGATTTGAGTTTGAATTCAAAATTTGAAATTGAATTCCATGTTTGGAAATTATGGTTTAAAAAGGTTAGACAAGTTATAAAGGTATTTATATGGGTTTAAACCATTTTAAAAAAGTATTGTTTTGAGAATTCGAATTTAACCCAAGGGCTTTAACTTGTATAAATGAAATTGGATTTTTCCGAAATGAAAACTACTTGTTTTCAAATAATAAAAGCTTTCATATAAGGAAAGAATTTCCAGTCTGTGTTAAAGGGATTTCAAATTTGAAATGTAATGGTTTCCCAAGTTATGAATGAATATTTGAAAACGATTTTGAAAGTTATGAATTAAATCATCGATTTAAAGATTGGATGAGTTAATTCGATTTGAAGTGGAAATTATTTTGAAATCTATGAATGAATCTTTATGAAAAATGAGTGAACTTTGTGAAGTGAATCTTTTTGTTTAAAAGATTAAAATGGTAATTTGTTTAAACCATTCGAAAGAAAAGTTTTGGGTTTTGAGTTGTGACTTAACTGAGATCCCATTATCCATATGTTTTTAAATTTAGGCGCTCACTATTTGATTTAGCCGGGAGAGGACTTTGTGTCATATAACCTATTCCGAATTGTGATACAACGAAATGGATAGAAACTAAAGACGGTGGTGAAGACCGGGTGTCCTCGAGAACGATAGGATAACCTGTCGAATGACTCTGCACTGAGTTTCTACGGTATAGAGATCTCCATATGTGATGGGAAGTCCGATCGGGATTGAGGATGCTCGGATTTGCAAGGGCTTCTTTGGAAGTGCCTTCGGTTCTGTTCAAACCTGGAACAGACTTGTATGGATGTGTGTCTGACATTACACCTTGAGATGTAAAATCGGTTTCTATCAAATACATTTCTATTTGGTGGCGGAGAATTTATTATCTTAGCTTAACACCCTTCTCTAAGACGTACGAGCTCAGAGGTTATGTAGTTGATGGTTACTAGTGATCCCAATTTGGTAATGTGGCATACGAAGTGCTGTTGATCATTTGCTGATCAAAGCATGGATTTGTGAAAAAGTGTAGCTTTGTGGACGAGACTTCGTCGAGCCTCACAACCCGCTAATGGTCGATACAGGAATCGTGGAAGCAAGGTTATTTGGGGGTAACGCCCCCTGAGGGTATATCCATTTCCTTTTGGATTATAAGTGGTATCACGGTATGGAGCCCAGATACTTAACTTTGTGGTTGCTGCAAACTTTTTGCTTTGTGGTTGTTGGTTGAGAGGTACCTCGGATAATGGTCGCAAACGACCGGGGGTTGGCATGCTCTTGTCAGTAGTTACCTAGTTATAGAGGTAACCCTACTTGTGTTGGCAGAGATCCGGTTAGATTCTTGGGGACGTCCCTCCAGAGGTGTTGCATTTTGTGTGGGAAGTTCCTTTGCCTGACCATTTGTTGTTTTAGTTGTATAACCTGCCATGGAATGTGGCGGTAACCTGCTATTGAACATGGTAGCTATAGTAGGCATACAATAATGGTTGTAAGTTGGCTAGGATTAATATTATACTTTCAAAAGATTTTTCTACACTATGCGCTAATAATAATATCAAAAGGTTTTTGCGTATCAAGCATGTTTAACTATCATAAGGAAAAATCTCCTCCAATTCTGCATTTGCATTGTGTGTGCGGTGAGAGGACTTATGGTAGTTTCATTTTCCAAAAGCATTGTGGTTTTCAAGTTTAAAATCTTTTGTTGTTTGTTTTAAAGATAAAACTGTTTTTGTTTGCTCATACCAGTCCCATGACTGACCCGGAGTTTATTGTTCCCTTCCTAAACTCTGGGTGCCCACAATTTTCCACACGAGCAGTCTAGAGTTGGGTTTTTTAGATAATCAAATAGTAGGTGTAGAAGTCGATAGCATCTGCCTTTCGATTTGCTTCTTTTCGGCATTTGGGATGACCTTACTTAATACAACGCGATTGAGGGTTTCTCTCTTCGCGTTTGGAAAGCATATTGGTGGATCTAGCTTTTAGAGTTTTGGAGCTTTAGCTATGAAGTTGCAGTTGCAGTTTGATGTGGGATTTCTCTTTTGGAGTTTCTCTATTGATGCTTATCTTTCCGCTGTTGTATATTTATCTCTGATATTGTTGAGATTCATGTTGTATCAGATATTGTATCAATATTGTATATATTGATATTCATTTTCTTCCGTTGTGTTCTTGTACTTAATGTGTTATAAGCTCCGACACGAGTCAGATTTCAACAGTTGAATCTGTGGCATTCGAGTACAAGTGAAGTATGGGTGTCGATTTTTGAACGCTGAAATCTGACACGTGACAGAAAAATGCTTCTAGACTCGATTGAATCATCTTAGGATGTTGCCTAAAAATCACACCTTCAATGATGATATCTCCTCAGATCTTCAAGATCCACATTCCATCCTTGCAAGAGATGGATGAACCACTTTTGTTTTACTTTATTTGATCTTTTTATTTGAAGTTGAAAGATTTTGGAAATTTGTTTTCTTTTTTTTGTTTCTGCCATGAAAAATTAGGAGGAGAGAAAGTGAAAGAATGAGTCAGAAGGAAAAATGAATTGTACGTACATAATGAATTAGAGAATATGTTTTATTTGAAAGAATGAAACTTTTCTCATTCTTTAATTAAAACTTCCATAATTAATTCCCTTGGTTGTTTCTTCAATGCTTTCTTTACACGTATGTCATCAAATGACATAGAATTTTCATAAATCATGTCATCAAATGATATAAAGTTTTCGTAAATCATTTCGTGCAATTATCTTTAAATTACATCGATATCGTATATCAATGCGTGCAAATGTAACTTTTATAAACACATTAAAATAATTACAAAAAACCTTCCAAACATCAAATAAATAATAATTAACATTTCTCAAATAGTAAATAATCTAATCAATTTACAACATTTTATAAATTAATTAAATCATGTGGTTTTTCAGAGAATTCATCATTACGATTATGCGACTCATAGGTGTAAATTCAGTAAGCGATTAATATCGAATTATTCGAATATTAATGTTCACAGGTCACATAGCAGGTGGTGTGATATTTTGGCCGAATTTATCGCTTACAAATCTGTTGGTAAAAATCCAATTTTACTTATTGTAAGTGGCACCTAACAGTGATAATTATTTACATTAATTCTTTTCTTCAAAACTATATCACTTTGGATTATGGAATTTGGTAATGGTTAAAATTTCAGTATCATTCACATCCTAAGTTATTGTCCAAATACAAAGTCTTTGGTTCAATAATAACAATTATTATCAACCGAAATGCTCTGACCAGAGACTTGACGTTGAGTTGACTTCAGTTGACCGTGATACTAACCATATATAACCGAGGTGACGAATCCTCACGTGAATAATGTTTCACTTCCAATGCTTCAACTCGACCCAACTGTAGCCGTTCGATGGACGCCGTGCCATAATTTAAGTATAACCAAAGTGGAGCTTCCACATTGAAGATCAACAGTATTATGGAGTCAAGAGAACTGAGTAAATTAGTCACATTGATATTCTCTGCTTAACCTTAGTTATATTAACCAAAAGAAAACTATCAAGTGAGTGAGTCATTCCATAATTATCCAACAACTATTAGTACGTAAGCCATTGGTGCCACCAGTAGTCATGATTAATACACTATCCAACATTTGATGGGCATTACATACTCTACTCTCAACGGATATGTCGATATCCAGTCTCGATGCATCTGACTAGGAATGTTTAAAACAGTACATTTGTTCCATTGTGATAAATTACTCATGGTTATAACACTTTGTAACTACTATCATAAAACATACCATATATGGATTTTCTATTAAATATTTTTTTATTTAAATTGATTAATTAACATAACCACATTATATCAAGTATATAATGGAAAGTAAATATATTTATTTTGAATAAGATTAGTCAAAGAGTTAGATATATGTCACAAATTACATAACTGCCCCTACGGTAACCCCTAACTCTACAAATCTCACACTTGCACTTGGGGTCAATTATGGAATCTTATTCCAACTACTCCAATTAAGTGAGTCATTTCATAGTTATCAAGAATTATCAGTACATAACCCCTTGGTGCCCCTAGCAGTCACGAGTAATATACCACCCAACATTTAGAGAGCGTTACATACTCTAGTCTCAATGGATACATCAATATCCAATCTCGATGCATCTTGACTGGGAATATTTAAAATGGTACATTTGTTTCATTGTGATAAATTACTCACGGTTACAACACTTTGTAACTACTATCACAAAACACACCATTTATGGATTTTCTATTAAATATACTTTTAATTGAATTGATTAATTAATATAATCATATTATATTAAGTATATAATAGAAAGGAAATACCTTTATTTCGAACAAGATTGGTCAACGAGTTAGAAATATGTAACAAATTACACAATTGCCCATAGGGCATACCTCTAACTCCATCAGCCTTAATATAGGCAACAAACTAGGTAGCACTGTCATAAAAGTAGGCACCAATTACTGCAAATATATTTGACTAGGTAAGAAGTTGCCTAAGCATGCTACAAGTATCCCCTTTTTTAGGTACAAGACTTTTCACTTGAGACTTACTCAAACTTCTAACAACATTTATGTTCATTTCTTCCAATATACGAAAAATGAACATAATTGTTATTAGCGATATTGCCGTGTTTTAGGGGTTGCTGCAGTTACTAAAATAAGGAAAATTTTTGCTTGTGATTTTAACATTTATTGGTCTTACTTTTATTCTGTTATATTTACAAAGAAATTTAAGATTCACAAATTTAATTCCACATTAGTATAGGATTTTAAATTATAGTCACTGTATTGATGAAATAGCACACATGAAAAATTGCGGAAAGTAGAAATTGTGTGTGTAATATTTCGTTCTAGTAATCTCCATGAACTTGGTTTTGGAATTTTTTTTTTCGATTCGCCCCTATTTTGCAAAGTTATTATAAAAAAAGGTCGGTTTTGAAAGTAATTATTTTAGATATTACATTAGCGGCATTTGAAAATGCGCTAATTCTGCCAGCTGTAAATATACAACATCCTTTCTTTCTCTCTCCTCATTTCTACTTTACCAAACTTCAAAATAAAAAAAACCTTGAACCTTCCCGCTTTTCTCATTCATAAATCCATTCTTTTTCCCACCTAAATTGTATAATTTTGGTAGATTTGCTTCATTATCTAGGGTAATTTTCAATAATTGCATTTGAATTTCATATTTGCATATTTTTTGTAAATGTATGTACTTTTTTCTTGCTATTTGCTATTGATAATCGAAAAATTGATGATAAGACTAATTAAACTTTGTGGAAATTTGATGTTTGATTGTAATATCAATGTCAAGGATATTGAATTTGTACCCGAAACACAATTAGCATAAAATTCTCATAATTATGATGTTGTACTCGAAACTCAATTGAATGTGGAGGCAATTGAGAGTAGGTCGGAAAAAGAAGTTTGTGATGATATAGAATTAGTTGTTCGTATACTAGCGAAGAAGGTCGTACTGATATATATATATATATATATATATATATATATATATATATATATATATATATATGTATAATGTTGACCAAGAATAGCGCTATATCAATAGGTCCACGAAGTAGAAGAAAAAAAAAGATATTTAAGAGCACCTCCCTCTGAAATGGTGTCACCATGGTGTTACCTGTGATCATGTGTAGAAATAAAAAATGTAGGTCTTGGCTCTATGGATGTCCACGATATATGTACCATATAGCGATGTTTAAAGTTTACGTCAATTGTAATTTCTTCCTGTGAATAAATCCTTTAATATTGTCGCAGGAGGCTTGAATATGCTCTTGACATGCATGTTGATGTTTTTTGGTTGGAAAATTATAATCTTTGATTATTGAATGACAATTCTTAATTGCAATTGAAAGTCTTCGATGAAGTCTGGTATGATTATGCTGTTAGGTATCCTACGAGCAGTTGATATTACTTAGGTCTTTGAAATTTAATGTTTGCTTAGTGGTGTTGTGGGACTTATATGAGTTGCTCTTAGGGCTTTCACCCTCTAATGATTAGAGCTGGGGCAATGAGATGATAGTGATGACATGTATAGGCAACAACTTGCTAATGATATTCCAGAAGACACCTTTGATATTCATATTGTGTAGCGAGCTTAAGCCAATATTCTACAGATCATCACTTCCTGTTTGGCGTGTGACCATAAGATGCATGTTTGATTCAGATGGCTTCCTTTCCTTGAGGACATAGATGCTTGTCGATAGTATTCTTGGAGTAGTTCAGTTCTATATTTTACATATACAGAACTGTCGAGGCTTGCTTTGGGAAAGAACCAGTCTAATTATGATTGTTTGACATTAGTGCAGAATTCTACTTATTACTTTCTCTCAATATTACTTTCGTACCCTATTATACATTGCAGTCTTATATGTATATATGTTTGCAGTTATGGTGTTGGACCTACTTTATTGTCGATAGAATAACAATGAAGAGGGGGATGTGGACAGATCGCTACCTTATGGTTCTAGGTATATTTAATGTGTTATATGATCACAAATTTCTGTTTTGATCCTGTAAATCATAGTAAGTCTTTTTTTAGATGGATTGGACCCAATATTATTACGAAGTTTCCTAGACAAAATGTTATGTTTTATCGAAACGAACATGATGTTCTTGATTATGATTCCATGGCATGGCCGCTGTATGCCATACAAGTACTTAGAGAGGTACTTAACTTATGCACGGTTTCCAGGCATTTATGGATTTCATGGGTTCCACTCATATATATTAGTGATGCGGCGTATCATCTCCCTTGAAAGAGTGTTGCGCCAATTTGATATGCAAAAGCATTTGGTGGAAGATACTCTTTCCTACAAGATTGATATCGAAACAGGAGAGCATGATATGGTAATTGATTCCTGGAATCACCCCTATGTATTCACGCAAAAGGAGAGAGAACCGACTTTGACTGTTGGAGAATACAACAGTTGACACCAGAGCAGTCTAAGGCTAAGGGCTTTAGTGTAAAAAACATTTTACGATCAATTCTTGGGAAGAACAAGCTATCAAGACCGCACCTGTGATATCCCGGAAATTTGGCAATATAAATTTAATAATCTGTGTTTAAAAATTTATTTGATTTAATAAATTCTTGATAATAAATTTTGAATTGATATAATAATCATCTTATAATAAATATTTAAATTAGTAGATTTTATCTTTTAAAGCTAATAAACTGTTTTCTGTTTATATATATATATATATATATATATATATAATTGTATATCTTGTAAATGGATAAACTTTGATTTGGAACTCAATAAATGAATCAATTATTAATCTTAATTTATATTTGGTAAATTGGAAAATTTGATTTAAAGTTAACATCTAACTTTTCAAAGAAATTTGATGAATATCTATATGGTTTATAAATATTAAAGACAAATCTTATTTGTTTAAATTTATATGTTAATTAACTTAAATATGAATTTAAATTAGATTAACATTAAAAACTTAGTTGTATTTTCTTTTTAAATTATTGCTTGAATTTATATATATAAGAATTTAAAATAAAATTTACATATGATCTTAATTTATTAAGTAATAAAAGTAATTTATGATATCTTTTATAAATCATTTTAAATATTGTTTAATTTGTTATTTTCAAATGATATTGAGAATACTTAGTTTTTATAAACATAAATAAATTTTGTTAGAAATAGGATTAGTTATTTTAAAATTTAATAAGAGTTATATATGCACACGTATATAACTTGATTTTTATTTTGAAGTTTATAATTTAATTTGAATTTGACTTTGATGTTTTGAAATGTAAAAGAAACAAATGTTTAAAATTTTTGAATAAGCTTATATTCATAATTTGTTTGTCTCATTTCCTTTTTAATAAAAAAAAAGGGGAGGAACTCATTTATTTATACATAAGAAATAACAAATTTAGAATTAAACTTCTTTTAAAACAATTTAAATTAAAGTAAAAATACTCTTAATACATATGTTAATTTATTTATACCTAATTGACATATGTAAGCATAGCATGAACTAAAGTGACAAATGTTAGAATTATAACAAGTGTCCTTTAATTTTAATTTTCTTTAATTAAATCAAAAACTTGTTTATGTAAACATTTCTCCTTTTTTCTTCAAAAACTTAAGAGAAATTTCAGTTAAGAGATCTATAATCAAAAACTTGAACCAAGTTCCAAAATCTGCAAATTTGCTTCTTCAAACCAAACCTGTCAATTTCCCCTCTCAAACAAATTTGATAACCTATAATCTCCTTAAACCTGAAAAGAAAATCATGTATAAACCTTTAATCTCTTCAAAAATCAGTAATCTAAAAAAAATCAATTCTGCAAATACATAAAGCCTGCGGTCCTCTGTTTAAAAACCACATCCAAATTTGCATGCACTGAGAGCCTACAATTCTATTTCCTGTAAAGCATGTGGGTAGTGCATGCATGAAATTGTATATCTGGGAACATGCAGATGAGATCTGGAAGCTAGCATTTGCAGTAAGATGAGGGTTTTTTTTTAAAAAGAAATCTGAAGCTTTCAAATGTAAAGCACAATTCAAATTCAGGATTCAAAGCATTTTCTGTACATGGATACTCTGCTCAGGGAAATCAGTGAGTAACAATTTGTTTTCTCTAACTAAACTTAATTAATAATTAGATGCTTGCTATTTCTAAAACTCTGTGTGTTTGCATGTCATATGTTAATGTTTATTACTGGTATAGCATATGAGTTGGAAGTTATACATGTTGATATGAATTTATCTTTCTGTAACTCAAGATTTCAGATTTGGGAATTGCTTATAAATATTTACTCCATTTAAATTGATGTATGTTAAGTTTTAACATTTGAATCAAAACAAGGTTGTTAACCTTGTTTACAGTATAAATTTTACTTAATATGAAAATTTTCTGTAATGGTATTTGTAAATTCAGAGAGAACAGAACCAAACTTTTGAAAATAGGAATTCGACCTTCCAGATTCTTTGATTTGAGATTAAAAACAGATTTCATGATCAAAGTTATGAATTAAAAAAATAAAAATAAAATAGAAATTATAGTTTAATGGTAACCTGTAACCATAGTTTGGGTTTGAACTGATGACCTAGAGGATCGGGGTGGCCAGTATTGTTTATGGTAATGAAGTAGTGATAGTAGAATCAGGGATAATGTAGGGGGGGTGGATTATAACAATGAGGCAGTGTTGATTTGGGATTAGGGGTTTTAGCCCTATTTGTCTGTTGCTCGAAATTACTGACCACCGCAATATCATCTGTTGACCGAGCCTTCTCAGATTTGGGGAAATGATTGATGGGGTGTGGGAGAAGTAGAGGCCGGAGGTGGAGTTCCTCTGGTGGTCGGAGTACGGTGGTTGAGGCAATTTTTGGTTTCGACATTATTTCTGTTTTGAGATCAAAAGCTCGTTTTTGGAATTGGGGTTCGGCATATGATTTGAGGGTCGGAGTCGTGTTAGGAGGCGACCGTCGACGTGCGTGGATGGTCGCGAGTGGTCGAAGGTGATGGCGGCGCTGGTGCAGGTGCATGGTACTTGGTGTATCAGGTGATTGTTTGGGGAAGAAGTATTCTCGAGTGATGTCCGGGGTGTGCGTGCTTTTGCTCGAAGCTGGGATGTGAAGGACTCGAAGTCGTTGTTATGTGGGTTCAGGGGAGTTGTTGTTGCAGTTTTTTTTGTTAAACCTGATAGTGCTTTGAAGTTTAATAATTTCAATATGAAATGTTACTGTAGTTACTCGAGTTGTGTTGAGTCTTGCTCGAGATAGTTGTTGTTGCAGTTGAGAACTTGTCTTGTTTTCAAAATTAAACTAAATTTTAAAAAGTGTAAGCAAGATTTAAAATGAGTTTTAATTATAAGTTTAGATTATAAATTCAAATTTCATTTTTGAATCGTAGCTGTAAATAACTAAGTTTCTAAATTCAAATCTGTTTTAAAACAACTTTAAAGGGTTTATTGTTTAAAAATGATTTTTTTTTTAAAAAGGAATTTGAATTTAAATTGAAATTTGAATATGTAAAGAAATGTTTTAAATAAAGTTTAAACTGATTCAAATCTGATTTTGAATCTCTGATTTAAAATAAATTCAAGTGTTATAGATTTAAGTATTTTAACAGTTTTGAATGATAATGTAAAATTTGAATGTTTGAATTTAAAAAGAATTTGTTTAAAATCTTGTTTAAATATCTTTTAAAAGTAATATTTATCATATAATGTATAAGTTTTAAATTGGTTTTAAAACTTGTTGGAATTTAATTATAGTTAAATGATTTGTTATACATTTAATTATTAGGGTAGTTAAATGAAAAATTGATTTATTTAATAATTTAATGAAATGAATAATTACTCAAGGTAATTAAGGGTTTAATCTTAAAGGTTTAAGATTAATTATTCTTAGAATAATTAATTTGTAATTAAAAAAATAAATTAAATAAGATTAGTTTTTAATTAATGATTAATAATTAATTAATCAAGTAATAATGGATTAATTATGTTTTGATTAACACATAATTATTTAATTAATTAAGGGTTAATTAGTGAGTTATTAATGATTAATTAATTTGTAATTAATAATGATTAAAATAAGTTAATTATTTTAGAAAATAATTAATGAATTGTTAATAATTAATGAAGGTCATTAACTGTGGATTATTTAATAATTAATTAATGTGATTAATTTTATAATTATTAATTAGATTAATTAATTTAAAAGATAATCATATGTGTAAGTTATTAAGTATAATTACTTATGGAAGTAATTAAGGAAATTAATTACTTATTGTAATTAATTGAGTTTAATTTGATTAGATTAAGTTAATTAATTCAGTTTAATTAATTTAAAATAATCATTAAATGATTATGGAGTATAATTAGTTATTGTAATTAAATAAAGAGAAATTTCTTAGAGAAGTAATTAATGGGTAATTACTGTATGTAATTAAGTGAAGGTGATTTGATAATTAAAGTAATTTAAGTATAATTACTTAGTGAATTAATCAAGGGAATAATTTGAGATAATTAATTATGGAGTAGTTAATTTGTTTGGTAAAGTAATTAAGGGTAATTAATTACTGAATAGGGTGAATCAAGAGGGATTAACAATTATGATTTAAATTAGGATTAATTTCTTAATGTAATTAATTAAAATGTAATTAAAGATCATTAATTAATATAATTAATGATGTAATTAAGATTGATTAATTAAGATTAATTAATCAATAATAAGTGATTAAAGGAAATTAATTAATGTAGTTAATTAAGAATTAATGTAATTAATTATAGTTAATTAATTTGTGAAGTAATTAAGGTTAATTACTGAATTTGGATAAGTATAATTAATTTGTGAAATTAATTAAAGGATAATTACTTAAATGTAATTAGTAATTATTAATCAAAGGTGATTAATTGGAAGATGATTAATTAATTAATTTGTAATTAATTAAAGGTTATGTAAGCAAGATTTATATTGATGAAGTAATTAATTTAATTCACTTTAAATTAATTTGAATGATGTAATTAATTTAATTCATTTTAAATTAATTATATTTGGTATGATAAATCATTGCTTATATGGTTGGATAATGTTGTTTGCCTTGATTGGTTTGAATCTCAAATATGAGATAAATAATGTTGAGTGATATGGATGCATTGGTTGCATTGTGATGATGATTTGGATTATCTTTTGATAATGATGATATGGTTTACCTGATGTGATGATAATATTGAATACCTGCTGTGAATCTGTGAATTATCTATTGGATATAAAGATAATTGAATTGTTTTAAACCTTTAAAACAACTTGGCCTTAAAAGACACGCTTTGGATTTCGATGAGACCGGGATCGGGTTTCCATATTTGGATATCCGAAAACCACATCGATCCAAATTAACGTTAGGTCGTTAATCCAAGTGGAGCAAGTGAAGACTCGAGGTGTAGGAACTATACGTCAGTATAACTCTGTGGGTGATTCCGTAATGAGTTTGACGGAATAGTACTTATAGGTTCGAGATGGTGATTCAGAGTGCAAGGGTTATCGTCGTTAACTCTGAGGGTGATTCCAAAACGAGTGTAACGAGATAATGCCTTCGGTTTCGTTCGAACCCGGAACAAACTTGTATGGATTGAATGCTTTCAGAACATCGTTAGGTGGATGATGAGCATTCTAAGTGATGTGTCCTATAAAGGTAATCGTAGCCTCAAGCCTCATCAACCGGGAATGGCTAAAACAGGGGAGGTGCAGCAAGGCTTCGTGGGTAGCCCCCACTTGAGAGCAAAATTTTCCCCTGTCTAGAGGTCCCTTTTATTTCGGCTGTGTGGGCAGTTTGGAGCGTACGCCAACTGCGGGGTTGTCTTGTTCGGAACTATTCAGTAAGGAATGGGTCCGGCTTTGTGTTGCAGGGGGTCGGGAGTGATCCTCGGTATGTTGATCTAGGCCACGTACTGTGACGGGCGGTTCCCCAGTAGCCCTGCCTTTGTATGGAATCCACAATCCAATAAGTGCCAACGGTTTTGATTGTATTACCCACTTTTGTGGCTAGTAGCTGGAATTTAATAGATGTAACAATTTCGGCTATTTCTTATTTACTTGAAAACCCTAGACACTATTATAATATCATCGGATTTCCTATCAAATGTTTTGGTTAGCGTAAGGTAAAAACTTTTCCATGTTTATGTGTGGGAAGTCTTACGTGATACCTTTCTTTTCAAAAGGTTTTTGAAAGTTAAGCAACTTTAACCTGTTACTCACACCAGACCCATGTCTGACCCGGAGTTTATCTTTTGTTTTTCATAAACTCTTGGGTACTCAAATTTTTACGAGTAGCCAAGGGATTCAGGTTAGCTTTGACGAATATTGGAGGAGCAATGGAGCAGGAGGCTTCTGCGTTGTAGATAATAGTTCCGCTGTGTGTTCTCTGTGTTGTATCTCTTTGTTGTGATATATTGAGTTGTAAATACTAGACAGGTGTTTATAACTGTCTAGTATATGTGATATGTATGTTGTGTAACTCTGATTGGTATTGTATATTATGTAAATACTTATATTATTAATATAATTTATTCGTTCCGCTGTTGAGATTCTGATGTTGTTTCTTCTTTCCTCTCTTTCTTTTCCCTTTTCTATCCCTTTCTTTCTTATTAACGATGTGACTTCCTGGAGTTTGGAAGTTGGGTCGTTACAGTGGTATCAGAGCATTAGGTTGAGTGAATACCTGGGCTCTGTAGTGGTGTCTATCTTGAGAGAGCGTATTTGTAATATATATATATATATATATATATATATTTATATATTTCTACCTATCTGTTGGGTTACCTGTTCGGGTTTTCCAATATAAGTTATAAAGGTAGATAAGGTAGTGGGTGTGTAACACGACTACTATTGGTTGGAGTTTGAGTGATAAAGTTGGGAGTGTATCTGTCGAGACTATAGACCTAATACCGTCTCGAGTGAGTTTTGAAGTGGTGTAAAGACTTCATTGATCTCTGAAGGTAACCTGTAAAGGTTCGGAGTCTATCTTTGAATTGGATGAGTAGAGTTTGGATCTGTCGGTTTGGCAGTATAGAATGATGGTATTTTGATACCTCGGGGAGTAGTAATTGCGTGATGAGATGCAGTGACTATGGATGTGTCCAAAGAGTTTTCTTTGGAACAAGTTTAGGAAGTATGTCTGCTTCAATGTTGTGGCGGGGTTCTGCAGGATGTTTCTGTCCAGTTTGAGGTTCGAATTTCTCGAAGAGCTTTGGATTAGGAAGTCTTTGGCGTCGGTGTCAGCAGTGCAGCTCGGAGTGTTCTGTGTGCTGACAAGAAGGATTTCTGGTTAGCAGTTTTTCTGAAGGAGTTCAGAAGTAGCAGAGTGGATCCATTTCTTTGATGGATTGTCTAGATAAACATAAGCTGTTCTGATTGATAAAGAGAGAATAGTTTACTTTGGATATTGGACTGGTTGATCGCAAAAGTGACTTGCGATAGTTCGAGTGTTCTCTTGAGCTATGAGAAGTTTGTCCGCACCTGGAGGCTGAGTTTTCTTATCGAGTGGATTCCAGGAGTGCTATTGATGGTTTAGTTTAGTAGAAGGATCAGATGGGGCATTTGAGTTTACTTTTATGGATTTGTTGAACCATATTTCTGAGATATGTTGTCCAGTTTGTGCTCGAGTTTTCCTTCTACTTCAGATCAGAGTTGTGCAGCGAAAACAGTTGGAAGTGCTTTTGTTTTATCTTTTTCGGATAGGAGAAGTATGTTAGTCTTTTGATATTTGTGGAGTAGAGTTGGTGTTCTTGGTTTGGAAATTGATCTTGAGGAGATCATTCTGTTGAGAAGTTTTGGGTCATGTTTGTTTCTGGTGGAATCAGCAAGAGTTGAGCTGATTTGTAAGGATGAAGGCAACCCAGGATCATTAGAAGTGTTCTGTGGGTAAGAGACGAAGTAATTTGGATTCCGGAGTCGAAGTTTTGATTTTGGGTAAGTTTTCTCTGATCTAAAGAGCTATAAGATTGAGTAAGACTGGGTAAGTCAGCTCCGAGGTGTATTGGATCTTTTTTGTATTTTTGTGAGGATTGGTGTTTGATTTTTCAAAGTTGAATTTCCAGTTTGGATAACTAGGATTCGTTTTGATTCACGTATCTCTAAGGAAGTACGTGTATGATTTATTTCTGGTTGTGAAATCAGCAGTTCAGGAGGATGTGATTGTTGAGTCAGACTTGTCTATAGTCTGATATCTTGTCTAGTGTTATAGATATAGTTGTATAAGAGCTTTGTAGCTTCATAGTATTGATTGTTTGGATTCTCTAGAGCGAGTATCCCGGTATATATATATACCTGGGGAAACTCGATAAAATTTTATCCAGAATTTTTATGGATAATTTGATTTGTTTTGTTTGAATTGGTTGTTATGGTTGTTGGCATATGTTTGATAAATATATGCTTGTGTTTTAAAATAAAATTTTAGGACAGATTATTAAATTACCTTTTCTTTTAAATTTCGGGGACGAAATTCTTTTAAGGGGGGAGGAATGTGATATCCCAAAAATTTGCCAATATAAATTTAATAATCTGTGTTTAAAAATTTATTTGATTTAATAAATTCTTGATAATAAATTTTGAATTGATATAATAATCATCTTATAATAAATATTTAAATTAGTAGATTTTATCTTTTAAAGCTAATAAAATGTTTTCTGTTTATATATATATATATATATATATATATATAATTGTATATCTTGTAAATGGATAAACTTTGATTTGGAACTCAATAAATGAATCAATTATTAGTCTTAATTTATATTTGGTAAATTGGAAAATTTGATATAAAGTTAACATCTAACTTTTCAAAGAAATTTGATGAATATCTATATGGTTTATAAATATTAAAGACAAATCTTATTTGTTTAAATTTATATGTTAATTAACTTAAATATGAATTTAAATTAGATTAACATTAAAAACTTAGTTGTATTTTCTTTTTAAATTATTGCTTGAATTTATATATATAAGAATTTAAAATAAAATTTACATATGATCTTAATTTATTAAGTAATAAAAGTAATTTATGATATCTTTTATAAATCATTTTAAATATTGTTTAATTTGTTATTTTCAAATGATATTGAGAATACTTAGTTTTTATAAACATAAATAAATTTTGTTAGAAATAGGATTTGTTATTTTAAAATTTAATAAGAGTTATATATGCACACATATATAACTTGATTTTTATTTTGAAGTTTATAATTTAATTTGAATTTGACTTTGATGTTTTGAAATGTAAAAGAAACAAATGTTTAAATTTTTTGAATAAGCTTATATTCATAATTTGTTTGTCTCATTTCCTTTTTAATAAAAAAAGGGGAGGAACTCATTTATTTATACATAAGAAATAACAAATTTAGAATTAAACTTCTTTTAAAACAATTTAAATTAAAGTAAAAATACTCTTAATACATATGTTAATTTATTTATGCCTAATTGACATATGTAAGCGTAGCATGAACTAAAGTAACAAATGTTAGAATTATAACAAGTGTCCCCTTTAATTTTAATTTTCTTTAATTAAATCAAAAACTTGTTTATGTAAACATTTCTCCTTTTTTCTTCAAAAACTTAAGAGAAATTTCAGTTAAGAGATCTATAATCAAAAACTTGAACCAAGTTCCAAAATCTGCAAATTTGCTTCTTCAAACCAAACCTGTCAATTTCCCCTCTCAAACAAATTTGATAACCTATAATCTCCTCAAACCTGAAAAGAAAATCATGTATAAACCTTTAATCTCTTCAAAAACCAGTAATCTAAAAAATCAATTCTGCAAATACATAAAGCCTGCAGTCCTCTGTTTAAAAACCACATCCAAATTTGCATGCACCGAGAGCCTGCAATTCTATTCCTGTAAAGCATGTGGGTAGTGCATGCATGAAATTGTATATCTGGGAACATGCAGATGAGATCTGGAAGCTAGCATTTGCAGTTAAAATAAGATGAGGGTTTTTTTTAAAAAAGAAATCTGAAGCTTTCAAATGTAAAGCACAATTCAAATTCAGGATTCAAAGCATTTTCTGTACATGGATACTCTGCTCAGGGAAATCAGTGAGTAACAATTTGTTTTCTCTAATTAAACTTAATTAATAATTAGATGCTTGCTATTTCTAAAACTCTGTGTGTTTGCATGTCATATGTTAATGTTTATTACTGGTATAACATATGAGTTGGAAGTTATACATGTTGATATGAATTTATCTTTCTGTAACTCAAGATTTCAGATTTGGGAATTGCTTAGAAATATTTACTCCATTTAAATTGATGTATGTTAAGTTTTAACATTTGAATCAAAACAAGGTTGTTAACCTTGTTTACAGTTTAAATTTTACTTAATATGAAAATTTTCTGTAATGGTATTTGTAAATTCAGAGAGAACATAACCAAACTTTTGAAAATAGGAATTCGACCTTCCAGATTCTTTGATTTGAGATTAAAAACAGATTTCATGATCAAAGTTATGAATTTTAAAAAAAAATATAAAATAGAAATTATAGTTTGAAAAGGGCTGAGTATTTCTGGTAACCTGTAACCATAGTTTGGGTTTGAACTGATGACCTAGAGGATCGGGGTGGTCAGTATTGTTTATGGTAATGAAGTAGTGATAGTAGAATCAGGGATAATGTAGGGGGTGGATTATAACAATGAGGCAGTGTTGATTTGGGATTAGGGGTTTTAGCCCTATTTGTCTGTTGCTCGAAATTACTGATCACCGCAATATCATCTGTTGATCGAGCCTTCTCAGATTTGGGGAAATGATTGATGGGGTGTGGGAGAAGTAGAGGCCAGAGGTGGACTTCCTCTGGTGGTCGGAGTACGGTGGTTGAGGCAATTTTTGGTTTCGACATTATTTCTGTTTTGAGATCGAAAGCTCGTTTTTGGAATTGGGGTTCGGCATTTGATTTGAGGGTCGGAGTCGTGTTAGGAGACGAACGTCGACGTGCGTGGATGGTCGCGAGTGGTCGAAGGTGATGGCGGCGCTGGTGCAGGTGCACGGTACTTGGTGTATCAGGTGATTGTTTGGGGAAGAAGTATTCTCGAGTGATGTCCGGGGTGTTGCGTGCTTTTGCTCGAAGCTGGGATGTGAAGGACTCGAAGTCGTTGTTATGTGGGTTCAGGGGAGTTGTTGTTGTAGTTTTTTTGTTAAACCTGATAGTGCTTTGAAGTTTAATAATTTCAATATGAAATGTTACTGTAGTTACTCGAGTTGTGTTGAGTCTTGCTCGAGAAAGTTGTTATTGCAGTTGCGAACTTGTCTTGTTTTCAAAATTAAACTAAATTTTAAAAAGTGTAAGCAAGATTTAAAATGAGTTTTAATTATAAGTTTAGATTATAAATTCAAATTTCATTTTTGAATCGTAGCTGTAAATAACTAAGTTTCTAAATTCAAATCTGTTTTAAAACAACTTTAAAGGGTTTATTGTTTAAAAATGATTTTTTTGAAAAAAAAGGAATTTGAATTTAAATTGAAATTTGAATATGTAAAGAAATGTTTTAAATAAAGTTTAAACTGATTCAAATCTGATTTTGAATCTCTGATTTAAAATAAATTCAAGTTTTATAGATTTAAGTATTTTAACAGTTTTGAATGATAATGTAAAATTTGAATGTTTGAATTTAAAAAGAATTTGTTTTAAATCTTGTTTAAATATCTTTTAAAAGTAATATTTATCATATAATGTATAAGTTTTAAATTGGTTTTAAAACTTATTGGAATTTAATCATAGTTAAATGATTTGTTATACATTTAATTATTAGGGTAATTAAATGAAAATTTTATTTATTTAATAAATTAATGAAATGAATAATTATTCAAGGTAATTAAGGGTTTAATCTTAAAGGTTTAAGATTAATTATTCTTAGAATAATTAATTTGTAATTAAGAAAAATTAATTAAATAAGATTAGTTTTTAATTAATGATTAATAATTAATTAATCAAGTAATAATGGATTAATTAAGTTTTAATTAACACTTAATTATTTAATTAATTAAAGGTTAATTAGTGAGTTATTAATGATTAATTAATTTGTAATTAATAATGATTAAAATAAGTTAATTATTTTAGAAAATAATTAATGAATTGTTGATAATTAATGAAGGTCGTTAACTATGGATTATTTAATAATTAATTAACGTGATTAATTTTATAATTATTAATTAGATTAATTAATTTAAAAGATAATCATATGTGTAAGTTATTAAGTATAATTACTTATGGAAGTAATTAAGGAAATTAATTACTTATTGTAATTAATTGAGTTTAATTTGATTAGATTAAGTTAATTAATTCAGTTTAATTAATTTAAAATAATCATTAAATGATTATGGAGTATAATTAGTTATTGTAATTAAATAAAGAGAAATTTCTTAGAGAAGTAATTAATGGGTAATTACTGTATGTAATTAAGTGAAGGTGATTTGATAATTAAAGTAATTTAAGTATAATTACTTGGTGAATTAATCAAGGGAATAATTTGAGATAATTAATTATGGAGTAGTTAATTTGTTTGGTAAAGTAATTAAGGGTAATTAATTACTGAATAGGGTGAATCAAGAGGGATTAACAATTATGATTTAAATTAGGATTAATTTCTTAATGTAATTAATTTAAATAAGGTAATTAATTAAAATGTAATTAAAGATCATTAATTAATATAATTAATGATGTAATTAAGATTGATTAATTAAGATTAATTAATCAATAATAAGTGATTAAAGGAAATTAATTAATGTAGTTAATTAAGAATTAATGTAATTAATTATAGTTAATTAATTTGTGAAGTAATTAAGGTTAATTACTGAATTTGGATAAGTATAATTAATTTGTGAAATTAATTAAAGGATAATTACTTAAATGTAATTAGGAATTATTAATCAAAGGTGATTAATTGGAAGATGATTAATTAATTAATTTGTAATTAATTAAAGGTTATGTAAGCAAGATTTATGTTGATGAAGTAATTAATTTAATTCACTTTAAATTAATTTGAATGATGTAATTAATTAATTCATTTTAAATTAATTATATTTGGTATGATAAATCATTGCTTATATGGTTGGATAATGTTGTTTGCCTTGATTGGTTTGAATCTCAAATATGAGATAAATAATGTTGAGTGATATGGATGCATTGGTTGCATTGTGATGATGATTTGGATTATCTTTTGATAATGATGATATGGTTAACCTGATGTGATGATAATATTGAATACCTGCTGTGAATCTGTGATTTATCTATTGGATATAAAGATAATTGAATTGTTTTAAACCTTTAAAACAACTTGGCCTTAAAAGACACGCTTTGGATTTCGATGAGACCGGGATCGGGTTTCCATATTTGGATATCCGAAAACCACATCGATCCAAATTAACGTTGGGTCGTTAATCCAAGTGGTGCAAGTGAAGACTCGAGGTGTAGGAACTATACGTCAGTACAACTCTGTGGGTGATTCTGTAATGAGTTTGACGGAATAGTACTTATAGGTTCGACATGGTGATTCAGAATGCAAGGGTTATCATCGTTAACTCTGAGGGTAATTCCAAAACGAGTGTAACGAGATAATGCCTTCGGTTTCGTTCGAACCCGGAACGAACTTGTATGGATTGAATGCTTTCAGAACATCGTCAGGTGGACGATGAGCATTCTAAGTGATGTGTCCTATAAAGGTAATCGTAGCCTCAAGCCTCATCAACCGGGAATGGCTAAAACAGGGGAGGTGCAGCAAGGCTTCGTGGGTATCCCCCACTTGAGAGCAAGATTTTCCCCTGTCTCGAGGTCCCTTTTATTTCGGCTGTGTGGGCAGTTTGGAGCGTACGCCAACTGCGGGGTTGTCTTGTTCGGAACTATTCAGTAAGGAATGGGTCCAGCTTTGTGTTGCAGGGGGTCGGGAGTGATCCTCGATACGTTGATCTAGACCATGTACTGTGACGGGCGGTACCCCAGTAGCCCTGCCATTGTATGGAATCCACAATCCAATAAGTGCCAACGGTTTTGATTGTATTACCCACTTTTGTGGCTAGTAGCTGGAATTTAATAGATGTAACAATTTCGGCTATTTCTTATTTACTTGAAAACCCTAGACACTATTATAATATCATCGGATTTCCTATCAAATGTTTTGGTTAGCGTAAGGTAAAAACTTTTCCATGTTTATGTGTGGGAAGTCTTACGTGATACCTTTCTTTTCAAAAGGTTTTTGAAAGTTAAGCAACTTTAACCTGTTACTCACACCAGACCCATGTCTGACCCGGAGTTTATCTTTTGTTTTTCATAAACTCTTGGGTACTCAAATTTTTACGAGTAGCCAAGGGATTCAGGTTAGCTTTGACGAATATTGGAGGAGCAATGGAGCAGGAGGCTTCTGCGTTGTAGATAATAGTTCTGCCGTGTGTTCTCTGTATTGTATCTCTTTGTTGTGATATATTGAGTTGTAAATACTAGACAGGTGTTTATAACTATCTAGTATATGTGATATGTATGTTGTGTAACTCTGATTGGTATTGTATATTATGTAAATACTTATATTATTAATATAATTTATTCGTTCCGCTGTTGAGATTCTGATGTTGTTTCTTCTTTCTTCTCTTTCTTTTCCCTTTTCTATCCCTTTCTTTCTTATTAACGATACGACTTCCTGGAGTCTGGAAGTTGGGTCGTTACAGCACCGTCCCCTCTTGTAGTTCCACCTCCTCCTGCACACATAGAGGCACCACTACCAAATTACATGCCTTCTCCATCTTTTTCTAGTCAGATGGTCATGTATCAGAGATGCCGGTGAGGATAAGGACGTTCATCTCATGAGGAATACAGGCTTGGTGCTTCGCAACTTGTTGCGACGATGCAACCAATGCAAGAAAGTTAAGAAGATGACGATGGGAAGGATTCGTCGGAGCCTAGTTTACATTAAAGGATTCCAAAAAGAAAGACTACGCGTGATTCGCAACCTGGAAAATTTAAGTGGTGCATTGTTGAAGTATGTAGGAAGTGGTATGTCATATGTATTTTTTAATGGATTGTGGTATTTTAAAGGTAATGTTTAGTGGATTTAATGGATCATGAATTTAATGGATTGTGGTATTTTGGTATGTCATGTATTTGTGTAATGGATTGTATTGATGTAAATGGACATTGGAGTTGTTGGTGTATTGATGTAAATGAACTTTATATGAATTGCAAGTTGCTGAATGAAATAGATTTTGATAGAAGCGCATTTTCAAATTGCACCTACTGGCGCTATTTGAAATTGAGTCTATGTGCGTAATTTCAAAACCATCAGTTCAAACATGGGCTACACAAGAAAGAATGTTTTAAAACCCAGTGGGTATAACATACATATAATCAAACATGTTTATATCAAATAGGAAAATAATGGTGGGTTGTTCGCATAAGACTTTACATAAGAAGTTTCCAAACAAATGCATTTACTACCATCTCAAGCAATGACATTTACTACCAACTCAAACAAATATGTTTACTAACAACTCAAAACAAAGATAGTTACTAACAACTCAAAAAATGTAAATGCTAAGTTGCTGAAGTACAACGATTCTTCATGCGGTCGTGCACTTCTGACGCAGCGGATTATTCGAAACAAAACTTCAATCGATGGAATGTAGCAATCGGTGAGTTGAAGATACCAAAATGCCCAAGTTCGTTGATCCAAAGATACCGAACTCTAGCTATCTCAAACACGTTGATAGCGCACTATACCGTGTTCAAAGATCTACGATTCTTCGCACGTTGATCTAGCGTACTAGATTCCGTGAATCGGCTTCTACGATCGTTGAATCGAGCGCACTCGATTAACCGAAAGAGGAGATAGGAGATTACACTCAACTACCAATTGGAGAAGAAAGCACAAAGCAATCAACAAGAAATTTTATTCAAAAATCAACAACTTCAAATGTACAACACACGCCCCTATTTATAGAGTTTTCGACCCAGTCCCTAAGTCGGCAACCGACCTACGACTCAACTTAAGTCGTGACCGACTTAACACAAAGCGACTCAACCCCCTTTTCCATACAGCACATGCAACGACTCAAATATGGCCGACTTAACCAAGTACGACCTAACATACAACATACGACTCAACTTATTTACATACATGACCGACTCAAGTTATCGCCGACTCAACATATTTACATACATGACCGATTCAAGTTATTGCCGACTCAACATCTTACCGACCTACGACTCATTTATGCTGCAACTTACCGACTTATCTTAAGTCGTAGCTCGTTAGCTCGGCACAACTGTCCCTCTGGTCTCCAATTAGCTCGGTCCCGACTCAGCCCTTCTTCATTAACTCGCACCCTTTCCATACATGATTCCTTAGGTCGGAAACGACTTATAGGTGAATCGTTGAGTCGTGTACGACTCATCAAGCTCCGATACCAATTCAGTCGTAACTTCTTCCCCTGTGGTCTGTTAGGTCGGGCCCGATCCAAGCACCTAACCCGTAGCCGACTTAAAGCTTCACTAACTCGTAACTCTTTCTCCTTAGGTCGGAACTGACCTAGCTTAGCCTGTGTTCGACCTAAGCCTTGTGCTTCCATAGGTCGTGCTGCATCATCCTCCCCTGGTTGAGAAAAATTCGTCCTCGAATTTGTAACTTTTTCCTCATCAGACTGTTCATCTCCATAATATGGCACCAGATGCTTAATATTGAATACGTCGGAAGTGTAAATATCCTCCGGCAGCTTCAACTTATAAGCATTGTCATTAATTCGCTTCACAACTTCGACAGGACCAATTTTTCTGGCTTTCAACTTATTATATGCGCCCACTGGAAAACGATCCTTGGTTAAAACAGCATAAACCAAATCACCTTCGTTAAATTCAATATTTCGTCTCTTCAAATCTGCAGACTTCTTATACTTCTCATTCGATTTCTCCAATCGTTCCTGAACGATTTTATGACATTCAGTCAGCTCATCAACAAAATCAACAGCTCGTTTAACTGTTCCCTTCAACTGTGGTACTACTGCCAAATCCAACGGTCCCCTGGGTAGATTTGAATAAACAATCTGAAATGGACTGAATCCTGTGCTTCGATTCACTGCATTATTATGAGCAAATTCTGCCTGGCATAGCTTCATGTCCCAACTTCTCAAATTATCCTGTACAAGACATCGCAACAAATTTCCCAATGACCTGTTAACAACTTCCGTCTGTCCGTCTGTTTGTGGATGATAAGCACTACTAAAATTTAACTTCGTTCCTACCATTTTCCACAAACTCAACCAAAAGTGACTCAGAAAACGAGTATCTCTATCCGACACAATAGTCTCTGGCAATCCATGAAGTCGATAGATCTCCTTGAAAAACAACTGAGCAACACGAATAGCATCCGCCGTTTTCTTGCAAGCAACAAAATGTGCCATCTTCGAAAACCTGTCCACTACAACAAATATCGAATCATTTCCCCTTTGAGTTCTCGGCAAACCCAAAACGAAATCCATGCTAATATCAACCCATGGCTTAGATGGTACTGGTAATGGCATATACAACCCTGCATTCGTTGCTGTTCCTTTTGAAACCTGGCAAATATGGCATCTCTCCACGAATCTTTCAACCTCTTTTCTCATCGATGGCCAAAAGTAAGACTGTGAAATCAATTGCAAAGTACGATCACGGCCCACATGCCCTTCCTCGTGTAACTCCTTGACAATTTTCAATCTCAAGCTACAGTCTGGAATACATAACTGATTTCCCTTAAACAGGAAACCATCAACCAACATAAATTCATCGGTACTCCCATCCTTCACTTTCTCAACATATTTCACAAAGTAAGGATCTTCATTAATCATTTCTGGCAATAATTCAAACCCCGTCACTTCAACCTTCATTGTCGTTAATAAATGACTCCTCCTACTCAAAGCATCAGCTACTCGATTTGTCACCCCTGATTTATGTTTGACAACAAAAGTAAACTGCTGTAAATATGCAATCCATGATGCATGTCTCGCTGAAATTTTATCCTGCCCCTGTAAGTGCTTCAATGCTTCATGATCAGTGTAAAGAACAAATTCCTTCTGAAATAGGTAGTGTCTCCAATGCTTAACAGCTTGTACAACAGCATAGAATTCAACGTCATATGTACTGTATCTCATCTTTGCCCCTGACAATTTTTCGCTGAAATAAGCAACTGGCTTCCCATTCTGACTCAGAACTCCTCCAATACCAACCTTCGAAGCATCAGTATGCAATTCAAACAATAACTGAAAATTAGGTAGAACAAGAATTGGTGCAGACGTCAACAATTCCTTGATCTTTTCAAAAGCAACCCCCGCTTCTTCTGACCATACAAATTGTTTCCCTTTCATGCAATCAGTAACTGGAGCCATCACGCTACTGAAGTGTGGAATGAATCTTCGGTAGAATGACGCTAGCCCATGAAAACTTCTCACTTCCGTAATCGTCTTTGGCTGTGGCCAATTCCTGACTACTTCAACTTTATTCTGGTCAACTTGAATACCTTCTCCTGAAACAACATAACCCAGAAATAAAACACTGTGCGTCATTAACACACATTTCTTCGTAGCAGCATAAAATTGTTCCTCACGAAGAATAATCAATACTTCCCTCAAATGTAGAACATGCTCCTCCGTACTCCTGCTGTATATCAAAATATCATCGAAATAAACCACGACGAACTTCCCAATGAATGGTCTAAAGATTTGATTCATCACCCGCATGAATGTACTAGGTGCATTTGACAAACCAAATGGCATAACCAACCATTCGTATAACCCTTCTCTCGTCTTAAAAGCTGTCTTCCATTCATCTCCAGGTCTGATTCGAATTTGATGATAACCACTCTTCAAATCAATCTTTGAAAATATAGTTGCCCCACTCAATTGATCTAACAAATCATCCAACCTTAGCATAGGAAATCTATAACGAACAGTAATCTTGTTCAAAGCTCTACTATCTGTGCACATTCTCCATGTTCCGTCCTTCTTTGGTACTAACAATGCTGGCACGACACAAGGACTCAAGCTTTCCTGAACACGTCCCTGTTCCAACAACTCTTCCACCTGCCTTCGTAACTCCTCATGTTCCTTCGGACTCATTCGATAATGTGGTCGATGTGGTAACACTGCTCCCGGAACAAGATCAATTTGATGTTGAATGTCTCTAAGTGGCGGTAACTCCTTAGGCAACTCCTCTGGAAAGACATCTTCAAATTCTTTCAAAATTGGCTTTGCTTCTTCTGGAATCTCAACTTCTTCACTACTCTCTCTCCCAATCAACAAAAATACTTCAGGCTCCTCTTCAACTTCCTTAACAAACTCTTTCAAAGTCAACAGAGTTTTTAATTCCTCAATCTCCTCTAGCTTGCTCTCCTTCTGCTGTTGCTTCTTAGGAACCAAAGTGATTTTCGTACCCTCGAACATGAAACTGTAACTATTGGCACGACCATCATGCTGAACTGCTCTATCAAACTGCCATGGTCTGCCCAACAACAGATGACAAACATCCATATCCACAACATCACACCAAATTTCATCTTTGTACTTCTTCCCAATAGAAAAATTAACACAAGCTCTTCGACACACTTTCACTTCTCCACCCTTCCTTAACCATGCTAGCTTGTACGGTTTAGGATGCTTCTCAGTCTTCAAGTTCAATTTCCTCACTGCTTCTGTAGAAATAATATTATCACAACTTCCCGCATCTATGACGAACTTGCAAACTTTCCCCAGAATAGTGCATGTCGACTGAAAAATATTGCTTCTCAACCAACTACAATCCTCCTCTTGCTTTGGTGTAAGACATGACCTCCTCATCATAAGATTACAACCTTCATCTCCAAACAATTCTTCTTCCTCCTCAACATAAGGCGTATTTGAACATTCTGCCTCCTCACCATTATCCTCCTCAACTTCTGCAACCATGGTTCTCTTCTTCGGCTTCGGACATTCATTACTTTTGTGACCCAACTCCTGACAATTATAACATTTGAAAACACTGCTAACCTTTGCCTTCTCAGTCTCCTTCATCACTGGCTTTGTAACAGGTTTAGGAACATTAGAACTTCCACCAACACCCCTCGCTTGATTATTGGAATTAGTAAACACACCGCCTCCACGTCTTCCTTGTTTCTCCCAAGCTAACGCTTTCTGATGTGCCTCTGCAACGGATCTAGGATCGAACATATTAACCATATCCTGGATCTGCATTCTCAATCCCCCAATGAATCTAGCAGTTAGCTGTTCTTCCGTTTCCATAATATCATTCCTGGCAATGAGTTGGTAAAATTCATCAGCATAATCACTAACAGACTTTGTCCCTTGCCTCAGATTCTGCAACCTTTGGTACATAAGTGATTGGTAGTTGTAAGGTAAGAAAGTAGATCTCATCAACTTCTTCATCTTATCCCACGATTCTATCTTTGACTTCCCCATCCGTTCACGAGTAAGTTTAGTTTGCTGCCACCACGCCAAAGCTCTCCCCCTCAACCTAGTAGCAACCAACTTCACCCTTCGATTCTCCGGAACCTCCTTGAAATCAAAGATTTCCTCCACATTAGACAACCAATCTAAGAACTCTTCAGCAACCATCCCGCCTTTAAATTCCGGAATTTCCATCTTCATACCCGATTCCCATCGACGATCATCTTCAACATCCCGATAAGAATTTCGAACTTGGTCTCGATCTCGATAATGAATACTAGCTCTATCACCTTCTTCAACAAAATCAAAAGTTCGTCTACATCGATCTCGACCATTATCATCCCTTCGTTCATGCATGCTTCTTTGACTATGTCTCTCTTCATCTCTATATGCTTCATTGTCAAATTCACGTTGACTTCTCCTCTCTTCATGTGCATAGTCATGATGATCTCTTCGTGATGAAATTGACGTTTCTCTTCTATTTCTACAAGAATGTGGTGATACCCTCCTCGCTTCCGTAACCGATGACGAAACTCGGTTTCCTCCATGGTTCGAGTTTGGTGATCTCCTCCTTTGATTCAAATCATTCATCAATCTCTCCAATTTACCAATGCCTTCATCAAATTTTTCATTAATACGTTGTTCCATAAGCTCGGCTTCTTCTCTACGATACAAAGCTTCAACGTTTTGATGACGATTAGCTCTCCTTGGTGGCATGATTGAAAAACTTCTCAAACTTCAACAATTCAAACACAAAAATTCAAAGCTTCAACAATGCAATAAGTCACGCTCAACAATGACTCGGCTACAATTTGTCTCGGCCTCCACTTGTCTCGGCAATATGAAACGGCTCAAGTAAGGTCGGCTTAATTTGACTCGGCTCAACCTCTTTAGCTCGGCTACAAATTCAAACACTTCAAACCTTGGCGCGCAAAAAACCCAAGATAGATCCAAACAATTTCCAACTCCTCGATCCAAAATGAAATGGATCAAACACTCCAAACTTGATGCAACTTCAATATGAACACGATGAACAACTTCAAACTTCAAAAAACTTGGCTCCAAGAATCAACTTAGCTATGATTGGCTAAGTATGGCTCTGATACCAATAATGACGCAGCGGATTATTCGAAACAAAACTTCAATCGATGGAATGTAGCAATCGGTGAGTTGAAGATACCAAAATGCCCAAGTTCGTTGATCCAAAGATACCGAACTCTAGCTATCTCAAACACGTTGATAGCGCACTATACCGTGTTCAAAGATCTACGATTCTTCGCACGTTGATCTAGCGCACTAGATTCCGTGAATCGGCTTCTACGATCGTTGAATCGAGCGCACTCGATTAACCGAAAGAGGAGATAGGAGATTACACTCAACTACCAATTGGAGAAGAAAGCACAAAGCAATCAACAAGAAATTTTATTCAAAAATCAACAACTTCAAATGTACAACACACGCCCCTATTTATAGAGTTTTCGACCCAGTCCCTAAGTCGGCAACCGACCTACGACTCAACTTAAGTTGTGACCGACTTAACACAAAGCGACTCAACCCCCTTTTCCATACAGCACATGCAACAACTCAAATATGGCCGACTTAACCAAGTACGACCTAACATACAACATACGACTCAACTTATTTACATACATGACCGACTCAAGTTATCGCCGACTCAACATATTTACATACATGACCGATTCAAGTTATTGCCGACTCAACATCTTACCGACCTACGACTCATTTATGCTGCAACTTACCGACTTATCTTAAGTCGTAGCTCGTTAGCTCGGCACAACTGTCCCTCTGGTCTCCAATTAGCTCGGTCCCGACTCAGCCCTTCTTCATTAACTCGCACCCTTTCCATACATGATTCCTTAGGTCGGAAACGACTTATAGGTGAATCGTTGAGTCGTGTACGACTCATCAAGCTCCGATACCAATTCAGTCGTAACTTCTTCCCCTGTGGTCTGTTAAGTCGGGCCCGATCCAAGCACCTAACCCGTAGCCGACTTAAAGCTTCACTAACTCGTAACTCTTTCTCCTTAGGTCGGAACTGACCTAGCTTAGCCTGTGTTCGACCTAAGCCTTGTGCTTCCATAGGTCGTGCTGCATCAACTTCACACCCGTTGCACCTATTTCCTTTTAGAGGATGCATCTCGCCCATTGTACTATAATTCTTATAGACCAAGGCTGTTAGTGGTTTACGAGCTGTTGGTGGCAGAATCAATCGACCGTCATGTGCACTCCAATAATGTTTATCATGAATGGATGAAAGTCTGATGTGTATGCTGCTAAATATTTCTATGAGTACCAAGGTGATGCAAAGTCATGATGAGCTCTATTTGCAACATTTACAATTGCCGAACAAGCAACCATAACGTGTGCATAAGGCATTTTCTGCAATAATAAATGTTGCATGTACAAGAACGAGTGTTACCATAAATTTTTACTTTAAATTCATCACCAAAATAGTGAATTACTTACTATTCTACTTGACCGAATCGTACTAGCCTTGAGCGTCTTGCTTCGCCTGCTCTCTCGATAATCCTCCCTTCTCATTTTAGAGTTAAACGAGTTGCCAAATTTTAGCAACCTCTCTTCTTTGATAGTAATAATCCATCGAGTGAAAGAAGTTATGGGAAACCAAAGCTTTAACAGGTAATGATCATGCACCGCTAAGCATACCATTAAAAATTTCTAAAGTAGCAGTAATCATAAAATGAAATTGACTATCATCATCTTTACACAATGCCCAGTTTTCCTCTTTGGCACCCAAACTTCTCTCTATCCAATTGTGTGCTCTAATATTAGTGTTTCTTCTTGGATTTTAATATACTTGGTTTCCTTCAAAGAATATGCTACAACATAAAATAAACATGCTAGTTGTTCGTCTCTAAAGTCAGTAGGTTGAAAATTTGCTATCAAATGTCCGGCACAAAATCTATGCTTATAGGGCAATCCCTAGTTGGTTTCCAATGCTGTCGGTATTTCTTTCATTCTATCAGAAACAAAAGTAATATGTCGATCAGTAACATTAAGAGTGAAACTCCGCGTGTAAGCAAAAATTTAACCTTAATTATCACATGATTCTGATTTTATAATTACATAAACCAAAGGGTAAATTGGTAATTTGCTTCTACCGCAGTCACAACATGTACGGTACCTTTGTTTTTTCCATACAAATATGTGCCATCGGTGCAAAGCAAAGCCTAACAATGTAAAAGACCACCAATACAAGGCCTAAAAAAACTCAATCAAACACTCCATACTCATCGGTTGTTACATGTTCAACACTACCTGAGTTCGTTCTGGCAATTTCAACAAAATATTGTCATATATTTGTATTGGATTTTGCCTAGTAATAATAAATCGTTCTATTGCCTTACTCAAAGCTCTTCATTCTTTCATTTAACCAATTTTTATAAACAAGTTGCTTACATTAACACCCATACTATTCTGGTTGTAATATTCAAATCTACTTTTACAAACGGCAAGATCTTCGAAACCAAAATATAGACGTTGTATAACGATCCAATTTTTCGATGCCCGAAAGTCGACATCATTGCGTCCACTATATCAAATGTCGCACAGTCAAATGCCGAAAAATCGAACCGTTACGGTTAAAGAAGAAGAAGATAGAAGAAGAAACAGAAACAATAACAAAATCTCATATTTCGCAGCAAAACGATATTTAATAGATAAATGAATAATCTTTAAAACAAAGAAACTATATCAAGTTATACATCACATTATCAGAGTTTACAACAACACGATACAACACTGGCATTTATAACTTGACCACATGAAAACTGACTTGCAACAACCTTACGCAGTGGCCACTACACAGTATAAGTGATACGCTTCGCCATCCGGCTTGAACTCCAGATCTCCATAGCAACTTCAATCCAGAATATCTGATAACCTAACTCTAGACTGCCCGTGAGAATAATTGTGAGCACCTAGAGTTTAGAAAGGGAACAATAAACTCCAGGTCAGTCATGGGACTGGCGTGAGATCTTAAAAATAGTTATTTTCACAAAGAAAGGAAAAGAAATCCGCTATGCTTTAGGAAAATGAAACTAACATAAGGCCTCCCCGCACACACAATGCAAGCGCATAATTGGAGGAGATTTCTCCTTATGATAGTCAAACATGCTTGATACGCAAAATCTCTTTTAATATTACTATTAGTGTATAGTGGAAAACATTTGCAAGTACAATATTAATCTTAGCCAGCATATGTACCATTATAGTATGCCTACTATAGCTACCACATTAGATGGCAAGTTCTACAACTAAAACCATACAAGGCGCGTATTGATGATTGGATTTCCAACAAATGGTCAGGATAAGGAACTTCCTGGGCCACATGGGTACACCTCTGGAGGGACGCCCCGAGAACCTAACCGGATCTCTGCCAACAGAAGGCCGGGTTACCTCTGTAACTAGGAAACTGCTACACGAGTATGCCATCGCCCGGTCGTTTACGACCTTTATCCGAGGATCCTTAACCACAAAGCAGCAACCACAAAGTAACAAATTTGAAGCAACCACATAAGTCAAGTATCTGGGCTCCATACCATGATGCCACCCTTTTCCAGAAGGAAATGACATACCCTCAGGGGGTGCTAATCCAAAGTATCCTTGCCGCATCCTTCCTGTTTCGACTATTTTCGGGTTGTGAGGTCCGACGAAGTCTCGTCCACAAAGCTACACTTTTCACAAAGCCTTGCTTTGATCAACAAATGATCAGCAACACTTCGTATTCCACATTACCAAATTGGGAATGTATCACTAGTAACCATAAACTACATAACCTTTGAACACGTACGTCTCAGAGAAGGGTGTTAAGCTAAGAGAATAAATTCTCCACTACCAACAGAAATGTATTTGATAGAAACCAGCTTTACATCTCAGAGTGTAATGTCAGACATACAACCATACAAGTCCATTCCGGGATCGAAAAGAATTGAAGGCGCTTCAAAGAATCCCTTGCAAATCCGGATGTTCACTAATCACGTCCGGAATCCCCATCACAAAGGGTGATAAAATCTCTATACCGGAGCAACCCGGTGTTGAGACGCTCGACAGATAATCCTTTCGCTTTCGAAAATACCCGGTCTTCAACACCATCTTCAAATGCAATCCCATTTCATCGTATCATTATTCGGAATGGGTTTTATGACACAAAGTCCTCTCCCGGTAACAAGCGCTTATTTGAAAAATAAGTGTTACATTTAGATTTCAAGCAAATCACAACAATTTCCATTTTAATCTTTTAAATAAAAGATCCATCACAAAGATTCAAAGTGGTTTTCGAATATCCATTTGGAATTCGATCCCCAGTCGTATTGAAATTCAAATGCCATTTAAAGGCCAATATTGATAGTCGGTTATTTAACTATCAATCAACATTCACAACAATCACCAGATTTCAAATAATTTTCCCCCAATTATTAATTTTCCAAAATATCTTTGCAAGATATAATTTTAACACTTCAACCATTTGAAAACAAATTTCAGATCACTTTTCACCCTTCAATCTTTTGAAAACAAATTTCAAATCATTTTTCACATGCGGAATAAATTTCCAATATTCATTCATTTCCACTGAAAATCTATCGAGTTCAAATACTTTAAAATAATTCAAATCGCTTATCCCAAAATATCCTTGGAGACATTTAAAATAAAACTATCATTACTTAAATATTAGTTATGAAAACATTATGCTAATTATCACATATAAGACTTCAAGTCCAAAATAATTTTAAAATAAAATTAGTAAATAGGGTATAACTACTTAAATAACCATTCTCTAAAATAAATATTAAATAATTCTTTAAAAAATCGCTTCTATAATTAATTAAATAAATCTTTACTTTTAAAGATTAAAAAAAACAACTTAAGAAAATAATTTTCTCTACAAGCATCCTTTTAAAATCAACTTTAGAATTTTTAATTTATATTTGAAAGCAACATTGAAAACATACTTGGCTTTCCAGGGAGAATACACTTCCATTTCAAAAATGGTTCATTTAAATCAATCAATAAATCCTTCTTAATTTATTTTAAATTTACGTTCTAAATCCGTAAATTCGATATATGATTTTCAAATCGATTCCCAAATATTCACTTTTAATATCAAATCGATTTTCAAATGAATTTCTAAATTTATTTCAAACACCAAATTGATTTTCATTCAAACATCAAATCAATTTTCATATTGATTTCCCAAAGATTTTATTTTTAAACACCAAATCAATTTCCGAATTTATTTTTAAAATAAATTCCTTTATCTCTTCCAAAATATTTAAGATCCATATTTTTAAATAAATTCTTCAACTTTTGAATATTATTACTTGAAATCCATTTATTAAAATCCTTTCCCATATTTTTGAAATTTATTCAATAGGATTCAGAAAATAAAACTTTATCCTTTTAAAATTCCTTCTTTTAAATGTATCCAATTCTCAAAAATAAATTTTACTATAAACTTGCAACTTGAATTTCCAAAATCCATTTTTATTTATTTTCGGTATCCGACGATACTAAAAATATATTTCGCTAAACTACAGCCTTCAACGATTTCAATCACAAATATAATCACACATAGATTATAAATAAACAACATACAATATTGAAACAAATTCAAATATTTGAGGAATCTGGTTGGATCCTTCCAACCTATTTCCCTGCATCCATAAATGTTAGCACAACAATTAAATACCAATTCCACTTCAAGGTGGAATATCGCGGTATATGGGATTTATATAATATCATCTGCTATTATGCAGCGCATAGGGTCTCATCTGCTATATAATGCGGGAAATCAATCACTCCAAATACATATACTTCGAGGTGGAATATCACGGTACATGAGTTTATATAATATCCTCCGCTATTATGCGGCACATAAGGTCTAATTCAATATAACTAATAATAATTTATCATCCAAGCACACAATCAACAATTTTAAATTTAACTATTTAAAATTAAATTGGAAATTCCAATTGAGTGAGAAGATCTCACCTTTGCTCCCTTATTTTGCAATCCATTTCCAATTCATCTTGACTCGTTTTCATGTCTTTTGACCTTGTATAATTTTTTTTTGTAAAATTGATTAATATTCGAAATAAATCAAATAATAAATTTCCATTAATAGATTTATTTAATTTAAATTAATAATTAAATTTCTTAAACTCATTATCCTTTAATAAATTTAATTAACTAACAATTTTGACTTTAAACTAATATTTTTAACTTTAAACAAATTCCTTTTTTTAATAAATTTATTTAGCTAAAAATTAAATTAAAACTAAATTTCCTTTTAATAAATTAATCAACTAATAATTTTAGTTTAAACCAATTTTTTTCTTTTAAAACTGCTGTTATCCCGCTTTTTTGGCAAAGCCGTGATACCAAAAGATTGATCGAAAACAAAAGACAGTTCGTCTCAGAGATGGGTTATACTTCACTTTGCTATGGATATCGATGAATTTTGTCCGAGTCTGGAACGGGCCAAAATTGATAGAACATAACAAGAAAGGTCGAAGGAGTCGTCATTTCAAATTTCAAGTCAATCCGAGTTCGTTTGCCCAAGTTATGATGGATTCAAATTGAGAGAGTTGGGCCTTGCTCGGTTCGAATCCATCACCCTTTCAGTGTTTCGAACCCATCGTCTTCGAAACCATCTACTCCGAACCCAACCGGTGTCCTTCCTTCGAATCCATGAAGTTCGAACCCATCATCCTAGTAGTAGTTCGAACCCATAAGACATGGCCGTGCCTCGAATCCAGCAGCCATCATGTACTTCGACTCCATTACATTCGAAACCATCGTCTTCGAATCCATTCAAGCCCACCAGCTTCGAATCCAAGTCGCTTCGAATCGATCTTGTTCGAATCGATCGAGTTCGAACCTACGAACACCTTGTTTCGAAACGGTCGCATTCGAACCCAGGGACATTCACTTGTTCGTACCCACCAAGTCGGCCAACTTGGATGACGTGTCGCCCCATGATACGAATGAGGCGAAATCCATGGGTGCGAAGCGGTCAACTCGGAGACAAAACAGGATCGATTCGAGGAGCACGCGCCACGTCACTGCAGAATCACGTGTGTCCATGGATTCGAAGTCATGGTTTCGAAGATGATGGGTTCGAACTCCACAACCAACCGAGAAACACCATTTCGAACCGATCATATCTCCTCAACCACACATCCAAATGCAACCAAATTTTCACAGTAGCCTCCATACAAGGTAAAGATTGTTCCTGCCAAGTTTCAGCTCGATTGGACCATTTCTTGATGGGTTCGAAATGACTTCGAATCGATGTCAGATCGAGACGAAACTTGGTGGGGTCGGTCGCATGGGCCCACTCACGTGCCAGAAGAGGTCTCCCGAAGTTTCAGCCAGATCTGGGCCTCCAACGCCTATAAATAGCACCCTGAAGCTTTCAGAAAAGGGATCTTCCGAGAACTCCTGCCATTGAACGCTGAGACTCTGCCGGATTCAAATCTATTCACCAGAATCACTGTTGTATTCAGATTTCAAAGCTATTATCAATTATAATCCGTTGTAATCGATTGAATCGAGCAAAGCAATAAAGAGAAATCCTTCAAAGTGGACGTAGGCACGAACGCCGAACCACTATAAATCCTGTGTTTTTGATTGTTGTTTGTGAATTACTGTGATTTGTTACCTAGAGCTGAATTCTATATTGATTGTTGCTGAGTTCCGTGTTGATTATTATCAAGTTGAATACGCAAACGGGTGCTTTCGTGATATTGGGTGTTTGTGACCAATTTTGGCGCAAACAACTGCAAATACTAAAATATAACTTGTATAGATTTAAAATTAAATTTTTATATAAATTTTTATATTCCCAAAGTTATAAATATATTTGATTAAAATAGAATATTTTATACCTTTATTGTATATATATATTGTTATCCCGCCTTTTGGTAAGGCCGAGATATCAAGGATCTGATTGAAAACTAAGGATCATTCGTCTCGGATATCGAGTACGCACTGGTTCGTATGGGTATCGATGAATTTTGTACAAGTTTGGATCAGGCTATAATTGATAGGACACGACAAACGAAGCCATAAAAGACAGCATTCCAAATTTCAGGTCAATCCGAGTTTGTATGCTCAAGTTATGATTGATGCAAGTTGAAGGGAATAACCCCATTTTCGTATCCATCATCGAGCTCCGGTTTGAATCCATCACCTTCGTATCGATCAGAGCGGCGGTGCCTTCGTATCCATCAAGAAGCCTTAGATCGCATCGATCATGTTCATATCCATGAAGGGGCCTCGGTTCGCACCGATCAAGTTTGTATCCATCAACAGAGTGTGCATTTCGTATCGATCAGCTAGATCCTATTTCGAATCCATCTAGTTCGAAACCGTCGATAAGCGGTTACTCGAATCCATCAGGCAACTGCTTTTTGCATCCATCAGATTATCTTACTTCGTATCCATCGGACAACGATTGCTTCGTACCCATTAGAGGCTTTTGTTCGAATCCATATATGATGACTTGTTCGTATCCATCGAGTCAAAGCAGCTTGGATTGACATGATGACTTTCGATGCGAACATGGCGAAATATCTAGAGCAACTTGATCAATGCAGCGAAAAGGGTGGATCGGCACGAAGAACACACGCCACGTCAACTTGCTAGCGCATGTCGTCATCGATTCGAAGCGATCGATTCAAAACGATGGATTTGAACAAGACAGCCAATCGAAGGACTCAATCTCGTATTGATCATAACTCGAGATCCACCGACCCAAATGCTATGAAATTTTCACAGAAGATTGCGTACAAGCCAAAGATTGCTCCCACCAAGTTTCATCTCCATTGGACACGATCTTGATTGACACGAATTGATTTCGTATCGATCACAGATCGAGTTGAAACTCTCCAGGATCGATCGCGTAGGCCCACTCACATGCCAGAAGGAGTCTCCCGAAGTTTGAGCGAAATATCAGCCTCCTACGCCTATAAATAGAGCCTCAGAGCCTTTAGAAAAGGGATCTTTTGATTCTCAAGCTCCCAGACTCTACCGGATCGAGTTTTGCATTTTAACCTTGCTGTTGGATTCGAATTCCAAGCTGTAATCTACTATTATTCACCGTAATCACGTGTAATCCTTGAAAGAGAATCAATAAAGTCATAAAAACTTCATAGTGGACGTAGGCAACACGTCGAACCAATCTAAATTGCTTGTCTGTGCATTTACCTTTCTGTTTGTTGGAGTTTTTGTTAGATAATCCTCATTTTAAATTTATATTCTTCACTATTATCTCTTCAAAAACTTGGGAAGAGTGTTGTGTCCATTTTTGGTATAAAAACTTTGGTGCTTTCATTGAGAATTGAACTTAGATTTGCATAGAGTCTAGGAAAGGAGTTCACCCATCAAGATGGTTAGTACAAGGACCACCTCCCATGTTGTCGATCAAGAAGGTCGAGATAGACAAAATCCCGTGCAGCTACCTCCATTCAACCAAGACGCTGCTAGACCCTCAGATCCGTCGGGCGCAGTTACCAGGCAAGAGTTCCAGTTGTTGCTACAGGAATTGACACAGAGTCATCAACAGCTAACAGAACAGCTGTGCGCAAATGCCAAGCTGACCAACCAGCTAAACCGCCAGAAGCGCAGAAGATGTAGAAGAGATCAAGCTTCTCACTCCTCCATAGAAAGCTCAGCCTCGTCAGGCTACAACCATAGATCCATTCGTCCTCGACCGGGCGAAGGCTATGCACAGGCCGTCGGACATCAGCCCATATTGACCGTTAGGCAGCTGAGAGTTGGCCCATCAGCTAGCTTCCATACTGGACCCTCTTCCCGGGGAGGAACTATTCCTCAATACATCGCGGATAACCGTGCCATCGCCGCAGCGGTTGAAACAGGGATTGATGCCCGAAATTAGCATGGATGTACTCCTGAGCCTTACGTCCCAGAAGATGCTGAGCCAAGGAGGCGAGACAAGGACCGTCGACAGCGCCTGGTCCAACCTCGCAATGTGGAACCCGACCACACCTTGGCTCCACATGCGCAGAACGTTCAAATGCCAGACCTTCTAGCTATGATGCGTCAAATGATCCGTGAAAGTCAGGGTCCTACTAACGACGATTGGGGAATCTCCCATATTCACACCCCCTTTACGGATGACATACTCTATGCCGAACCTCCTTGGCGGTTCAAAATGACCACTTTACTGGTTTATGAAGGGAATTCAGACCCAAACCAGCACATCTTGAAGTATGAGTGGTTGATGAACGCCGCAAGAGCAGATGACACGGTAAAGTGTCATAGCTTTCCTATCTCTTTGGGAGGCATTGCCACTATGTGGTTTACGCGATTGCCATCTCGATCCATTTCTTTTTTTGATCAAATGGCGACGAAGTTTGTAGAATAGTTTCGTATGCATGTCGCTAGGCCTAAGGATGTTAACACTTTATCTAGCGTCACTCAAGCTCCCGGGGAGACGCTTAGATGCTACTTGGTGAGGTTCCATGCTGCCTGTGCAGAGATAAGTAACCCCAATGACAATTCGATCTTAGGCACTGACTAAGGGAATTGACCCCGACTCTGAATTTGGAAATTGGTTGGCTGGGAAGCCTCCCGCGTCGTTGGACCGTTTCTACTCCAAAGCCGCCCAATTCTTAAGGCGAGAGGATGCGTAACAGTCTAGGAAGTAGGACGACGTGGGGCCCAGTAGTGAAGGGATTTAAAGCAATGTGGCAGTTAAACAGTCAGGTGAAAGTTCTGGGAAAGTACAACTGAATAAATAGAACAAGCAATCTCAGCCGAGAAGCAGTGATAATCGGAATAAGAAACGGGACCAGAGCCATGGCCCGCGACGTAGGGCACCATTGTTTGACAACTACACCCCCCCCGAATACGTCACTGGAGAACGTGTATCTACAAACCTGCAATGCCATGCAGTATAAGAAGCCTGCTCTGAAGCCATCATCGGAGAGGCAGATTCTGACGAGAAAGTTTTGTAGGTTCCACGAGAGTTATGGCCACAATACCAATGAGTGTAGACATTTGCAGGACCTCATTGAAAAATTGATCAGGGAGAGAGAGTTAGATCAGTTCGTGCGGGCGCCGCAATCTGGAGGTGCGGACCCATCGAACCAAAGTCGTGCTCAGAATCAGGAAAGATGGGAGGAACCCGCTCGTATGGGCGGGAGGTTGGTAATAAATACAGTCAGTGGTGTTCCCCATCCTGCAGGCCGAAGCTGGAGGGAAATGGAGTCATATGCCAGCTCTATCAGGCGTGCGGACTTCGAGTGTTGCAGTAGTTTTGATGAAGGGGCTTCGGCCAAACAGCAAAGGACAATGACTGATGACATCGTGTTCAGAAGCCGTGATGCTGACAAGGTCGAATCCCCCACTATTGACTGACTGGTCATATCTGCCCAGGTTGGTCCTACTTGGATGAAGAGGATCCTGGTTGACAGTGGGAGTTTAGTAAATATTTTGTTTAAGAGAACTTACGATATGATGAAAATGGAAGCCAAGGATTTAAAACCTTGCCTATCTAGAATTCACGGCTTCGATGGAAGTGCCAATATACCTACTGGAGTAGTAGAGCTTCCAGTGGAGCTGGGAGTTGGGGAGTGCCGGAGAGTCCGGATATTGCAATTTGTTGTGTTAGACATTCACTCCACCTATAACGCTTTTTTGGGCCGACCGGTCCTTGTTGAATTCTGGGAAGCAATTGCCCCATGGTGTTTGACTCTGAAATTCCCCATCGATTGTGGGATCGGAGTCATTCAAGGAGATCAGGCTGCTGGGAGAGCCTATTATGTTGCTGAGCTGCGCGAGGCGCAGCGAAGAGAGAAAGGAAAGGGCGTAGAGGAATCTCTGTACGCCCGTTTTGCAGACAATTGACAATTGGTTCTTGGGCCTTGGTCCGAGCACCACAACCAATTCCAGAGGGATCTTGACCCTAGAGACAATGAAAACAAGGATGAATCTATAGAAAGTCAAGCTTCTCCGACCGAACTGACGATCGATGCTCCGATCGACGGTGATGATGATTCGAGGATGTTAAATATTGGGTCTCAGTTGAGCCAAGAGACACAGAAGGAATTGGTTGATTGTCTCCAGGCGAATCTTGACGTGTTCGCCTGGACACACTCTAACATGTGTGGAATCTCGCCGGACATCGCGAGCCACACCCTGAATATTGACCCGCCGTGTATCCCAGCCAAACAAAAAATGCGTGGTATGGATCCGGAGAGATCTGCCGCCCTTAAAGAAGAGTTCGATAAGCTAAAATCAAATGGGTTTATTCGAGATGCTTTATACCCAGAGTGGGTATCCAATCCCGTACTTGTCCGAAAGCCGAATGGGAAATGGAGGACATGTGTTGATTATTCTGATTTAAACAAAGCTTGTCCAAAAGACAGTTTTTCACTTTCCAGGATTGATCAGCTTGTAGATTCAACGGCTGGACACGAATTATTATCTTTCATGGATTCTTATTCAGGCTACAACCAGATACCCATGAATGTACCCGACCAAGAACATACCAGCTTCGTAACCGATCCGGGACTCTACTGCTACAAAGTCATGCCCTTTGGACTAAAGAACACCGTAGCGACATACCAACGTATAGTCAACCAGATGTTCGCTGACCAGATCGGGAAGACCATGGAGGCTTATGTAGATGACATGCTGGTGAAATTGCGGTTCTCCACTAACCACATCAAAGATTTGGAGTCAATGTTCAACATCCTTCGAAAATACGGGATGAAGCTCAATCCGCTGAAGTGTCATTTTGGAGTCGCATCCGGAAAGTTCCTTAGGTTCATTGTCGACGCTCGAGGAATAGAAGCCAATCCCGAAAAGATCTGGACAATCAGAAACTTGCAGACTCCGAGGACCATAAAACAAGTCTAGAGTCTCAACGGGAAGGTAGTAGCATTAAGCAGGTTCATATCGAAGTTCACTGACAAATGCATCCCCTTCTTCGATCTGATCCGAAAAGGAAAGCGAAACTTCGAATGGACTATAGAGTGCGACGGCGCATTCCAAGCACTGGTTCAACATCTTTCCCTACCGTCAATTTTATCAAAGCCCATCGACCATGAGCAGTTGTATCTTTACCTGACGGTATCAGAAAATGCAATCAGTGCTGCCCAAGTTCGGGAGGAAGACCGAGTGCAGAAGCCGGTCTATTATGTTAGCAAGCGACTAACCGGAGCTGAGAGAAACTATCCAAAGCTAGAGAAGTTGGCCTACTACCTAGTCATTTCCTCGAGAAAGCTCGGTCCATATTTTTAGGCTCATCCTGTCACTGTGTACACCGATCAACTGTTATGATAGGTCCTTACGTGGCCTGAGACGTCTGGTAGGTTACTTAAGTGGATTATCGAACTGAGTCAGTTCGATATCACCTATACCCTAAGAAGAGCCATTCAAGGTCAAGTCCTAGAGATTTTAAAGCCGAATTCACCATCCCAAAGGACTTGCCTAAGACCAGTAGATCTCCCGAATACATCTGGAAGCTGCATACCAATGGTGCATCCAACGATCGGTGCTCGGGTGCTGGGGTAGTACTTGAAACCCCTAAGGGCCGATCCATATGCTATGTTGTGAAATTTGAGTTTCGTGAGACCAATAATGAAGCTGAGTATGAAGCTTTACTTGCTGGTTGAAGCTAGCCCGTGATCTAAGAATTATCGCTGTGGAAGTTTACTGTGACTCTCAGTTAGTTGTATCCAGGTTCAGGGTGAATATCATGCCAAGAATCGAAGACTAGCTTCTTATCTAGCTCGAGTCCAGGAAATACTTGATCAATTTGATTATTATGCCATTTTCTACATACCCCGTGAGCACAACCAGAAGGCTGATTCATTGGCCAAGTTAGCAAGTATGGGCGAAGCATAGCAGATGGGACTCGTTTCGGTTGAAATTCTATCTTCTCCCAGCATTGATCAGATGGAAACGGATTTTATATTTGAAATCGCTCCCGATAAGGAGTCGTGGATGACCCCATATCGAAACTATATCAAGCATGGAACGCTGCCTGAAAGCAGGAGAGAGAGAAGACAGATTCTTCGAAAAGCCTCACGGTTTACCATTCAGAATGGAGTCATGTATAGAAGAGGATATTCCATCCCTCTCCTCCGATGTATCGCACACAATGAAATCTAATGAGTGTTACATGATGTGCATGAGGGAGAATGTGGCGATCACACCGGAGGGCAAGCTCTCGCCAAGAAAGTACTCCGATATGGATATTACTGGCCGACTGTGAACCGTGATGCATCAGACTATGCAAGGAAATTTGATAAATGCCAGAAACATGCTCGAATTCCGAGATCCCCACATACTAAGATAACCCAAATGGTCAGTCCCTGCCCGTTTGCAGTACGGGGCATTGATATCATTGGTGCTCTACCTCTTGCCAAAGGTGGAGCGAAGTATGCCATCATCGTAGTTAATTACTTTACTAAATGGGATAAAGCTGAACCGCTTGCGACAATCACGATGAAGAAAGTAATCAACTTCGTAGTTCGCAATATTATCTGCCAATTTGGTCTCCCGCATACCATTATCACTGATAACGAAGCCCAATTCGACTGTGTTGAATTCAAGAATTTCTGCCAACGATTCCATATCCATAAGAAATTCTCTGCGGTTGCACACCCTTAGGCGAATGGCCAAGTTGAAGCTGTTAGTAAGGTTATCAAATCTATTCGGAAGAAGCGACTGGAAAAGGCCGGGGGAAAGTGGGTTGAAGAACTACCTATGGCTTTATGGGCTTACCGAACGACCCACAAGTCCGTGACCGGACACACTCCATTTTCTCTATCTTAGGGCTCAGAGGCCATTATTCCAGTCGAGATGGAAGTATCTTCTCATCACATGACATACTCTAATCCAAAAAAATAATGCCATATTGCTTGCTGAATCTTTGGATCAACTGGATGAGAAGCGGGAAGAGGCTGATTAGAGGGCAGCCGCGTATCGGAGTCGAGTCGCCCGATTATACAATGCCTCGACCATGAACCCTCGAACTCGACGATACTCGTTTTGAAAAGAATCTATCCGGTTCCTTCACACATGAAACCAAATTGGGAAGGACCGTATGTGATCACCCAAAAACTCGAGGATGGCACGTTCAAGTTATCGACTGTTACGGTCTTACTTCGCCGAGAGCTTGGAATAGTGAAAGCCTTCGTCGCTACTACATATGACAGGCTTTATTTATTTGATTCATTCTTTTATTTACAATTTGTTTCTGCATTTTGAAATGTGAATTTGTAATAAGGCAACTGACTTTGCCATATTTTCTCATTTCAGCAATAAAATGCCATCTCTTCGAGCTAGAGCTGTGATTTATTGAATGTGACGTACGATATCACGATGCACAGAGAGCTAAGTTCCATCAAGTGGTGGAATTTATTCAAATAGGGAGTAAATGTGATATGATCGGTCACTCACTAAATGAAACCCAAGCTTGGGGGCAAGTCGCTACGCTAAAATAAAAGAGGATTGATACACGACAATCCTTAAAACAACTCCGAACTCCCAGAGTGCGAGTTGGAGCATAAAAATCCTGAATACTGTTTGGGAGAGGGCAGGCCCATCTGCCTAACGACTTCGACCGTATCCTAAACAAATTAAAGGAGGATGGACCCGTCCATCTAACCACCTCACTGTTTAACTTGGGGTGGATGTGATCCGACCATCCACGATCTCGATAAATTCATCGTTCCCAGAGTGTGAACGACCTCCTAAAAAGTCTAAACAGATGTGACTGACCATATGTCGACTAACTCCAAATTCCTGGAGTGCGAATTGGAGTATAAACATCAACTCTAGGTTCCCGGAGTGCAAACCGGAGTATCAACACTAACTCCAAATTCCCGGAGTGCGAATTGGAGTATAAACATCAATTCTAGGTTCCCGGAGTGCAAACCGGAGTATAAACACTAACTCCAAATTCCCAGAGGGCGAATTGGAGTATAAACATCAACTTTAGGTTCTCGAAGTGTGAACCGAAGTATAAACGCTAACTTCAAGTTCCCAGAGTGTGAATTGGAGTATAAATACCGAGTCAAAGTTCCTGGTGCGCGAACTGTGCTACAAATGTCGATAACATTCGGATTCCCAGAGTGCAAACCATATTATCAATTACAAATAACTCTGAGCCGAGTGCGGTCAGAGTATAGATATAACTTGGGTGCGGACGACCACTCATAAGTTAACCTAAGTCCCCAGAGTGCGAACATATGCTTAAAAACTTCGACATGCGCGACTGAATGCCGAAATACAAGTGCTGATCCCCAAAGTGTGGATGTGACTATTTATAAATAAACAAGCGTGATTTAACCGCTCAACTCTCACTTATTTTAGCGCCAGTCCAATGACGTTGAACCCGAAGGGGCAGAAACAATTTGCGATCGCTAGCCGATCTTTGTAACTCATCTCCTAGACTGGGGGCAAAACTCGAGTATTAATCGTTGACCGAAGCAATACAACGCCAAGTCTAACTCGATCCCCGGTTATGACTTGTGTTCGCGATTTTCATACTTGGCGAATTAAACAAACTCAACTCAAAGGCTGAAACTCCAAAAGTACACTGAACTGAAATTCAGATACTGCAATACTCAAGCATAAAAGAAATGAAAGTTAAAGCCAAGAAACAAAATTTTCATTTCAACTAAATTGTATGTGAAGATTCATATACAAGTTATTCCAAAAAAAAAATCCTACTAGCGGGGGACGAACCCGCGTCAATACACGGCCTACGAAGGGAAAGCAAATTCCTGACTACCAAAAATCGCATCGGGGGACTTATCTACGTTTTTCTTCTTCGGCTGTTTCTTCGACGCAGAACTGCCGGAACCGCTAATGGTTTTTTTCTTCAAGCCTTTACCCTTTGGTGGATCATCCCCTGACGAAGGCATGATATCGACGTCCTCCTCCGAACTTGAATCTAAAGGAATACTCCCTAAGGAGGAGTCGAAGGAGTTGGGGTTTATAACCGGGGGCGGAGTGGGCATGCTAGTGTCGACGAGGGTGCTCCCAGGAGATATCACCCTAAGTGGAGTTGGGCCAACCGCCATCGTTCCACTCCCAGAACCACCGCCATGTGTCGCTGCCTCCATCCCTGCATTGATTTCAGTCAATATCTCTGCTTCACGAGCAACGCGGGCTTCACCGGAGGTAGCAGTGGTCTGTGCCGAAGCACTAGAGGCAGGCGGAAATCCACTAAGGACGAATGGTAAGTCTGCAAAGGGGTCGCTCTATCGGCCCAGGTGCTCATTCATCATCTTCTCATCAAAAGAAAGCGAGCTCCCCCGTGTTACTTCAATAGGCACAGTCGTTGTTTTGGTGGTCTCCTCGGTAATGATGGCCTCTTGCACTTGATGTGATTCCTGGGTTGCAGTAGGCACTGCCAATGTAACTTCGATCATTGGATAAAGAAGAAAAGAAGTTGTTAGAACACACTTCAAAACAAGCCCTTCATTTAAGACACATACGAGATTTGTGCAAAGTACCTTCCTCAACTTGACTCATGCAAGCTGAACAGCTTTTGAAGAGTGATCCCTTATAGGAGATAAGCATGGACGTTCTGGATCGTAGGCAGGGACGGGCTGCGGTTCAATCACCGTGACCGGCTCAGACCCAGATGAGGTAATCATCTTAGAGCTTGTAACTTGATGTGCAACGCCCGAGCCCTCGCCAATTTCTAAGTGTTGGGTGCCCATCCTCTCCATTGCATGAGAAATCATAGAGTCATGAAGAACCTTCTTTTCATCTTCGCTCAATATGCGGTTCTCCAGCTCAAATTCATCGAGGGCACCACCCGATGGCACCGCCTTCTCTTCCTCAGCCAGCAAACTCCAGTCGTTGTATAGATGTGTCGAGTAATCGTCAAGCCAAGCCAGATTCCTGTGTTTCAGCACATTGGCATTATAAGTGACAAGAGGTTCCACTATATCTGCCTCGAGCCTGGTCTCCGCCAATCGGACCTTCTCCTCAACCTCGGTGTAACGACCCGCAAATCCGTACCCCTTGAGTCAACACTATTCTCCATCAATCAACTCAAGTTGAACAGAAATACGAACCATTAGGGTTAAAGAAGAAGAGGTAGAAGAAGAGAAAACAGAAAACAACAATAGAATCTAATCATCGCAGCAGAATAAAATATAATAGGTAATAATAGATCTTTATACAAAAACAAATACTATATCTGTTTATACATACATCATCAGAGTACATCATCGGAGTTCCACACCAATAATATACAACTGGATACACAACGGAATAATAATCAAGTACGAAAGTACGTATCGTCATCCAGCTCGTCTCCTGAGCTCCACAACATCATATTTTGTATCCTATAATACTCAGTCTGACCCGAGCATTATAGTTAATAACACCTGAGTCAGTTTGGAAAACTAGCGTGAGAAATCACACTCAAATTGATTATTAAAGTTTCAAAAATTCTTTTGAAAACAAAAGCATCTTGTAAGACCACCCCACAAATAAACATGTCGGGTTTTTACCTTACGATAGCAGAAACACTTTTTATTAAAATCCTCTGATATTATAATAGGGTCTATATACAAATACTTATTAAAATAGCCGAAATTGTTACATGATTAAATTCCAGCTACTAGCCACAAAGTAGGTAATACAAACAAAACTCGTAAAAGGCGCGTAGGGAGGATGGATTTCCAACTAATGACTAGGCACTGGGGTACCACTTGTCACAGTACGTGGTCTAGATCACAGTACCGAAGATCACTCCCGACCCCTTGCAACACAAGACCCGGATTATCCCTTACTGGATAATCCCGAGTAAGATCACCTCACAATTGGGATCAGCAACTGCACCGCTAAGCCAAAATAAAAAGGGACATCTAGACAGGGATGACCCTCCTCAAAAATGGGTGCTGCCCACCAAGCCTTGCTGCATAACCCCTGATTTTCAGTCATTCCCGTTTGATGAGGCTTGAGGCTAAGCGTTACCTTTTAGAGCATATCCCTTAGAATTCCCATCGTCCATCTGACGATTGTTCCGAAAGCATTCATCCATACAAGTCCGTCCCGGGTTCGAACGGAACCGAAGGCACTACTCCTACTACATCCATTTTGGAAACATCCTCAGGATTAGTAGCGACTAGCCCTTGCACTTCAATGCTCCACCTTCGAATCCAAATTCGTTTTCCACAAAAACGTACAAACCGGATCAAAGTGGTTTTCGAGAAATAAATCCCGATCCCGGTCTCTTCGAAACGATTAGCGCATTGGCTAATATTGATAATCGGTTGTTTAACTATCAATTAACATTCACAACAATCACCAATCAATAAATAATTTCCCAAATTATTTATTAATCCCAAAAATATCTTCACAAGATATATTTCCACTTTTCAAACCCTTTTGAAAACAGTTTCAAATTATCTTCCTTTCTCAGAATAAATTTCCCAAATATTTCTATTTGCACTGAAATCACCAAGCACAGAACTTTAGATTTTTAAAATAATTAAAACACTTATTTATAAAATATACTTTAACATTTAAATTTGGAAAACTACTTTAATACTTAATCAAAAATAATACTTAGGAGTATTTAAAATAAGGTTACTTTATAAAATATAAACTAGATTTTCTCGTTTAAACAAAATACCAAATCATCTTTTAAATAATTATTACGATAATAGATTTTGAAAAATACTTACTTTGAATTTAAACATTTAGAAATAATAAATTTTCTAAAATATACTTTTTAAAACAAGTTAAAGCTTTTATCTTATATTTAAAAATTTACTTTGAAAACGTACTTGGCTATCCAGGGAAATATACTTCTCTACACATTCTTAAAAAAAATGAACCACTATTTATTTTAAAGCAAATGTTCTCATTCCTTTAATAAATTCCCATCGTGAATTTATTTTTTCCAAATATCCACAGATATATTACTTTGCTTTTATAAACCCGGTTTATAAATCCCATGGCCACATTCTCCTTTAAAAATCCTGGTATTTACACACTTAAATCAATTCCCAAATTGATTTCCAATTTACTCCATTTATTCCAAAATCCATTAACTTCAAATTTTATTCCTTAATTATGATTAAAATACTTTTAACTGAAAATACCAAATTAGATTTACCAAATTTACTTCTTTATCCTTTAAATAAATTTAAACTTGAAATTTTAAAATAATTCTTTATTCCTTTAAAATAATATCACTTAATTTTACAATTCATTAATTTCTGCTTATTCAAAATCTTTTTTTTCATACTCGAAGTTATTTATTTGCATTTTAATATCACTTCCATTCCTTTTCAATTCATTCTTAATTTATTCCAATTCGCTATAATTATTTTACTTAAAACTTCACTCTTTTATCATCTTTCCAAAAATCCAATTTATATATTTTGATAATTCAATGTACCAAAATATATTCAAGCAAACTATAGAATTCAATATTCCAATATAATTCATCACAGAATATCAACAGTCACAACAGAGAATATTAAATAATTTAAATAAATGTTGTGGAATCCAGTTGGATCCTTCCAACCTATTTTCCTACATCTACAGACGTTAGCACAATATAAAATACCAATTCCACATCGCGGTGGAATATCGTGGTATATGGGTTTTTATGTAAAATCATCCGCTATTATGCGGCGCATAGGGTCTCATCCGCTATATAATGCGGGAATTCAATGATTCCAAGATATATTATATGCTATAATATAGCACACCAAATCAATTCAACCATCCAACCAATTATTTAAATTTAATCATTTAAATATAAATTAAAATTCAGCCAAGTGAGATTAACTCACCTTTGATTTTTCGTTTACAGTCCATTTCCTTTACGACTTGTTCTTCACGATCATTGACCTTGAATAAACAATTTATATGGTTTATTAACATTTGTACTAGTCTAAAAATAAATTACCATTTAATAAATTTAATTAACTAATTTTAGATGACAGTTTAACTAACCTGGTTTACATTTTTTTTCCTTTCCAGCTTAAAATTTCATAATAGGGTATACATAAATATTCTTATTTCTCAAATAAATATGTTAACTAACAATAGAGTTAACCGATTATTATACATCTATTATAAAGCTTACCTTACTGTACATTATCCTTATTATAATTATATTATTTTTATATAACTAAACATTTTAGATCCTAAAACTAACAAAACAAATTTGCAAAAACAAACCCAGAATTTACCCATAAAAACTAGAAGTCGACGCCGCACGATCAAGAATCACAAGCCGCAAACTATGCTTCCCCACCACGTGCTCAAGCAAACCAAAACACTCGAACCCATCACCCCATAGCCTTTCGATCATCGTCCCTATCCTGAAATGTCGCACACGAACCCTTTGCCTTGCTCGCGAGCACCACTCACGAATTTCCACCACTGGCCGCCATCATCCCCTCCGACGTGCTCAAACCCTATCCACTACCTCGAGCAAGTCGAATAGCAATCTACAGGCAAGCGCCTCTACTCCTCGTGATCGCGATGTCTCGGCCCTTGAGCTTCGAACCGCAATCGATTCGAACGCGACCCCAAGCATCGTGACTTCGATTTTGAGTTCCCCCTTGCGAGCTTAATTTCATTCGCCATTTTTATTTATTTACAAATTGAAGAAGGGTAGACGTCAAATAAAAAGAAGATAAGCTGGTTTCGTTCGAACAGGAGGGGAGGTAGGTGTAGTCGCGATTTATAAAATAGGGAAGAGGCTTTCTTCAGAAGATAAGCGACATTGAAAAGATATTGAAAGGACGTTAGCGTATAAAATTGTTTCTGCATGTTGATAGAAAAAGGGACAGGATGGCCGGCTAAGCATACATAGGTATAGAATAGGGTGGCTGATGGGAAAAGATTTCAGTGCATTTATATATCGTACTCTCACACAACAACTCCAAACGCTGTGAAATCGATGGGAATCTGATGGAATTGACGGGAAGATTCACAAAAAGGAAGGAAACTCATGGCCCTTAATCGAACAGCTTGGATTTTGAAACAGAAAGGAACAGAGGTGGGAGACGCGATTTCGAGTTCCTGTACATTTTCAGGTAATTAAATATTAATACATTTAGAATTTATTTTAAGCTAGTTTATATTTTAATTTAATGTATTGGTTATTTTAACAGTAAGATAGATAGGCAATTTGATTTTACGTTAAGATATTTTTACATTGTGGAAATTTTGTTTTAGTATGCACAAGAAAAATAAAAAAATATAATCGTAACAATAAAGGAATTTTTTTTAAACAGATCTGTCTCTTTTTATTTTAATACATGTATATAGGTTTGGAAAATGAAATTTGTTTTATTTAAATCTAATGTCTACATAGGGTTTAATTTATAGAAGGATGCAAACCAATTTTATTTTATAAGGTTCAGTATATTTATGTAAACAGTAAATATATATATATATGGGAATAGAATTTTGAAGGAAATTTTTTAAAAAAAAAATGTGTGCTTGGAAATTTATATGAATTAGATTTTTGTGAAGCTTATATAGATTTTTACAAATATATAGTTCATCAATAAAATAAATATAACTTAACTAATTTATTTTATAATAACGTATTATAGAAATTAAATTGTGTAAATTGACCTATCAAAACCATTTTTTTTACTAAAGGATTTAATAAAGGTAAATTGGTTCAAAATTTAATTGAATTATTAAATGGTAATTAAGCGTCGATTTATATTTCGAATATTAATAAATCATATAAATTATTATTCAAGGTCAACATCTGAAAGGAAGCAAGCCGAATGGGAATGAATGCTAATAAAATCAAAGGTGAGTTAATCTCACTCATCTGGTTCGATTTAAATTTAAATAATTAAATTTAAATAATTGGTTCAATGGATGAATTGGTTTGATGTGCTATGTTATAGTATATAATATATCTTGGAATGATTGATTTCCCGCATTATATAGCGGATGAGACCCTATGCGCCGCATAATAGCGGATGATATTTTATTAAAACCCATATACCGTGATATTCCACCTCGAAGTGAAATTGGTATTTTATGTTGTGCTAACATCTGTGGATGTAGGGAAACAGGTTGGAGGGATCCAACAAGATTCCTCAACATTTATTTAAATTATTTAATATTCTCTGTCATGATTATTTTATATTATGTGATGAATTATGTTGGAATATTGAATGCTATGGTTTATTTGAATATATTCCGATACACTGAGTTATCAAAATATATGGAATTGGATTTTTGAAAATAAAAGAAAGAGAATTTGTAAGTAGAATAATTATCGAGAATTTAAATAAATTAAAAATGAACTGGATAAGAATATTAGTGGTTTTAAAATTCTAATAAACAATTCCGTGTATGAAAGGGAAATTTGAATAAACAGAAGATAATGAATTTTAAACTTCAGTGTTATTATTTAAATAAAACATTTATTTTGAATTAAGATTTAAATTATTGAAAGAATAAAGAAGAAATTTGGAACATCTAAAATTGGTATTTTCATTTAAAAGTATTTTAAATCATAATTAAGGAATAAAATATGAAATTAATGGATTTTGGAATAAAAGGGAGTAAATTGGAAGTCAATTTGGAAATTGATTCAAGTGTTTGAAATTGGAAATTTAAAGGAGAATGTGAAGAGAAGTATATTTCTCTGAATAGCCGAATACGTTCAAAGTAAATTTTTAAATATAAGATAAAGGTTTTATTGTTTTTTTAAAAAGCATGTTTTAGGAAATTTATTATCTCTAAATATTTAAAATTCTAAAGTAAGTATTTTTCAAATCTATTATCGTAGTAATTATTTAAAAGGTGACTTAGTATTTTGTTTAAAAAGTGAAAACCTAGTTTTATATTTTATAAAGTAACCTTATTTTCAAATATTCATATAGTATGTATTTTTAATAAATTATTGAAGTAGTTTTTAAAATAAATGTTTTAAAGTATATTTCAAAGTAAAGTGTTTTAAATTATTTTAAAAATCTAAAGTTTGTGCTTGGTGATTTCAGTGGAAATAGAAAATACTGGGAAAATTTATTCTGAGAAAGGAAGATAGTTTGAAACTATTTTCAAAAGGGTTTGAAAGGTGGAAATAAATCATGTGAAGACATTTTGAGATAAATAAATAATTTGGGAAAATTATTTATGTTGATGGAAGTTGTGAATATAAATTGATAGTTAAATCACCGACTATCAATATTGGCCAACTGCGCTGATTGTTTCGAAGAGACCGGGATCAGGATTTATTTCTCGAAAACCACTTCGATCCGGTTTGTACATTTTCGTATGGAAAACGAGTTTGGATTCAAAGGTGGAACAGTGAAGTGCAAGGGCTAGTCGCTACTAATCCTGAGGATATTTCCAAAAATGGATGTAGTAGGAGTAGTGCCTTCGGTTCCGTTCGAACCCGGGACGGACTTGTATGGATGAATGCTTTCGGGACACATCAGGTGGACGATGGGCATTCTAAGGGATATGTTCTAAAAGGTTACGCTTAGCCTCAACCCTCATCAACCGGGAATGACTGAAAATCAGGGGTTATGCAGCAATGCTAGGTGGGTAGCACCCATTTAGGGTGAGGTCATCCATGTCTAGATGTCCCTTTTTATTTTGGCTTAGTGGTGTGGTTGCTGATCCCGACCGTGGGGTGATTTCACTCGGTATTATCCAGTAAGGGGTAGTCTCGGTCTTGTGTTGCAGGGGGTCGGGAGTGATCCTCGGTACTGTGATCTAGGCCATGTACCGTGACAGGTGGTACCCCAGTGCCTAGTCATTAGATGGAAATCCATTTTCCCTACGAGCCTTGTACGAGTTTTGTTTGTATTACCCACTCTGTGGCTAGTAGCTGGAATTTAATCATGTAAAAATTTTGGCTATTTTAATAAGTATTTGTAAATAGACCCTATTATAATATCAGAGGATTTTAATAAAAAGTGTTTTAGCTATTGTAAGGTAAAAGCCCGACATGTTTATTTGTGGCGTGGTCTTATGAGATGCTTTTGCTTTCAAAGGATTTTGAAACTTTAATAATCAATTTGAGAGTGATTTCTCACGCTGGTATTCCAGACTAACTCGGGTGTTGTTTAACTAAAATGCTCGGGTCAAACCGAGTATTATAGAATACAGGAAAGGATGTTGTGGAGCTCAGGAGACGAGCTGGATGGCGATACGTACTTCCGTACTTGATTATTATTCCGATGTGTATCCAGTTGTATGTTATTGATGTTGTTGAACTCTGATGATGTACTCTGATGATGTATGTATAAACAGACATAGTTTTCTTTTGTGTAAAGATCATTGAATATCTATTATATTTTATTCCGCTGCGTTGGTTAGATTCTGTTGTTGTTTTCTATTTTCTCTTCCTCTACCTCTTCTTCTTTAACCCTAATGGTTCGTATTTCTGTTCAACTTGAGTTGATTGTTGGAGAATAGTGTCGACTCAAGGGGTACGGATTTGCGGGTCTTCATAGTTCCTCGGCCTCTACCTCGCGGACTTTTTCCATAGCCGCATCTCTCTCCCTTTGAAGCACCACTGCTTGATCGCACGCTTCTTTTGCGGAAACATTAGCAGCATCTCTCTCTTTCATGATTTCCTAGACTTTGGCCTTAAGCTCATTCAGCTCTTTTAGGGCTGCATCCCGCTCAGCGATCACGATGGTGTTCCTGTGGCCCATGTTCTCCACCAAGGCGTAGTGCTCTCGTTTCATTTTATCCATCGCCACATGGGCCTCGTCGGCCTTCTTAAGGGCTTCAATCTCGGATTTACGAGAAGACTCGGCCTAGTTACTGAGCACTTGAATGATCCGGTCTTTCTGGCCGTGTTCTTTCTCCAGCCTTTCAATCGTGGCTGCTCGGTCGAAGGCCACTTTCGATGCCTTTTTCGCAGTTTTCAACTGCTCCTGATACTGGAAGAATATATCCTTGACATAATCGTGCACTGTGTTTTCGGCCGACGCCGGGATCCTTTTCAAGCGCGGAGGAAAGACGAGTCCATCAAAATAAATATCAGGAAAATCGTTTCTCAGCTGAGCGAGCCTAATCACTCCTTCCCCCGTGGGCACGACGAGGGCCTGTGCAGTAGTTGAGGGGTCTACAACTTCAGTTCTACATTGAGATTCAGGCCTAGATGATTGGGAAGATGGTTTCTACAGCGGAGCTTCCTAGGGTCGTGAAACGTGAACTTGCTGCCGTGCAGGAGCTCTGGGAGGTGGCGTACGAGATCGAGATCGACGCCTATAACCCTTATCGCTGTCAGACCGCTCCTGACTAGAGTACCCCTGATCATAGTCTCTGTCTCCTTCTGTCCTGCGCAATTCGTAGTATGACGAAGATCGGTGTTTGCTACGTAGACTACCAAGCATTGAGCCTTGACCAGACATGGTATATGTAAAGCAAAACGGGGATAAAAAGTTAGTAATCTTTCATAGTGGGCGTATTACAGTCAGAAATCGTATAGTGCCGTGAAGTGTGAATGTATATGCAACCCCTCGACCAACTGGATGTGTGGACCACGCTAGTGGGCAGAGACTCGCTTAAAACTAAGGCGTGTTAGAGTTCATCCAATCCGGCATCATGCTGCATGGACACGTCGTCTGGAATTGGAAGATCGACGAGCCCTTCGTAAAGGTTTTTCGTTATTCTGGGAGACATCTCCGAAATACTAATTCCGGAGGCGGGCTGGGACATGACCACAGATTTCCATCTTCCCGTTTTGGATTGCTTAGAAAAGGCTGCCTTGCCTTTTCTCTTTTCTTCAGAATCCTGGGTTGCATCCGCAGGCTCGGCCAAAGGTTCTTCATCAGTATGGGTTCTTTCAGAATCAGCTTCCTCAACTATGACAACTCTGGGATTCTTACGCTTAACTCGTTCCCTCGAGATAGTCCTTAGTGCACCGTCGAGCTTTATACTTTGTCTTCACTCAATTAGCCCAAGAACCCTAAGGTTCCTATCCGTCAAGACCAAGTCGATGTTCCTCTCCTCGCTTGGGACCTCTTGGAGAACCCGAACTATCTCCTTGTAATATCTGCCTTCGGGTCACTGAATTATCGCTGTAAAGAAAAAGAGATATGTGTTTGGCTTCATCTATAGCTATCTTATCAACTGTCCGGGAAGATGGAAATACTCACGTCTAAATAGCCATCGACTGGCAAATCCTGGTGGGCATCTAACAAAGAACCACTCACTCTTGAAGTAGCTCAGCCTAGTCTAGGACCCCATGACAGGTCCTCACTGCATCTAGGAATGTGAAAGATGGACTGTCTGTTCGACTCTTGCAGTTGAACAAGTATCTTATCTCGGTCAGATGGGGTGGTCAATAGAGATACTTCATGAATACAATGAACAAGCTATTCAGTAAAGCATATCCATTTGGGTGTAGCTGAGATGGGGTGATCCCTAGAAAAGACAACACTTCTCTTATGTATTGATTGAACGGAGGAGCGTCCCAGCTGCGCACGCATGTCGATTGAATGCGGTGTACCCCTCCGGTGGATTGTGTGGTCTGTCATTTGGTCCCGACAGTAGTACGTCGTCCATTGACAAACCGTGCCTTAGGCATATTCTCCCTAGCGTATCTTCCAAAATGTTGGATGGAACAGAGTCTGGCGGACTATTAGTAAAAGATGCATCTGGTGCCTCGTCTGGGGTTGGATCGATGACTTCGGCCTCAATCTTCGGTGTTTCAAGCATGTGAGGAATTGAACTCTGAGTTTCCTGCGGCTGTGAGCTTGGAGTTTCCCCAACTAGCTAACTCATAAGAAATCATCATTAGACGACAAAGAGCCCATGTGTTCCCCTGTGTGTGTTGTGTAGTGCAGTGCTATGCATTATTTGAAAAGATTTTGCAGAGTTAAAGAAAATTTGCAAACAACGAAAACTCCGGAATTCAGACTGGAGTGACCGTCATTGCTGACCGTCACAACCGTGCCATCCATAATTTAGAGACCAATCCAAGTTACAATTTGTTGAGATATTGTTGAGTTACGGTTCCATCAACGAGCTTCGAAAGGCGGTCAAATATACAATTCATCAATTGAGTTCAGCTATGCAAAAGTGAAGCTCGCCAGAGTCATATGTTCGGTTGAAGTTCAAGTGTTAGGTTGGAGTTCATATCCATCAAAGTGCAAGTTCAGATTGGCCACCTAAAATCTCGTTCGTATCGATCGGTACTCGATGGTTTCGTATCGATTGAGAGGAATCCACTTCGTATCAATCAAAAATGGCCGTCTCTGAATCCATCAGGACCAGTGGTTTCGAATCGATCGTTGGGGTCCAATTTCAAATCGATTGGAGGAGCCTAAGTTTCGTATCGATCACATTCGAATCGATACATTTCGTGTCGATCATAAGCATGTATTTCAAATCGGTCTAAAACACTTGGCATCGCTTCGATCAATCATTTGGGATTCGTATTGATCTCTAGAAACGAGATTTCGCATCGACCGTATTAAACAAGCCCACACATCAGTCATCGTAGGTCGATGCAAAATCTCACTACCTTCAATCGATGCGAATCACACAATTCGACTCAGCATTTCCAGAATCGATACGAACCCCAAAACTACAGTTTTATCATCTAAATCGATTCGAACATAGCCGTTCATGATCGAGACAAAGCAAGGATTGAAACCTTTCTCCACACTTCTTCTTCCCCAAACAGCCTTATCTCCATGGCCGCGCTCCATCCTCAACCTCACTTTGGCTCGTCCCTGGCCTTGATTTCATCGAAATAAATCGTAAGAGAAAATAAGGCAACAAAGAATTCAAATCTCGCTATTTAGATTTCAGATCTATTTGCTACATTACCCATTTGCAGTGGATTGTTTAATAAATCGAGGAATTTGATCGATTCAAAGGCAGAGTACGGATCTTCTTTTGTCAAGATCGATGCGAAAGTGAGAGGTAAGAAAAGCCATAGTAAAAAGTAAAAAGTGAAAAATGGTCGAAGTCCAAAGTATTTATATAGGCGCGTGTGAAGGGAAGGGGCGATTCGCCTCCCAGTCAAATGCAACCGGTCATCATAGGTCAACTGTCGCATCGAGTTGAACGACAGGTCTGAATCCATCAGCACAAACTCCTATCTATTCGAAATGGACAATAGGGTCCATCGATAAGAAGTGCGCGATGAAGTCAATACTAAAGGCTTTTGGTCCCACCGATGCGAAACCGTCATTCGAATCGATGATTTTGCAACTCCGTCCACGGCCCATCGATACGAACTTCACTCTTCGGATCCATCGATTCCCATCTTACAAAAGATCAGCATTTATTGGTACAAGTTGAGGATCACTTGCTCGAATCCATCAGCGGTGAGGACCATCGATACAAATGTTAATTTCGTATCCATCGATGCTCATAACCACCGGTTCAAAATGCCAGAATCGTATTCATTAATACAAAGTCCATCAATACGAGAGCAACATTTAAAACTTCTACATCGATTCAGGAGAGGATCGATACAAAGGAACCTCCAAAGACAACCATCATGTGTTGCTACAATGCAAGTTTCGAATCAATTCAGGAGAGGATCGATACAAAACTCAATACGAGAAAACTGACAACGACTCGTGAACGTGCAACGTTAACGAGAGTCAGGTTAGCATATATACGTCTGAGCACTATCATACCACAACGTAAGGTTACAACCTTTGAAAAAGAAGCAATAACTGTTCAGAATGAAGATTGCAGCTTTTTAAAGCACGTCATGTTACCACAAGACCTACTTTGGAGGGAAAATGTTATCCCGCCTTTTGGCAAGGCCGAGATATCAAGGAACTGATTGAAAACTAAGGATCATTCATCTCGGATATCGAGTACGCACTAGTTCGTTATGGATATCGATGAATTTTGTCCGAGTCCGCATCAGGCTATAATTGATAGGACACGACAAACGAAGCCATAAAAGACAGCATTCCAAATTTTAGGTCAATCCGAGTTCGTATGTTCAAGTTATGATCGATGCAAGTTGAAGGGAATAACCCCATTTTCGTATCCATCATCGAGCTCCGGTTCGAATCCATCACCTTCGTATCGATCGGAGCGGCAGTGCCTTCGTATCCATCAAGAAGCCTCAGATCGCATCGATCATGTTCGTATCCATAAAGGGGCCTTGGTTCGCACCGATCAAGTTCGTATCCATCAACAGAGCGTGCATTTCATATCGATCTGTTAGATCCAATTTCGTATCCATCTAGTTCGAAACCGTCGGTAAGCGGTTACTCAATTCCATCAGGCAACTGCTTTTCGCATCCATCAGATTATCTTACTTCGTATCCATCGGACAATGATTGCTTCGTACCATTAGAGGCTTTTGTTCAAATCCATATATGTTGACTTGTTCGTATCCATTGAGTCAAAGAAGCTTGGATTGACACAACGACTTTCGATGCGAACACGGCGAAATCTCTGAAGTGACTCGATCAACGCGGCGAAAGGGGTGGATCGGCACGAAGAATGCATGCCACGTCAACTTGCTAGCGCATGCCATCATTGATTCGAAGCGATGGATTCGAAACGATGGATTCGAACCAGACAGCCAATCGAAGGAATCAATCTCGTATCGATCATAACTCGAGATCCACCGATCCAAATGCTATGAAATTTTCACAGAAGATTGCGTACAAGCCAAAGATTTCTCCCACCAAGTTTCAGCTCCATTGAACATGATCTTGATCGATACAAATTGATTTCGTATCGATCACAGATCGAGTCAAAACTCTTCGGGATCGATCGTGTGGGCCCATTCACGTGCCAAAGGGAGTATCTCGAAGTTTAAGCGAAAAATGAGCCTCCTACGCCTATAAATAGAGCCTACAGAAAAGGGATCTTTTGATTCTCAAGCGCCCAGACTCTGCCGGATCGAGTTTTGCATTTTAATCTTGCTGTTGGATTCGAATTTCAAGCTGTAATCTACTGTTGTTCGCTGTAATCATGTGTAATCCTTGAAAGATAATCGATAAAGTCATAAAAACTTCATAGTGGACATATGCATCACACTGAACCACTCTAAATTGCTTGTCTGTGCATTTACCTTTCTGTTTGTTGGAGTTTTTGTTAGATAATCCTCATTTTAAATTTATATTCTTCGCTGTTATCTCTTCAAAAATTTCCGAAGAGTGTTATGCCCATTTTTGGCACAAACATATATCTAAATATTTTCCATAAAAAAAATCTTCCTGCTTTAACCCTGTATATTCTGCAGTAAATAAAAATTTAATTTTCTATTTTACTGTTTAATTTCTGATAACTTAAATTTTAAACTACAAATTTAATTAAAGTTCCTACTTAACATTAAATTAAAATTAAAATTAAAACAAAACTGAAAAATACCTTACTGGAAAAAAATCGCGACCAGGCTGAGCTTGAACATATCGCGACCAACCACTGCGTTCGCCGCCGCGCGCCGACCCAAACTTCTCGAAACCCTAGCTTTACGATCGAACGCCCATCACCTTTCCAACATTTTCATCGAGACTCGAGATTCTTGCGCCGCCGCCATTCCTTCGAGACCGCGACGACACCATCGTAGTCGTGCCATCGCGACATTCGATACCAAATACCATCGGTCCCATCTCAAAGCTACCGCCTTCCTGTGTTCGGCGAAGGCCTCAAATCGATCTCCTCGCTGCCGTACGCACGTGAGTGTGGCTTGTGACATCTGTTGTTTTCCCCATGCTCGAACGCGACCCCTACGCTTCCATTCGAAGTTGAGATCGAAATCATTGCCCATATTTTTTTGCTCGTCTGCCTTGAATTTTGGAAAGAAAAACGCGGCCATTGATTTTTTTTCTGCTTTTGTTTTTATCTAGATTTTGATTTTTTTGAGGAACGACCATTATTTGATTTTAAACGAACGAAGATAAAATTTCCTTTAAATTTGATTTTTTCTTTCTTTTTGAACGAAGAAGACTTCGTTTATTTGTTTTAACGAGATATGTTTTTTATAAATGACGCGTGTTAGAAGAAATTTGACAAGTGTTAGTAAAGAAAGCAACGTGTAAAAACTTATCAATTTCAAAAGAATATTTACATTTGTTTAATTTAAATTCAAATTCAAATTGAAATTGCCGCGGTTTCGCAACTTAAAATCTCGATCTCCAATCGAGGTCTGCCGTCAGGCGTTTATAATGTTGTACACCTATTCCGAATGCAAGGAAAAGGTTTCGAGTCCAAATTGGATCGTATGGAGAAGATTTTCGGACCAGTTAAAACATTGAATTTTTAATTTAAATTTCAATGCGTTTTCTATTCGTACGACCACACAACAACTCCGAATGCTACGAAAATTGAAATCCGATAATAATACAAAATTATGGATCCAATGGAAATTGTTTCGTCGAATTCCGAGACAGTGCTTCGGAAGGCTATTTTTAAATATCGATTTAAATGATAAAATTTTAAAACTGAACAAAACAGTTCCAAATCTAATTCTAAAGCTTCTATTATCTCAGTATTATCAATATGAATTTTCCAAACCATCAAATTATTTTTAACAGGCTTAAAACTGAAGATTCAAATTTTTGCCCATCTTTAATAAATTAAATTCAATAATTTAATTGCTAAATTCATAGTTATATTTGAAATTCAAGTGTACAATAACTTCTAATATTTAAAATTAATTAAATATTTCATTTTCAAATGTTCCAAATTTTCAGGTCATCACATTCTTCCCCCCTTAAAAGAATTTCGTACAGAAATTATTAATTAAGAAGAATGATCGTCAACCCGTTTACTATTTTTCCAAACCAAATAGTTTTATCAACTTGCCAAAACAAATCCTTTTATTTAAGACTCATTATACTTCAACTAACTTTCCAAATCAGCCATAAGTTTCGGACAACATTGTTTTCTTAACAATTCAAATTCAACTTTTAAATTTTCAAAATTTTCTCAAAATTTTTCTAACTCCCTAAATTTTCGAAAAATTTCGCCAGCTTCTCGTTTGTGCGGCTAGCTCGGTACGACTACAAAATGCCGCAATGGGACCCCAGATTTCAAGAGAAAACAAAATGCTACGCGGCTAGACAAGAAAGTCATCAAATTTCATACTGAAATTCAAATACATACCTTTTGATGAGCAATTTAAATTTATCTTCAAAAATCAAATCCCAATTCCTTTTCCTTTATAATACCTGGTTGCTATTTAACATCCATATCCAATTTCTACATTCAAAAATTATTTTGCACATTCCATTACAAAAGTTTGAATACTTCTTATACCATTTTTACTTCACTATTGAAGTTATATATCCATTTTCATTCAATCTTTGCATTTTCAATCTCATTTGAATTCAATTTACAATTTCAATTCTATTTGGATTCAATTTACCTTCTGAATATTGAATTATATCAACTATCTTTCATGCACAACTGATTCATATCACTATTTTAAATTAGTTTCATTTACTAATTCATTACAAATTCCAATTCATTTTATCTCAAACCATTTTTTTATTTCCACCTTTATTATCTTTAGTTTACTTCGAACTAATTTTACAACTTCATTTTATTTTACAAAATTCAAATTGGTTTTCAATATTCAATTCCAATTTTACTCTTTTGTTCATTCCCAAATTTATTTTCTCCTTTACCTTATTTAACACAATTCAAATTCAATTCCAATTCCAGTTTATTCACTTACAAATTCGAAATGAATTTCAACATTCAATTTCACTTTTATTTACTTGCAATTATAAATTTATTTATTCATTCACAATTTTATTTTCCACCTTAATAAATTTTATTCCATAATTATTTTTATCAGATTCCAAAGTCTTTTCAATATTCCAAAATCATTTTTTTGAAATCAATTCAAATTATCTTTTGAATTTTCAAAATCCAAACCCAGTTTTCCAAACCACTTCCATTTAAAACAATTTAGCAGCAATTCCTCTCCTCCAAACTCAAAAATGAACATTGCGACCGAAAAGAGTTTAGAGCTTTTATCCCTCCAAAACATTTTTCCAAAACCTTTGAAAACCATTTCCCAATTACAATGGATTTTAATCTTTTCCAAATTTCAAAATTTTCAAATCCTTTCAAATCCTTTCAAATATTTCTCTGGAATTCTATTTCAAATTATAAATCACGTTTACGATTTATATTTACAGGTTTCATTTATATATGAATTTATTTCTTAGCTGTTTGTTATCATTTCAATTTCTTATCAAAAATAATGATAATACTTCAATATTATCACTTCCTAACAAAAAAGCAACCATATACTACTATAATAATTTATGGAAAATTATTTCCTTTATATACGAAAATAGTTTGGGTAAAATTATTTCATTTACCCTAATTTTAAAACAATATCATGTCGAATTGTTCTGTATAAGTGTTTAGTGATCCCTATCGATAGAGTTGTACAGACTATACCGACCAGAATCCATATACCACTCAACAAACAAATCATCATAATATAATTTTTTTATATTCACTAACAAATACGCGCTCGTATCCATTATTACACTTAAACTCATTCTAGAGTATTATCGACTCTATCTCTAATGAGTAACACCCTACAGAGCTAAGGTTGTCCCTTAACCAAATGCTCTGATACCAAAGTATAACGACCCAATTTTTCGATGTCCGAAAGTCGACATCAATATGTCCACTGTATCAAATGCCGCACAGTCGAATGCCGAAAAATCGAACCGTTACAGTTAAAGAAGAAGAAGATAGAATAAGAAACATAAACAATAACCGAATCTCACATTTCGCAGCGGAGCAATATATAATAGATAAATGAATAATCTTTAAAACAAAGAAACTATATCAGTTTATACATCACATTATCAGAGTTTACAACAACACGATACAACACTGGCATTTATAACTTAACCACATGAAAACTGACTTGCACCAACCATACGCAGCGGACACTACATATTATAAGTGATACGCTTCGCCATCTAGCTTGAACTCTAGATCTCCATAGCAAATTCGCTCCAGAATAACTGATAACCTAACTCTAGACTGCCCGTGTGGAGAATTGTGGGCACCCAGAGTTTAGAAAGGGAACAATAAACTCCAAGTCAGTCATGGGACTGGTATGAGATCTTAAAAATAGTTATTTTCACAAAGAAAGGAAAAGAAATTCGCTATGCTTTTGGAAAACGAAACTATCATAAGGCCTCCCCGCACACACACAATGCAAGCACACAATTGGTGGAGATTTCTCCTTATGATTGTCAAACATGCTTGATACACAAAATCTCTTTTAATATTGTTATCAGTGCATAGTGGAAAACATTTGCAAGTATAATATTAGTCTTAGACAACATACCTACCATTATAGTATGCCTACTATAGCAACCATATTAGATGGCAGGTTCTACAGCTAAAACCGTACAAGGCGCGTATTGATGATTGGATTTCCAGCAAATGGTCAGGCTAAGGAACTTCCTATGCCACATGGGTACGCCTCTGGAGGGATGCCTAAAGAACCTAACTGGATCTCTGCCAACACAATGTCGGGTTACCTCTTTAACTACTACATGAGTATGCCATCCCCCGGTTGTTTGCGACCTTTATTCGAGGATCCTCAACCATAAATCAACAACCACAAAGTAATAAATTTGCAGCAACCACATAGGTTAAGTATCTGGGCTCCATACCATGATATCACCCTTTTCCAGAAGGAAATGACATACCCTCAGGGGGCGCTACCCCAAATAACCTTACCGCATCCTTCCTGTTTCGACCATTTCTAGGTTGTGAGGTTTGACGAAGTCTCGTCTACAAAGCTACGCTTTTCGTAAAGCCATGCTTCGATCAACAAATAATCAGCAGCACTTTGTATTCCACATTACCAAATTGGGAATGTATCACTAGTAACCATCAACTACATAACCTTTGAGCTCGAACGTCTCAGAGAAGGGTGTTAAGCTAAGAGAATAAATTTTCCGCCACCAACAGAAATGTATTTGATAGAAACCAGCTTTACATCTCAAAGTGTAATGTCAGATATACAACCATAAAAGTCGGTTTCGGGATCGAACGGAACCGAAGGAGCTTCAGAGAAGCCCTTGCAAATCCGGATATTCACCAATCATGTCCGGAATCCCCATCACAAAGAGTGATAAAATCTCTATACCGGAGCAACCCGGTGTAGAGAGTTGGACAGGTAATACTTTCGCTTTCGAAAATATCCGGTCTTCAACACCATCTTCAAATGCAATCCCATTTCATCATATCATTATTCGGAATGGGTTTTATGACACAAAGTTCTCTCTTGGCTAATTCGAATAACGAGCGCTTATTTTAAAATAAGTGTTACGTTCAGATTTCAAGCAAATCACAACAATTTCCACTTTATCTTTTAAATAAAAGATCCATCACAAAGATTTGATGTGGTTTTCGAATATCAATTTGGAATTTGACCCCCGGTCGCATAGAAATTCAAATATCATTTAAAGGCCAATATTGATAGTCAGTTATTTAACTATCAATAAATATTCACAACAATCACCAGAATTCAAATAATTTTCCCCAAATTATTTATTTTCAAAAATATTTTCCCAAGATATAATTTTAACACTTCAACCATTTGAAAACAAATTTCAAATCACTTTTCACCCTTCAATCTTTAGAAAACAAATTTCAAATCATTTTTCACATGCGGAATAAATTTCCAATATTTATTCATTTGCACTGAAAATCTGCATAGTTCAAATACTTTAAAATAATTCAAATCACTTATCCCAAAATATCCTTAGAGACATTTAAAATAAAACTATCATTACTTAAATATTAGTTATGAAAACATTATACTAATTATCACATATAAGACTTCAAGTCCAAACTAATTTTAAAATAAAATTAGTAAATAGGGTATAAATATTTAAATAACCATTTTCTAAAACAAATATCAATTAATTCTTTAAAAAATCACTTCTACAATTAATTAAATAAATCTTAACTTTTAAAGATTTTAAAAAAACAACATAAGAAAATAATTTTCTCCACAAACATCTTTTTAAAATCAACTTTAGAATTTCGAGGTGGAATATCGCGGTATATGGGTTTATATAATATCCTCCGCTATTTTGTGGCGCAAAGAGTCTAATTCAACATAACTGGTAATACTTTATCATCCAAGCATAAAATTAACAATTTTAAATTTAACTATTTAAAATTAAACTGGAAATTCCAATTGAGTAAAGATCTCACCTTTGCTCCCTTATTTTGCAATCCATTTCCAATTCATCTTGACTCGTTTTCATATCTTTTTACCTTGTATAATTTTTTTATACAATTGATTAATATTCGAAATAAATCGAATAATAAATTTCCATTTAATAGATTTATCTAATTTAAATTAATAATTAAATTTCTTAAACCCATTTTCCTTTAGTAAATTTAATTAACTAACAATTTTGGCTTTAAACTAATACTTTTAATTTTAAACAAATTATCTTTTTTAATAAATTTATTTAACTAAAAATTAAATTAAAACTAAATTTCCTTTTTAATAAATTAATAAACTAATAATTTTAGTTTAAACCAATTTTTTTCTTTTAAAACTGCAAATACTAAAAAATAACTTGTATAGATATAAAAATTAAATTTTTATATAAATTTCTATATTCCCAAAGTTAAATATTTGATTTAAATAGAATATTTTATACCTTTATTGTATATATATATATATCTAAATCTTTTCCATAAAAAAATCTTCCTGTTTTAACCCAATTTATTCTGCAGTAAATAAAATTTAATTTTCTATTTTACTGTTTAATTTCTGATAACTTAAATTTTAAACTACAAATTTAATTAAAATTCCTACTTAACATTAAATTAAAGATTAAATTAAAACAAAATTGAAAAATACCTTACTGAAAAAAATCGCGACCAAGACGAGCTTGAACACATCGCGACCAACCACTGCAATTCCGCTGCGCGTTGACCCAAACTTCTCGAAACCCTTGCTCTGCGATCGAACGCACATCACCTTGCCAACATTTTCATCGAACTCGAGATTCTTGCACCGCCGCTACATCTTCGAGACCGCGACGATGCCATCGTGGCCGTGCCACCGCGATATTCGATACCAGACATTGTCAGTCCCATCTCAAAGCTATCGCCTTCCTGTGCTCGGCGAAGGCCTAAAATCGATCGCACTTGTTGTCGTGCGCGCGAGAGTGTGGCTCGCGACATCTGTTGCTTTCCCCCCTGTAACAACCCGGTACTTTTGTGATTATTTTAATTGTATATTTTAATAATTTTAAACTGAAATTTCTGATTTAAAAACTTTATTTTATTTATTAAAATGGATATTTTTGTTATCTTTAAATATAAATTTTGATTTGTATGTGAACTATAATTCCAAACATGAAAAAATAGAATATTTTCCAGAAATGTGAATTTTTGTCAATGTGGTCAAACTTTGATTTTTAATTTAAAAAAATTTAAAATTTTAACTTTTGAAATTTATTCTTATTTTATGAAAGTGAATAAAATTCTATGTATACTGCTTTTTGTTTCATTGAAATCTGATTAATATTGTGAAAGTTATGCTTTTTAAACTATTGTATGTAAATTGTTTTATTTAACAAAATTGATTATTTTAATTTATATAAATAATATTTTTGTTTGTCATGTTATCATTTAAGTTTACATGTGTAACTTGACATGTTATGTATATATATTTTATTTTAAAATTTTTTATAAGTGTAGTTGAAATTTTCCAATGTTAGTTGTCTTTTGTTTACAAGTTTTAATTTTATTTTCAATTAAATACAATATTTTCTTTATTTATTTCTTATTTTTCCTAAAATTATTTACTTATTTTTCATAATATCTATCTCTACCTTATCTTTCTATTTTATTTATTTAGACATTCATTTATAAATTGAATAGTTATGTGTTTAGATCCCTTATTTATTTCTTGAAAAGAAATTTCAAATTGATATACGCTATTGACTTAAATGCGTATCTTTTAAAATTTATTTATTAAATGTTCTTGTATTTATTTGTTTTGTGAAAGCTTCTTTTGTATACATTTTTCTTTAATTTATAGGAAATGAATCAATTAAGATACGTTACTTGTTTTAATTATAGGCATACGTTTCATTTGATTTCTTGCCTTTATATTTTCCACCCTTTTGATTTCCTACGATAACTTCTCCAAATTTTAGCCGTGAGTTATTCTTGTAATTCACGTGAGAAAAACATCTCATTTCATCACAACTTTCGGCTACTTTCAGATCTGAAAATATTAGGTAATGGAGCTTCTTCTTTTTTTTCTACTTTTCTATTCATTTTTCTACTGAAATTTTACATTGTTTTGCTTGATCTCTTGTGCTTTGTTCGGCCTCAACCACCACCATCTTCTCCGACCACCACCATCATCTCCTCTTTTATATATGGGTATGTTATATTATTTATATTATATTATGTGGTATATACTATATAGTTTACAAAGTTGCAAAAGTGTGTATATATATATGTGTGTCAGTAGGTATGTGCATTAGTTTAATTATGTGTATATAAAATTTACAGTCATATATAACTTCAATTTATGAAATTGTACACACACATACATATATATATATACATATGTTGTTTTTAAATATATATAGTATGTTAATTTATAATATAAACTGTTATATATAAGTTAAATAAATATATATAAGTTATATATTCTGTTTATACTATACAGTTATATATATGTGTTTATATTTCGAAGAGTTTACATAACCTGTACGTTACAATGTTTGTTATAAATATCTTCTTTACAGTAGTATAATGTGATATAAGCACTGGTGTTAAAAAAATAAAAAGTATAAAGGTTTGCATATGTCTGTAGTTGGTACATTAATCATATATATGTATATATAAGTATTCAATGGTATTATTTCATAGCAAATGTTGATTTATAATATATATTCTAGAAGAAAGTATATAATAATTTATAAAATAAGTATTATACCAATATATATACCATACTTTAAGATGTAGGCTATGTTCTATTAGCTGTTATATATACAGTTTGTTGTTTTGGAAAGAGAAAAGTCTATTGTTATATGTATAAAGTTTGGACAAGTTATATTAAAGTGTTGTTTATACCGCTGTATGTAATGATTGATAAGTATATGTATTAGATTTTGAAATGATGTAAGTTTTATATATATATGCTTGCGTGCTTTAAAGAATAAACTTTTACTGTACTTTATATATATATATATGTTTAGACCTCTGCATATTGGTTTATATCTATATTTAATAAGTTTATAGAATAGTATAAGCATATGGTTGATTTCAAAGTATATATGTATAAAGGTTTGTAATAATATTTATTTTAGAATTTATGTGCGTTTTATTACATATTATATAATGATTTTGTTAACATGTTGGTTTTGAATATTCGTATATAGAAATTCTATTTATATATGTATTGAAATTGATTTGAAACAAATATATATTTTCTGTATATATCAAGTTGATTCTGATTTGTTCTCGTCAATTTCTATTTATTAGTTTATGTTGAATTCGTGTCGAATTTGTTGTTTTGGATTCGTGCCTGGATTTTGTTACTCAACTTCATTGTCTATCTCTCTAGCCTCGAAAGGTGATCGATCACTCACGATTAACGTTCTTTTGTTTATTAAATTTGATTTCAATTGAAACGACAATTGAAATATGCTGCTGTAATTATTTAAACTGTTATATATGCTATTATCTGTAATCGTTCACATATGGGATATGACACCATATCCTGTTGTTTATATTATATTGTTATTGATGATATATGCCTGTTGTTATATTTATATTATCTGTTATCACTCTGCAAGTTCTTTGCTAGTATAGAATTCACTATGGGTTGAAATGATACATGCCCGTACGAACTTTAGAATAGGAGAAAATCGTTATGGGTTGAAATGATAAACCCAAGCGATTTTCATTGAATTGAATTTGGGATTGCAGGTCGAAATGATATCTACCCGTATATATATTACGGATTGAAATGATAAATATCCGTATCACTTGACCATAGGATAGGAAAATATATACAGACACCGTTGGTCCATATATAAATGTTTGAAAATAATTTCTATGGTTTAGAAAAGATATATATGGTTTTTAATAAATATTGGTTCTTAAAATATTATATATATATATGGTAATTTTATATAAAGAGTTAATAATAATATTATTGAGGTTGATTTAATTCATATAATATGATTAAGTATTTATTTAAATCTATTTATCAAAATAGATTGTTGTAATAATTTGAATAAGTTAAGGTTGAGAAGATAAAGCTGAGTTAATTGAGATTGTTCTACTAAATTTAATCGATTTGAACTATTGAAGTTGAAGTTTAAGATTGATTTTATAATTTGGCTTTTGATTTAAAGCGACTAAGTGGATATTTGAAGTTTAAACAAATCAAAAGGAACATTTAGTTTAAGGGTAAATTAAGGTTATTTAAATAATACTGAATTTATTAAGTGAATATTTCTAGACTATATAATAATGAGTTAAATCGAGATCTATATGAAACCGTTAAATTGAACTTTGAAAATGTTGAATACTAAAGCTTTGAAATGCTGGAATTTAAACGGTTTATCTGTGATCCAGATCTGTATTTGAAATCAATAAAATTTGAATTTGTTATTAGAAACTGAATTGAATTAAAATGGATAAATCTAAATTGAATTAAATGTGAGTTTGGAACTCGAATTGATTGGAATCTATTTGTGAAATTGAGGATATATATATATATATATATATATATATATATATATATATATTTAATGGAAATGACAATTTAGTTTTGAAGTATGAATTTATTGAAATGACCACGGTGTTACAGTGTATATTTTCTGCATTGTAGATAGTTCCACGGATCTTTAGGGGATGGTTATCCCAAACATCCTTTAAGTTAATTGTATTTCAGTTGATATTTCATTTGAGTTGGATTTATTGATATAAGAATGTTAATCCTGACTCGAGTGTTTTGTGTATTGTTTTATGCTCGGGTCAGACTGAGTGTTACAGCATTTGAGACTCACCTTTGAGTTTGGAGCTCATTTGGAGATCCAACTATCGATTCAGCTTTTAGTTTTTCCAGTTGATTGGTTCAAAAATGTCATCTTTTTATATTCGAGACTTCAGTGTATTTGAGTTATCCTTCTGTATTTTATTTCTAACTCTGATGTTTATATAGTAGCTTCATGAACTACTATTTATCTATTCCGCTGCATTATATTACTCTGTGTCTGTGATTCCGTGATTGATTTATTTACTGTATATGTGAGCTTTGCAAAATTTTAAATTAACAATATGATATTTTGAGCAATTTAAGTCTGACACGTGTGGATTATTGTCGATTTGAATGGTCTAAAATATCAGGTCGTTACAATTGGTATCAGAGCTTTGGCTCTAGGTAAGCTTAGCATATATAGTAAATTTATTTGCAGAATCACTTTCGTTCGAGCTTGAATTTCTTCGTCTTGATTTGTTTTTTTTCCTTTGGACTTTGGAATGTGACATGCGGTTCCAAAATCCATTATCTTCTCTCCCTATTCTGTTTCTTGATTCTGAAGTATCCCATAATTCCACTTCGAATGATCTCTATAAGATTAGGCGATCCCGCCAATCTTCGAATGATTTGTAAAGGAGTGAAACTCCTTTACAATTAGCATTGATTCACTGGAGAATTCTATACCCTCGGTTCAAATGATCCTATCTTTGTTTGGAAATCCATTCTTGAATCATCCTTTGAAAATCGGGTTTGTTTGTATTTTAGAAATTGTTTTATATGTCGAATTATTATTTTGATAAGTATGATTTTATTCTATATATAAAAGTGAAAATGTTTTCGACAAGGATATATACCTTTTAAAAATGAGAATTTGAAATTTCGAAAGGACTTGAAATTTTAAAGATTTTATATAAGAAATGGATTTATATAGAAATTATTATAACTGAAGGGTTTTAATTTGAAATTCGAGAGATTGAATTCCGGTGTTTTGAAATTGGTTTTAAGATTTTGGAAAATATATAATAATACGATTTAAAAGTATTTTCTGAATAAGAAATGTTTCAAATTACTTCAAATGAATTCCAATGATTTCGAAGAAATTTCAAAAGAAGCCTTCGAGAAAATAAAAGTCCAGATCCCACTTATGTTGCTGGAAAAAAATTTCGGTGCTGAATGCACGCATCATTGACATTGATTTTCAAGTTTCTGAGTGGGGGAGAGGCCACTTCGGTAGCTTTGCTATGCGATTGATTTGCGAAACCAATTTTGATTTCAAATACCGAAGTATAATTTGATTTTTGAAAAGATATGCATATATATATATGGCAGTTTTGAAATGAGCCGGTGTTCAGTTCTTGAGTTTCGAATTTGATTGATATAACCCTATCTTTTGGAATTGATTTACTGATTTGGTTGGTGATTTCTAACTCTTGGATTGAAAGTATGATTTCTTCGACTATTTTGAAGGTTCGAGCACTTCCAAATCAAGGTTAACTTTTCAAAGCTAAGTAATTTGGAAAAGTATAAATAATTTGATAAAGTATATAAGTATAGTTTTGTACGTTTAAGTATGAAGTAATATGATTTAAATAAGTTTGAATCTGGTTTGTTAAGAAATGAATAAAACTATTTTGAATTATACTAATATGAAATTTAGTTTTGAAACGTTTTGAAGAAAAATTTAGTTTTCAAAATATTTTGAATAAAATTTAGTTTAAATATTTTAACTTAGTAACATCTTTTATAAAACTATATATAATAATAACAATAATTATCAAAGGTACAGAATTATAATCATTTTGTGGATAAGTGATTATTGAGGAAAAAATTTGGTTTGGGAAATAGATTGAAATTTGAAACCCAGCATATCTATGATGATTTTTGGGAAACGGATTTGTTTGACATAAATTATGTTGATTTGGATTATTTTCTGAACTTATTATTTTGGGAACTTGAAACTGAAGATAATTGATTTGGAAGAAATGATTTGGTGAAATCGTATGTTTTTCCTTTTGAAAACTGTACTGATATTGAAAGGAATTGAAATTGAGAACCTTGTTTTATTAAATACTTGATTTGGAAGTTATCGAACTTATATTTAGGTGATGTATAAGTATGAAGTGATTTGATATACTATTGATTTTGGAAAGTACTCGATTTGAAAATGAAATCTTATATATAATGGACTTTATATAAGTACGGTATTTGAAATTGATTTGAAAAGTACTATATGATATATATTTTCGAAGTAAAGATATGGGAAGTGCTTTCTGCTTGATATCTGCTCTGTGGCCACATTGTGGATTCATTCTATCGATATTATTCTCTCTAATTTTAGTTTTCCGGATGTGATACTCGAGTGTCCTACCGTGGCGTAACCCATGGTCTTACGAGTGCGACTGCATATCATAATTGGCCTGGCTGAGATGGCCTACGAGTACGGATGTTTCCTGGGGGATCCAGGCGTAATCGTTGTGTATCTGCGATCTATGTAGGTCATTTTTAGTAGCAAAATCCACAGGGCTGAGAAAGCTTACGGGTATTGATGTTTCCTAGGGGATCTAGGCGTAACCATTGTGTATCTGCGGTCTACTAGTCATCGTGGCGTAATTCGTAGGGCTGAGAAAACTTACAGATATAGATGTTTCCTGGGGGATCCAGGCGTGACCATTGTGTATCTACGATCCATTGTTAGACAATGATTTGGTTGGTTTGTTTGGATTGTACTTTTCATATCTATTTTTAAAAATGTTTCCTGTATTTTGACTAGGTGTTGAAATAAGTCTACTAAGTACTTGGAGAATTCTAGCTTTGCGTCTGATCAACGTATAGCCAGAGCCTACAGGAACAAGGATAAACTTGTTAAGACATCGTGTCATAAAAGTATTTTTATAAAGTATTATATTGGCTATTTCAAACTAACAAATTTGAAAATGACTATTCATCATATTTTAAAATGTTTAAAATGTTATAAATATTAAAATTCTAATTGTAAATAATGTTGCATCCTTGTCTTTCAACTTATTTTCTTTCCTAGATATTCCAATTCTCCTATTTTCCCTTCTAGCTATTCCTATTCTCCTACCTTCTCTTTTTTTTGGGGGATGTTTTTCAACCTATTGTTCTTTCTAGTTGTTCCTTCGATTTTTTTCCTTTTCGAGGACGAAATGTTTTGAGTGAGGGAGAGTGTAACAACCCGGTATTTTTGTGATTGTTTTAATTGTATATTTTAATTATTTTAAACTGAATTTTTGGATTTATAAACTTTATTTTATTTATTAAAATGGATATTTTTGGTATCTTTAAATCTAAATTTTGATTTGTATGTGAACTATAATTCCAAACATGAAAAAATAGAATATTTTCCAAAAATGTGAATTTTTATCAATGCGGTCAAACTTTGATTTTTACTTAAAAAATTTAAAATTTAAAATTTGAACTTTTGAAGTTTATCTTTAATTTATGAAAGTGAATAAAATTCTAAAAATACAGCTTTTTGTTCATTGAAATTTGATTAATATTGTGAAAGTTATGCTTTTTTAACTATTGTATGTAAATTGTTTTATTTAACAAAATTGATTATTTTAATTTATACAAATAACATTTTTGTTTGTCATGTCATGTTCTAATTTACGTTTACATGTGTAACATGACATGTTATGTATATATATTTTATTTTTAAAACATTTTGTAAGTGTAGTTGAAATTTTCCAATGTTAGTTGTATTTCGTTTACAAATTTTAATTCTAGTTTCAATTAAATAGAGTATTTTCTTTATTTATTTTCTATTTTTCCTAAAATTATTTACTTATTTTTCATAATATCTATCTCTACCTTATCTTTCTATTTTATTTATTTAGACATTCATTTATAAATTGAATAGTTATGTGTTTAGATCCCTTATTTATTTCTTGGAAAGAAATTTCAAATAGATATACGTTATTGACTTAATGCATATCTTTTGAATTTATTTATTAAATGTTCTTGTATTGATTTGTTTTGTGAAAGATTCTTTTGCATACATTTTTCTTTAATTTATAGGAAACGATTCAATTAAGATACGTTACTTGTTTTAATTATAGGCATACGTTTCATTTGATTTCTTGCCTTTATATTTTCCACTCTTTAGATTTCCTACCATAACTTCTCCAAAATTTTAGCCGTGAGTTATTTTTGTAATTCACATGAGAAAAACATCTCATTTCATCACAACTTTCGGCTACTTTCAGATCTTAAAATATTAGGTAATGGCTTCTTCTCTTTTTTCTACTTTTCTGTTCATTTTTCTATTAAAATTTTACATTGTTTTGCTTGATCTCTTATGCTTTGTTCGGACTCAACCACCACCATCTTCTCTGACCACCACCATCATCTCCTCTTTTATATATAGGCATGTTATATTATTTATATTATATTATGTGGTATATACTATACAGTTTACAAAGTTGCACAAGTATGTATATATATATATATGTCAGTAAGTATGTGTATAGTTTATTTACGTGTATATAAGATTTACAGTCGTATATAACTTCAGTTTATGAAATTGTACACACACATGCATATATATATATATATATATATATTGTTTTTTTTATACATATAGTGTTAGTTTATAATATAAATTGTTATATATAAGGTAAATAAATATATATAAGTTATATATTCTGTTTATATTATACAGTTATATATGTGTGTTTATATTTCGAAGAGTTTACATAACCTGTAAGTTACAATGTTTGTTATAAATATCTTCTTTATAGTAGTATAATGTGATATAAGCACTGGTGTTAAAAAAATAAAAAGTATAAAGGTTTGCATATGTCTATAGTTGGTACATTAATCATATATATATGTATGTATGTATATGTATATGTATATATAAGTATTCATAGTTTTGCAGTGGTATTATTTCATAGCAAATGTTGATTTATAATATATATTCTGGAAGAAAGTATATAATAATTTATAAAATAAGTATAATACCAATATATATCATACTTTAAGACGTAGGCTGTGTTCTATTAGCTGTTATATATACAGTTTGTTGTTTTGGAAAGAGAAAAGTCAGTTGTCATATGTATAAAGTTTGGACAAGTTATATTAAAGTGTTGTTTATACCGCTGTATATAATGATTGATAAGTATATATATTAGATTTTGAAATGATGTAAGTTTTATATATATGCTTGCGTGCTTTAAAGATAAACTTTTACTGTACTTTATATATATGTTTAGACCTCTGCATATTGGTTTATATATATATATATATATATAATAAGTTTATAGTACAAGCATCTGGTTGATTTCAAAGTATATATGTATAGAGGTTTGTAATAATATTTATTTTAGAATTTGTGTGTGTTTTATTATATATTATATAATGATTTTGTTAACACGTTGGTTTTGAATATTTGTATATAGAAATTCTATTTATATATGTATTGAAATTGATTTTGAAACAAATATATATTTTCTGTATATACCAAGTTGATTCTGATTTGTTCTCGTCAATTTATATTTATCAGTTGTCCATTGAATTCGTGCCGAATTTGTTGTTTTGGATTCGTGCCTGGATTTCGTAACTCAACTTCATTGTCTATCTCTCAAGCCTCGAAAGGTGAGCAATCACTCACGATTAACATTCTTTTATTTATTAAATTTGATTTAAATTGAAACGACAATTGAAATATGCTACTGTAGTTATTTAAATTGTTATATATGCTATTATCTGTAACCATTCACATGTGGGATACGACACCATATTTTGTTGTTTATATTATATTGTTATTGAGGATTTATGCATGTTGTTATATTTTTATTATTTGTTATCACTCTGTAAGTTCCATGTTAGTATAGAATTCACTATAGGTTGAAATGATACATACCCGAACAGACTTTAGAATAGGAGAAAATCGTTATGGGTTGAAATGATAAACCCAAGCGATTTTCATTGAATAGAATTTGGGATTGCGTGTCGAAATGATATCTACCCGTATATATTACGGATTGAAATGATAAATATCCGTATCACTTGACCATAGGATAGGAAAATATATACAGACACCGTTGGTCCATATATCAATGTTTGAAAATAATTTCTATGGTTTTGAAAAGAAATATATGATTTTTAATAAATATTGGTTCTTAAAATATTATATATATATATATATATGGTAATTTTATATAAAGAGTTAATAATAATATTATTGAGATTGATTTAATACATATAATATGATTAAATATTTATTTAAATCTATATATCAAAATAGATTGTTGTAATAATTTGAATAAGTTAAGGTTGAGAAGATAAAGCTGAGTTAATTGAGATTGTATTTAATTAAGAATTCTTCTAAATTTAATCGATTTGAACTATTGAAGTTGAAGTTTAAGATTGATTTTATAATTTGATTTTTGATTTAAAGTGACTAAATGGATATTTCAAGTTTAAACAAATCGAAATGAACGTTTAGTTTAAGGGTAAATTAAGGTTATTTAAATAATACTGAATTGATTAAGTGAATATTTCTAGACTAAATAATAATGAGTTAACTCGAGATATATATGAAACCGTTAAATTAAACTTTGAAAATGTTGAATACTAAAGCTTTGAAATGCTGGAATTTAAATGGATTATTTGTGATCCAGATCTGTATTTGAAATCAATAAAATTTGAATTTGTTATTTAGAAACTGAATTGAATTAAGATGGATAAATCTTAATTTAATTAAATGTGAATTTGGAACTCGAATTGATTGGAATCTATTTGTGAAATTGAGGATATATATATGTATGTATGTATGTATGTATGTATGTATATAATGGAAATGACAATTTGGTTTTGAAGTATAAATTTATTGAAATGACCATGGTGTTATAGTGTATATTTTCTGCATTGTAGATAGTTCCACGGATCCTTAGAGGATGGTTATCCCAAACATCCTTTAAGTTAATTGTATTTCAGTTGATATTTCACTTGAGTTGGATTTATTGACATAAGAATGTTAATCCTGGTGTTTTGTGTTTTGTTTTACGCTCGGGTCAGACTGAGTGATACGACATTTGAAACTCACCTTTGGAGTTTGGAGCTCATTTGGAGATCCAACTTTCGATTCAGCTTTCAGTTTTTCCAGTTGATTGGTTCAAATGTTACATCTGTTTGTGTTCGAGACTTCAGTGTATTTGAGTTATCAAGCTGTATTTTATTTCTAACTCTGATGTTTATATAGTAGCTTCATGAACTATTTTTTATCTATCCCGCTGCATTATATTATTCTGTATCTGTGATTCTGTGTTTGATTTATTTACTGTATATGCTGAGCTTTGCCAAATTTTAAATTAACAATCAGATATTTTGAGAAATTCAAGTCTGACATGAATGGATTATTGTCGATTTGAATGGTCCAAAATATCAAGTCGTTACACCCCCCGTGCTCGAACGCGACCCCTACGCTGCCATTCGAAGTCGGGATTGAAATCGTCTCCCCTGTTTTTTTGCTTGTCTGCCTTGAATTTGAGAAGAGAAAAATTGCGGCCATTGATTTTTTTTCTGCTTTTGATTTTATCTGGATTTTTATTTTTTCTGAGGAACGATCGTTATTTGATTTTAAACGAACAAAGATAAAATTTCCTTTAAATTTGATTTTTTCTTTCTTTTGAACGAAGAAGACTTCGTTTGTTTGTTTTAACGAGATGTATTTTTTTATAAGTGATGCGTGTTAGAAAAAATTTGACAAGTGTTAGTAAAGAAAGCAACGTGTAAAAACTTATCAATTGCAAAAGAATATTTACATTTGTTTAATTTAAATTCAAATTCAAATTGAAATTGCTTCGGTTCCGCAACTCAAAATATCGATCTCTAATCAAGGCGTGCCGCCAGGTGTTTATAATGTTATACGTCTATTCCGAACGCAATGGAAAAGGTTTTGAGTCCAAATTCGATCGTATGGAGAAGATAGCTTTTCGGACCAGTTAAAAGATTGAGTTGTTAATTTAAATTTCAGCACGTTTGCTATTCGTACGACCATACAACAACTCCGAATGCTACTAAAATTGAAATCCGATAATAATACAATATTACGATCCAATGTAACTAGTTTCATCGAATTCCGAGATTGTGCCTCGGAAGGCTAATTTTAAATATCGATTTAAACAATAAAATTTTAAAATTGAACAAAACAGTTACAAATCTAATTCTGAAGCTTCTATTATCTTTAGTATTATCAATATGAATTTTCCAAGCCATCAAATTATTTTTAACAGGCTTAAAACTGAAGATTTAAATTTTTACCCATCTTTAATAAATTAAATTCATTGATTTAATTGCCAAATTCATATATTTGAAATTCAAGTGTACAATAACTTCCAATATTTAAAATTAATTAAATATTTCATTTTCAAATGTTCCAAATTTCCGGGTCGTCACACGTTGCTTGCTTGTGAATAGAATTAACTATCAGATTAACATAGTTATGTTTGCTTAGATATTTTCTAATGACCCACCATTCTAACTGGTTTTTTTTAAGACTATGACATGTATTCTTCATGGAAAATTTGAATCGACATTGCAAATGACAGTGTACTTTGCTCTGTTACACTTAATTGGCTTAAAAGAAACTACGCGTAGAATAGACTATTCACTTAGTTATTGCACAAATATAGTTTTTCTCTCAAGTATAAAGATGAAACTGTTTCGAACATTAAAGGGTGATAATACTTCACCATTGATTTAAGGATTTTCAACCACCGGTCTAGCCATCATTTGTGTACAAAGATCACTATCAGAAGGTTTCTGCATCTCTTCTTCATCACCATCTCCATGGTATCATCTTCGACTCCAGTCATAATGAAGTGGTTCATTTTTGACTTGCATGTTATTGATTCACGACCTACAGTTCCCCGGCCTAGTACAAACATCCACTACACTAAAAAACTTTTTGGAACATTCTAGAAGCACAGTTAAAACTTTTTGCAGCGTTACGAAGAATGCTGTATCAACATGTTGTAAAGAGTTCATACTCTATAATAACATTGCTAAAAACACTGCTAAAAGTAATGCAAACACAATGTTTTTACTAACATTTTTGCAGGGTTTTTTACTGACAATGTTGCATCGTTTTATCAAGGTGTAGTTAAGGTTTATGTAGGATTTAAAAAATGCTATATAACTTTTTTCAATGTTTGAATAAGGCTGTTTGAAGACATATTATAATAGGTTCGAATTCTGTGATTGCAATTTATGAAATGCTGCCTAAATATATTTAACAATATTTAGAAATGTTGTAAAAAAATTTACAACATTTTAACATTGCCATGTTATAATTTACACGCATATCTGAATATTAGATTATTTAAAAGAAAACATTTAACCTCCATTCAAATATAGATCAATAAATTCAAATAAAACTAATAAAAACATGTACAATCTACGTACATTACATATTAAACATAATCAAAGTTACACCAAGTTCATACATAATACAATTAAAAGTTATATATAATATTCATAGAAAATGTTTCAAACATACATGATAGCAACACAATAAATCTTAAATATGAACTTGTCAAAGTTATGAAGTGTCATGATCATAGTGCTTTCTCTCTTCAACAATTCATGCCCTGTAAGGAAAAAAACTGAAACTGTAACATAAATAAAAGCTAGCAAAAAAAGTTTAAATATCAAACTAGTAGTAATAGTAGTAGTACTACTACTATTATTTATACTATTACAACTACCGTCGATTTTCATAAACTTATTTATTTATTATAGATCTTAGTTAATTTCTTTTTATAAAACTTGTTTAGTTATTAAAAACTTCGTTAATTTGGTTAACTAAGTTAAATGTTTTTTTTTTTGAAATGGTACTTTATATACAACAAATCATTGTGACAACATATCACATGTCAATAAATGTTCGAATCACGGTAGGCAAGTTTCGAACTTGTGACCTCTCGCACCAAAGCCAAATCACTTAACCACTGGGACAATGGTGCTTGTCAAGTTAAATGTTTATAAAACTTAGTAAATTTTTAGATATTTAACTTATTGAACTTTTTATAAAACATAATTAATTTTTATGAACTTATTTAATTTTATAAATCTTGGTTAACTTAGTTAATTTTTATAAAACTTAGTTGATTAACATAGTTAAATGTTGATAAAACTTAGACTTTTATAAATTTTAGTTTAATTTATGAACTTAGTTACATTTTTATAAAAACTTATTAATTATTTAATTTTATAAAACTTAGTTAACTTAGTTTATTTTTATGAACATAGTTAATATTTTTAACCTTAATTAATTTTTATAGACATAGGTTTTTCTATAAACTTGGCTAATTTTTATACATTTAGTTAATTCTTTATGACTAAGTCAACTTAGTTAAATTTTTATGAAACTTTGCTAGTTTATTTATTTTTTAAATACTCATATTTTTATAGAACTTAGTTAACTCGGTTAACTTTATAAAACTAAGTTAACTTTTATAGTTAACTTTTAGAATTTTTTTATTTTTTTTAAACTTGCTTAACTTAGGTAATTTTTAAAAATTTATTTATTTTTATAAAACACTGTTAACTTAGTTAATTTTTATAAACTTATTTAATTTTTTTAAAACTTCGTTAATTTTTATGAACTTGTTAAATTTTACAAAATTTAACATAGTTAATGTTTAATAAAATTCGGTAATTTTTATAAACTTAATTAACTTCAAAAAATTCCAGCAACACCTCCTTTGTACAGTTAATGCTTTCTCCCACACCTAAATTTTCTCTCTCTCGACACACACACATACTCATGCACTACGATGCACGTATACACAGTACAAACCATCTTAGCCTTTATCTTTTAAAAAAGCTTTTGGTAAATAAAATAGTGAAATTGGTAGCAATATAATTTTGGTGCAACCGAGGTTCGAACCCAAGTCCTCTAGAACCTTGTTTAAAGTACTTATTTAGCATAAATATTTTTGTAATTTCAAAAGCTTCAAACTATTCTCAATATAGATAGACACACACACGATTAAAACATGATCGTAATTATATCACGCATCATAACATTATATACGTATAAATAAGAATGTATGCATGTATGTACATGATAAATGTACTCGCTCAAATAAAACTGTCCACCCAAGGTAACAAAGGTCATATCGGGTACTTCTTTAACAGTAGGGCCTGAATCACGAGCCAGCCCGGCTATTACTGATGCACCCACAACCTATGTAGTTTATATCAGTTAATATCGCTGACATATCATTGATATATCTTATATTGCTCCTAAGCTTATATTTTTCATAATATCGCTTAAAATATTGTTACCGATATATCTTTCGATATTTATTAATATATCGCTTGGATAATAAGTATAAAATACTTGATATATTTCAAGAATATCATTCATTATTATATGTTTTAGAAAAATATATTTACAAATAAATAACTTCATATTCTCGATATTTGTTTTTTATATATGGTAAATGAAAATATGCAGACCATATTAGAAGTCCAGTGCACCAAATTTTCAGTAATCATGCACTTTCAGTCTTCTTCATTTGTCTTTAAATAAAGTAACCCCTACCTATTCCATTATTTTGTATGTTTTGGTTTTTCTGAAGATTTTACCATTAAAAAAATATATTATGAAAGAGCTAATTCTCCTTTTAGCTATTTTAGTTCACTATTTCTAATTGGTAAGTTAGCTTATGAAAATTCTTTTTATTAGTAATTTTCATGCACCAAGAACTAAAAGTCGAAGAGCTGTAAAGTTATGTATTTGACATATCATTAAGGAATGAGCTTAAGGAGTAACTTGTATCACGTCAGCAATGCTTAATTGATGTATTAAATGAAAATGAAAACAAAGAAACTACAAAAGAAAAATGAAAAAGTAATATAGATGATTAGACTACTAAAGAAACAATGAATATAGTACAAAAATGAAGTAAATAATAAAGATGGACATTATATGAATTTCATGATTTTTATGAGTCTATATTATGATTTATATTTAATAGAATATTTTAGAAAATATATTTTAATCCGTAAACTATACACAATCAATCTTGTATAGTAATTTGTCATTATTGATCCAAATATTTGGAAATTTAAATTAATATAACATAGTACAATATCGTTTATAATATGTTCTACGAATGTTCGATATTTTAGCGATTTTATCCAATATTATCATGATATTTTAAAATATCTCATATAAGTACTTATACGTACCCGATACCCATATTAACTACTAAGTGTAACGACCCGTAATTTTCGATAATTAAAAATGTTAATTTAATTAGGAATTGTGAACAAATTTGGAAGACATAAAAATTTTGCAATTTATTTAGCGAAATAATAACTAAAGTGAAACGCAATATGTATTTATAGTTAATTATTTACTACTTGAATGGAATTCCAATTAGTTGAAATAAGGTAAATGTATACTTGGTAATAAATTTAATAAAAGAAAACAAATGTAAACATTGAATTAATTAATGAATATATGTAATGAATGGTAATTGAATAAAACCCAATACTCTGTAAATAACAATAATACTGGAGTGGAAATAATAAACTTATAAAGGTGTGATTAAGAGTTAATGACAACAATTATTATGAGTTGCATATATATTTAGTTCATTCAATTGAATTGGAAATCAATTGCAATAAATCAAAATTAAATGTTATGTTAATGTAAATTAAGGTAATAATTGGGAATAATGTTACTTTTATTCATAATATGATAATTAGTTGAATTAAAAGAATGGAAGTTAGGATTTATTAATTTATTGGAATTTAAAGTTAAATAATTGAATTTATTGCAAATAAGTGGAATTAAATATTAAATTATTATGTTAATGTAAATTAAGATGAAATTAGAGAATAGTAATGCAATAACTACGAACCAATATAAATTTCATCCATTTGATAATAGTAGATTGAATAATAGAATGAAAAGTCAATTAAATGGAATCATTGAAAACAAAATTTGTAATTTCTGGATTTTTGAAATTGAAAGCAAAGATAGTAATTATTGAAATAATTAACACTGAATCAACATGAAAATTTGTTTTAAATTTTTATAAATGGCTAAATAAATCAAAAGTGATAAAATTTGTAAACTATAGAATTGAAATTGAAAATTTGATTTGATTAATTAATTATTAATTTATTTAATATATGTAAAAATAGCCATTTTGGTCATGACTCGGATTCCGATGAAACCAGTTTCATCGGATCCGTAACGGTGAATTATTGTAGGATTTCAAGTTTAGTAGGAATCAGACTTGTTGTTTGATCGTACGGACTCGAAATGGCTTGAAATCAATTTAATTGAAATCAATTGAAATCAATGTGTAATAACTTGATTTTGGCATAACTTCTTCATACGATGGAATTTGGACTTGAAACCTGTTCCATTGATGTTTAAATATTCAAAAACAACTAATTTGATATATGGATTGACCCAATTTCGTTCCGGAGTCAAAACGGGCTTTTTGGGCAATTTTATCATTAACGTGTAAATCAATCGTGTCCATCTATTCTATTTTCAGCTTTGTCTATAAATACTCTGCTATAAACCCTAGCAGCCCTTTTATTTCTCATTTCTGTACGTACAATTCTATTTGCTCCTTCTTATACCAATGGCTGCAAAACCTAATTCCCAATTCAATTTCAAATTCCAAACCAAATCAAAAAATTCAAACTGCCCAAACTATATCGAATTATATATCAATTTGAAGCTCTCGACGAGTGCATCTCAGATTTGTAATTCGTTTTCCAATTTGAACTTCTGTTTGTCCCCAAATTTATGAACAAATATCGGCCGTTCATCACGTTCCGATGAACGTCGATGGATCTTCAAATCGCATGTATTGTTGGGTAGAGATCGTCGAGGGGATTCGATCTGAGTCATTCGTAGGCGAAGTTAGTGGGTGGATCGACGACAACAATTCGAATAGGGTTTGGCATGATCGGCAACTGTTTGTCTTGTGAGCGTGCGTTATCGACGAGGAAGCCGTGAGGAGGTCGGGGGGTGGCTTAGGGATCGGTGGCCTGCCGACGTGGTGCGTTCGAGCTGAAGGCAGAGGCTACGGCAGCGCACTGTGAGGCGGCGGCTTCGCGAATTCGAGGCGTGGGTTAGGATTTCTGCTGTTGCATTTTGGGAATGAAGAGGACTGAGTGACGTGTTTTCCTTTTTTGTTTTATTTTATTTAATTTATATTTGAAATCTATATGTTCTATTCCCCCTAACTTTTACATACGAGGTCCAATTCACGCACGGTTTTCTCCCTGCGATCCTATTAAAATGCTGGACTTTTTGACGCTTGTTTGGACGGAATCTGAGACCGTTCGAATTTTGGGTTTAAATTGAATTTAAATTCAATTTAAATTTGAAAGGTGAGTGTTTTAACCCATTCACAACTTCTAAAATTTATTATGTTTGTTAAATTGATTTATGATGTGATTAGAAATTTATTTATGACTGTTTGGCATATTCTAAATCATCATCTCAGTTTATCTGAATTTAATTAGATAAATCATTATTTAATTATTATTGAATATAAACTGTCAGTAAATACCTGTTATTTATTATCTGTTCTATATTGATGTTATTGATTGAATTGGGTGATGATTGTGATAAATGTTTGATGATTGATATTAGATGAATGGATGTTGTATTTTATATTGTTATAAACGGCAAGTTTGTTATGGATTTTTATTCCATTTGGCATTGCGGTTTGAAATGATATATAACCGTATTTATATTTTAAATTGTGGATTGAAATGATAAATATCCGTATCACTTGACCATAGGATAGAAAATTATATACAAACACCGTGGTCTATATATAAAAATATATTGAAATGATTTCTATGGTTTTGTAAAGAAATATATGGGTTATATAAATATTGATTTCAGATGTTATATAAATGCTATTTTATTATTGATTTTTAGCTATGTATAAATTCGTTTGAAATATAAAATAAGTTAAATAATAAAGTTTGATTGTTTTTATATAATATGGTTAAGTATCTGTTTAAATTATATTGTATATATAGTTTATAATGACTTAAATAAAATTAAGCTTGGAAGATAAATATGAAATTAATTTGAATTAAATTATTTAAGAATTATACTCGAATAAATTTGATATGAAATTTAAATAAAATTGAGATTTTAAAGGGTATGATTTTTATAACTTGATTTTGGGTTTAGAGTGATTTAAATGAATATCAAGTTGATTTAAATAAGTATATCAAGTTAAATAAATTGAAAGAATATCCAGTTATTTGAAGTTTAAAAGTTTTACTTAAATGATATTGGATTTATTAAGTAAACATTTCAAATCTTAAAAATAGTAATTTAATTTGATATATATGTAATTATCAAAGAATTAGTTTTGAAATGGTGGAATATTTAAAGCTTTGAAATATATGAAAATTGAAATGGTTTATTTGGGGGTTCAAATCTGTATTTGGAATTGATTGTGAAATTGAAGAAGATATTTTATTATAGGAAGTAATTTGATATTTAAGCCATTTAAGTGGTGTAGTTATGTTTCAAAGTTATGAGTTTCAAAGTATTATGATTTGAAAGGGATATAATTTCAAGTGTTTGGTTTCGAAGTGTATGACTTTGAAAGAGCTATGATTTTGTAAAAAGGATATATTTGAAATGAAAATGATATTATATCGATTTTTTTTTTAAAATGATATCATATTGATTTGGGTTTTAAAACGGAAATGATATCGTAATTATATGTTTTTGAAATGGATATTGTATTCTGGTTTTGAAGTATAATTATTTTGAAATGACCAAAGTGTTATAATAATGTTTGGTTGTTAAAGAGACCACGATCGGAAGTTGTCATACTCTCTGCCAACCCCGAAATCTACTTTAACAACTGTTTACGTGGTGGAGATTCCAGAATGAAGTAGGATGATGGTGACATTCCTTGGAGGTAAATACATGGACCCGACTCCCGTGAGTTGGCATTAGGTGGCTAAAACAGGATTGATTCCGGCCCAGTGAGGTAGACCCTCTTATCGAACACACTCCGTCGATACCATTCTATTACTTTGTGGTTGATTAGGGCCATTTGATTTTTTTAGGGGTGTGGCTCAAAGTGGGCGGTAGTGGCTATTACGTGTCACCACTAGTCCGGATAGCAATTGGTATATCTACCCTGACATTGCCTCGTTGTGCCGTGTCACCTACCCTATCGCGCCTTGTACGAGTTTGGTTTTCTTCCGTAGCCCGAGTGGTATCCTCTGGTGGCTTCCCGATCAGGAGGGACTATGATACTGGATGTGTCACGATCCGAATTTTCGAACCAGTTAAAATTACCGAAAAATCCGTCCGTTCTAAAACTACTAACGAAAACTACCAACTTAATATGCCATATTTGATAAATATTCCACAATATTAAATGTATGGGATAAAATTTCAATTTTTACAAGTTATCAGAGTAATCAGTTTAATCTACTAGGTGCGATTATATACAAACCAAATACAAATAAATCTAACGCTGCACAATTTTGATAAGAGAGACAGCAATAACCATTCTTACTAATTCAATAAACATGTCAAATGCGGAATAAAATAGTAAGCAGGGAAAATACAATAACACGAGATAAACAACAACCATTAACAGATAAACATGAAAAGGTTATATCATTTTAGGGGCTGCATCACTGCCACTTGTGACTGCCTACGTACCACTATCTAATATTATTTAAATCATAAAACCTTTTATATTTTATATTTAAAATCACTCTAAATAATATATTTTAAAGCGGTCAAATTCTAGGTCATTACATTCTCCTCTACTTAAAAGAATTTCGTCCTCGAAATTACAAGGATGAAAAAAAATATAACGAAAAAACAACAATTAACGAAAGTTATGCACACCAAAAATAGTAATATCACCCATAACCTCGGTCGGAGGTACGGTGCCTTATCCTATCCATTTTATTTATCAAATTAAGGTAGTTTCATTTTTAAAATTCCTAGGTTGATATACTAACCCTAGATAAATTTTACTTAGGCACCTAACCTAAGCTCTGATACCACGTGTCACGACCCGGATTTTCGAACCAGTTAAAATTGCCGAAAAATCCGTTCGTTTTAAAACTACTAATGAAAACTACCAACTTAATACACCCTATTTGATAAATATTCAACAATATTAAATGTATGGGATAAAATTTCAATTTTTAGAAGTTATCAGAGTAATCAATTTAATCTACTAGGTGTGCTTATATACAAACCAAATACAAATAAATCTAACGCTGCACAACTTTGATAAGAGAGACAGAAATAGCCATTCCTACTAACTCAATAAACATGTCAAATGCGGAATAAAATAGTAAGCAGGAAAAATACAATAACACGAGATAAACAACAACCATTAACAAATAAACATGAAAAGGTTATACCATTTTAGGGGCTGCATCACTACCACTTGTGACTGCCTACGTACCCCTATCTAATATTATTTAAATCATAAATTTTTTTATATTTTATATTTAAAATCACTCTAAATAATATATTTTAAAGCGGTCAAATTCTGGGTCGTTACAGGATGGACTATTGGGACTATTATTGTGTTAAGGGGGAGATTGGGTAACTCCTTAACGCTATTTAAAGTAAGTTTAGTTTATGGTAGACATTATTATAATAGCGAAATATTAATATATAGTAAATAGTTTAACGGATCCTTAGGAGATGTGAATTCCGAGCATCTCTTAAGTTACTGCACTCATGTTAGACATTGGATATGAGATGTCAAATCCCGTAGACATCTCTGACGCTGTTCCACTTATATTATTTACTGTTGATTTGACTTACATAATATCTTTTAGCTCTGACTCGAGTGTTTTGTCTTTTCAATTCGCTTGGGTCAGCCTGAGCATTTCAGGATTTGAAGATCTTAATTCTAGCGGACAAAGACGAAGACTGTATTACTAGTATTATTTATATTATTCAACTACATTCATACTACTCTGCTGCATTATTTATTATTCTCTGGTATGCGTAACTCTGATATGTCTTGTATAAGTATAATCAAATGTTTTGTAAAACAGCTTCATGAACTGTTTATTTGATTATTATATTTTATCGTTCCGTTGCAAGATTCTATTTTGTTTTTCTCCTTTCTTTCTCTGCTTTTTCATATTCACTCCATAACAATCCGCCCTTCTGTATGGTTTAAGTCTGACGTGTGTGGTTTATCGTCAATTTAAAGCGTACAAAAAGACGGGATGTTACATCTGGTATCTAAACTTTGGTTTAGCGATAAATCTTAGTTTTGTGGGGTCTGACTCTTTATTAATAGGGTAGTAATACCCTATGATGAGTTGTTGAGTGTATATATATCAGAGAGCATGTTTGTTAGTGTTTTAAAAAGGTTTTTATATTGTGTTAATTTGTTCCGTTTTGTATTTAAAATTCTGGTTGGTGCATAGGACGCTATGAGATCAATATGGATTTTTAAACACTTAATAGGATAGACCGACATAATATTTGTTTTGAATATAGGTGAACGGAATAATTTTGCCTATTATATTTTCTATATATAAAATAATTTTTCTATAAAGGTCATATTTGGTTGTAATGTATTGGTTGTTAGGTAGTGAAATTTATAAATATGGATTGGAAACAAAATTTGAAGAAAATAAAATAAATGAAAATTGGGAATTTAGAATCTAAGTCCCGGGGTTTTTGAAAATTTCTTTCGAATGATCTTGGAATATAATAATAATAATATTTAGAAGTATTTTCTGATATAAATATTTTAATATAATTTGAAAGAATTGTTTTAAAGAAACTTTGAAAAGAAATAAGTTCTGTACTCCCTTATCTATCGCTGGAAAATAATTTCGATGATGAGTGCACGCATCGTCGACATTTATTTTCGAGTTTCTAAGTGGGAAGGCCACCGTAGTAGTTTTACTGCAGATTTATTTTGATAAACAAATATAAATTTCAAATTGTTTTAAATATAATTGGATATATAATTGTAAGTGTATACATCTATCTGCTATTTTATAATGATTTGAAACTTAACCATGTATTTAGTTTTAAAGTTTCCGTTAATTAATAGTTTCGATTATTGTAGTGAAATGGAATGTAACTAATTAATAATTGGAACCTTTAATTAAAATAAGAAATTAAATGCTAGGTTATCAGTGAAATAAAAAGGAAGTTGAAATTTAGAATCTATAAAAAAATAAAGGATATGATTATTGAACGTTTAATTTATTAAAAGAAATAAGACGAACTTGTATAATTTTCAATTGCATTCTTAAAATGCGTATATAACTTACCAAAATATGTAAAAAGTTGGAATATTAATAAGGAAATGTAATAGATATTGTACAAGTAATACTTAAAAAATGAAAATGTTCAATAAAATTTACTTTATAAATAAGAAATTTGACATGAAAGTAGTTATAAACTAGAGTCAAAATTTTATTGTTACTAATTAAATGAAATAAGAAACGAGCAATGTAAGCAAAGATTTTGAACTTAAGCTAATGTTGAGACTATTTATAATTAAAGTAAATAAATGAAATTAAATAGTGAATAAATGAATATAATGCAATAAAAAGAAACTGACATGATATAAATAAAAGAAAATGAGATTTTGTAAGAAATGAATAAAAGTAAATGAAACTGTAAGAAATAACATGTAAATTAAAAAGATAAATTATTATATGAATGAAAAGGAAATCAAACAACAAATATGTGAAATGAAATTAATAAGAATGAACTTGATCTATTGTTGAAATGTTTGTTTGTTTTGTTTATGGTTGTCTGGGCATGGATACTTTAAAATTGTTTGGATGGATGAATAATCTATTTAGTTTCATCTAAGACTGTTGCGTAAATGGTGCACTTAGTAATTTATTTTCCATTCCGTACAATTTAAAGTTTTAAACCCGAACAATAATTTGTTTGTTTGCTATAAATGTTGATTTTATTGGCTTCATATGACGATTTTATGTTGGTTGCAAATGATTGTTGTTTATATTGATTATTTGTTAGTGGTTGAAACAATTTTAAGTATTTCATTTTTATATAATTATTAACTCTTTTTGGATTATATAAGTGAAGTACAGGTTATGGAAGCAATTGCTACTGCTTTTGGTTTCATAATTAAACGTTGTTTGCTCGACAAATAGGTACATTCTCGGATTAGGTTTTATAGCGTTATTATATTGTTTTCCCATGTTGGGATATATTATTTTGGAATATTGTGATATATATTGTTATATTAGATATTATATTTTCTTTCGAGCCTCCCCGTATAAAGGAGACTCTGGCGAAATTTTCCGTAAATTTTGGACTTAGAAAATTTTATGAAATATTTTCCAAAAATTTTGTTACTTGAATATAAAAGGATTTAATGGTTATAAATTTGTATGTTTTATTTAAATTAATTAATTTTGTAAATTTATTTGTTTACAAAGCTAAGATTTTTGAATAAGATGTATTGATTTTCTTAGTTCTTTCTTTTCCCTTCTTTTTCCTTTTCGGGGACGAAAAGTTTTGAGCGGGGGAGAGTGTAACGACCCGTAATTTTCAATAATTAAAAATGTTAATTTAATTAGGAATTGTGAATAAATATTGGAAGATATAAAAATTCTGCAATTTATTTAGCGAAATAATAACTAAAGTGAAACGCAACAATGTATTTATAGTTAATTATTTACTAATTGAATGGAATTCCAATTAGTTGAAATAAGGTAAATGTATACTTGGTAATAAATTTAATATAAGAAAATGAACGTAAATATTGAATTAATTAATGAATATATTTAATAAATGGTAATTGAATAAAAGCCAATACTCTGTAAATAACTATAATATTGGAGTGGAAATAATAAACTTATAAAGGTGTGATTAAGAGTTAATGACAACAATTATTATGAGTTGCATATATATATTTAGTTCATTCAATTGAATTGGAAATCAATTGCAATAAATCTAAATTAAATGTTACATTAATGTAAATTAAGGTAATAATTGGGAATAATGTTACTTTTATTCATAATATGATAATTAGTTGAATTAAAAGAATGGGAGTCAGGATTTATTAATTTATTGGAATTTAAAGTTAAATAATTGAATTTATTGCAAATAAGTGGAATTAAATATTAAATTATTATGTTAATGGAAATTAAGATGAAATTAGAGAATATTAATGCAATAACTACGAACCAATGTAAATTTCATCCATTTGATAATAACAGATTGAATAATAGAATGAAAGGTCAATTAAATGGAATTATAGAAAATAAAATTTGTAATTTCTGGATTTTTGAAATTGAAAGCAAAGATAGTAATTATTGAAATAATTAACACTAAATCAACATGAAAATTTATTTTAAATTGTTATAAATGGCTAAATAAATCAAAAGTGATATATAGAATTGAAATTGAAAATTTGATTTGATTAATTAATTATTAATTTATTTAATTTATGTAAAAAAAGCCATTTTGGTCACTGACGCGGAATTTTACGAAACCAGTTTCGTCGGATCCGTAACAGTGAATTATTATAGGATTTCAAATTTCGTAGCTTTGTTGTTGATCGTACGGACTCGAAATGCCTTGAAATCAATTTAATTGAAATCATTGAAATCAATTTGTCATAAATTGATTTTAGCATAACTTCATCATACGATGGAATTTGGACTTGAAACCTATTCCATTGATTTTTAAATATTCAAAAACATCTAATTTGATATATGGGTTGACCCAATTTCGTTCCGGAGTCAAAACGGGCTTCTCGGACCATTTTATCGTTCAAAGTGTAAATCAATCGTGTCCATCTATTCTATTTTTAGCTTTGTCTATAAATTCTTTTCTATAAACCCTAGCAGCCCTTCCATTTCTCATTTCTGTACGTACAATTCTATTTTCTCCTCGTCATACCAATGGCTGCAAACCCTAATTCCCAATTCAATTTTAAATTCCAAAACAAATCAAAAATTCAAACTGCACAAATTATGTCGATTTATATATCGATTTGAAGCTCTCGATGAGCGCATCTCAGATTTGTAATTCGTTTTTCAATTTGAACTTCTGTTTGTCGCCAAATTTATGAACAAATATCGGTCGTTCATCACGTTCCGATGAACGTCGATGGATCATCAAATCGCTTGTACTGTTGGGTAGAGATCGTCGAGGGGATTCGATCTGAGTCGTTCATAGGTGAAGTTAATGGGTGGATCGACGGCAACAATTTGACTAGGGTTTAGCATGATCGGCGGCTGCTGGGTTTGTGAGCTTGTGTTATCGACGAGGAGGCCGTGCGAAGGTCGGGAGGTGGCTCAGGGATCGGCGGCCCGCCGATATGGTGCGTTCGAGCTGGGGGCCGAGGCTACGGCTGCGTGCGGTGAGGCAGCGGCTTCGTGAATTCAAGGCGTGGGTTAGGGTTTCTTTTGTTGCGTTTTGGGAACGAAGTGGATTGGATGACGTGTTTTCTTTTCTTGTTTTATTTTATTAAATTTATATTTGAATTCTATATGTTCTAATCCACCTAACTTTTACATACAAGGTCCAATTCACGCACGGTTTTCTCCGCTGCGATCCTATCAAAATTTTGGAATTTTTGACGAATGTTTTGATGGAATCTGAGACCGTTTGAATTTTAGGTTTAAATTGAATTTAAATTCAATTTAAATTCGAAAGGTGAGTGTTTTAACCCACTCACAACTTCTAAAATTTCTTATGTTTGTTAAATTGATTTATGATGTGATTAGAAATTTATTTACGACTGTTTGGCATATTCTGAATCATCATCTCAGTTTATCTGAATTTAATTAGATAAATCGTTAATTAATTTATTATTGAATATAAACTGTCAGCAAGTACCTGTTATTTATTATCTGTTCTATATTGATGTTATTGATTGAATTGGATGATGATTGTGCTAAATGTTTGATGATTGATATTGGATGAATGTATGTTGTATTTTATATTGTTATAAACTGTAAGTTTGTTATGGATTTTTATTTCATTCGGGATTGCGGTTTGAAATGATATATAACCGTATTTATATTTTAAATTGTAGATTGAAATGATAAATATCAGTATCATTTGACTATAGGATATAAATTATATATAGACACCGTGATCTATATATAAAAATATTTTGAAATGATTTCTATGGTTTTGTAAAGAAATATACGGGTTATATAAATATTTATTTTAGATGTTATATAAATGTTACTTTATTATTGATTTCTAGCTATGTATAAATTTGTTTGAAATATAAAATAAGTTAAATAATAAAGTTTGATTGTTTTTATATAATATGGTTAAGTATCTGTTTAAATTATATTGTATATATAGTTTATAATGACTTAAATAAAATTAAGTTTGGAAGATAAATATGAAATTGATTTGAATTAAATTATTTAAGAATTATACTTGAATAAATTTGATTTGAAATTTAAATGAAATTGAGATTTTAAAGGTTATGATTTTTATAACTTGATTTTGGGTTTAGAGTGATTTAAATGAATATCAAGTTAATTTAAATGAATATATCAAGTTAAATAAATTGAAAGAATATCCAGTTATTTGAAGTTTGAAAGTTTTACTTAAATGATATTAGATTTATTAAGTAAACATTTCAAATCTAAATAATAGTAATTGAATTTGAGATATATGGAATTATCAAAGAATTAGTTTTGAAATGGTGGAATATTTAAAGCTTTGAAATATATGGAAATTGAAATGGTTTATTTGGGGATTCAAATCTTTATTGGAATTGATTGTGAAATTGAAGAAGCTATTTTATTATAGGAAGTAATTTAATATTTAAGCCATTTAAGTGGTGTAGTTATGTTTCAAAGTTATGAGTTTCAAAGTATTATGATTTGAAAGGGATATAATTTCAAGTATTTGGTTTCGAAGTATATGACTTTGAAAGTGCTATGATTTTGGAAAAAGGATATATTTGAAATAAAAATTATATTATATTGATTTGGATTTTTTTAAATGACATCATATTTATTTGGGTTTTAAAACGGAAATGATATCGTACTTATATGGTTTTGAAATGGATATTATATTCTGGTTTTGAAGTATAATTATTTTGAAATGACTGCGGTGTTATATTAATGTTTGGTTGTTAAAGAGACCGGGATCAGAAGTTGTCATTCTCTCTGCCATCACAGAAAACCACTTTAACAACCGTGTACGTGGTGGTGATTCCAAAATGAAGTAGGATGTTGGCTATGTTCCTTGGAGGTATATACGTGGACCCAACTCCCGTGAGTTGGCATAAGGTGGCTAAAACAGGAGCGATTCTGGGCCAGTGAGGTAGCCCCTCTTATCGGACACACTTCTTCTATATCATTCTATTACTTTGTGATTGATTGGGCCCCTTTATTTTTTTTGGGGGTGTGACTCGAGGTGGGTGGTAGTGGCTGCTATGCGTCACCATCAGTCCGGATAGCAATTGGTATATCTACCCTGGCATTGCCTCGTTGTGCCGTGTCACCTACCCTATCACGCCTTGTACAAGTTTGGTTTTCTCCCGTAGCCCATGTGGTATCCTCTGGTGGCTTCCCGATCAGGAGGGACTATGATACTGGATGGACTACTGGGACTATTATTGTGTTAACGGGGAGATTGCGTAACTCCTTAACTCTATATAAAAGTAAGTTTATTTTACGGTAGACATTATTATAATAGCAAAATATTACTACATAGTACATAATTTAATGGATCCTTAGGAGATGTGAATCCCGAGCATCTCTTAAGTTACTACACTCATGTTAGACACTGGATATGAGATGTCAAATCCCGTAAACATCTCTGACGCCGTTCCACTTATATTATTTACTGTTGATTTGACTTACATAAGATCTTTTAGTTCTGACTCGAGTGTTTTGTCTTTTCAATTCGCTCGGGTCAGCCTGAGCATTTCAGAATTTGAAGACCTTAATTCTGGAGGACGAGGACGAAGACTGTATTGATATTATTATTTATATTATTCAACTACATTCATACTGCTCCGCTGCATTATTTATTATTCTCTGGTATGTGTAACTCTGATATGTATTGTATACGTATAATCAAATGTTTTATAAAACAGCTTCATGAACTGTTTATTTGATTATTATATTTTATCATTCCGTTGCAAGATTCTATTTTGTTTTTCTTCTTTCTTTCTTTGCTTTTTCTTATTTACCCCATAACAATCCGCCCTTCTGTATGGTTTAAGTCTGACGTGTGTGGTTTATCGTCGATTTAAAGCGTATAAAAAGGCGGGATGTTACACTTAGCGTGCAACCATGAGGAATGTTATGGCAGGAATGAAGTTTTAAATCATAGAGGTGAAAGTGAGGGTGGTGTTGTCTAGTCTTAGTAAGTAGAATTTGTGATTTGATGCTATCCCGTAATGTTCAAGAATTCATATATTTTAGCTGAATAAGAATAAACTAATATTTTAGTATGAATATAGAATGTTGGAAATAAACTTGATTTTTCTAATGTAGATTTTTCCATATTGGAAATATTTAGAATATATGCTAGATATTCATGGAATATATATTTTAAACTGTATGAGAGAATATTTAGTAGATATTAATGGAATAATATATTTGAAATTGTATGAGAGAATATTTAAGAGATATTATGTAGAACTATTAGATTAAGTGAATCTTCACCGTTTTGAGATGTAAACTCCTACAATAGAGGTGGGCTCATTTATCTTGGTTGTAAGAAAGAAAAAGAGAAAAAATGTAGCAAGAAAAAAAATGAACTTTTGTATTAATTTAGTAATAATCTTTTCTCTCTATGTGAGAAAAAATTGTTTTTTTCTTCTCCAATCTCTTATCTATATTTTGCTAAAATCAAATCTATTTGCTATTGAAGAAAACTTCCAACAAAGTGGTATCAAAGCTTGAAGATCCTCCTAAAAGGATGGCGAATAGAGGCATTCGCTTATAAGTCCCAATGCTCACTACCAATTATGAAAATTGGTGTTTAAGGGTGATGGCTCTCCTTGGAGCATATGATGTATAAGAGATAGTCGAGAAAGGCTACACCAAACAAGAGAATTAAGATAATCTATCTCAGACTCAAAGGAATAGTTGGAGAGACTTAAGGACGAGAGACAAGAAGGCTCTCTGTCTAATCTATCAAGCATTGGATGACGACACTTTTTAGAAAGTTTCGAGATCAAAGTCAGCCAAAAAAGCATGGAAAAAGCTTTAACATCTTACAAAGGAGCTGATCAAGTCAAAAAGGTTGGTCTTCAAACTTTAAGAGGAGAGTTTGAAACTTTGCATTAGAAGGTGGACTTGTCTCTGATTACTTCTCAAGATTTTTAACGGTTACTAATAACCTAAAAAGAAACGGTGAGAATTTTAATGATGCAAGAATTATGTAGAAGATTTTTAAATCATTAGATCCAAAGTTTGAACATATTATCGCCATCTTTGAAGATACAAATAACTTGAAAGCCATGGCAATAAAGGAACCTTTTGGTTCATGGCAAGCTTAAGAAGAAAAGAAAAGGAAGAAGGAAGAGATTGTGGAGCAAGTACTTAAGACATATATTGATTCAAAAAATGAAGAAAGCAATCGAAGCCAATAAGGACGAAGTTGTGGTCAAGAACAAGGACGACTGTATGGATATGGACACGAACGAGGTTGGAGACCTAATAAGGACAACAAAAATGACAATAACAACCAAAGAGAAGAAAGATCAAAAGAGGTCATGGGAGAGAAAATTCAAAGTCATGGTATGACAAGTCACGAGTCAAATGTTACAACTGTGAAATTTTTATACATTATGCTTCTGAATGTAGAGCTTCTAGCAATATAAAGTTGAAGAAAAGGTCAATTACATTGAAGAAGAAAGTTAAGAAGATGGTACTTTATTGCTGGCTTACAAGGGAAAAAAGAGGAGTTAATTTTCAAAGGATTATGGGAGACCGTCGAAAATGTTTATGAATTACCGAATGGTTTGGAGAACATGTCGCAAGTTGACAATAAAGCATTTGCGAAATTACGATGGAATAGTCATTGTACTCTTGTTGTGATGAGTGAGAACGTCGATGAAGTAGCGTGGGATCATATTCCTGAAGAAAGTTCCATAAAAGATTCGTGGAATTTGTTGACGTAAGTATATGAAAAGAATGACACAACAATAATAAAAGAAGACAATCCGATTGATGAGAAAGGAAAAAAGAAGGATAGCGAGAAGGAGAAAGAGGCGGAAAAATTGCTGAAATTTGAGGAGTTAAAGGAGGAAAAATTGGAAGAAGGAGAAAAACATGTAAAATATAAAAAGGAAGAAGATAAAGAAAATAAAAGAAGCGAAGATGACATAAATCAAGGAGATGAAATTCAAGACCTTGGAGGAGATTTGAAATATAAGCAAAAATTGAAGAAACAGAAATAGAGAATGTCAAAGAAATAGAAATGCTCAAAGAGGAAACCAAAGTGGCAAACGATAAATTTCATCATCATGAAAATAAAGAGGTTAGCAAAGCTTATATAATTTTGAAAACCTAATTTTCAAGTAATGATATCTGAAATGATACATAAAAGTGAAATTTGGAAAACATACATAGAAACTGGATTGGTCAAAAACTGCAAAAGCGAAGTTATAAAAGAATGTAAAGATAAAATATATGGCCAATTCAAAATTTATGGTAGCGAAACACTGCAGATGTTAGAACACTTACTTTTTAGAAAATTTTATTGTGGTAAAGGACGAAATGAAAGAAGTAAAACAAGAATTCGTGAATTTGTATTAAAGATCTTAACGTTTGGTAAGAAGGTCAACGCAATGAAAAAAGTTTGGATAATATTTCTATTTTTACCGAAGCACATGAAATACAAAGATTTCATGCATTATTTGATACTACAAAATAAAGTTTATAGGGGGATGTTGAAAATAAACTTAATTTTGTTAACCTAGATTTTTCCATATTAGAAATATTTAGAATATATGCTAGATATTTATGGAATATATATTTGAAATTGTATGCGATAATATTTAGGAGATATTTATGTAATAATATATTTGAAATTGTACGAGAGAATATTTATGTGATATTCATGTAAAACCATTAGATTAAGTAAATCTTTACCATTTGTTTAAGATATAAACTCCTATAAATAGAGGTGGATTCATTCGTCTTGGATGTAAGAAAGAAAAAGAGAAAATAAACGCAGTAAGAAAAAATTTGAACTTTTGTAATAAGGTTTGGTAGTAAAGTTTTTTTGCTTATATGAATAAAAACATTTTTTTTCTTCTCCAGCCTATTATCTATCTTCTTCTAAAATCAAATCTATTTGAAGAAAACTTCCACCAGTTAAGCCATTTAACCCAATCAAAGCAAGGAGGAAGGGCTTGATAATGCAAACTAGAAAAAGAAAGAATCCTTATTACCACCAGTGAGTACAACTGATGGTTTATTTACATGTCTCCATAAATCAAACTCGGTCAACTTCTCATTACAACTAATCCTGCTATGAAAAAGGTTTCAGGTTAGTTAAAAATTAGAGATGAAGCATAACCGGAGTCCATAATGTGATTTATTTTATTCTACTTGTGAAGGGAAAAAACCAACACCATCCATGTTCATCATTAATATCTCATTGCTTCTTAAAATGGCAGGACAACCAGTAAATAAGAAAAAAGACAAAGGACGATGGCTTATAATCTGAGGCGAATTTTGTTCCCGGCTCTTAATTTTAGGACTGGAGTGTAGGGAAAAAAATGAAAAAATAAAGGATTTATATATTAACAAGCCAATTAGTTATAATGCCCTCACATGCTCCACTTAGCATCTTTCTACACTATTTCTACAAAGCCAGAATAAGGTGTGCTAAATCGCTAAAATTTAAGTTATTTTAGGTAACCGTATTCAGATCATACAAAAAGTTACACCACTACATTAACCTGTATAATTTGGGTCTTTTTGAGAAATACATGGTCAAGTATACATTGAATGTTGCAAAAGAAATAATCTATACCTCACCTAGCCATATTTTGTGCTAGTAAACTTAAAGTCATGCAGGAAACAACATTTAAAGTATGTGAACTAAATTATCCCCTTAACACAAATATAAATAAATAAAAATAGTAGGAGAGATGAATGGAAATTTTTGTCCAAATATCAGCAATAACACATAAGAAAATATTAGTTCCATAGGAATAAGAACTGCATATCGATGGTTTATATGTTCGAAATCAATATTTACAGTGTCCATATAAGATAAATTTCCATAACCCTCTTCATTGCACAACAAATAAAGATTATTAAAAAAAGTTAAAAATGGACAACATTGTTATAAGAAGTCATGAACAAGCTTAAGAAACAACGAATTTGAATACATTCACCAAAAATTAACAATGTCATACTGCTGAAGCAAGCCAACACCAGCAGGTGCCATACTACAGCCTACACATTTCTATTCTTTATCTTTTTTTATTTTATGTATTTTTAATAGTAATGGTCAGACTACATTCAACAACGGTGCTATGTCTTATTTACATGGAGATGCAAATAAAGTATATGGAAAAAACGAAATTGTCTGATGTGCTTGTATAAGGGTTACAAGGCTATAATTGTAAATAGCAACTTTATGTACAGATGTACAACGTGAATTTATCAAATAGCCTTGTATTATAAAAGTCATATACAAGATTGTAATAATATAATTCTCTTGTAATAAAACTTCTGAAAACCTTGTGTATCAAATTTATCCATTTCATTATTTCTCAAACTTTAAATTGGTATCAGAGTAGTTCATAGCCTAAGTGCATCATATTTTCCCTGAATATCATCAGAATTATCATCGTTTGATAATTCAGGAAGTCTATGATTTCATTAGCATAATTTAATCACTTGAAATCTAGAATTTAAAAGTTTTTTCCAAAGGAAAGTAGGTACAAACTGGCTGCACCAAGTTCATTTAGAGAAACAGAGTCATAGTCAAATTCAAATTCAAGAAAACCACCAGAAACTCATCAAAACATCAAAGAAGTGCCTTGTCTGAAAACCCCATCATCACAGATCAATCATTTGGGTTAGGGGCTGCATATAACTGATTCCTGAAGGTTTCTGATCAGTTCTTAAATCCTTTTGAAACCCACAGTATCATTTCTTGACTCAACATCAACTTATCTTTTGAATTTTTCCTTCGAATCCTGAAGCATCATCATGGGAGACAGTTTTGCAACTTCAGCAAACCCCAGCATTGATCAAACAACCACCGAGAATCTCATTAAAACTATTGTTAGTCCCCGTAGTCAATTGATTATAGCCCACTTGGGAGAAGGTAATTATATTCTTTGGAAAGTGCAAATTGAGACAATTTTCAAAGGCTATGGACTCGAAGATTACATTCTTGGAACCCATGAAATTCCACCAAGATTTATCACTAATGAGGAGAACAAGACTGTTAGTAATCCAGAGTTTGTAAAGTATTAATGACAGACAATTTAATTTGTTCATGGCTATTATCATCAATAGGTGTCAAATTGTTACCCTAAGTTACTAGAAGTAAAACAGCATACAGGATTTGTTCAACAATTGAAAGAATCTCCAATTCTTAATATACTGTTAAGGTAATGCATCACAAGAGACAAGTGCACAACATCAGGAAAGGTAATCAATCTATGGGAGAATACCTTGCAAAAATTAAAACATGTGATTTGCTTGAAGCAATTGGACAAAGTCTCATTATCTGACCAAGTATTAATTATCTTGAGTGGTTTTAGTGAAGAATATGAAACTGTCGTAGTAATCATATCATCACAAAGAATTACACCATCGATTGAAGACGCACATTCAATACTTCATGCATATGAAGGAAGATTAGAATTCAAGAAACCTATGGATTTAGTTATATCAGTCAATTATACAGCAAGTTATAAAAGCAAAAACCAATACAGCAATAAAGGCGATCAATCATATCAGAGAGAAAATCCAACAGTAGAGGCAGAGGCATGGAAAGATGGAATAACAATAACAGACCAAAGTGTCAGATATATGAAAAAATGGGACATACTGCAAGCAAGTGCTACTTTAGATATGATGCAAACTACAATGCATCTCAGAATACAAATATTAAGAGAGGATATGGTGTGAATGCAAACTTGGAAATCATACAACATGAATCAAAAAGCACATCAGATGATCAAAAACACATAACCTGAACATATATGAGACATCAAGGATTGAAGAGATTCAGAATGAGTGCTGGTATCCAGCTGGTGCAATACATCATGCGACCAACAATTTGCAAAATCTGTACCTTAGGAACAAAGAATATAAAGGTAATCAATCTATTTGTATGAGAAATAGCACTAGTATTAACATTACACACAGAGGTTGTGCATAAATTATGGGTCAGAAAGTATTACATATAAATAATCCGCTACGAGTTCCAAAAATAAGAAGAAAAAAAATCTCATTAGTGCATCGCAATTTGCACATGATAATAATGCGTTTTTTGAATTTATCCAAGATATTGCTTAGTGATGGATATTGAAACTAAACAAACTTTACTACAGGGTGAAACATACAAGGGCTTGTACATATTCAACTTGTCAAAAGACAATCACTTTAATAACTCAAGAAATTGATGCAACTTAACTGAACCAAGCACAATAGAAAGTATTAAAAGTTGTTTCAATGTTTGGCATTCCAAGTTAGGTCACCCAAGTGCAAAAATTGTAAAACAAATATTGAATGATAATGAAATTGAAATTAGTGATATACCTATCTCATATGTTTGCACTTACTGTCAAATGGGAAAGAGCCATCAATTGGCATTTCCACTATCACAGTCTGAATATAAAAAGCAATTGCAACTTGTTGCAATAGACTTGTGAGGGCCTGCGCCTATTAATTCAAACTATAGATTTAATTACTACTAGTGTGAACCCGTGCTTCGCACACGGGCCATAGCTATATTTATTTTTGTAATTGTTGTTGAACCTTTGTATTATTGTAGGATTATCGACAAGTAAATTGACTATTTCTCACTTCTTGACAGGTGCTTAAGATATTGTCCAAAAGATGATTTTGTTTAGCAATTGTTTTAGTAGAAATGTCAAATTATGTTCTAATCAATGCAATAAAATAAATGTATCAATTTTTATGCTCATGAAAGTGGCATGAAGGCAAAGATATAACCATAGATGTTGTTTACAAAGATCCTTCAAAAAAATCAAGTAAATAAACCAGTGAATCAGGTTACAGTATTAAGTCCCATATGAAGAAAATTATTATTTACAGTATTATTTTTTAATCTAACGTAAAAAAAATTGTTTATAGAATTTTATTTTAGTCGTGTGGATATAAATATCTGATTTCATCATCTATCTCTAAAAAAGTTAATATTTCATTGATGATTGCTAACTAAAATGGAATGAATAATGCAAAAACTTGGATCATAGACAACAATGTAATACATTGCACTATAATATATTACACATAATGAGCAACATTTCTGGACAACTGAGCTTCATTCTTCATTAAAAGAATCATATAATCGAAGTACATATCATTGTAAACGAATATCTATCCATATAGTAATTAATACATATTAATCTAATGAAGCCCATATAATCTGATGTGTTATTACAATAAAGCTACAACTTTTCAATATATAAGATATATGTCAATGTTAAATATAAATTCATAAAAATAGACACAAAACTCTATGCTGATATGCTTATATTTTTATAAACACATACTAATTGATGTCAGTGAATTTAATTCCAAGATCCATGAATCAAACAATAAAAATATTAATCATCATGTTATAATATATGTATATTATGAAGTGAATATGCTTGCACATTATTTTGTTTAGTCCCACATCGTAGGATAAGTTCAGTCCTTACCTCTAAAGCTCTTATATAAAGTAGGCCATGTAATGTAAATAGATATCTATTCTCAGAAGTGAATAATATATCTTTTGTCTCTCTCTCCAATGGCTTCTATTTTTCTTTATTCTATAACACGTTATCAGCACGATCTGATCTTTTTCTCGAATGTATTGGATATTCTAATCCAGAAGATTAGATCTATTTTTTTTCATGTATGAACATTTATTTCTCTTATTCAGTTACTGAAATCAGATCTATCTCTTCCTCTTATTCAACCAATGAAATCAGGTTTGAAATTTTCTAGATCTGCTTTTCTAGATTTATTTTGCGATTAATTTAGATCTAGATTTAAATATTCTTGTTTTACGATTCTATGTCTATTTCCTAATTTTTCAGATTTGAATTCAAGTTTTAATAGATCTTATCTTTTCAAGATCTTATTTTGTTATAGATCTAAATTTATAGATCTTATTCCACTGTACATGTATTTTTGTCATTATATTTCAGATCTTATCCTACAATAGATTCGATTTTTTTTTCTTATTTTTCTGATCTCATTATATTGTAGATCTTAAAATCACACTCAAATAATATATCGTTGAGATCTGTACATTGTTTAAAAATAAAATGTTGTGATTTTTTTTTGAATTTGACAATTTCTGTTGTTGATTCAAATAAATTTATTGATCTTGATTACGTTTTGGTTTGTGATATAGATCTGAGTAAGATATACATGTTTGATAAATGAAGTTTTCATTTTGAAAACTCTTTGATTTTGGAAATTATTTTGATATATATTGTTTACATTTCCAGAAGAAATATTTTATTAATTGTTAGAGAAACATATACAAGAATATGCATATTTAGAAGATCATATTAGTTTAGATCCAACATTAATATTGATTTAGTACACCTGAAGTGAATGGAAACTTAATTTCTAGCATTTGAAATAAAAGTTGAGAACCTGCAGTTCCTATAATGCTAAAAGCTTGAGTTTCCATAAATTATTAAATTTCAAGTTTTCTTATAATAAAGAACCAGAAGTTTCAATAAAAGAGCAGAAACTTGAATTATAAAAAAAAGGGATATATATATGTAACGTTTTCGATTTTTCGTTGCCGAAAAACCGAATAGTTAGGGTTTTTAAAAAGAATTTAAGAAAAGCAAAAAAAAAAGAAAAAGAGAGAAGAAGATATAAGAATAGATAAGGTAGAAAAGATAGAGATAGAATTTTTTTTTTTAATATAAGAAAAGAAAATAGAGAACATAGAGGGAAAAGAAATCAACAGAACAACAACAGAATCTCACAATTCGCAGCGGAACAACATATAATGATAAATGAATAATCTTTAAACAAAGAACTATATCAGTTATTACATTTTATACATTACATTTCATTACATCAGAGTGTACAACAACAACAACATCAAACAGTGCAGCGGAAAAAGAAATACTATATAGCTAGTAATACGCCATGCCATCCAGCTTGCCTCCAGCAACTCCAGAATATCCAGAATATCCTGATAAACCTAACTCTTAACTTCCCGTGTGGAAATTGGTGGGCACCCAGAGTTTAGGAAGGAAAACAATAAACTCCGAGTCAGTCATGTGACTGGTGTGAGAACTCAAAACAGTTTATTTATCTTAAAATCAAAATAGAGGAATATTTTTAAAGTCAATTCGCAATGCTTTTAAAAATGAGACTACCATAAGGCCTCCCGCACACACACACATGCAAACGCAGAATCGGAGGAGATTTCTCCTTATGATAGTCAAAGATGCTTGATACGCATTAAAAAGAATATTTGATATTATTATTAGTGCATAGTGTAGGAAAAATTCATTTCGAAAGTAGAGTATAAATCTTAGCCAACATACGACCATTATCGTATGCCTACTATAGCTACCATCCAAACAGTGTTGCGACACCATAAGTGAATGATAGGTTCTACAACTAAAACCGTACAAGATCGTATTGTTTCTTTGGATTTCCAACGAATGATCAGGCCAAGGAACTTCCCATTGCCACATGAGAATGCCTCTGGATGGACATCACCGAGAACCAAACCGGATCTCTACCAACACAAGGCCGGGTTACCCCTAACTGAGTAACAACTGACCGAATATGCCATCCCCCGGTCCTTTGGGACCTTTATCCGAGAGCTCTCTAATCAATTCACACAACCATAACAAAGTATTTTCAACATGAGTAAGTATCTGGGCTCCATACCATGATACCACCCTTTTCCAGAAGGAAATGCACATATCCTAAAGGGCGCTGCCCCTCATAACCTTGCCGCATCTTTCCTGTTTTGACCATTCACGGGGTGTGAGGCTCGACGAAGTCACGTCCACAAAAACATACTTTATACAAAAGCCATGCTTTGGGTCAACAAATGATCATAGAGATGATCACAAAGATAGACGATCAAATAAACGATCCTATCACAAATAATCAACACAATGATCATTTCAGCAACACTCAGCATATCACATTACCAAATTGGGAATATATCGCTGATAACTTCAACTATATAACCTCTGAGCTCGTACGTCTCAGAGAAGGGTGTTAAGCTAAAAGAATAAATTCTCCGCCACCAACAGAAATATATTTGAAAGAAATCGGCTTTATATCTCAACTTGTAATGTCAGACATACAATCCATACAAGTCTGTTCCGGAATCGAACAAAACCGAAGGCACTTACAAAGAAGTCCTTGCAATCCGGATATTCACAATCCTGATCGGATTCACCATCACATATAGAGAACTCAATACCGTAGCTACTCGGTGCAGAGTCAATCGACAGGTCATCCTATCGCTCTCGCAAATACCGGGTCTTCAACACCGATCTTCAAATGCAATTCATAACGACGTATCACATATTCGGAATGGGTTATACGACCCCATGGTCCTTTCCCGGTTAACCCAAATAGTGAGCGCTTATTCAAAAATAAGTGTAGCATTCACATTCAAACAAATCACATCAAATACCCATTCAAAGGGAAATATTGATAGTCGGTTATTGAACTATCAATGGATATACACACATCACCAGATTCCAAATAATTTTTCAAATTATTTATTTTCCAAAATATCTTCACTAGATATATAAATTCAAAACTTCAAAAATAAATCAATATTTATTTTTAAACAAATTCTCCTTTTCATTTATAAATTCAATAGTGAATTTACATTCCAAAAGATTCATGCATATATGTTTCAATTATCCATTTCAATTTATCTTCAAAAGGATAAATTCTCAAAATATTCACTTTATATTGGAAAACATTTCCGTACTTATTTATTCATAAGTAATTCACAAATTTTATTTATTTTCAACACTTAGAAAATATTCTATATACTTCAATCGAAATTAAGTATATATTTCATTCTTTAAGGAAATCATTCTCTTAAAACATATTTATTTGGGCCAAAACGAATGTTGCGTAAAACATCGTTACGACAACCCAAAATCACTAGTATAGGGATTCGAAATTAAAATAGATATATAAATCCCAATACTATACAAAACGTTTCCTTTCGGAAATCATTTACTATAACAACAGTGTTGTAGTCCACCATTTCCTTTAATTTCTCGAAAACGTCTATTTCAACAATCAATGTTGATTGTTGAAATCTATGGTTTCGAATCTCAACACATTTCAAAACATCGTTAGATCGTTTTAATTCTATTTAAAACATCGCATTCAAACAATTTCTTTAACATATTATTCACTATTCAAAAACGTGAATATACTACGTTAACACATTTCATCCTTTTATACATTTTATTTAAAAGGATTATTCACAGTTCAAAAACGTGAATATAACTCCATTAATAGGTTTCGACAATTAACTTATCAAAATAAGTCGTTTGCGAATTTATAAAACAACGTTTATAAATTCCATTTCTATTTATTTTATAACATCTCCTTTTATAAATTCCTTTATCAACCTATTCACTTTATAACTCAATTATAAACCAAGGATTCATATTATAAGTTAAATGCTTATAAAACGATTATTTTACAAAATCGTATCTTTGAACTTCATAATTATAAATCTTATAACTTATAAGATTCAATTATTCATCCAAGTATATTCTTAAATAATTTCACAAAATTTATAAATCTTACTATTTATAAATTTCATTTATAACTTCACCATTTTTAATTTTATAAATTCCATTCATTTACAAAAATTCATTTTCACTTCATTCAAACACTTATAAAAACTCGTTTTATAATGTCAATATTTCAATTTATAAATATTCATTTATAAATCTCTTAATATAAATCAAATTATATTATTATTCTAAAACGTCTTTAATTTCCTTTATAATTTCACCATTTTGATTTATAAAATAATCAAATTTTATAAATCCTATATTTAAACTTTTAATAATATATTCAAAAATCCCATTTAAACTATTTTATAAAATCATTAATCCATATTTCTCAAAAATCAATCTTTTAACTATATTTATCAAAAACATAATTTTATAACTTTTAAAAGTATAACGTTTATTTATTTAAAATAAATAAATTTCCAAAAATAGTTTATAACGTATACTTTTCAAAAATCACCTTTAAAAATCATTTTAAAATCCCAAAATTTGGGTCCAATGATGCTACACACCAAATAGTCAATCACGACAAACAACGATATCATATATCGATATGATAATCCATCAAATATCAAAATATCTGAAATCAAATAAAAACTGTTGAGGAATCCAGTTGGATCCCTCCAACCTGTTTCCTGCATCCACAAACATTAGCACAATACCAATTTCGCTGCAGTACGAAATTATCGCGGTATATGTTTTTATTAAATATTATCCGCTTAATAGACGGCGCAATAGGGTCTCATCCGCTAAAAAATACGGGAAATCAACAACTGCAATATATACATATGCCAATATATATATATTGATATTATATATAATACCAATTTCACTGTTTATGAAATATTCTCGGTATATGTTTTTATTAAATAACATCCGCTTACTAACGGCGTATAATGTCTATTTTAACAATCAATAGATATCAATTAACATTCAAACATGCATTCAAATATTTTAAATCTAACTATTTAAAATAAAATCGAAACTGATTCGATTGAGTGAGAAGTTCTCACCTGATTTTAATTCTGTTTTAGCGATTTATTTCGAATAAAATTAAACGGACGTTTAATTTTACCCAAAATTTTCACTAACTCCAAACGACTCCAATCCAATTTCATCGCGTAGTGCTCGTCCATACGATTCAAACGCTTCTTGTTTCGCGCGTTTTCGACCTCGTACGAAAAAGATACGAATATTTGAAGTTATACGAATTTTAATTAACTAATTACAACATAAATTATTATTTTTATAACCTAAATTAACATTGGCCACTGGATCCAACGTGCTTGCATCAGGACCGTAGCTTGCTTCTTCCCATCTCCATCTACAGACCAAAAACCGTAACATGAACCCATGAACCCAAAATTAGGGTTGAAAAATTCGACCTCCACGTTGAACTTGAACGCGATCAGGCACCTCCACGTCGAAGGCCGACCCAACCTCCATGCTCGGCCCAAGACCGGCCACGTGCGGCTCCTCCTTGTATCTCGAAATGCGTGCCGACCTTCAGCTCTTTGAGGACGATTTGCCGTCAATCCATCGAGTTAATTACGATCTCCACCGTACACATCGTAGATCTCACTACCCTCTACCACTTTCATGTTGGAAGATTGTTGAATTAATGCTTGGATTTGAAAAGATTTGGAGGGAAGATGGTGGACAATTTTTGGCCATTCATGAATGAACTGGCGGCTAGGGTTTTGTTTTAGTATATTTTTTTTTTTAATTTATGAGGATGGTGGTGTCTATTTATAGAAGAAAATCGAACACTATTCATTCGGAAATTCCGAACTCCGATTTACGTGCCGAAACCAGCGTTTCTAGGGTTTACCCCGTGTTTCGGACACAATGAAACAGGTTTCGAAAGCTAATTCGGACATCTGTGCGAGTTATGGCTACAAACGTTCAATTTAAATTAAACCGATTTAAATCGATTTCTAGGCGTTTTAATTTGTACCGGACAAACGGTAAATCCAATTGACTTGAAATTTGAAACCTTACAATAATATCACATTACGGATCCGGTGAAACTGGTTTCGTCGAAATCCGAGGCTTTTTGAAAAATGGCTATTTTAACTCGCCAAATTAAAATTAAAAATAATTCGATGCGTTTCGAGCTGCTACGATCAAACGGTAACTCCGATTGACACGAAAATTGAAATCCGGTAATAACTAACTATTACGGATCCAATGGAACTGGTTTCGTTCAATTCTGAGACTGTTCAAAAATTGACTATTTTACAGTCGATTATTAAATATTAAAATATTCAATTTTCACAAATTAACTTCTAAATCGATTTTAAAAGTTCTAAAATATCATTCTAACTCCAACATGATAAAATAAAATTTTACAAATCATTTTCAATCATATTTAACTCGATTTTCAATTATTTCTATAATTTAACATATTAAGTTATCGATTTAGTTATCCAATTAAATCCAATAATTCAAATTAAATTTTATTTGACTTATAAATTCACTTATTAATATTTAAAATTAATTAAATATTCAAATTTTAATAATTAAAAATTCTGGGTCGTTACAATCTTCCCCACTTAAAAGAATTTCGTCCTCGAAATTAACAAGTAAGAAAAGTTACAGAATTTATTAATTTTCCAAAATTTCATAGTTAAACTTCTTATAATAACTTTACTAAGTTTTCAAATCATACTTAGTTATCTTTTCAAAAACAATTACTATTGTTTTACTTCCAATTCAAAATCAAAGTTAAAGTTTTCAAAATTTTCCAATTTTCTCAAATTTTTCTAACGCCTTAAATTTCCGGAAAAATTCGCCATAGTCTCCTTTGCGCGGCTCGATCCGAAAAAAAAATGACAGTATATATATCACAAATATACATCTCATCAAGTAATGAGGCATCCCGAAGGGAAAAAAGTATAAAAGTACGGTATGTAATCCGAGATATGTACCTTATATTTTATTAGCGAGCATATACGGCTAATATAGCGCGAAAGCGAGCTCCAAATGCGAAGCAAACGCGATCTGCACCTACTAAACACTCAACAAACAACATGAGAACATGCATATATGAAAATAATCTCAATATACAACATATATTAACATAACAACTATATAATATACCAAATGCAACTAAAGCAACAAATGAAACCATCAACCAACTATCATCCATAACCAAATCAATATTCATTCATATTCTCATTAATATTCAATGAAATGGTTTTTCAACTCAAATCATATTTGATTTATTAACAGTGGATGTTTTTACTAACATTCATTTTCAATTAGTTCATATTCACTAATTCATATTCAAGTTGGTTCACTTCCAATTCAAATTCAATTCTATTTAAGTTTCACTTAACTTCCAATTGAATTTCAATTACTTTAGCTTCCAATTTTATTAAATCAATTTCATTAACACTTAATGAATTATATACAATCAATCAACTAACAACCATATAACAACCAATGTATATTAATTACAACCAAATTCCTTTGCTTACAATTGGTTTAATTAATTGATTTTTATTCAACTTCCAATAACATTAGATTTTAATGAATTAACACTTATACTCATCATTTCATATCAATTATTCACATTCAATTGATTAACATTCAATCCTGTCATTCAATTCAATTACAACAGTTGAATTTCATTTACATAACTCAAGTTCATATCCATCACTTAATTTTATTAATTTACTTTGATACTAATATCAACTTCATTCCATATCACTTAAGTTATATTTTATTTTATAAACATCACTTGGTTTTACTTAACTTAAATTCCATTTATAAATCAATTCAGCTTCCAATTCTAAGTAAATTTTCCATTTAACTTTAAATTCATTTTTATTTTACAACTCACATTCATAAATATATTCATATAGTTTCACTTCTTATATATAAGTTTATTTCATAATTGTAAATTACTTTAGTTATAATCCAATTCTTATAATTCTTTTGCTTATACAATTATTCTTTTATTTAGATTATTCAAACAACAAAACAATCAACTTATTTTCACTTTAATAATTCTGAAAATTATTTCTTTATACATAAAATATACTTAAGGTAAAAATTATTTCATTTACCCAATTTAAAACAATACTGTGTCGAATTGTTCTATTCAAGTGTTTAGAAACTCCTTCGGCATAGTCTTGCGGACCACGCTGACGAAAGTTCATATGCCACTCAATAAACCAATCATCACAATATAAAACAAATTTTATATTCACTAACAAATACGCTCTCATAGCTATTATTACACTCAACTCATTCTAGAGTACTGCTGACTCTATCTCTAATGAGTAATACCCAACAGAACCATGGTTGTCGCTTAACCATAAGCTCTGATACCAACTGTAACGTTTTCGATTTTTCGTTGCCGAAAAACCGAATAGTTAGGGTTTTTAAAAAGAATTTAAGAAAAGCAAAAAAAAAGAAAAAGAGAGAAGAGGATATAAGAATAGATAAGGTAGAAAAGATAGAGATAGAATTTTTTTTTTTAATATAAGAAAAGAAAATAGAGAACATAGAGGGAAAAGAAATCAACAGAACAACAACAGAATCTCACAATTCGCAGCGAAACAACATATAATGATAAATGAATAATCTTTAAACAAAGAACTATATCAGTTATTACATTTTATACATTACATTTCATTACATCAGAGTGTACAACAACAACAACATCAAACAGTGCAGCGGAAAAAGAAATACTATATAGCTAGTAATACGCCATGCCATCCAGCTTGCCTCCAGCAACTCTAGAATATCCAGAATATCCTGATAAACCTAACTCTTAACTGCCCGTGTGGAAATTGGTGGGCACCCAGAGTTTAGGAAGGAAAACAATAAACTCCGAGTCAGTCATGTGACTGGTGTGAGAACTCAAAACAGTTTATTTATCTTAAAATCAAAATAGAGGAATATTTTTAAAGTCAATTCGCAATGCTTTTAAAAATGAGACTACCATAAGGCCTCCCGCACACACACACATGCAAACGCAGAATCGGAGGAGATTTCTCCTTATGATAGTCAAAGATGCTTGATACGCATTAAAAAGAACGTTTGATATTATTATTAGTGCATAGTGTAGGAAAAATTCATTTCGAAAGTAGAGTATAAATCTTAGCCAACATACGACCATTATCGTATGCCTACTATACTACCATCCAAACAGTGTTGCGACACCATAAGTGAATGATAGGTTCTACAACTAAAACCGTACAAGATCGTATTGTTTCTTTGGATTTCCAACGAATGATCAGGCCAAGGAACTTCCCATTGCCACATGAGAATGCCTCTGGATGGACATCCCCGAGAACCAAACCGGATCTCTACCAACACAAGGCCGGGTTACCCCTAACTGAGTAACAACTGACCGAATATGCCATCCCCCGGTCCTTTGGGACCTTTATCCGAGAGCTCTCTAATCAATTCTGTAACGACCCAGAATTTTTATTTATTAAAATTTGAATATTTAATTTATTTTAAATATTAATAAGTGAATTTATAAGTCAAATAAATTTTTATTTGAATTATTGGATTTAATTGAATTATTAAATCGATAATTTAATACGTTAAATTATGGAAATAATTGAAAATTGAGTTAAATATGATTGAAAATGATTCGTAAAATTTTATTTTATCATATGGAAGTTAGAATGATATTTTAGTACTTTTAAAATCGAATTAAAAGTTAATTTGTGAAAATTGAATATTTTAATATTTAAATCGACTAGTGAAAATAGTCAATTTTTGAACAGTCTCAGAATTGAACGAAACCAGTTCCATTGGATCCGTAATAGTTAGTTATTACCGGATTTCAAATTTCGTGTTAATCAGAGCTATCGTTTGATCGTGGCAGCTCGAAACGCATCGAATTATTTTTAATTTTAATTTGACGAGTGAAAATAGCCATTTTTCAAAAAGTCTCGGATTTCGACGAAACCAGTTTCATCGGATCCGTAATGTGATATTATTGTATGGTTTCAAATTTCAAGTCAATTGGATTTACCGTTTGTCCTGTACAAATTAAAACGCCTAGAAAATCGCTTAAATCGGTTTAATTCAAATTGAGCGTTTATAGCCATAACTCGCACAGATGTCCGAATTAGCTTTTGAAACCTGTTCCATTGTGTCCGAAACGCGGGATAAACCCTAGGAACGTCAGTTACGGCGCGTAAATCGGAGTTCGGAATTTCCGGGATGAATAGTGTTTCGTCGGTTCCTTATAAATAGCCCACTATCTCAAAAATTTATAAAAAAATATATACAAAACCCTAGTTTTGAACTGCAGCCGCCACCCTATGTATGAACGGCCAGAAACTCATGAACTTCCTCCCTCCAAATCTCCAAATCCGTCGACAATTAGCAAGAATGTTCAACTACAAAGTGATAGAGCACAACACGAACTAGAGATCCAACGGTTATGATCGAATTTGGAGCGACGATGGAGGAGAAAAGGGGGCCGTTCTCTTCAGGCCTACGCACGAAATTCGAGGCTCTACAGGTGGCCGAGCTTCAGGTGGGGGATGGTGGTGGTAGCTCTCGCGAAGAGCTTCGATTTGCAAGTGGTTTGATCGAATTTCGTCGAGTGTAGCGAGAGCAAATCGAAACCCTAGTATGGATGGAGTGGGTTCAAGGTTGCGGCCTAATTTCCTGTAGAAGAACGTGAAGAGGAGAGAAAGGGTGGACGGCCTGATGGAGAGGAGCATGGATCTGAGGGTTGAGAATGGTTGTGGTTTGAAAATAATTATTTATGTTGTAATAGTTATATATAAATCGTGTACAAACTTCAATAATTCATAACTTTTTCATACGAGGTCGAAAACGCGCGAAACCAGTTGCGTTGGAATCGTATGGACGAGCACTACGCGATGGAGTTGGTTTGGAGTCATTTGGAGTTAGTGAGAATTTTGGGTAAAATTAAACGTCCGTTTAATTTTATTCGAAATAAATCGCTAAAACGGAATTTAAAACCAAGGTGAGAACTTCTCACTCAATCGAATCAGTTTCGGTTTTATTTTAAATAGTTAGATTTAAAATATTTGAATGCATGTTTGAATGTTGATTGATATCTATTGATTGTTAAAATAGACATTATACGCCGTTAGTAAGCGGATGTTATTTATTAAGAACATATACCGCGAATATTTCATAAACAGTGAAATTGGTATTATATATAATAGCAATATATATATATTGGCATATGTATATATTGGAGTTATTGATTTCCCGCATTTTTTGTTTAGCGGATGAGACCTTATTACGCCGTTATTAAGCGGATAATATTTAATAAGAACATATACCGCGATAATTTCGTACTGGAGCGAAATTGGTATTGTGCTAATGTTTTTGGATGCAGGAAAACAGATTGGAGGGATCCAACTGGATTCCTCAACAGTATTTATTTAATTTCAGATATTTTGATATTTGATTGACTATCATATACAATATATGATATCGTTGTTGTCGTGATTGACTATTTGGTGTGTAGCATCATTGGACCGAATTTGGAATTTTAAAATGATTTCAAAGTGATTTTTGAAAGTATACGTTTATAAAAATAATTTTTTGGAATTTGATCCATTTTAAATAAATAAACGTTATAATTTTTAATGTTATAAAAATTATGATTTTTGAGAAATATAGTTAAAAACTGATTTTTGAGAATATGATGCTATTGAGTTTATAAAATAGTTTAATCGAGATATTTTAGAATTTTTGTGAAAAGTTTAAATATAGGATTTATAAAATTTAATTATTTTATAAATCAAAATGGTGGAATAATAAAGGAGATTAAAGAAGTTTTAAAAGAATAATATAAATTGAATTATATTAAGAGATTTATAAATGGATATTTATAAATTGAAATATTGAAATTATAAAACGAGTTTTTATAAGTGTTTGAATGAAGTGAAAATGAATTTCATAAATAAATAAAATTTATAGAATTTTATACGGTGAAGTTATAAATGGAATTTTATAAGCAGTAGGTTTATAAAATTTATTAAGTTATTAAAATAATGATTTTGGATAAATGAATGAATCTTATAAGTCATAAGATTTATAATTTGGGAAGTTAAAAAGAACGATTTTGTAAAATAATCATTTTATAAGTATTTAACTTATAATATGAACTTTTAGTTTATAATTAAGTTATAAACTGGAATAGGTTAATAAAGGAATTTATAAGAAGGAAGTTTTTATAAATAAATAGAAATGGAATTTATAAACGTTGTTTTATAAATTTGCAAATGATTTATTTTGACAAGAAAATTTGTTGAAACCTATAAATGGAGTTATATTCACATTTTTGAATAGTGAATAATCCTTTGAATTAAAATGAATAAAAGGATGAAATTTGTTAACAAAGTATATTCACGTTTTTGAATAGTGAATAACACGTTAAAGAAATTGTTTTGGATTTGGATGTTTTAAATAGAATTAAAACGATCTAACGATGTTTTAAATGTGTTGAGATTCGAAACCATAGATTTCAACATTTATTGTTGAAATAGACGTTTTCGAGAAATAGAAGGAGATGATGGACTATAACACTGTTGTTATAGTAAATGATTTCCGAAAGGAAATGTTTTGTATAGTATTGGGATTTATATATCTATTTTAAATTTCGAATCCCTATACTAGTGATTTTGGGACGTCGTAACGATGTTTTACGCAACATTCGTTTTGGCCCAAATAAATATGTTTAAGAGAATGATTTCCTTAAAGAATGAAATATATACTTAATTTCGATTTAAGTATATTGAATATTTTCTAAGTGTTGAAAATAAATAAAATTTGTGAATTACTTATAAATAAGTAAGTATGGAAATGTTTTCCAATATAAAGTGAATATCTTAAGAATTTATCTTTTTGAAGATAAATTGAAATGAATGATCGAAATCGAATATTCATAGATATTTTGGATTATAAATTCACTAAGGAATTTATAAATGAAAGGGGAAACTTGTTTAAAAGTAAATATTGATTTATTTTTGAAGTGTGAAATATATCTTGTAAAGATATTTTGGAAAATAAATAATTTGGAAAATTATTTGGAATCTGGTGATGTGTGCATATCCAGTGATAGTTCAATAACCGACTATCAATATTTCCCTTTGAATGGGTAATTGATGTGAATTGTTTGAATGTGAATGCCACACTTATTTTTAAATAAGCGCTCACTATTCGGGTTAACCGGGAAAGGACCATGGGGTCGTATAACCCATTCCGAATATGTGATACGTCGTTGTGAATTGCATTGAAGATCGGTGTTGAAGACCCGGTATTTGCGAGAGCGATAGGATGACCTGTTGATTTACTCTGCACCGAGTAGCTACGGTATTGAGTTCTCCATATGTGATGGTGAATCCGATCAGGATTGTGAATATCCGGATTGCAAGGACTTCTTTGTAAGTGCCTTCGGTTTTGTTCGATCCCGGAACAGACTTGTATGGATTGTATGTCTGACATTACAAGTTGAGATATAAAGCCGATTTCTTTCAAATATATTTCTGTTGGTGGCGAAGAATTTATTCTTTTAGCTTAACACCCTTCTCTGAGACGTACGAGCTCAGAGGTTATGTAGTTGAAGTTATCAGCGATATATTCCCAATTTGGTAATGTGACATGCTGAGTGATGCTGAAATGATCATTGTGTTGATTATTGTGATAGGATCGTTTATTTGATCGTCTATCCTGGTGATCATTGTGTTGATCATTTGTTGACCCAAAGCATGGCTTTTGTATAAAGTATGTTTTTGTGGACGTGACTTCGTCGAACCTCACACCCCGGAAATGGTCAAAACAGGAAAGATGCGGCAAGGTTATGAGGGGTAGCACCCTTTAGGGTATGTACATTTCCTTCTGAATAGAGGTGGTATCATGGTATGGAGCCCAGATATTTAACCTATGTGGTTACTACGAATTTATTACTTTGTGGTTGTTGGTTTTCGGGATCCCGTGAGAAAGGTCGTTTACGATCGGGGAATGGCGTGCTCGTGTCAGTAGTTACCCAGTTAGGGGTAACCCGGCCTTGTGTTGGTAGAGTTCCGGTTTGGTTCTCGGGGATGTCTTTCCAGAGGCATTCTCATGTGGCAATGGGAAGTTCCTTGGCCTGACCATTTGTTGGAAATCCGAAGAAACAATACGTGACTTGTACGGTTTTAGTTGTATAACCTGCTATGGAATGTGGCGGTAACCTGCTATTGAACATAGTTAGCTATAGTAGGCATAGTTCGGAATGTCTATGCTGGCTAAGATTTATATTCTACTTTCGAAATGAATTTTTCTCTACACTATGCACTAGTAATAATATCAAATGCTTCTTTTTAAATGCGTATCAAGCATCTTTGACTATCATAAGGAGAAATCTCCTCCGATTCTGCGTTTGCATGTGTGTGTGTGCGGGAGGCCTTATGGTAGTCTCATTTTTAAAAGCATTGCGAATTGAAATAAAAATATTCTTCTATTTTGATTTTAAAGATAAATAAACTGTTTTGAGTTCTCACACCAGTCACATGACTGACTTGGAGTTTATTGTTTTCCTTCCTAAACTCTGGGTGCCCACCAATTTCCACACGGGCAGTTAAGAGTTAAGGTATATCAGGATATTCTGGATATTCTGGAGTTGCTGGAGGCAAGCTGGATGGCATGGCATATTACTTATATAGTATTTCTTTTTCCGCTGCACTGTTTGTTGTATATTGTTGTACACTCTGATGATGATGTAATGTAATGTATAAAATGTAATAACTGATATAGTTCTTTGTTTAAAGATTATTCATTTATTATTATATGTTGTTCCGCTGCGAATTGTGAGATTCTGTTGTTCTATTTTGTTCTATTCTCTTTCCATTCTAATCGTCCTATTTTCTTCTGTTTTTCTTTTTCCTCTATTCTCTTTTTCTTCTATTTCTTCTATTTTAAAATTTTCTATCTTCTGTCTTCTCTCCTCCCTAATTTCTTTTCTTCCCTTTTCTTTTCTTAAATTCTTTTTCTTAAAACCCATAACTATTCGGTTTTTCGGCAACGAAAATCCCCGTACGTTACATTTGGTATCAGAGCTTATGGTTAAGCGACAACCATGGTTCTGTTGGGTATTATTCATTAGAGATAGAGTCAGTAGTACTCTAGAATGAATTTGAGTGTAATAATAGCTATGAGAGCGTATTTGATAGTGAAAATATAAAATTGTTTTATATTGTGATGATTGGTTTATTGAGTGGCATATGAACCTTCCTCAGCGTGGTCTCGACAACTATGCCGAAGGGGTTTCTAAACACTTGAATAGAACAATTCGACATAATATTGTTTTAAATTGGGTAAATGGAATAATTTTGCCTTGATTATATTTTATATATAAAGAAATAATTTTTCAGAATTATTAAAGTGTATATAAGTTGATTGTTTAGTTGTTTGAATAATCTAAACAAAAGAATAATTGTATAAAAAAAGAATTATAAGAATTAAATTATAATTAAATGTGATTTACAATTGTGAAATAAACTTATATATATATAAGAAGTGAAATTATATGAATATGAGTTTGTGAATAAAAATGAATTTTTAAAGTTAAATGGAAGTATAACTTAAGAGATGTTGAATGAAGTTGATATGAGTATCAAACTAAATTAATAAAGTTAAGTGATAAATGTGAACTTAAGTTATGTGAATGAAATTCAACTGTTGTAATTGAATTGAATGACAGGATTGAATATTAATAAATTAAATGTGAATAATTGATATGAAATAATGAATGTAAGTATTAATTCATTAAAATCTAATGTTATTAGAAAGTTGAATAATTGAATGAAAATCAATTAATTAAACCAATTGATAAGCAAAGTAATTTGGTTGTAATTATATATACATTGGTTGTTATATGATTGTTAGTTGATTGTATATAATTCATTAAGTGTTAATGAAACTGAAAGCTATATAATTGAATTCAAATTAAAGGTAAATAAATTTGAATGGAATTGGATTTGATTTGGAAGTGAACCAACTTGAATATGAATTAGTGAATATAAACTAATTGAAAATAAATGTTAGAAACATCCACTGTATATGAATCAAATGTGATTAAATTGAAAACCTATTTCATTGAATATTAAGAGAATATGAATGAATATGAATTTGTTGGATGATAGTTGGTTGATGGTTGAAAATATTGCTATTGAATGCATTGCTATGTTGACATATATAGTTAGTATGTTGCTATATGTTATATATTGATACTATTATCTATATGCATGATTCTCATGTTGTTTTTTGAGTAAATAGTAGGTGCGGATCGCGTTTGCTTCGCATTTGGAGCTCGCTTTTGCGCTATATTAGCCGTATATGCTAGCTAATAAAATATAAGGTACATATCTCGGATTAAATATCGTACTTTTACACTTTTTTCCCTTCGGGATGCCTCATTACTTGATGAGATGTATATTTGTGATATATATACTGTCATTTTTTTTTCGGATCGAGCCGCGCAAAGGAGACTATGACGAATTTTTCCGAAAATTTAAGGCGTTAGAAAAAATTGAAATTTTTTGAAAACTTAAACTTTGATTTTGGAATTGAAAGTTAAATGATATAGTTTGTTTTTGAAAAGATAACTAAGTAAGACTTGAAAACTTAGTAAAGTATTATAAGAAGTTTAACTATGAATTTTGGAAAATTAATAAATTCTATAACTTTCTTACTTGTTAATTTCGGGACGAAATTCTTTTAAGTGGGGAAGATTGTAACGACCCAGAATTTTTATTTATTAAAATTTGAATATTTAATTTATTTTAAATAGTAATAAGTGAATTTATAAGTCAAATAAATTTTTATTTGAATTATTGGATTTAATTGAATTATTAAATCGATAATTTAATACGTTAAATTATGGAAATAATTGAAAATTGAGTTAAATATGATTGAAAATGATTCGTAAAATTTAATTTTATCATATGGAAGTTAGAATGATATTTTAGAACTTTTAAAATCGAATTAAAAGTTAATTTGTGAAAATTGAATATTTTAATATTTAAATCGACTAGTGAAAATAGTCAATTTTTGAACAGTCTCAGAATTGAACGAAACCAGTTCCATTGGATCCGTAATAGTTAGTTATTACCGGATTTCAAATTTCGTGTCAATCGGAGCTATCGTTTGATCGTGGCAGCTCGAAACGCATCGAATTATTTTTAATTTTAATTTGACGAGTGAAAATAGCCATTTTTCAAAAGGTCTCGGATTTCGACGAAACCAGTTTCATTGGATCCGTAATGTGATATTATTGTATGGTTTCAAATTTCAAGTCAATTGGATTTACCGTTTGTCCTGTACAAATTAAAACGCCTAGAAAATCGCTTAAATCGGTTTAATTCAAATTGAGCGTTTATAGCCATAACTCGCACAGATGTCCGAATTAGCTTTCGAAACCTGTTCCATTGTGTCCGAAACGCGGGATAAACCCTAGGAACGTCAGTTACGGCGCGTAAATCGGAGTTCGGAATTTCCGGGATGAATAGTGTTTCGTCGGTTCCTTATAAATAGCCCACTATCTCAAAAATTTATAAAAAATATATATACAAAACCCTAGTTTTGAACTGCAGCCGCCACCCTATGTATTAACGGCCAGAAACTCATGAACTTCCTCCCTCCAAATCTCCAAATCCGTCGACAATTAGCAAGAATGTTCAACTACAAAGTGATAGAGCACAACACGAACTAGAGATCCAACGGTTATGATCGAATTTGGAGCGACGATGGAGGAGAAAAGGGGGCCGTTCTCTTCAGGCCTGCGCACGAAATTCGAGGCTCTACAGGTGGCCGAGCTTCAGGTGGGGGATGGTGGTGGTAGCTCTCGCAAAGAGCTTCGATTTGCAAGTGGTTTGATCGAATTTCGTCGAGTGTAGCGAGAGCAAATCGAAACCCTAGTATGGATGGAGTGGGTTCAAGGTTGCGGCCTAATTTCCTGTAGAAGAACGTGAAGAGGAGAGAAAGGGTGGACGGCCTGATGGAGAGGAGCATGGATCTGAGGGTTGAGAATGGTTGTGGTTTGAAAATAATTATTTATGTTGTAATAGTTATATATAAATCGTGTACAAACTTCAATAATTCATAACTTTTTCATACGAGGTCGAAAACGCGCGAAACCAGTAGCGTTGGAATCGTATGGACGAGCACTACGCGATGAAGTTGGTTTGGAGTCGTTTGGAGTTAGTGAGAATTTTGGGTAAAATTAAACGTCCGTTTAATTTTATTCGAAATAAATCGCTAAAACGGAATTTAAAACCAAGGTGAGAACTTCTCACTCAATCGAATCAGTTTCGATTTTATTTTAAATAGTTAGATTTAAAATATTTGAATGCATGTTTGAATGTTGATTGATATCTATTGATTGTTAAAATAGACATTATACACCGTTAGTAAGCGGATGTTATTTATTAAGAACATATACCGCGAATATTTCATAAACAGCGAAATTGGTATTATATATAATAGCAATATATATATATTGGCATATGTATATATTGGAGTTATTGATTTCCCGCATTTTTTGTTTAGCGGATGAGACCTTATTACGCCGTTATTAAGCGGATAATATTTAATAAGAACATATACCGCGATAATTTCGTACTGGAGCGAAATTGGTATTGTGCTAATGTTTTTGGATGCAGGAAAACAGGTTGGAGGGATCCAACTGGATTCCTCAACAGTATTTATTTAATTTCAGATATTTTGATATTTGATTGACTATCATATACAATATATGATATCGTTGTTGTCGTGATTGACTATTTGGTGTGTAGCATCATTGGACCGAATTTGGAATTTTAAAATGATTTCAAAGTGATTTTTGAAAGTATACGTTTATAAAAATAATTTTTTGGAATTTGATCCATTTTAAATAAATAAACGTTATAATTTTTAATGTTATAAAAATTATGATTTTTGAGAAATATAGTTAAAAACTGATTTTTGAGAATATGATGCTATTGAGTTTATAAAATAGTTTAATCGAGATATTTTAGAATTTTTGTGAAAAGTTTAAATATAGGATTTATAAAATTTAATTATTTTGTAAATCAAAATGGTGAAATAATAAAGGAGATTAAAGAAGTTTTAAAAGAATAATATAAATTGAATTATATTAAGAGATTTATAAATGGATATTTATAAATTGAAATATTGAAATTATAAAACGAGTTTTTATAAGTGTTTGAATGAAGTGAAAATGAATTTCATAAATAAATGAAATTTATAGAATTTTATACGGTGAAGTTATAAATGGAATTTTATAAGCAGTAGGTTTATAAAATTTATTAAGTTATTAAAATAATGATTTTGGATAAATGAATGAATCTTATAAGTCATAAGATTTATAATTTGGGAAGTTAAAAAGAACGATTTTGTAAAATAATCGTTTTATAAGTATTTAACTTATAATATGAACTTTTAGTTTATAATTAAGTTATAAACTGGAATAGGTTAATAAAGGAATTTATAAGAAGGAAGTTTTTATAAATAAATAGAAATGGAATTTATAAACGTTGTTTTATAAATTTGCAAATGATTTATTTTGACAAGAAAATTTGTTGAAACCTATAAATGGAGTTATATTCACATTTTTGAATAGTGAATAATCCTTTGAATTAAAATGAATAAAAGGATGAAATTTGTTAACAAAGTATATTCACGTTTTTGAATAGTGAATAACACGTTAAAGAAATTGTTTTGGATTTGGATGTTTTAAATAGAATTAAAACGATCTAACGATGTTTTAAATGTGTTGAGATTCGAAACCATAGATTTCAACATTTATTGTTGAAATAGACGTTTTCGAGAAATAGAAGGAGATGATGGACTATAACACTGTTGTTATAGTAAATGATTTCCGAAAGGAAATGTTTTGTATAGTATTGGGATTTATATATCTATTTTAAATTTCGAATCCCTATACTAGTGATTTTGGGACGTCGTAACGATGTTTTACGCAACATTCGTTTTGGCCCAAATAAATATGTTTAAGAGAATGATTTCCTTAAAGAATGAAATATATACTTAATTTCGATTTAAGTATATTGAATATTTTCTAAGTGTTGAAAATAAATAAAATTTGTGAATTACTTATAAATAAGTAAGTATGGAAATGTTTTCCAATATAAAGTGAATATCTTAAGAATTTATCTTTTTGAAGATAAATTGAAATGAATGATCGAAATCGAATATTCATAGATATTTTGGATTATAAATTCACTAAGGAATTTATAAATGAAAGGGGAAACTTGTTTAAAAGTAAATATTGATTTATTTTTGAAGTGTGAAATAATATATCTTGTAAAGATATTTTGGAAAATAAATAATTTGGAAAATTATTTGGAATCTGGTGATGTGTGCATATCCAGTGATAGTTCAATAACCGACTATCAATATTTCCCTTTGAATGGGTAATTGATGTGAATTGTTTGAATGTGAATGCCACACTTATTTTTAAATAAGCGCTCACTATTCGGGTTAACCGGGAAAGGACCATGGGGTCGTATAACCCATTCCGAATATGTGATACGTCGTTGTGAATTGCATTGAAGATCGGTGTTGAAGACCCGGTATTTGCGAGAGCGATAGGATGACCTGTTGATTTACTCTGCACCGAGTAGCTACGGTATTGAGTTCTCCATATGTGATGGTGAATCCGATCAGGATTGTGAATATCCGGATTGCAAGGACTTCTTTGTAAGTGCCTTCGGTTTTGTTCGATCCCGGAACAGACTTGTATGGATTGTATGTCTGACATTACAAGTTGAGATATAAAGCCGATTTTTTTCAAATATATTTCTGTTGGTGGCGAAGAATTTATTCTTTTAGCTTAACACCCTTCTCTGAGACGTACGAGCTCAGAGGTTATGTAGTTGAAGTTATCAGCGATATATTCCCAATTTGGTAATGTGACAGGCTGAGTGATGCTGAAATGATCATTGTGTTGATTATTGTGATAGGATCGTTTATTTGATCGTCTATCCTGGTGATCATTGTGTTGATCATTTGTTGACCCAAAGCATGGCTTTTGTATAAAGTATGTTTTTGTGGACGTGACTTCGTCGAACCTCACACCCCGGAAATGGTCAAAACAGGAAAGATGCGGCAAGGTTATGAGGGGTAGCACCCTTTAGGGTATGTACATTTCCTTCTGAATAGAGGTGGTATCATGGTACGGAGCCCAGATATTTAATCTATGCGGTTACTACGAATTTATTACTTTGTGGTTGTTGGTTTTCGAGATCCCGTGAGAAAGGTCGTTTACGATCGGGGAATGGCGTGCTCGTGTCAGTAGTTACCCAGTTAGGGGTAACCCGGCCTTGTGTTGGCAGAGTTCCGGTTTGGTTCTCGGGGATGTCTTTCCAGAGGCATTCTCATGTGGCAATGGGAAGTTCCTTGGCCTGACCATTTGTTGGAAATCCAAAGAAACAATACGTGACTTGTACGGTTTTAGTTGTATAACCTGCTATGGAATGTGGCGGTAACCTGCTATTGAACATAGTTAGCTATAGTAGGCATAGTTCGGAATGTCTATGCTGGCTAAGATTTATATTCTACTTTCGAAATGAATTTTTCTCTACACTATGCACTAGTAATAATATCAAATGCTTCTTTTTAAATGCGTATCAAGCATCTTTGACTATCATAAGGAGAAATCTCCTCCGATTCTGCGTTTGCATGTGTGTGTGTGCGGGAGGCCTTATGGTAGTCTCATTTTTAAAAGCATTGCGAATTGAAATAAAAATATTCTTCTATTTTGATTTTAAAGATAAATAAACTGTTTTGAGTTCTCACACCAGTCACATGACTGACTTGGAGTTTATTGTTTTCCTTCCTAAACTCTGGGTGCCCACCAATTTCCACACGGGCAGTTAAGAGTTAAGGTATATCAGGATATTCTGGATATTCTGGAGTTGCTGGAGGCAAGCTGGATGGCATGGCATATTACTTATATAGTATTTCTTTTTCCGCTGCACTGTTTGTTGTATATTGTTGTACACTCTGATGATGATGTAATGTAATGTATAAAATGTAATAACTGATATAGTTCTTTGTTTAAAGATTATTCATTTATTATTATATGTTGTTCCGCTGCGAATTGTGAGATTCTGTTGTTCTATTTTGTTCTATTCTCTTTCCATTCTAATCGTCCTATTTTCTTCTGTTTTTCTTTTTCCTCTATTCTCTTTTTCTTCTATTTCTTCTATTTTAAAATTTTCTATCTTCTGTCTTCTCTCCTCCCTAATTTCTTTTCTTCCCTTTTCTTTTCTTAAATTCTTTTTCTTAAAACCCATAACTATTCGGTTTTTCGGCAACGAAAATCCGCGTACGTTACATTTGGTATCAGAGCTTATGGTTAAGCGACAACCATGGTTCTGTTGGGTATTATTCATTAGAGATAGAGTCAGTAGTACTCTAGAATGAATTTGAGTGTAATAATAGCTATGAGAGCGTATTTGATAGTGAAAATATAAAATTGTTTTATATTGTGATGATTGGTTTATTGAGTGGCATAAGAACCTTCCTCAGCGTGGTCTCGACAACTATGGCGAAGGGGTTTCTAAACACTTGAATAGAACAATTCGACATAATATTGTTTTAAATTGGGTAAATGGAATAATTTTGCCTTGATTATATTTTATATATAAAGAAATAATTTTTCAGAATTATTAAAGTGTATATAAGTTGATTGTTTAGTTGTTTGAATAATCTAAACAAAAGAATAATTGTATAAAAAAAAGAATTATAAGAATTAAATTATAATTAAATGTGATTTACAATTGTGAAATAAACTTATATATATATAAGAAGTGAAATTATATGAATATGAGTTTGTGAATAAAAATGAATTTTTAAAGTTAAATGGAAGTATAACTTAAGAGATGTTGAATGAAGTTGATATGAGTATCAAACTAAATTAATAAAGTTAAGTGATAAATGTGAACTTAAGTTATGTGAATGAAATTCAACTGTTGTAATTGAATTGAATGACAGGATTGAATATTAATAAATTAAATGTGAATAATTGATATGAAATAATGAATGTAAGTATTAATTCATTAAAATCTAATGTTATTAGAAAGTTGAATAATTGAATGAAAATCAATTAATTAAACCAATTGATAAGCAAAGTAATTTGGTTGTAATTATATATACATTGGTTGTTATATGATTGTTAGTTGATTGTATATAATTCATTAAGTGTTAATGAAACTGAAAGCTATATAATTGAATTCAAATTAAAGGTAAATAAATTTGAATGGAATTGGATTTGATTTGGAAGTGAACCAACTTGAATATGAATTAGTGAATATAAACTAATTGAAAATAAATGTTAGAAACATCCACTGTATATGAATCAAATGTGATTAAATTGAAAACCTATTTCATTGAATATTAAGAGAATATGAATGAATATGAATTTGTTGGATGATAGTTGGTTGATGGTTGAAAATATTGCTATTGAATGCATTGCTATGTTGACATATATAGTTAGTATGTTGCTATATGTTATATATTGATACTATTATCTATATGCATGATTCTCATGTTGTTTTTTGAGTAAATAGTAGGTGCGGATCGCGTTTGCTTCGCATTTGGAGCTCGCTTTTGCGCTATATTAGCCGTATATGCTAGCTAATAAAATATAAGGTACATATCTCGGATTAAATATCGTACTTTTACACTTTTTTCCCTTCGGGATGCCTCATTACTTGATGAGATGTATATTTGTGATATATATACTGTCATTTTTTTTTCGGATCGAGCCGCGCAAAGGAGACTATGACGAATTTTTCCGAAAATTTAAGGCGTTAGAAAAAATTGAAATTTTTTGAAAACTTAAACTTTGATTTTGGAATTGAAAGTTAAATGATATAGTTTGTTTTTGAAAAGATAACTAAGTAAGACTTGAAAACTTAGTAAAGTATTATAAGAAGTTTAACTATGAATTTTGGAAAATTAATAAATTCTATAACTTTCTTACTTGTTAATTTCGGGACGAAATTCTTTTAAGTGGGGAAGATTGTAACGACCCAGAATTTTTATTTATTAAAATTTGAATATTTAATTTATTTTAAATAGTAATAAGTGAATTTATAAGTCAAATAAATTTTTATTTGAATTATTGGATTTAATTGAATTATTAAATCGATAATTTAATACGTTAAATTATGGAAATAATTGAAAATTGAGTTAAATATGATTGAAAATGATTCGTAAAATTTAATTTTATCATATGGAAGTTAGAATGATATTTTAGAACTTTTAAAATCGACTTAAAAGTTAATTTGTGAAAATTGAATATTTTAATATTTAAATCGACTAGTGAAAATAGTCAATTTTTGAACAGTCTCAGAATTGAACGAAACCAGTTCCATTGGATCCGTAATAGTTAGTTATTACCGGATTTCAAATTTCGTGTCAATCGGAGCTATCGTTTGATCGTGGCAGCTCGAAACGCATCGAATTATTTTTAATTTTAATTTGACGAGTGAAAATAGCCATTTTTCAAAAGGTCTCGGATTTCGACGAAACCAATTTCATCGGATCCGTAATGTGATATTATTGTATGGTTTCAAATTTCAAGTCAATTGGATTTACCGTTTGTCCTGTACAAATTAAAACGCCTAGAAAATCGCTTAAATCGGTTTAATTCAAATTGAGCGTTTATAGCCATAACTCGCACAGATGTCCGAATTAGCTTTCGAAACCTGTTCCATTGTGTCCGAAACGCGGGATAAACCCTAGGAACGTCAGTTACGGCGCGTAAATCGGAGTTCGGAATTTCCGGGATGAATAGTGTTTCGTCGGTTCCTTATAAATAGCCCACTATCTCAAAAATTTATAAAAAAAATATACAAAACCCTAGTTTTGAACTGCAGCCGCCACCCTATGTATGAACGGCCAGAAACTCATGAACTTCCTCCCTCCAAATCTCCAAATCCGTCGACAATTAGCAAGAATGTTCAACTACAAAGTGATAGAGCACAACACGAACTAGAGATCCAACGGTTATGATCGAATTTGGAGCGACGATGGAGGAGAAAAGGGGGCCGTTCTCTTCAGGCCTGCGCACGAAATTCGAGGCTCTACAGGTGGCCGAGCTTCAGGTGGGGGATGGTGGTGGTAGCTCTCGCGAAGAGCTTCGATTTGCAAGTGGTTTGATCGAATTTCGTCGAGTGTAGCGAGAGCAAATCGAAACCCTAGTATGGATGGAGTGGGTTCAAGGTTGCGGCCTAATTTCCTGTAGAAGAACGTGAAGAGGAGAGAAAGGGTGGACGGCCTGATGGAGAGGAGCATGGATCTGAGGGTTGAGAATGGTTGTGGTTTGAAAATAATTATTTATGTTGTAATAGTTATATATAAATCGTGTACAAACTTCAATAATTCATAACTTTTTCATACGAGGTCGAAAACGCGCGAAACCAGTTGCGTTGGAATCGTATGGACGAGCACTACGCGATGAAGTTGGTTTGGAGTCGTTTGGAGTTAGTGAGAATTTTGGGTAAAATTAAACGTCCGTTTAATTTTATTCGAAATAAATCGCTAAAACGGAATTTAAAACCAAGGTGAGAACTTCTCACTCAATCGAATCAGTTTCGATTTTATTTTAAATAGTTAGATTTAAAATATTTGAATGCATGTTTGAATGTTGATTGATATCTATTGATTGTTAAAATAGACATTATACACCGTTAGTAAGCGGATGTTATTTATTAAGAACATATACCGCGAATATTTCATAAACAGCGAAATTGGTATTATATATAATAGCAATATATATATATTGGCATATGTATATATTGGAGTTATTGATTTCCCGCATTTTTTGTTTAGCGGATGAGACCTTATTACGCCGTTATTAAGCGGATAATATTTAATAAGAACATATACCGCGATAATTTCGTACTGGAGCGAAATTGGTATTGTGCTAATGTTTTTGGATGCAGGAAAACAGGTTGGAGGGATCCAACTGGATTCCTCAACAGTATTTATTTAATTTCAGATATTTTGATATTTGATTGACTATCATATACAATATATGATATCGTTGTTGTCGTGATTGACTATTTGGTGTGTAGCATCATTGGACCGAATTTGGAATTTTAAAATGATTTCAAAGTGATTTTTGAAAGTATACGTTTATAAAAATAATTTTTTGGAATTTGATCCATTTTAAATAAATAAACGTTATAATTTTTAATGTTATAAAAATTATGATTTTTGAGAAATATAGTTAAAAACTGATTTTTGAGAATATGATGCTATTGAGTTTATAAAATAGTTTAATCGAGATATTTTAGAATTTTTGTGAAAAGTTTAAATATAGGATTTATAAAATTTAATTATTCTATAAATCAAAATGGTGAAATAATAAAGGAGATTAAAGAAGTTTTAAAAGAATAATATAAATTGAATTATATTAAGAGATTTATAAATGGATATTTATAAATTGAAATATTGAAATTATAAAACGAGTTTTTATAAGTGTTTGAATGAAGTGAAAATGAATTTCATAAATAAATGAAATTTATAGAATTTTATACGGTGAAGTTATAAATGGAATTTTATAAGCAGTAGGTTTATAAAATTTATTAAGTTATTAAAATAATGATTTTGGATAAATGAATGAATCTTATAAGTCATAAGATTTATAATTTGGGAAGTTAAAAAGAACGATTTTGTAAAATAATCGTTTTATAAGTATTTAACTTATAATATGAACTTTTAGTTTATAATTAAGTTATAAACTGGAATAGGTTAATAAAGGAATTTATAAGAAGGAAGTTTTTATAAATAAATAGAAATGGAATTTATAAACGTTGTTTTATAAATTTGCAAATGATTTATTTTGACAAGAAAATTTGTTGAAACCTATAAATGGAGTTATATTCACATTTTTGAATAGTGAATAATCCTTTGAATTAAAATGAATAAAAGGATGAAATTTGTTAACAAAGTATATTCACGTTTTTGAATAGTGAATAACACGTTAAAGAAATTGTTTTGGATTTGGATGTTTTAAATAGAATTAAAACGATCTAACGATGTTTTAAATGTGTTGAGATTCGAAACCATAGATTTCAACATTTATTGTTGAAATAGACGTTTTCGAGAAATAGAAGGAGATGATGGACTATAACACTGTTGTTATAGTAAATGATTTCCGAAAGGAAATGTTTTGTATAGTATTGGGATTTATATATCTATTTTAAATTTCGAATCCCTATACTAGTGATTTTGGGACGTCGTAACGATGTTTTACGCAACATTCGTTTTGGCCCAAATAAATATGTTTAAGAGAATGATTTCCTTAAATAATGAAATATATACTTAATTTCGATTTAAGTATATTGAATATTTTCTAAGTGTGGAAAATAAATAAAATTTGTGAATTACTTATAAATAAGTAAGTATGGAAATGTTTTCCAATATAAAGTGAATATCTTAAGAATTCATCTTTTTGAAGATAAATTGAAATGAATGATCGAAATCGAATATTCATAAATATTTTGGATTATAAATTCACTAAGGAATTTATAAATGAAAGGGGAAACTTGTTTAAAAGTAAATATTGATTTATTTTTGAAGTGTGAAATAATATATCTTGTTAAGATATTTTGGAAAATAAATAATTTGGAAAATTATTTGGAATCTGGTGATGTGTGCATATCCAGTGATAGTTCAATAACCGACTATCAATATTTCCCTTTGAATGGGTAATTGATGTGAATTGTTTGAATGTGAATGCCACACTTATTTTTAAATAAGCGCTCACTATTCGGGTTAACCGGGAAAGGACCATGGGGTCGTATAACCCATTCCGAATATGTGATACGTCGTTGTGAATTGCATTGAAGATCGGTGTTGAAGACCCGGTATTTGCGAGAGCGATAGGATGACCTGTCGATTTACTCTGCACCGAGTAGCTACGGTATTGAGTTCTCCATATGTGATGGTGAATCCGATTAGGATTGTGAATATCCGGATTGCAAGGACTTCTTTGTAAGTGCCTTCGGTTTTGTTCGATCCCGGAACAGACTTGTATGGATTGTATGTCTGACATTACAAGTTGAGATATAAAGCCGATTTCTTTCAAATATATTTCTGTTGGTGGCGAAGAATTTATTCTTTTAGCTTAACACCCTTCTCTGAGACGTACGAGCTCAGAGGTTATGTAGTTGAAGTTATCAGCGATATATTCCCAATTTGGTAATGTGACATGCTGAGTGATGCTGAAATGATCATTGTGTTGATTATTGTGATAGGATCGTTTATTTGATCGTCTATCCTGGTGATCATTGTGTTGATCATTTGTTGACCCAAAGCATGGCTTTTGTATAAAGTATGTTTTTGTGGACGTGACTTCGTCGAACCTCACACCCCGGAAATGGTCAAAACAGGAAAGATGCGGCAAGGTTATGAGGGGTAGCACCCTTTAGGGTATGTACATTTCCTTCTGGATAGAGGTGGTATCATGGTATGGAGCCTAGATATTTAACCTATGTGGTTACTACGAAATTATTACTTTATGGTTGTTGGTTTTCGGGATCCCGTGAGAAAGGTCGTTTACGATCGGGGAATGGCGTGCTCGTGTCAGTAGTTACCCAGTTAGGGGTAACCCGGCCTTGTGTTGGCAGAGTTCCGGTTTGGTTCTCGGGGATGTCTTTCCAGAGGCATTCTCATGTGGCAATGGGAAGTTCCTTGGCCTGACCATTTGTTGGAAATCCAAAGAAACAATACGTGACTTGTACGGTTTTAGTTGTATAACCTGCTATGGAATGTGGCGGTAACCTGCTATTGAACATAGTTAGCTATAGTAGGCATAGTTCGGAATGTTTATGCTGGCTAAGATTTATATTCTACTTTCGAAATGAATTTTTCTCTACACTATGCACTAGTAATAATATCAAATGCTTCTTTTTAAATGCGTATCAAGCATCTTTGACTATCATAAGGAGAAATCTTCTCCGATTCTGCGTCTGCATGTGTGTGTGTGCGGGAGGCCTTATGGTAGTCTCATTTTTAAAAGCATTGCGAATTGAAATAAAAATATTCTTCTATTTTGATTTTAAAGATAAATAAACTGTTTTGAGTTCTCACACCAGTCACATGACTGACTTGAAGTTTATTGTTTTCCTTCCTAAACTCTGGGTGTCCACCAATTTCCACACGGGCAGTTAAGAGTTAAGGTATATCAGGATATTCTGGATATTCTGGAGTTGCTGGAGGCAAGCTGGATGGCATGGCATATTACTTATATAGTATTTCTTTTTCCGCTGCACTGTTTGTTGTATATTGTTGTACACTCTGATGATGATGTAATGTAATGTATAAAATGTAATAACTGATATAGTTCTTTGTTTAAAGATTATTCATTTATTATTATATGTTGTTCCGCTGCGAATTGTGAGATTCTGTTGTTCTATTTTGTTCTATTCTCTTTCCATTCTAATCGTCCTATTTTCTTCTGTTTTTCTTTTTCCTCTATTCTCTTTTTCTTCTATTTCTTCTATTTTAAAATTTTCTATCTTCTGTCTTCTCTCCTCCCTAATTTCTTTTCTTCCCTTTTCTTTTCTTAAATTCTTTTTCTTAAAACCCATAACTATTCGGTTTTTCGGCAACGAAAATCCGCGTACGTTACATTTGGTATCAGAGCTTATGGTTAAGCGACAACCATGGTTCTGTTGGGTATTATTCATTAGAGATAGAGTCAGTAGTACTCTAGAATGAATTTGAGTGTAATAATAGCTATGAGAGCGTATTTGATAGTGAAAATATAAAATTGTTTTATATTGTGATGATTGGTTTATTGAGTGGCATATGAACCTTCCTCAGCGTGGTCTCGACAACTATGCCGAAGGGGTTTCTAAACACTTGAATAGAACAATTCGACATAATATTGTTTTAAATTGGGTAAATGGAATAATTTTGCCTTGATTATATTTTATATATAAAGAAATAATTTTTCAGAATTATTAAAGTATATATAAGTTGATTGTTTAGTTGTTTGAATAATCTAAACAAAAGAATAATTGTATAAAAAAAAGAATTATAAGAATCAAATTATAATTAAATGTGATTTACAATTGTGAAATAAACTTATATATATATAAGAAGTGAAATTATATGAATATGAGTTTGTGAATAAAAATGAATTTTTAAAGTTAAATGGAAGTATAACTTAAGAGATGTTGAATGAAGTTGATATGAGTATCAAACTAAATTAATAAAGTTAAGTGATAAATGTGAACTTAAGTTATGTGAATGAAATTTCAACTGTTGTAATTGAATTGAATGACAGGATTGAATATTAATAAATTAAATGTGAATAATTGATATGAAATAATGAATGTAAGTATTAATTCATTAAAATCTAATGTTATTAGAAAGTTGAATAATTGAATGAAAATCAATTAATTAAACCATTTCTATTTATAAAACAACGTTTATAAATTCCATTTCTATTTATTTTATAACATCTCCTTTTATAAATTCCTTTATCAACCTATTCACTTTATAACTCAATTATAAACCAAGGATTCATATTATAAGTTAAATGCTTATAAAACGATTATTTTACAAAATCGTATCTTTGAACTTCATAATTATAAATCTTATAACTTATAAGATTCAATTATTCATCCAAGTATATTCTTAAATAATTTCACAAAATTTATAAATCTTACTATTTATAAATTTCATTTATAACTTCACCATTTTTAATTTTATAAATTCCATTCATTTACAAAAATTCATTTTCACTTCATTCAAACACTTATAAAAACTCGTTTTATAATGTCAATATTTCAATTTATAAATATCCATTTATAAATCTCTTAATATAAATCAAATTATATTATTATTCTAAAACTTCTTTAATTTCCTTTATAATTTCACCATTTTGATTTATAAAATAATCAAATTTTATAAATCCTATATTTAAACTTTTAATAATATATTCAAAAATCCCATTTAAACTATTTTATAAAATCATTAATCCATATTCCTCAAAAATCAATCTTTTAACTATATTTCTCAAAAACATAATTTTATAACTTTTAAAAGTATAACGTTTATTTATTTAAAATAAATAAATTTCCAAAAATAGTTTATAACGTATACTTTTCAAAAATCACCTTTAAAAATCATTTTAAAATCCCAAAATTTGGGTCCAATGATGCTACACACCAAATAGTCAATCACGACAAACAACGATATCATATATCGATATGATAATCCATCAAATATCAAAATATCTGAAATCAAATAAAAACTGTTGAGGAATCCAGTTGGATCCCTCCAACCTGTTTCCTGCATCCACAAACATTAGCACAATACCAATTTCGCTGCAGTACGAAATTATCGCGGTATATGTTTTTATTAAATATTATCCGCTTAATAGACGGAGCAATAGGGTCTCATCCGCTAAAAAATACGGGAAATCAACAACTGCAATATATACATATGCCAATATATATATATTGATATTATATATAATACCAATTTCACTGTTTATGAAATATTCGCGGTATATGTTTTTATTAAATAACATCCGCTTACTAACGGCGTATAATGTCTATTTTAACAATCAATAGATATCAATTAACATTCAAACATGCATTCAAATATTTTAAATCTAACTATTTAAAATAAAATCGAAACTGATTCGATTGAGTGAGAAATTCTCACCTGATTTTAATTCTGTTTTAGCGATTTATTTCGAATAAAATTAAACGGACGTTTAATTTTACCCAAAATTTTCACTAACTCCAAACGACTCCAATCCAATTTCATCGCGTAGTGCTCGTCCATACGATTCAAACGCTTCTTGTTTCGCGCGTTTTCGACCTCGTACGAAAAAGATACGAATATTTGAAGTTATACGAATTTTAATTAACTAATTACAACATAAATTATTATTTTTATAACCTAAATTAACATTGGCCACTGGATCCAACGTGCTTGCATCAGGACCGTAGCTTGCTTCTTCCCATCTCCATCTACAGACCAAAAACCGTAACATGAACCCATGAACCCAAAATTAGGATTGAAAAATTCGACCTCCACGTTGAACTTGAACGCGATCAGGCACCTCCACGTCGAAGGCCGACCCAACCTCCATGCTCGGCCCAAGACCGGCCACGTGCGGCTCCTCCTTGTATCTCGAAATGCGTGTCGACCTTCAGCTCTTTGAGGACGATTTGCCGTCAATCCATCGAGTTAATTACGATCTCCACCGTACACATCGTAGATCTCACTACCCTCTACCACTTTCATGTTGGAAGATTGTTGAATTAATGCTTGGATTTGAAGATTTGGAGGGAAGATGGTGGACAATTTTCGGCCATTCATGAATGAACTGGCGGCTAGGGTTTTGTTTTAGTATATTTTTTTTTAATTTATGAGGATGGTGGTGTCTATTTATAGAAGAAAATCGAACACTATTCATTCGGAAATTCCGAACTCCGATTTACGCACCGAAACCAGCGTTTCTAGGGTTTACCCTGCGTTTCGGACACAATGAAATAGGTTTTGAAATCTAATTCGGACATCTGTGCGAGTTATGGCTACAAACGTTCAATTTAAATTAAACCGATTTAAATCGATTTCTAGGCGTTTTAATTTGTACCGGACAAACGGTAAATCCAATTGACTTGAAATTTGAAACCTTACAATAATATCACATTACGGATCCGATGAAACTGGTTTCGTCGAAATCCGAGACTTTTTGAAAAATGGCTATTTTAACTCGCCAAATTAAAATTAAAAATAATTCGATGCGTTTCGAGCTGCTACGATCAAACGGTAACTCCGATTGACACGAAAATTGAAATCCGGTAATAACTAACTATTACGGATCCAATGGAACTGGTTTCGTTCAATTCTGAGACTGTTTAAAAATTGACTATTTTACAGTCGATTATTAAATATTAAAATATTCAATTTTCACAAATTAACTTCTAAATCGATTTTAAAAGTTCTAAAATATCATTCTAACTCCAACATGATAAAATAAAATTTTACAAATCATTTTCAATCATATTTAACTCGATTTTCAATTATTTCTATAATTTAACATATTAAGTTATCGATTTAATTATCCAATTAAATCCAATAATTCAAATTAAATTTTATTTGACTTATAAATTCACTTATTAATATTTAAAATTAATTAAATATTCAAATTTTAATAATTAAAAATTCTGGGTCGTTACAATATATGTATATACATACATATATATATAATAGTTATTTTTGTTATTTTAGAAATTTTGACTATTAAGAAATAAAGTTTCTCTTATGGTATTCATTTAATTTTATTATTAAGTATATTAAACATTGCTTTGAGATTAAATTTTGCTAACTAAAGTTAGTTAGATTGGTTTATTTGTTTGTAAAGAAATCAATTCATTGTGATAATATCTTATATTTTATGCCACAATAACGGTAAATTGCATTCACTTTTTTAATCATAAATGCATTAAATGTTGTCGTCATGGTAATAAATTAAATTATCATATCATCATAAATGCACTGGCTACGGTAAATTAAATGATGCTGTATTTTTATGTTTGGAATAAGAATAGACATATGGTTTATTATATGGTATATTCATTTTGGCAAACAATGCTCGATATAATGAAAGAAATAAGTTTGAACAACAACCTGAAGTTATGCAAAGATTTTTTTTCCAACCAGAAGTTGTATAACTCAAAGTCCAAGAACTGAAGTCTTGAATTATGAAAAGATTGCTGATAAACTTTACAAGCTCAAATTCTAATAGACTTTTATTTTGTAACAATATGGTACAAAAAAAGGGGAGAAGTTTACACAAAATTTAAGAACCTGAAGTTCATAACAAATCAATGAACTTGAAGTTCATGAATTAGAAGCCCGAAGCTCTATTGAAATTATGTAAAATGATAAGGTTGTACTTTGTAACGACCCGTTAAATTCAATGATATTAAATGAGTCAATTTGATATGTTTTCTAATCTAATTTAAATTGAAATAGAAGTCTTAGGATTTTTAATGGAGTAAATGTAGGGGTTCGCTAGTAACTGTAATTAAAGGTAAATAATTTAAAATGTTTATATGACATAGATTGAAATAACGAAAATTTGTGTTTGTGGTTATAAGTCATAATTAGTTGATTAAAATGGTATTAATGAAATAATAACTGAATTGAATTGCAAATATATAAACATTAGAAAATTTTATTTGGTGGATTAAATTTGTTAAAGTTCATAAGTTTTGTAATTTAATTTAGTAGAAACTTTAAATTATAAAAGAAGATTGAAATAAACGCTAAATTTAATTATGTAAATGGTGACTTAAGACCTAGTTATAGGAATTGGAATATAATCCAATTTGAATTAAGTAGAAGAAGGATTTGATTAATATGTAAGTTATTGTTCAAGGTATTGAATAAAAATTGGAAACCCAATTATAATTAATGATAATAACGTTAGTATTAGTTAATAAATATATTTCAATGCAGTACCCAAATGAATGGAATAAAATGAATATATATTGAATAGAAATGAAATGTAAGGTAAATGACGATTGTGTAAAATCAGTACAAGTTGGAAATGCATAAACCTTAATAAACATTCCAATTTAATAAATTTATGCAAATGTGGGACTTAGTGATAAGCGGGTAATTATGGGTATGATAACAATTAGTATAAAATTCCTATTTCAGTGGCATGTTGCAATGGGTGATTTAGTTTGGGATTTTTATTAAATTTTGATGGAATTATTTAAGGTTTACAATAACAGAAGTTTAGGAGTAAAGTGAGATAATTGAAAATTTTAATCATTCATATAAGTCATTTGTTTATTTATATGAGTTAGCTAATAAAATTTAATTTGGGCAATACCTATATATTGGAAACACATTTGTAAAGTGTAATTAATTGAATTTGGTGAATTGGGAATGAATCCAAGGTTATAGGAATTGATGTAATACTACGCAAATAAAAGGTAACTGCATAAAATCAATGTTTCGTAATAAATTGTAATTGATAATTAAGTAGGAATGGGTTTGAATTTGACAAAAAGGAAAATTTATTATTTGCTTACCCATCTATTCAATCTATTAAATTTGATCAGATCCATTTGCAATTAAACGAATTTATTTACAAGTTAGTATGTATTTAGCTGATAACTATAAACCAATTAGGGCAATCGGATATATATATTACCAGTTAAGTTATATAAGATAATGGTTGACTTAATTAAGGGAGTTTATGTAATAATTTCATTTATTTTGTAAGTGGAAATAAAACGTTAATGATAACAAGTATTCAAAATTTACCATCTATTTAGTATATTAAGTATAATTGATAATCAACTGCAGCAAGTAATAAATAATAAATACGTAACGTTAAATGAAGTAATATTTGAAATTTAATATTTAGAAACTATGTAAATATAAGTGCAGATGAAATTGGGGATATTTACATATTGAAATATGATTCCAATGATAAATCAATCTAATTGACAATAAATAATGGAAAGTAAATTTAATTAAATTTTGGAAATTTAATATATATATATATATATATTGGTGAAATTAATGAAATTTGAGGATTTCTAAATTTAATTCGACAAGTTAAATTTTGTTTAAATTAGTATAGGTGATTGAAAATTTTATAATAATAAGAATCATCAATTATCAAAGAGAAATGGGAAATTGGATTTAATTGACTAAATTTTAATTTATTTAATGAATATTAAAAATAGCCATTTTGGCCACGGACTCGGATTTCAACGAAACCAGTTTCATCGGATCCGTATCGGTGAATTATTATAGGGTTTCAAGTTTCGTATCGATCGGACTTGTCGTTTGATCGTACGGGCGTGAAACGCCTTGAAATCAATTTTAATAAAATCAATTTGAAATCAATTTGGAAATTTTGTTTTCAGCATAACTTCTTCATACGATCAAATTTGGACGTGAAACTTTTTCCATCGCGTTCAGAATATTTTAAATTACCTATTTGGATATATAGATTTAACCAATTCGGTTCCGGAGGCATAGCAGACTTTTTGGGCCTTAGTTTGTTCCGTACGTTCATCTATCTAGTCTATCTTCTCTAACCCAACCCTACCTATAAATATACTGTGATAAACCCTAGCCTCCTTTCTATTATCATTTGGATGTACGTTCATTTCTTCATATCTTTCTCTTCCTCAATGGTTGCAAAACCTAGATCTACTTCAATTCAAATTTCAATGAAAATTCAAACTCTCCAGAAAAATTCCACAAAAATATATGTTAATGTTCTCGAAACACGTAATCTCATGGTGTAATTCGTTTTTCGATTGGAGCTATCGTTCATCCAGAACAATTCAAATCATTTTCGGCCTCACATCATCGTCGCAACAAAAGTCATCGGATCGTAAAACCTTTTCTGGGTTTTGACGAGGGAACGGAGGGGAGTACATCTATGTATTTTGTTTCGAGTATCAACGGCAGGATCTCGTGCAAATTTCGATCTAGGGTTTAAATTGGATGGCGGCTGCTGTTCGTTTGGGAGGGGTCGTGACTGGTGGCTTGGGGTTGGCATGCTTAGGGAAGGTCATGGGGGTCTCTGGCATCGCAAACGGTGGCGAGATGAATGAGCACAGGTTGGTCAAACGATGGGTCAACGGCTTGAAGGGGATCGGTTGCGTTCGTTACTGCTTATGGAACAGAGCGCGTGCGTCTCTGGAGATGGAGTAGTGCTGACGTGTCTTGGTAGTGTTAATATTTGTGTTACTTTTGTTTATTTATTTTATTTTTTGTTTCAATCGATTTTTCGTCGTAACTTCGTCATACGATATCAGTTTCACGTGAGATTTTTTTATTAGGATCGTAATTAAATTTCGGATCTGATGACGCTGATTTGGATGAATTTGGAGACCGTCAAAATTTTGAGTTTAAATTGAATTTAAATTCGATTTAAATTCCAAAGTTGAGTGTTTTAACCCACTCACAACTACTAGAAGCTTTTATGTTTGTTAAATTAATTTTAGAAATGAATAGAAATTTATTTATGAGTATTTGGCATGTTTATCTTATTCATATCTGTTGAATTGCATTTATTAAATTTAACTGTTAATTTAATTAATTTATTGCGTATAAATTTACAGCTAAAATTTACTTGTTTGTATATGAACTGCTAGTTAACAGTTATATAATTTATTACCGAATATAGACTGTAGATTAATAGTTGTTAAATTTAATTTGAATAAAATTGCCAGTTATTACCTGCTATATATTATCAAATATAAATTGTTATTGATTGATATTGCTTGATGATTGTGATTGGATGATGGGTGATGTTGATGGATGTTTTATTGTATATCATTAAATTGCAAATTATCATGCATATTTCCTTTCATTCGGGATTGTGGTTTGAAATGATATACAACCGCAAAATTTTATATCTTTTAAATTGCGGATTGAAATGATAAATATCCGTATCACTTGACCATAGGATAGAAAATTATATACACGCACCGCGGTCTATATATAACTATTTTAATGTGATTTCTATGGTTTGGATGGAATACGGTTTATAATAATCTTAAATTTTATATTGTATAAATATTATTCTTCCATATATATACATATGAAGTTGAAAATTTTGAAATTAAAAGGTGTATAAATCTCTTTATTAAAAATGGAAAAAAAATTAATTAAGAAAATGGAGTTTGATAATTTATATCATATGTTTAAATGTTAAGTTTGGAAATTTTAAGATATGATATTTATAATTGGATTTTTCCCAAGATAAATTGAAATGAATATTCTAGTATAATTTGAATTGAAAAAAAATATATATTTTATTACTAGAAATTAGAGTTTTTATTTATTTTGGATTTTATGTGAATATTCAAGACTAATTAATAGATCATTCGATTTGTTGAAAGAATAAAATCCAACTTTAGTTTGAAATATTAATACTCCAAATGGATATACGTATATATATATATAAATTGAAGTGGTTTTGGAACTTGAGAGAGATAATACAAATTTTGGTTTAGACTTAATAAAGAAATGTATTTGTAAAGCCATGAGAACTATTTTCTTTACAAAGTAACATTTAAGTTAAACCTTTTAATTCATATACCGTTGAATATCCAAACCATTCAAGTTTTAAAAGTTATGGTTTTAAATTATGAATTTCGAAATATTATGCTTGAAAGGATATTTGGCTTTCAGACGTTATAAATTTTAAATCATTTGGATTTTTGAAAAGGTTTATATTTGGGATAAAGGATATCATATTGTTTTGGGTTTTAAAATGATATCGTATTCATAATTTTAAAATGGAAATGTTTATTCTGGTTTTAAAGTATGAGCTATTTTTAAATGACCGCGGTGTTATAATAACGATGGGTTGGCAAAGAGACCGGGATCGGATATGGACATACTCTCTGTCGATACCGAAAACCACTTTGACTAACCGTGTACGCGGTGGAGATTCCAGAATGAAGTAGGTGGTGGCGACGTTTCCTGTAAGGTAAATACGTGGACCCGACTCCCGTGAGTTGGCATAAGGTGGCTAAAACAGGAGCGATTCTCAGGCCAATGAGGTCATTCCTCTGATCGGACCCTCCTCTTCGATATTATACTTTGACTTGGATTGATTCAGTGGCCACTTCTATATTTTGATTTTGGGGAGTTAGTCCGAGGTGGGCGGTAACTGCGGCTACGCGTTTCCACCAGCCTGGATAGCAATTGGTATATCTACCCTGGCATTGCCTGGTTGTGCTGTGTCACCTACCATACCGATCCTTTACTTCGAGTTTCTATTTGTGTCGTACCTATGGAGTATCCTCTGGTAGCCTCCCGATCAGGAGGTATTAAAGTACTGTATAGACTATTGGCATTTTACGTGTTAAGGTGGAAAATGTAAAGCCTTAACGCTATTTAAAAGTAAGTTTATTTTATAATTAGACACTATTATAATAGCGCAATATACTACATAGTAAATAGTTTAACGGATCCTTAGGAGATGTAAATCCCGAGCATCTCATGAGTTACTGTACTCATATTTATTTCTGTTAATTTAACTCACATAAGATCTTTTAGTTCTGACTCGAGTGTTTTTGTCTTTTCAAATTCGCTCGGGTCAGTCCGAGCGTTTCAGGATTTGAAGATTTACCTTTGGAGGACGAAGACGAAGATTTGTATTATTATTATTTATACTAGTGCACTACATACTGTTCCGCTGCATTGATATTTTGGTATGTGAACTCTGATAATTATTATATAAAGAAGAAGCAAATGTTTTGTAAACAGTTATATAAACTGTATATTTTATTATTATATTTTATCCTTCCGCTGTGAGATTCTATTTTGTTTTATTTCTTCTCCGTTTTCTTATTTACCCCATAACAATCCGCCCTTCCGTATGGTTTGAATCGGCATGTATGTCGATTTGAAGCGTGCGAAAAGGCGGGATGTTACAGTTGGTATCAGAGCTTTGGTTTAGCGATAAACCTTGGCTTTGTGGGGTTTGACTCTTTGTTAATAGGGTAGTAATACCCTATGGGAGTCGCTGAGAGTATATATATGAGAGAGCGTATTTGTTAGTTTTATAAAAAGATTTTGATATTGTGTTAATCTGTTCCACTTTGTATTTATTAATTCTGGTTGATGCATAGGACGCTATGTCATCAATAGGGATTTCTAAACACTTAATAGGACAGACCGACATAATATTTGTTTTATATAGGTGAATGAAATAATTTAGCCTATTATATTTTCTATATATAAAAATATTTTTATAAAGATATATATTTTGGTTGCTATAGATTGGGTGTTAGGTAATAGAATATTTATAATAATTAAAGCAAAGTTGAAATTAAAATAAATCAAATTGGAGATTTGAGAACTTAAGTCCGGGATTTTTGAAAATCTGCTTTCAAAGGATTTATGAAATATAATGATTTGGTTTATAAGTATTTTCTTATATAAATATTTAGTATAATTCGAAGGAATTGTTTTAAAGAAGATTTTGGAGAAATAAATTTTGTATTTTCCTCTCTGTCGCTGGAAAGTAATTTCGGTGATGACGACCGCATCATCGACTTTCATTTTCGAGTTTCGAAGGGAAAGGCCACTGTAGTAAACTCTACTGCAGATTTGTTTTGAAATTATTTAAAATTTCAATTGTTTAAAGGTAATTAGAGATATAAAAGTTGTAAGAAATTAATTATCTATTATTTTAAAGTAATTTTGGAATTTGACCCGGTATTAATTCTTGAATTTCCATTAATTAGTTGTAAAAAAAAAAAAATAGGTTAGTGAAATAAAGGTTAAGTAATCAATGAATTAAAAGGGTTGAGATTAAACTTGTATAAGTTCTTTTGCTTTTTCTTTAACATAAATAACTTACCAAGTATAAAAAGTTGAAATGTAAATTAAGAGTGGAATAGAATATTATGCAAGTAGAATTTTTGGAAATAATGAAGTATTCAATAAATTACTGTTATAAATAAGAATTTAATGGTATTAACTTAAGTGATGATTGGAATTTTACTAAAATTAAAGGTTGTATTATTAATAGGTGATTTTAACCTTAAGAAAGTAAAAATGAAATTCCTTAATTTATAAAGTTTGAGTGTAGGGTTATTAACTTAAGTACGCCATAATTTCCCCTATTCTAATACAATGGAAAGTAGGAAAAATATAAATGACTGCAATCCATAGTTAATGAATGAGTAAAATCTTTCACTTATAGGAATGCAAGTTATAAGGTTAATAAATTAAGTGTAAGTAGAGGGTTACTGTAATTGAATATAATGGAAACTTCAACATTAAATAAATGAATGAGATTAAAGGTAAGTCGAAATTGTAATTTATAAAACAAATATATAAGAATTAAAGGAATGGAGAAGAAACTTGTAAATTTTCACTTACATTCTTAAAACATACATAACTTACCATATAATAAAAAGTTGCAATGTTAGTAGGAAAATGTAAGGGGAAATCTTACAAGTGAAGAGTAAGGTAATAAAGGTATTCTATTAATTTGCTATTGTTAATGAGAATTAATTGTATAGACTTAAGTTAAATTGGAAATTTTACTATACGTAAAGGTAAGTAGTATAAATAGATGATAGAAACTTTAGTAAATAAATTGGAATACAAATATAATGAATTTTGTGATAAATGGAAAATGAAAATTTGTAAGAAATAAAGAAATCACTCCATAAATGAAAGAAAGAAAATCAAACCATTGAAGCATGAGATAAATGTATAATAAATAAATTTGGGTGTTGGTTTGAATTGTGTTGTTTGATTTATGTTGTTGGGTAAGAAATTTGAAGTGGTTAAATGAATAAGTATCTATTTTTGTTCCATCTAAGACTGTTGAGTAAAGGATGCACTTGATAGTTAATTTCATTTCATACAAATTTCAAGTTTGAACCCAAACAACTATTTGTTTGATGGATTTAATGGTTGCTTTGTTTTATGTATGTATGCTGTTTGTAAAATTGATGGTTGTTGTATTGTTTGGTTGATTAATGATTGAATCCACTTGAATAATTCACTTTAATATAAATATTTAACCTTTTAGATTATATAAGTGAATACAGGTGATGGAAGCAACTGCTACTGCTTTTGGTTCCATAATAATAAGCGTATATTGCTCGACAAATAGGTACGTTTTCGGATTACGTTTAAAGCGCTATTTTTCCCGTGTTGGGATATAATATTTTGATAATATATGTAATATATTTGTATATTTTGATATTATATTTTCTCCCTAGCCTCACCGTACAAAGGAGACTCTGCCAAAAATTTTCGTAAATTTTGGACTCAGAATTTTGTTGAATATTTTCCAAACTTTAATGATTTAAGCATAAAAGGTTGTAATGATTATAAACGGGTATATTTCATTAAAGGAAATTAATCCGGTAAATTATTGTTTATAAGTTAATATTTGAAATAAGATGTACTGTTTATTCTTCCTTCTCTCTTCTTTTTCCTTTTCGGGGACGAAAAGTTTTGAGTGGGGGAGAGTGTAACGACCCGTTAAATTCAATGATATTAAATGAGTCAATTTGATATGTTTTCTAATCTAATTTAAATTGAAATAGAAGTCTTAGGATTTTTAATGGAGTAAATGTAGGGGTTCGCTAGTAACTGTAATTAAAGGTAAATAATTTAAAATGTTTATATGACATAGATTGAAATAACGAAAATTTGTGTTTGTGGTTATAAGTCATAATTAGTTGATTAAAATGGCATTAATGAAATAATAACTGAATTGAATTGCAAATATATAAACATTAGAAAAATTTATTTGGTGGATTAAATTTGTTAAAGTTCATAAGTTTTGTAATTTAATTTAGTAGAAACTTTAAATTATAAACGAAGATTGAAATAAACGCTAAATTTAATTATGTAAATGGTGACTTAAGACCTAGTTATAGGAATTGGAATATAATCCAATTTGAATTAAGTATAAGAAGGATTTGATTAATATGTAAGTTATTGTTCAAGGTATTGAATAAAAATTGGAAACCCAATTATAATTAATGATAATAACGTTAGTATTAGTTAATAAATATATTTCAATGCAGTACCCAAATGAATGGAATAAAATGAATATATATTGAATAGAAATGAAATGTAAGGTAAATGACGATTGTGTAAAATCAGTACAAGTTGGAAATGCATAAACCTTAATAAACATTCCAATTTAATAAATTTATGCAAATGTGGGACTTAGTGATAAGCGAGTAATTATGGGTATGATAACAATTAGTATAAAATTCCTATTTCAGTGGCATGTTGCAATGGGCGATTTAGTTTGGGATTTTTATTAAATTTTGATGGAATTATTTAAGGTTTACAATAACAGAAGTTTAGGAGTAAAGTAAGATAATTGAAAATTTTAATCATTCATATAAGTCATTTGTTTATTTATATGAGTTAGCTAATAAAATTTAATTTGGGCAATACCTATATATTGGAAACACATTTGTAAAGTGTAATTAATTGAATTTGGTGAATTGGGAATGAATCCAAGGTTATAGGAATTGATGTAATACTACGCAAATAAAAGGTAACTGCATAAAATCAATGTTTCGTAATAAATTGTAATTGATAATTAAGTAGGAATGGGTTTGAATTTGACAAAAAGGAAAATTTATTATTTGCTTACCCATCTATTCAATCTATTAAATTTGATCAGATCCATTTGCAATTAAACGAATTTATTTACAAGTTAGTATGTATTTAGCTGATAACTATAAACCAATTAGGGCAATCGGATATATATATTACCAGTTAAGTTATATAAGATAATGGTTGACTTAATTAAGGGAGTTTATGTAATAATTTCATTTATTTTGTAAGTGGAAATAAAACGTTAATGATAACAAGTATTCAAAATTTACCATCTATTTAGTATATTAAGTATAATTGATAATCAACTGCAGCAAGTAATAAATAATAAATACGTAACGTTAAATGAAGTAATATTTGAAATTTAATATTTAGAAACTATGTAAATATAAGTGCAGATGAAATTGGGGATATTTACATATTGAAATATGATTCCAATGATAAATCAATCTAATTGACAATAAATAATGGAAAGTAAATTTAATTAAATTTTGGAAATTTAATATATATATATATATTGGTGAAATTAATGAAATTTGAGGATTTCTAAATTTAATTCGACAAGTTAAATTTTGTTTAAATTAGTATAGGTGATTGAAAATTTTATAATAATAAGAATCATCAATTATCAAAGAGAAATGGGAAATTGGATTTAATTGACTAAATTTTAATTTATTTAATGAATATTAAAAATAGCCATTTTGGCCACGGACTCGGATTTCAACGAAACCAGTTTCATCGGATCCGTATCGGTGAATTATTATAGGGTTTCAAGTTTCGTATCGATCGGACTTGTCGTTTGATCGTACGGGCGTGAAACGCCTTGAAATCAATTTTAATAAAATCAATTTGAAATCAATTTGGAAATTTTGTTTTCAGCATAACTTCTTCATACGATCAAATTTGGACGTGAAACTTTTTCCATCGCGTTCAGAATATTTTAAATTACCTATTTGGATATATAGATTTAACCAATTCGGTTCCGGAGGCATAGCAGACTTTTTGCGCCTTAGTTTGTTCCGTACGTTCATCTATCTAGTCTATCTTCTCTAAACCAACCCTACCTACAAATATACTGTGATAAACCCTAGCCTCCTTTCTATTATCATTTGGATGTACGTTCATTTCTTCATATCTTTCTCTTCCTCAATGGTTGCAAAACCTAGATCTACTTCAATTCAAATTTCAATGAAAATTCAAACTCTCCAGAAAAATTCCACAAAAATATATGTTAATGTTCTCGAAACACGTAATCTCATGGTGTAATTCGTTTTTCGATTGGAGCTATCATTCATCCAGAACAATTCAAATCATTTTCGGCCTCACATCATCGTCGCAACAAAAGTCATCGGATCGTAAAACCTTTTCTGGGTTTTGACGAGGGAACGGAGGGGAGTACATCTATGTATTTTGTTTCGAGTATCAACGGCAGGATCTCGTGCAAATTTCGATCTATGGTTTAAATTGGATAGCGGCTGCTGCTCGTTTGGGGGGGGGGGGGGTCGTGACTGGTGGCTTGGGGTCGGCATGCTTAGGGAAGGTCATGGGGGTCTCTGGCATCGCAAACGGTGGCGAGATGAACGAGCACAGGTTGGTCAAACGATGGGTCAACGGCTTGAAGGGGATCGGTTGCGTTCGTTACTGCTTATGGAACAGAGCGCGTGCGTCTCTGGGAGATGGAGTAGTGCTGACGTGTCTTGGTAGTGTTAATATTTGTGTTACTTTTGTTTATTTATTTTATTTTTTGTTTCAATCGATTTTTCGTCGTAACTTCGTCATACGATATCAGTTTCACGTGAGATTTTTTTATTAGGATCGTAATTAAATTTCGGATCTGATGACGCTGATTTGGATGAATTTGGAGACCGTCAAAATTTTGAGTTTAAATTGAATTTAAATTCGATTTAAATTCCAAAGGTGAGTGTTTTAACCCACTCACAACTACTAGAAGCATTTATGTTTGTTAAATTAATTTTAGAAATGAATAGAAATTTATTTATGAGTATTTGGCATGTTTATCTTATTCATATCTGTTGAATTGCATTTATTAAATTTAACTGTTAATTTAATTAATATATTGCGTATAAATTTACAGTTAAAATTTATTTGTTTGTATATGAACTGCTAGTTAACAGTTGTATAATTTATTACCGAATATAGACTGTAGATTAATAGCTGTTAAATTTAATTTGAATAAAATTGCCAGTTATTACCTGTTATATATTATCAAATATAAATTGTTATTGATTGATATTGCTTGATGATTGTGATTGGGTGATGGGTGATGTTGATGGATGTTTTATTGTATATCATTAAATTGCAAATTATCATGCATATTTCCTTTCATTCGGGATTGTGGTTTGAAATGATATACAACCGCAAAATTTTATATCTTTTAAATTGCGGATTGAAATGATAAATATCCGTATCACTTGACCATAGGATAGAAAATTATATACACGCACCGCGGTCTATATATAATTATTTTAATGTGATTTCTATGGTTTGGATGGAATACGGTTTATAATAATCTTAAATTTTATATTGTATAATATTATTCTTCCATATATATACATATGAAGTTGAAAATTTTGAAATTAAAAGGTGTATAAATCTCTTTGTTAAAAATGGAAAAAAAATTAATTAAGAAAATGGATTTTGATAATTTATATCATATGTTTAAATGTTAAGTTTGGAAATTTTAAGATATGATATTTATAATTGGATTTTTCCCAAGATAAATTGAAATGAATATTCTAGTATAATTTGAATTGAAAAAAAATATATATTTTATTACTAGAAATTAGAGTTTTTATTTATTTATGGATTTTATGTGAATATTCAAGACTAATTAATAGATCATTCGATTTGTTGAAAGAATAAAATCCAACTTTAGTTTGAAATATTAATACTCCAAATGGATATACGTATATATATATATATAAATTGAAGTGGTTTTGGAACTTGAGAGAGATAATACAAATTTTGGTTTAGACTTTAATAAAGAAATGTATTTGTAAAGCCATGAGAACTATTTTCTTTACAAAGTAACATTTAAGTTAAACCTTTTAATTCATATACCTTTGAATATCCAAACCATTCAAGTTTTAAAAGTTATGGTTTTAAATTATGAATTTCGAAATATTATGCTTGAAAGGATATTTGGCTTTCAGACGTTATAAATTTTAAAGCATTTGGATTTTTGAAAAGGTTTATATTTGGGATAAAGGATATCATATTGTTTTGGGTTTTAAAATGATATCGTATTCATAATTTTAAAATGGAAATGTTTATTCTGGTTTTAAAGTATGAGCTATTTTTAAATGACCGCGGTGTTATAATAACGATGGGTTGGCAAAGAGACCGGGATCGGATATGGACATACTCTCTGTCGATACCGAAAACCACTTTGACTAACCGTGTACGCGGTGGAGATTCCATAATGAAGTAGGTGGTGGCGACGTTTCCTGTTAGGTAAATACGTGGACCCGACTCCCGTGAGTTGGCATAAGGTGGCTAAAACAGGAGCGATTCTCAGGCCAATGAGGTCATTCCTCTGATCGGACCCTCCTCTTCGATATTATACTTTGACTTGGATTGATTCAGTGGCCACTTCTATATTTTGATTTTGGGGAGTTAGTCCGAGGTGGGCGGTAACTGCGGCTACGCGTTTCCACCAGCCTGGATAGCAGTTGGTATATCTACCCTGGCATTGCCTAGTTGTGCCGTGTCACCTACCATACCGATCCTTTACTACGAGTTTCTATTTGTGTCGTACCTATGGAGTATCCTCTGGTAGCCTCCCGATCAGGAGGTATTACGGTACTGTATAGACTATTGGCATTTTACGTGTTAAGGTGGAAAATGTAAAGCCTTAACGCTATTTAAAAGTAAGTTTATTTTACAATTAGACACTATTATAATAGCGCAATATACTACATAGTAAATAGTTTAACGGATCCTTAGGAGATGTAAATCCCGAGCATCTCATGAGTTACTGTACTCATATTTATTTCTGTTAATTTAACTCACATAAGATCTTTTAGTTCTGACTCGAGTGTTTTTGTCTTTTCAAATTCGCTCAGGTCAGTCCGAGCGTTTCAGGATTTGAAGATTTAGCTTTGGAGGACGAAGACGAAGATTTGTATTATTATTATTTATACTAGTGCACTACATACTGTTCCGCTGCATTGATATTTTGGTATGTGAACTCTGATAATTATTATATAAAGAAGAAGCAAATGTTTTGTAAACAGTTATATAAACTGTATATTTTATTATTATATTTTATCCTTCCGCTGTGAGATTCTATTTTGTTTTATTTCTTCTCTGTTTTCTTATTTACCCCATAACAATCCGCCCTTCCGTATGGTTTGAATCGGCATGTATGTCGATTTGAAGCGTGCCAAAAGGCGGGATGTTACATACTTCCTGAAGAAGTTAAAGAAAATTAATAAATAATCATATGAGAAAATGATGCTGCATTCAAGAGATTACAAATATCTCCAAATGAGTTATACCTTACCTTATATCATAACATTTACACTATATTAACAAAATATCCTGAAGATATTATGTTACATGATATTTCAAACATCATTGGATGCGTATGTGTGTATATTAATCTCTCGAAAAGATGATTTAGAGATTTATATATTTATATTGCAAAATCTAACATCCCAGAAGAGATGTTATAGGAATTTTATTTTTGTTACATTGCAATTCCTTAAAAGGAAATACTATATTCCCTGAAGGAATAATGATATAATTTTTTTTTGAGTAATGATAATAATTTATCCACAAAAAAAATGATATTGTATACTTGTAACGACCCGTATTTTACGTGTCGATAGATCGTAGAATTTGCAGGTCGATAGTGTTGTTTGTGTTGCCTCTAGCTTGAGTCGTTTAGAAGTTAACCCGGGTGGAGTATGAGTTGTGACCGACTCATGAGCATTGCCGAGCTAAGGGATGAGTCGTGACCGACTCATAGGGGGCCGACTCAAGGAGGGGTTACGGGTTGGAGTGTTGGCCGAGATAAGAAATTCACCGACCTAAGAGTTGCCGAGTTATAGAAGTAACGACCTAAAAGTTAGGCGACTTAGTGATGGTGACCGACCTATAGTAAGTCGTAGACGACCTTAGGAAGTGGCCGAGTCAACGAGTTACGACTCATAAGGTTTGCCGAGTTAAGGGGTTAGCGTGTTAGTAGGCAGCGACTTAAGGAAGTCGCCGAGTTAGCGACTTAGAGTTAGGTCGTTCAACGACCTAAGGGCTAGCGTTAGGACGCTAGGGGGATAGGTCAGCAGGCACGTTGAGTCGGTCTGGTTTGTTAGGTCGCGTGAGTACTGTTCAGACTTAGGTCGTAAACGACCTAAGTTAGGTAGTGAGTCGGCAGTGAGTTAGGTCGTGGGGTCTTGAGTCGTGTGTGTCATAGTTAAGTCGTCATACGACTTAAGACTTGGGGAACGCGGCAGTATTTTAGGTCGGAGGCTTTTTAGGTCGTGACCGACTTAGTGTTAGGTCGCGTAGGAATTAGGTCGGCATCCCTGTGAGAGTGGTAAGTCGGATATGCTGAGTTAGCTTAGGTCGTATACGACCTAAGGATGGTTCTTTGTGCTGAGTCGTGTTGCAGTTGGGACGGTAGTGCGTTGAGTCGTTAGGTCGGCCTGTGTTTTAGGTCGTGTCTGGGTTAAGTCGTGAGTCGGGCTTGGTTGTATGTTGTGATTGGTTAGGTCGTAGGTCGAATGGATTGATGAGTCGGCAACGACTCAAAGTTAGGTCGGGGACGACCTAAGGGGCGACGACCTAAGGGGTTTCCAGCCTATAAATAGAGGTGTTCGGCTCACTTTTTGGCACCGGTTTTTGAAGCAACGAAGTGCTGCCATTTTGAAGACTCGACTACAGTATTTTCTTCACTTCTTTCTCTACTTCTATCAAGTGCTAACATCCATTGAAGATTGAAGATCAAGATCAAAGATCAAGAGCCAAAGTTGAAGATTTTCATCCGAAGAGGCTAGATTTCACCGTTTCAAGTGAAATTTCTCCGGATCAAGCCCAAGTCCTTGCTGTCCAGATCTGAAGTTGTTTGATTTTAGGTTGTTTTGGTGATTTGGTGAGTGGTAGTTATCTCTCACGCGGATCCAAGGGAGTATATTGGATTGGTGGCTTGTTTGAGTGTTAAAGTTAGAGTTTTCATGCATTTTTCTTAAATCCGAGTCTAGCTCCATTGTTTTTGAAGATATTTACTTATGCAAGTTAGTTTAACAAGTATTAGAGACAAAACCCATGTTTTAGATTTGATAGATCTATGCTAAAAACCATGATTTCACATATGTTGGACTTTTGCTCACTTAATTACGAAACTGCCATTATAGTTGATATTGCTTAATATATCTTGTTTGAATGCTTGAATGTTTGAATGTATGTTAGATTTGATTGCTCCAAGTTAGCTTGTAGTTGATTTGGAACAAGATGGTTGAAGATGATTCAAAAGCTATGGAAGAAGGCTCTTGAATGGTGAAAGCTGCTTAAGGCATATGTAGCGGATGTTGAAGCTCATATGTATAGATTGGATGATGTTGAGATGGGACTTTGCCATGATTTGATGAGGCAAACCATGTTGTTGAGTTGAGACTTTGCTTTGATGCGATGAAGCGAAGTATGATGTGAGTCTTGGCTTAATCCAGGAAGGGATCATTCCAAGCATGTTGATAACTTGAAGGGTAGTTCAAGTTGGTTGATAATGGATTGTTCAAGAGGTAGCTTGAGCTTGTATGAGGAAGTAGTCGTCGAGGAGGATGACTAGGAGGCTTGGATCTCGTCGTTGTTGAAGGTTCTAGCATGCTCAAAAGCAAGAGTACATGGGGCGCCCATAACGACTACAGGAAGGTAGTCGGGACACCCAAAAGACTACAGGTAGGTAGTTGAGTACTCTGGGCAAAGTAGATAAGTCCTAGGCACAAGGCAGTGTGCGGAGTATGGTTAGAACCGGGGTTACCATTAGCCCTTGACAGATGGTCATTCAACTAACGGTGAAATCGAGGCAAGGATGACAGTGATAGCCAGAGTCATGGATGTTTGGTTGTATTATCATTCGGCTTCAAGAGCGGTGTTTTCTGGGTGCTTATCTGATCTTGGTTTAGGCCTTGGGGGTTTGTATTTGGAAAACATCGTCCTTGACTCGAGTGATTATTGCTTTACCTTACTTATCTGCTATGTTATGCCTACTTCTCCTTAGTGTGTGTCTGGGGGCTATCACTGTAGAAAGAGGTGGAGTGGGATGGTTTGGTTCCTATTCCTTTATTTCCTTATGCTCTTTTGGTATGCTTGATTGTTAATTTACTGCTCACTAAGACTTTGTCTGACTCAAGGTTTTATGTCTCCTCTTATTACCTTGGGCTGTTCATCCATGTTTGGGATGGGCAGACTAGGTAGCAGGTGGCAGGTGCTGTGCTTAGAGTAGAGTTTTCCGTTGATGATGGCGAAGACGAGCAGGAGGCTATGCATATTATTTTCTTATATGTACTGGGTATCCGCTGCTGTATTTGATGAGTGCTTGTAGTGAGGTCTTGATGTATGGATTTGTTGAGATGATTGTATAAAACTTCTGTGATGCTTATATGATGATTTTCTGTTATGAGACTTCACTATATATTTCTCTATTGTATTTTATCCATGCGCTGTGAGTTACGATAGAGATTCTTTTGTTTTGTTTTACCCTGACTATCGTCCATGGCTGCCTGGCACGCCTTTCAGCGCATTATTTCCTTGATTTGGTGCGGGAGTCATGGGCGGTCGTCACATTTGGTATCAGAGCTTTGGTTAATCGATTTCAGCCAACGCTCGCTGACGTAACTACGTATGAGAGACGTAATTGTATTTTGATGGATGATTACTATATATAATATAGTAGCCTAGAAGGATTTGAACTCCTTATGCAGTTGTTTCTTAAGGTGTTCTAATCATTCTTATTACAGATATTAAGGATGAGTCGAAGAGGGAGACCAGCTGCAAGGGAAAGCCGTGTTGATGAAGGAGCTGTTGATTATGGAACTATGTTCGAAGCGATGATGACTTCGATCATGAGAAGGATACCAGCTTCAGGATCATCTGTGGATGTGGGAGTTCAAGTCCAAGCTCCAAGACCGGTGGATTTTGCTAAGCTTTGCAAGGATTATACTTCTCTTGGAGGAAAAGCTTTCTTGGGGACGGAGTCGACTATTGAGGTGCAGAGATGGATTGATGCATGTCGAAGGATCTTTGGTGACTTAGGGATTGAGGATGCAACTAAGAGAAAGCTTGCATCGAGACAGCTTCAGGGAAGAGCTGCTGATTGGTGGAATTCTATCACCATTGATACCCCAGAAGAAGAGATTACTTGGGAGCAATTCCAAGTTAGATTTGAAGCCAAGTTCATCTCTACGGCTCAGAAGTCTGTTTTGTTCAAGAGGTTTGTAGAGCTCAAGCAAGGTGGGAGACCAGTTCTTGAGTATATTTCTGAGTTTGAAGCTTTGTCCAAGTATGCCAGATCGTACATTGATTCTCCCTATCAGAAGAATGAGAAGTTTGTGACTGGTCTGGATGCTTATCTTGGGAGGCAGTTAGTGGATCATTTGGACGATCCATTTGAGAAGCTGGTGGAGAAAGCTCTGAGGCATGAGAGTTTGTTTCCTATGGAAAGTTCTGTTGTTGCTGTAACCAGGGAAGGATCTAAACCACAGCAGAGTGGGAATAAGAAGAGGAAGCAGCAGCAACAGAAGGGTAAGGATGGCCAGAAGAAGCCGAAGAGCGAAATGACTTGCTATAACTGCCAGCAGAAGGGCCATCTTTACAAAGATTGTAAGAATCCCAAGGTGCCGGGAAAGTGTTACAACTGTGATAAGCTGGGACATATCAAGAAGGACTGTCCAGAACCGAGGAAAGATAGGCAGGTTGTGCAAGCCTATGCTTTGGGGGCTGTTCCATTGTCTTCGAAAGCTCCTACTGCTGAAGAGAAGGGGAAGAGTGTGGTTGTTCAAGGTACTCTTTCTATTTGTGGTGTTCCAGTTAGAGTGTTGTTTGATACTGGAGCGTCGCATTCTTTTGTTTGTGATGATTTGGTAAGCCGGTTAGGTATGAAACCGGATATTGTTGATAGGCCATTGGTTGTGACTAATCCGGTCGGGGGTTCGTCATGTTTGTGTATGATATGCCGTGGTCTAGTTGTGTCGAGTCATGATTGCTCGTTTGTTTGTGATTGCTTTGTTCTGAACTTTGCGGGGTTCGGAATTATTTTGGGTATGGACTGGCTTAGGAAGTATGCGGCTAGGATTGATTGTGAGAGATTGGAGGTGACAGTCGGGAATGTGGAGGGGCGAAAGGTTGTGATACGATGTAAGCATGAAGAAGGCGTCTTCATGAGCTTCATGTATTCGCTGGTTGTTCCACGGGATGGACTGTCATCGATGCCAATCGTGAATGGATTTGAGGATGTCTTTGACGAAGTCAAAGGGTTGCCGCCGCATAGGGAGATCGAGTTTCGTATCGATCTAGTTGAGGGAGCCAGACCTGTTGTGATGCCTCTTAGGCGGATGGCACCGAGGGAGCAGCAAGAGCTGAAGGTGCAAGTTGATGACCTTTTACGGAAAGGATTCATTCGGAGGAGTGTGTCCGAATGGGGTGCGCCCGTTGTGTTCGCAACCAAAGCGGATGGATCGTTGAGGTTGTGTGTGGATTATCGTGAGCTGAATAAGGTGACTAAGAAGAACAAGTATCCATTGCCGAGAATAGATGACTTGTTTGATCAGCTTCACGAGGCTAAGGTGTTTTCTCAGATGGATTTGGCAACGGGATTTCACCAGTTGAGAGTGGCAAAGGATAGTGTGCCGAAGACTGCTTTCAGGACACCATCCGGGTTTTATGAGTGGCTGGTAATGCCGTTTGGATTGACTAACGCGCCAGCATATTTTGTGGATCTTATGAATAGGGTATTCAGAGATCAGTTGAATAAGTTCGTGCTTGTGTTCGTGGATGATATTTTGGTTTACTCCAGAACCGAGGAAGAGCACAAGACGCACTTGAGGATTGTTTTGGGAATTTTGTGGAAACATCAGCTGAAGGCTAAGTTTTCGAAGTGTCACTTCTGGAAGAGTGAAGTGAGGTTCTTAGGCCATGTTATCTCTGGAAATGGAATAGCGGTTGATCCCGCTAAGGTGGCAGCGATCCAGGATTGGGTTAGACCTAAGAATGCATCTGATGTGAGAAGTTTTCTTGGATTAGCAGGATATTATCGTCGGTTTATCAAAGACTTTTCCAAGATAGCTGCACCGTTGACAGGATTGACGAAGAAGAACCAAGCATTCAGATGGGATGATAAGTGTGATCAAGCTTTCGTAATCCTGAAAGAGCGACTGACAAGTGCTCCTGTTTTGACTATTCCTAGTGGGAATGATGAGATGGTGGTCTACACCGATGCATGTGGTACTGGATTAGGAGCAGTGTTAATGCAGAAGGATAAAGTTGTTGCGTATGCTAGTCGACAACTGAAGCCGCATGAAAGGAATTATCCAACTCATGATTTGGAGTTAGCGGCGATTGTGTTTGCTTTGAAGATATGGAGACATTACCTATTGGGAGTTAGATTCGAGTTGTTTACAGATCATAAGTCGTTAAAGTATCTGTTCTCCCAAAAGGATTTGAATCTTCGACAGCAACGGTGGCTAGAGTTCCTAGCATCATATGATTTTGGTATAGCCTATACTCCAGGGAAAGGTAACGCAGTGGCTGATGCGTTAAGTCGAAGACATGCAGGTTTGGGAGCCATGTTTTCGGAATGGAAGAGTCTTGAGTATTTGGCTGAGTTTGATTTCAGGCCCAGATGTGAATTGGAACCTGAGATGTTGGCAAACTTATCGATAAGGCCTACTCTTGTGGAAAGGATTGGTGAGAGGCAAAGGGGAGATGATAAGCTTGTCAAGATTATCCGTGATTTGGAATCTGGATTGGATCCAGAGAAGGATAAAGGATTCGAGGTCGATCGAGAGGGTTGGCTTCGAAAGCAAGGACGATTGGTTGTTCCCGATATTGATGGATTGAGAGATGAAGTTCTGAGGGAAAGTCATCACTCGAAGTTGACAATTCATCCAGGTGGAAATAAGATGTATCGGGATATGAAGAGAGCTTACTACTGGGAAGGTATGAAGAAGGATGTTGGAAATTTTATTTCCAAGTGTATGAATTGCCAGTTGGTGAAAGCTGAGCAGAAGAAGCCCAGTGGATTACTTCAGCCATTAGAGGTTCCTACATGGAAGTGGGAGCAAGTGTCGATGGACTTTATCGATGGTCTACCTAGGACAAGAGCAGGGAATGAAGGGATTTGGGTCATAGTAGATCGTTTGACCAAGAGTGCAAGGTTCATTCCTGTTCGATCGACTAGGACTGCATCGAAGTTGGCTGAATTATATGTGAAGTGGATAGTTCGTTTCCATGGTGTTCCGAAGAGTATAGTGAGCGATCGAGATCCATTGTTCACTAGTAGATTTTGGAAGAGCTTCCAGGAAGTTTTGGGAACTGAGTTGTGTTTGAGTACAGCTTATCACCCTCAAACAGATGGTCAGACTGAGAGAGTCAACCGAGTTTTGGAAGATCTTCTTAGAGCATGTGCTTTGGACTTCGGAGGATCATGGGAAGATCACCTTCATTTGGTGGAGTTTGCTTATAATAACAGTTATCAGTCGAGTATCGGTATGGCACCATATGAGGCATTATATGGAAGACCGTGTAACTCTCCGACATGTTGGTTGGAAACGGGAGAAAAGCTGATGCTTGGGCCAGAGATGATTCGTCAAACTACGGATTGTATAGAGATCATTCGGCAACGAATGAGGGCAGCCCAGGATCGTCAGAAGAGTTATGCAGATAATCGTCGAAAGGATTTGGAATTCGATGTGGGTGATATGGTTTTTGTGAAGATTTCCCCATTGAAGAATGTTGTTAGATTCGGGAAGAAAGGGAAATTGACTCCGAGATTTGTTGGACCATTTCCGATTATCGAGCGAATTGGAAAGCTCGCTTATAGATTGGAGTTACCGGAAAAGATGGCGGGTGTGCACAATGTTTTTCATGTATCTTATCTACGGAAGTATGTGCACGACCCAACTACGGTGGTTTCTGCTGATAGCTGTGAAGACTTGGAGGTTGATCCAGTTGTTTCGAGACCTCGTAAGCCGCTTCGTATTGTTGAAACCGATACGAAACAGCTTAGGAGGAAGACGATTACGTTGCTCAAGGTACAATGGAGTGATGATGTTAACGACTGTACGTGGGAGGAGGAAGAGAGGATGAAGGCAGCTCATCCCGGACTCTTCGAGGTATGGCCCTAAAGTGTTGTGACATCTCATGAATTTGTAGCTTGTTCTAAGTCATAGAATTCTGCATGCTAGGTTAGAATTGGATGCATGGTTTGTTGATTGCTATGGATGGTAGGCATGCGGAATAATTGTGATTGCTGTTGTTTGCTTGGAATTTCGGGGGCGAAATTCCTAAGGGGGAGAGAATGTAACGACCCGTATTTTACGTGTCGATAGATCGTAGAATTTGCAGGTCGATAGTGTTGTTTGTGTTGCCTCTAGCTTGAGTCGTTTAGAAGTTAACCCGGGTGGAGTATGAGTTGTGACCGACTCATGAGCATTGCCGAGCTAAGGGATGAGTCGTGACCGACTCATAGGGGGCCGACTCAAGGAGGGGTTACGGGTTGGAGTGTTGGCCGAGATAAGAAATTCACCGACCTAAGAGTTGCCGAGTTATAGAAGTAACGACCTAAAAGTTAGGCGACTTAGTGATGGTGACCGACCTATAGTAAGTCGTAGACGACCTTAGGAAGTGGCCGAGTCAACGAGTTACGACTCATAAGGTTTGCCGAGTTAAGGGGTTAGCGTGTTAGTAGGCAGCGACTTAAGGAAGTCGCCGAGTTAGCGACTTAGAGTTAGGTCGTTCAACGACCTAAGGGCTAGCGTTAGGACGCTAGGGGGATAGGTCAGCAGGCACGTTGAGTCGGTCTGGTTTGTTAGGTCGCGTGAGTACTGTTCAGACTTAGGTCGTAAACGACCTAAGTTAGGTAGTGAGTCGGCAGTGAGTTAGGTCGTGGGGTCTTGAGTCGTGTGTGTCATAGTTAAGTCGTCATACGACTTAAGACTTGGGGAACGCGGCAGTATTTTAGGTCGGAGGCTTTTTAGGTCGTGACCGACTTAGTGTTAGGTCGCGTAGGAATTAGGTCGGCATCCCTGTGAGAGTGGTAAGTCGGATATGCTGAGTTAGCTTAGGTCGTATACGACCTAAGGATGGTTCTTTGTGCTGAGTCGTGTTGCAGTTGGGACGGTAGTGCGTTGAGTCGTTAGGTCGGCCTGTGTTTTAGGTCGTGTCTGGGTTAAGTCGTGAGTCGGGCTTGGTTGTATGTTGTGATTGGTTAGGTCGTAGGTCGAATGGATTGATGAGTCGGCAACGACTCAAAGTTAGGTCGGGGACGACCTAAGGGGCGACGACCTAAGGGGTTTCCAGCCTATAAATAGAGGTGTTCGGCTCACTTTTTGGCACCGGTTTTTGAAGCAACGAAGTGCTGCCATTTTGAAGACTCGACTACAGTATTTTCTTCACTTCTTTCTCTACTTCTATCAAGTGCTAACATCCATTGAAGATTGAAGATCAAGATCAAAGATCAAGAGCCAAAGTTGAAGATTTTCATCCGAAGAGGCTAGATTTCACCGTTTCAAGTGAAATTTCTCCGGATCAAGCCCAAGTCCTTGCTGTCCAGATCTGAAGTTGTTTGATTTTAGGTTGTTTTGGTGATTTGGTGAGTGGTAGTTATCTCTCACGCGGATCCAAGGGAGTATATTGGATTGGTGGCTTGTTTGAGTGTTAAAGTTAGAGTTTTCATGCATTTTTCTTAAATCCGAGTCTAGCTCCATTGTTTTTGAAGATATTTACTTATGCAAGTTAGTTTAACAAGTATTAGAGACAAAACCCATGTTTTAGATTTGATAGATCTATGCTAAAAACCATGATTTCACATATGTTGGACTTTTGCTCACTTAATTACGAAACTGCCATTATAGTTGATATTGCTTAATATATCTTGTTTGAATGCTTGAATGTTTGAATGTATGTTAGATTTGATTGCTCCAAGTTAGCTTGTAGTTGATTTGGAACAAGATGGTTGAAGATGATTCAAAAGCTATGGAAGAAGGCTCTTGAATGGTGAAAGCTGCTTAAGGCATATGTAGCGGATGTTGAAGCTCATATGTATAGATTGGATGATGTTGAGATGGGACTTTGCCATGATTTGATGAGGCAAACCATGTTGTTGAGTTGAGACTTTGCTTTGATGCGATGAAGCGAAGTATGATGTGAGTCTTGGCTTAATCCAGGAAGGGATCATTCCAAGCATGTTGATAACTTGAAGGGTAGTTCAAGTTGGTTGATAATGGATTGTTCAAGAGGTAGCTTGAGCTTGTATGAGGAAGTAGTCGTCGAGGAGGATGACTAGGAGGCTTGGATCTCGTCGTTGTTGAAGGTTCTAGCATGCTCAAAAGCAAGAGTACATGGGGCGCCCATAACGACTACAGGAAGGTAGTCGGGACACCCAAAAGACTACAGGTAGGTAGTTGAGTACTCTGGGCAAAGTAGATAAGTCCTAGGCACAAGGCAGTGTGCGGAGTATGGTTAGAACCGGGGTTACCATTAGCCCTTGACAGATGGTCATTCAACTAACGGTGAAATCGAGGCAAGGATGACAGTGATAGCCAGAGTCATGGATGTTTGGTTGTATTATCATTCGGCTTCAAGAGCGGTGTTTTCTGGGTGCTTATCTGATCTTGGTTTAGGCCTTGGGGGTTTGTATTTGGAAAACATCGTCCTTGACTCGAGTGATTATTGCTTTACCTTACTTATCTGCTATGTTATGCCTACTTCTCCTTAGTGTGTGTCTGGGGGCTATCACTGTAGAAAGAGGTGGAGTGGGATGGTTTGGTTCCTATTCCTTTATTTCCTTATGCTCTTTTGGTATGCTTGATTGTTAATTTACTGCTCACTAAGACTTTGTCTGACTCAAGGTTTTATGTCTCCTCTTATTACCTTGGGCTGTTCATCCATGTTTGGGATGGGCAGACTAGGTAGCAGGTGGCAGGTGCTGTGCTTAGAGTAGAGTTTTCCGTTGATGATGGCGAAGACGAGCAGGAGGCTATGCATATTATTTTCTTATATGTACTGGGTATCCGCTGCTGTATTTGATGAGTGCTTGTAGTGAGGTCTTGATGTATGGATTTGTTGAGATGATTGTATAAAACTTCTGTGATGCTTATATGATGATTTTCTGTTATGAGACTTCACTATATATTTCTCTATTGTATTTTATCCATGCGCTGTGAGTTACGATAGAGATTCTTTTGTTTTGTTTTACCCTGACTATCGTCCATGGCTGCCTGGCACGCCTTTCAGCGCATTATTTCCTTGATTTGGTGCGGGAGTCATGGGCGGTCGTCACAATACTAACGTTACACTCCAGAAGTAGTGGTTTTATCTCTTCGCATCTTACTTTCATTTGGTGCATCTAATTTTTTTACTATGTTTAAAGTTTGATATGTCATTTCAAAGATAGTTACAACAAAAATCTCCAGTAGGGATGTTTTATGTTATTGTAAAGGTAGTAATTATGTAATTTCTAAAAATAGAAACATTGTACATTGATATGACATTCCAATAGTACATATATATAGAAGAGATAAATTCACTCCAGAAGTAGTGATAACAAAATATCCCTAAAAGAGACTAATAAATTAGGAAATGATAACATATCTCTAGAAGAGATTTGCTTATATATTTGGTAATTTTATTAAACCAAATAAATGCACAGAAATTTGATTATAAAGGATCCTAATTTAGTTTAGATTAGATCCTACAAGTTTGAGAGCTATACATACGGTTCTGAGAAAATTTGTATCTGTAACATTCCAAGTATCCAGAAGATACTATTATTATTTTTGCTGTAATTTTTTTACAGAACTCTCAATAGAGATGTGTAGAAATGTCTATATGCAATTAAAAATTATTCCTTGATAAGTAATCATAATTAGTGTTCAAAACTGATATTTGAGATATAATTGAGGAATAAAACTTAACAACTTGAAGTTGTGTGTATGTTTTGCTCGAACCAGAAGTTCGATTTGGTTTCAAACCAAATGTTTTAAACATTATCATGTGGTTTTGATAGGTTTACATTGACATTGATCTATAAATATAAATTAATAGTTTGGATCCTTGTAATAGTTTGTTCTCAAAATCACTAATTCAAATGAGAAAGAATATGAAAATTTTATAATATATATGTGATACGCGGACGCACGTATACATCCATATATGTAAATATTTAGCTAACAACCTGAAGTTTGCTATAAGCTATTATTTAGTGATCTAAAATTCAATCAACATAAATGTTGAATGAACTGAAGTCATGTATGTATTCAAATGATCTACACAATAAGCAAATTCCTCCAATAGCTTAGATCAATGAATGAGAACAAACTCTAATAATCAATACCAATTGAATGCATCTTATCAACGAATAAAAGAATTATCCTCCTATTATTAATATGTATGATGTATTTGCTAGTAGCAATATCATAATGGATCAAAATGAGAGTCCAAAAATGATTATTATTTAATGTGACAATGTTTGTCAACATTGAGGGGGAGGATAAAGGGATATAAGCTCATTTTGATCATCAGTGTTAAATATGTAAATATACAATGATGCGAAATATTATCAATATTATCCCTAGTAGACTTTCTCCAGTATAGATTTGAATCCCTGAAGGATCAAAATTTGTAAACCACATCTAAAATATGGTTCAAAAGTCAGTTCAAATTATTTTTGGAGTAAGTAATAAAGATGCCAAATAAAGGAGGTGGGTGTTCTTGAAGAAACACTTAAGGATGCTCTGAAAGAGATCCATGACATGATTCTCAAATAACCCTAGAAGTGGGTTAGGTACCTAAAACATAATTAAAGAGATCTCAATAATTCATGTCTAGAACTGACAAGAAATAATCATCGATGATAAATTTGCAAATAATAAAGCGCTTATATTTATAAATAGATCAAGAATCTTGAATTAGGGGAAAACATGACTGGCCATCATGAATTCCTTAATAGTAGAGAAATATGGACATGTAGTCCGCAAAGTACCGAAAGTACTTGAAATGCTTAATATACCCTGAAGGTATAAATGTGGTTTAAAATCATATTAAATAATGAAAGTATACAAATTCCTGAAGAACATAAATAACTTTCATTGTTATAAAGAATGCAAAGAACAAGAAGAGTAAATTTCAACCTACTTTTAAGTATTGTTGTAATGAAAATCTTGATATAATTCATGATGAGTAGATTACTTCCTATTTTTAAGTATCGTTGTAATGAAACTCTTAATATCCATTAAAGTGATAGTTGCAATATGCAAATACTTATTAAAGTATACGAATTTCTGAAGAATATATATAACTTTTGTAGCATGAAGTATAGATTACAAATTTCTTCTAAGTATTGTTGTAATGAAAATCTTGATACATCAAGATGGATTACTTCCTGCTTTCTAGTAATGTTGTAATGAAATTTTTAATATTCATGAAAGATGTATAGTTGCAATGCGCAAAACTAATTTGAAGCATAAAAATGAAAGCACATGAAGTGTTTTTCATAAAAGTAGCATACAAATGCATAAAATGCAAACCATATTTGGAAGAAACAATCTTAGAAAATTTGATTGTATCAAAGAAAACTATTAATAAATTGTATTATGAATGAGATACATATTTATGGATCCAGAAGTATCTATAACCAATTTAAGTTTTCGAAAGACGAATATGAATTCATAGGAAAAATTAAAATCAGGGGGAGAATTCATAAGTATTTTATAATGCACTCTTTTTCCTTAACAAAGATTTTTCCCACTGGGTTTTTATTAGTAAGGTTTTAACGAGGCATTATCTTGATCCAGAAGTATCAACTCCCTAGTAACATTTGAAATAAGCTATAATGTACTCTTTTTCCTTATTTAAGATTTTTTCCCACTAGGTTTTTCTTATTAAGGTTTTAATGAGGCATTATCTTGATTTAGAAGAATCAAACGTCTTTTCAAGAAATAACATCTCAAATATGTTATTTAAGTTAAATCATATTTTTATCCTTGACTAAGGTTTTTCCCATCGGGTTTTCCTTTGTAAGGTTTTTACTGAAGTATTAAATTGATCCAGAAGTATCAAATTCTATCTGATGCGGTAAATTATTGAAATATGACATACTATATTGTACTCTTTTTCCTTCACTAAGATTTTTCCCATAGGGTTTTACTTAGTAAGGTTTTAATGAGGCATTAGTTTGATCCAGAAGTATCAAGCTTTATTTAAAGAAATAAGAAAATAAAATATGTCATTGTACTCTTTTTCCTTCACTAAGATTTTTCCCATTGGGTTTTTCTTAGTAAGGTTTTAATGAGGCATTATTTTGATCCTGAAGTATCAAACTCTTATAAGAAATATCATTTTTAGTATGATATTTATGATTTCACAAGTTGCACTCTTTTCCTCGTTCAAGGTTTTTTCCCACTGGGTTTTTCTAATAGAGGTTTTCAATGAGGCAAATCTATATCGATTGAATCGATAAATGCAAGCAAGATAATAATGAGGAGGAGCAATCATCATACACGTTTCGAAACGGAAATTTCCAAATTATCCGAGCATTCAAGATTTTGAAGACGCATATTCAAGGGGGAGTGTTATAATATATGTATATTATGAAGTGAATATGTTTGTACATTATTTTGTTTAGTCCCACATCGTGGGATAAGTTCAGTCCTTACCTCTAAAGCTCTTATATAAAGTAGGCCATGTAATGTAAATAGATATCTATTCTCAGAAGTGAATAATATATCTTTTGTCTCTCTCTCCAATGGCTTCTTTTTTTCTTTATTCTATAACACATCATCCATTATCGCTATTATTTAATAAAATCATTGTTCTATTAGCACATCGTAATAAGTTTAACCCCTCTTTCGTAATACAATAAAGAGTTCAAAGTAAAAGAAGGGAAAGTAAGCTTTAATGTTGTATGAGATTACTTATACCAGAAGTTGTATGTTTAGGAAATAGGACACCGAGAGAGATAAATGCAACTTTTGACATGAGTGTCACTATTGCAATTCAATACGGTTATTAGCCATGTCATAAGGTACATTGCATTCAATACAATCAAATCATTAGCTTAACCTCATAAATTAATATGATTCGGTAATATCATTTTAGAGCATGTACCAAAAAATTATAAACTAATTTTTGAGGCAACACCATCTTCTATCCGATTATGTCTGTAGTATGCCTACATACCGCCAAGGATAAGCTTTGTCAATACTAAAACATCTGGGACTTCTTCAATTCAATGATTTCAAAATTAAGAATAATTTTTTCAAATCCATATTTTCATCAATCATCTCAACCTACCTGTAACACTGAAGAAGTTTTATGATCAAACAAAAGTTTATGGCAACCTGATACAACATTCACTAATTAAAAACATAATCATTTGAAGAAATGGTTGAAGATTGGTATTAATAAAATCAAATTGTATTATACTAAGCTCATAAACCATAGGAAAAGTTTCAAAGCCTCCATCCAAACTTTTTGTCGGTTCAACTTTTACTATGCAAAAAAGTAGAATTAGATTGCTCACGTTTAAAGATTAGTTTGCCCATTTGCATAGGAAGGTAGTGCATATGGTCTCACCAAATACTTAGTTATGGTATTTCACATTAATATATCAATATACAAATTTATTTCTCCTGGTATGTTGGTATATGTTAAACCATCGAATTCAATTTATTTTATATTGAAGACTAATATACAATTTTTGAAAATGATATAATCTTGATTTCAAGTCCTAAGTGGCCATGTTGTTAGTTTCAAGAATCTAAAATAACTACGAATTTAATATTAAAGGAATTATAAGTTTATGCATTATAAATACTATATCCCAATAATGTTAAAATAACTGGAAGGTCATAGACTAAATAAGACCTTAATCCCAAATAAAATGAGTACAATAAGTCCAATCCATTCATATTTGCATGAAAATATTCGATGGTTCATATCCAATAGATATTGTACCTGCTCCATTTATGCTTGCCTCGGACGATAACACACCTTCGTGATTCGTTACTCCAATCACCCTACATATAAACCAAGGCAAACATGTTTTCAACTATTCAAGTTATAGTAGTTAAGATACACCCTCATTTGATGTCATATATGATCAATGCTTAAGGACATGTTAAATATAAGTATAATGCATAAAAATAGGCAAAAGAAATCTATTTCTATAAATTAACTACCTTACATCCATTGTCCAGTGCCACATCATTATTAGTTTTGAATGCTATGACAATAAATTAAATTGCATATATCTTTGAAGGATTTTATTTATTGTTATTCCTATACTTTTTAGTGGAGAATTTGAAAATTGAAACCTCTCATGAAATAAGAATACTTAAAAAAATGATTAGAAAACTATAGTGAATGTGATTGTTGGATTATGACTTCATTTACAACAGTAAAATAATAGAAATCAAAGCAATTAGTTTATACATGATATTGTGATTTAATTTAGTTTGATCAAATTTTATATCAAGACAATTAGATGACATAAGGACATCGAAGCAGTCAAAAATGAAAAACATAAATTTTTCATTAAAATAGTGAAAGAGTTAATTTCATCATTTTTTAATAAATCACGATAGTGCACAAGTTTAACATTAAAGTTGATGCAATGATTTATTAGGACTTTAAGTTTGTAAAGGGGATTTTCACTTCAAGGGCTTATATGTGCAGCGTAATTAGTTTGAATGACACTACTTCTAAAAAATTAGTTTTAAGGACATTTTACAGGAAAAAGATAAAAGAATTTCTCGTTTTCAGTTATACAGAAATAATGATAAAAGGATTTATCATTTTCCTGTATAACTTAAAAAGATAAATGAATTTATCATTATGCTCTAAATTGTCCTTAAATATAATTTTTCAAAAGTGTTGTCCTTAAAACTTATTAACCTGCAAATAAAAGCCCTTTAACCTAATTTCCACATTTGTAAATTGATGAAACAAATATAGTATTAATAGTTTATACTGATATGATAATGAAATATTCATATGGTTAGATATTAATTTACATAATCAATTAAAATAATTATAGCTAGTGTAATATAATGGTGGTCATCTTTACACTATTGTGGAGTAATTACGTTTAGTTAAATTTAGGAAAAGTGATGCATAGAATTTACGATTCTTCACTCCACAAATTGATAAAATATATGCAGTGTTAATTGTTAATGCCACTATCATTATTGATTTCATATATGGTTAGCTTTCAAATAACATAATCATTGAAAAAAAATTTGTTAATTGAATATGATGGTGGTCTATGTTATAAGAGTATAAAATAATAATATTTCACATGATTATAGTCATATTTCTATAAAGATGCAGTTTCCATAACAGTGCTTCTATATATTATAATTGTTATACAATTTCGTAGTAGGCTATTTATTGAAGAACATCTTGTAATAATATTTATTGAAAGAATCAATATATTTTTAATAGTTTATAACAAAGCTAACATACTTACACATATTTAACATACATAAATATTTCAAAAAAGAAGAAATAATTCATATTACTTATTAATTAATCTCCAGGTCTTTCTTAGTAATACGTCTAGATGTTACTACCACTGGTTTATCATAACAGGAGCGACCAAAGCATAACTGCAACTTTATGTTGTGCAAATAACCTTTAGAAAATGATATTGTTTAGTAATCTTCAAAATAGGTTTATAAAAAATGAAATGAGCATTTAATGAATGCGCTGATGATTGCAAGTTATAACAGGGAAGTAAATTGAACACGAATGATCCGATAGCTATGTCCATTACAAATAGTATTCCATTGTGTATTCAATGTAATAATACATTTGTCAATAGCTAATGCTAAAACAGACAAAAATCATTTAGTGAAAATATCCATTTATGTTATTTAACAAATAATGTTTCATTGTGTTACTTAATGAAATAGAATTTATTATCAGTTTCTTGAACACCCAATATCTTTTTATGAAAAAAATAACAATGAACTCAACTAATAATAGGTGAACCCAGTATCTGTATATAAACTATAACCAAACTAAATAGTTGCTTGAAAGTGACACTAATGCAAATATAGTAATATTTATTTCTACTCGTTGAAGCATGTTTTAGGAGAAGTGATATTCATGGTTATTTTATTTACATTACTGCTGGGCATAGTTAAAATGTTAAAACTTGAGAGTCTCATATCAGGATAAAACATCGGTTATTTTAGAACATGTCTATTATGTATTTTTTTAGTTGTATATACATGACAGGACTGCTGCTCATTACTATGGGAACTGTTCTAGAATTCCTTCCTAAATATAATTACACAAATTCTCCTAATGTTAAACATGAGAGTTTACAGCAAAATGGAGATAAGAATGACAATCAAGTGCTTCCACAAAAGATGGCTCTGGTTTTAAGTTATCATGTATTGTGTCCTAGTTTTCTTTTCTTTTTCCTGTGCAATACAATAGCTTCTTGATTGAATTTAATAGAGTAATGCTTAAATTTTAACATCGTAAAAAAAAACTATATAAACAAACATTTCTAATCGGTTAAATTACATTATATGATATATAAAGGACTCATGAAACTAAAAATGAAAAAAATAATCTAAGATAAATCATAAACATAGTATTTACATATAAAACTGTACCTTACCATTAGCTTATTATCCCTTCTATGAATATATAGAATTAAAGAATGACTTGAAACAAATCATCATCGTCATATTCTAAAGCAAAAGAGTTTTGCATCCTTCCTATGACTCTTTAAATCATTAGAAAAAATTATAGACCAAAACCAATAGAAATGAAGAAGGCTGTTATATTCACCTAAAAAAGTTGGAATAAAAACAGAAAACCAAGAAAAAAATTGGTAGTAGTAAGGGGAAAAGGCTCAACCTGATAGTAGTAAGTATATACAACAGAAAGCATGCAATTACTCAAGAACGGAACAATTATATTAAATTCCAAAGATGCAAGACGAATATCGAAATCATATATAAAAATATAATTATTTTATGAGAAAATAGAACAGCGCTGAAGATACCTACTCAATTTCTCATCCCAGGTCGGCTAAAAAGAGAAACATCCTTATATGAATATATGGTTACTAAGATACTTGATACTTAAAAATCATAAAGCTTGATTAATCAATTTTCTTCTTATCGTTTATATAGAGTATAGACCATAGTGAATATATATATCTCTAGCAATTATTTATCAGCAGTAAACATGGATTAGTTCTTCCCATTTTCCTATCGATACACTTCAGTTGAACCAAGCTTTCGATTGATGTCTAATAGTACATTTATAAAACAGAGTGAAATATCATTACATTGTCATATATTGTGCATCATTTTATTATCGCCCAACTAACATAGAGAGCGTAAATAAATACAAAGCTATTAAAACATCCCAAGTACAATATTGGTAGTATGCACTCTTTTTTTTGAAAGTGCATCCATTGGATTATAACAGTTGAAAAATGCATAAATGATAATTTTGAAAAAAAATATATTATAGAAATTGCTAATGGACAGTACTTCTATTTATAAAAATATGACAGATGATATAGTGCAAGGAAAAATGCATGGAAACTTATAGTAACATGCTGGAAAACTATGTCATATCCATCAAATTTGCATCAATTTTAATATGATCATCTATTAAACATAAGGCAAAAATTAGTTTTAAAATGTCAGATGCTGAAATAACCGATAATATTCTTAGTCATAATTATGTACTAAAATAAAATACAATTTAAAATAAGTTGTTTTCAATAGTTTTAATAATGCATGGATTAATAAAAGAAATCTTTAACTTTGACATGTAACTATGACTTCAAAGTACATCAATAAAATTCCTAAGAATGAGAAAATTGTTACTTCTTTCCTTCAATGTTTGTTACAGTTGTTTTATTTTGCTACACAACTCTGTACACTTTAATTTCAGATTTATAAGCTCATAGTTGCAAAAATCTTATTGTTATTCAATTTATGTTTAAATAGGGAGTTGGCAATGAATGATTCCATTTTGTACTATAAAAAAACCTACTTTTTCTTCAGCTACACTTGCACCCGCCTTACTTGATATAGCAGCGGTCACACAATAACTGCCTAAAAAGGTTATTTGTGTGGGCATAAATAAATATAGATTAATTTTGAATAACTAAAGCTATTTAAAAATGATATAGTCAAGAACTTGAAGGTAAATAGTGCTACTCGAAATAAAATTATAGTATATTCTTTTGAATGCCTCCTATTATAATGTCTTATGGTTATAGTGCATATTCATAATTTCACTTGGTGACACTTATTCAAATAATTTTGTTCATTTAGATGTTTAACATAATCTAACCAAACAAGACATAAATCACACATTAGTACAAACAAAATTGCTATATTTTTGTTGTTAAATCAGCAAATCACAAAAGAATGCACTCAGAAACACCCAATGTCTTACAAATTCTTTTTTCTTAAGCAAATGTAAATCTCTATGTCGATTCTTATAATACTTAGATTAGTTATAACTTCAGATCTTCCAAAATTGTTATTCAACATACTTATATGAAGATAGCTACTTTTTCTTTATTCGTTACATAAAGTTATCTCTTACGATCAAAGTAAGAAGACATTAAAATAAACCTTACTTGCTATGTAGCGGTTGAGCTCAAAATGCACTCATTATAGGTTTTCTATTTTATTGTTAATATTTTTCATTTTTGTTGAAATTGTAATTGAAAATAAATTCAAAGAACATGTCCCAAATCATTCGCTTTGTCTTCCTATTAACCATGGGAATTAAATATTAATAATCTATATAGTTTTTTTGAAGAAAGGTACTATATTAAACATATGAAGCATATACTTCCATGATATACCTCGTTAATACCATGCAACCCCCCAACCTAAATGGTTGCCTTGCAAGGAAAAAGAGTACATATATATCCATATATTAACAATACAACAGTCTGATATATCGCAACCAAATTGTCAAATAGATGGAGGATTAATTAGAGGAAGCGCACTCAAAACCATATATACGAACAATTTGGGGGTTAAAACAAAAAACCAAAAAACAAACCCTCTCAACAAAAGGTGAATACAACTAAAATCAACCTGCATGTGGCAAATACCTTATGTATACTAAGCAAAGAAGCCTCTCTCAGCGGAAAAAACAATAATGCCAAATTCACTTCTGGAAGCATCGAAGATAGAGAAAATTCATTTTACTAAAAAAACCCGATCTCTCAAAAATGGCGGAGAATGAAGAGAAAAACCTCTCGAAGACTTGAATCAGCAGCTAACTGAAGTGGAAAGCACAACTTCAAATTAAGGGTCGGCAGCAGGCTCAAACGAGGGTGAAAATCCCGTCGTCTATCAGTGAAGATTCCAAAATCACTCAAGATAACCTCCGTCTCTTTGTAGATTTTTTCTTTATTCAAATTGTAGTGCATAAGTTATTTGCAATCCTGGTAGATAAGAGCATTTCTAACATGAACTGGAAGTGCAATACTCTTAAATTTTTGATTGTTCCGTTCACACCAGATGTTCCAGATGATAGTCACTGCAAGAAAAACTATTTCTAGTGGCATATATTAGCAGCGTTTATGAGCTAATTGCAACTATTGGTATTTGGCTCTTTTTATTTTCGCTATTTTATTTGGTTAAAACGCTATTAGTACCCCTCTCACCTGTACTCGGTGGGGAAAAATTCCAATTGTTTTCAATCTATTTTCGTTTCCCTCCATATCATATTTCTCCATTTACTTCTCCTCCCGCAAAACCCAAAAATAATTTTCATTTCCCTCCCTATCCTGTTTCTCCACTTACTTCTCCTCCCGCAAAACCCTAAATCCTTTTTCGTTTCCTTCCATATCGCGTCTCTCCATTTACTTCTCCCTCTGCAAAACCCTAAATCCATTTCTGTTGCACCCCATATCCTTATAAAACTTGCACACGTAAATTCACACGTTATTGTCCAAAATGGTACGATGTATCGAGCCATGCCATAATCGTTTTAGAGTATTGCAAGAAGCGCTTGGGTGAAATCGTGTATCACAATCCCAATACCTAGATTGAATTCTAGCGATCGAGTTTTGAGCAAGTTTTACTTCAATTTGAGTTTCGATTATAGAATTTTTCTCTTAAAATTTCATTACGAATCTACACACAGTAGTCGATCTTTAAATCCATATGGTATTATGCAACCATATCCTATGTTGACTCAATCCATATCGATTTAAAGTTGGGAGATAGGGCCAGAAATCGCATCTCAAATTCCAGTTATCTTCTACCGATCTTTATCGACTTCGATTATGGATCCAACAAGCAGGATCTGGAACTATCGCGTGTGTTTGTGGTGATCATTGCCGATTATCTAACACACTATTTGGGTAAGAGTTTTATAATCGATATTTGGATTTGGCGATTATTTAGATTGACAGCCCGCTGAGATTCAAAGTGCCATTTTTAGGGTATGTATGTTACTGAAAGGCACACAACAATGTTCAATCTTTAGTGCCTACATAGATTTTCAATTTCAAGGTTCGGTGATTACATAGTTTTGCAGCCATAGTAGATCAAAGTGATATTTTTTTTGGCATGTTCGATACTGTGAAACCGCAAGTTAATTTCAGAATGTTTTTGTAAGCTTATTTAAAATATTGATTCTTATGACCATTTCGATGATAGGATGGTAATTGAAAAGTAAGCTTAATTCTTAAATTATGTCATTTACAATTGTGCTAAGTTTCCATTTAATCAAATGGGACTTTGCACTTTTGTAAATGGTATAATTGATCAATATATGTGTTATGATCAGGTTTTGGAAGTAGTCACATTAATAACTTCTTTACATCTAGAAATGTATGAGCTTTGTTTTGGAAATTATGGGTGTTGGATAGGGTATTAAAGAGATTGAATCCAAATGGAATCACTGAATTGGTTGAGCCAATGAAGTTAAATGAAGATGTTGTCAATGAACTCATAATTTGGCATTCGTAAGGATGATTATTTCAATGGTTCTGCAATAGTTTTTTAGCAGAATAGTGCATTAGTTTCAAAACATGTCAACACACAATTACACAACAAAAACCATTTTTTAGTATTTTAGTACCGACTATCTTCACCTACTAGAAATATTAGCAAGTGCAAGTACCCTGAGATAATTCCCCACGAATATTGATCATGGTGGACTAATGAGATGTAACCCAGCTAAAAATCTAAGGCAGGGCATTCTCATTCACTCCTTTACAAGTAAAATTTATTATTCAATTTGCATAAATGGAAAAAGCAAGTAGTTTGGCATGGCATGATTTGCTGTTGCTTCTATGTTACTCTTCTGACATTGTCTTGCTCTGTGTTGCCATAACTTGACTTTTAGTATAACCATTTTTATTTAAAGTGAACAATAACCATTTTATATTTTACTTAATTGTTATGTCAACAAAGAGCATATTTATAAGATACACTATTTGAATATGAAGTTGGTTGTAATATTTGGGAGAGCATATGCATGTGCATGGGCAAGCTTCAGTAATTTAAAATCAGAAATATATTTACATTTGCTGTTGTAACATTTCTTATGCTCTCTGGTTTCATTTATTAACTTGTATATCTGACTAGAACATTAAAATAGGAGAAATATACATATAGTTTATATATGTATGTGAATACTAGTGTATGCGTGTATAAAATTGTTAATGCACTTGCTCTCATGAGTTTTCTCTGAGAATCCTCTTGCTGAAATGATTTATAGTCTTCCTCTTAGTATATTTCTTTAGCATTTTGTACATCTTCATCTTTCTTCTCATTGCACATGTACATGTTTTAGGTATATTTGTGCATTATTTTTTATTTTAGTGTTGTCAGTTTAATTTTCTTTACTATTCCAAATCTTGCAAATGTCTCATATCTTATAGGGATGCATTTATGTGTATGTATAGTGTGTGTTGTGTGCATATATATATATATATATATATATATATATAAGTGTTTGCGTGAGTGTGTGTAAGTGTATTATATTGCATGCATAAACTAGGTTATTTGTGTGTTTAGGTGAAGTTGCATATGGAGTCATGTGCGCGCGCGAGCGCGAGGACTTCTTAGTGGTTATACATGTTGTGTCTTCTTTGCATTGTTATTATTGGTTTATGTGGCGGAGCTGATTGCTGGTGGAGCTACAGGTGCTTTTTCCAAGACCGCGGTTGCACCCTTGGAAAGGGTCAAATTCAAAATAATGTTGCAGGTATTTTTCCTTTGTGGTGTAGTCATGTAGGATAACGGTGAAATTAATATTGATAATGAATCTGTACTTAGATAAGGATGGTTGATTGAGTATACAAATCGTGTTTGTATTGGTTTAAATTTAAACTATTCACTATCTGTTACTTATATCAAATTAGCTAATACTAGTCTTGTCTTATAAGACAAACATTGTTTAAATTTTGTATAGCTTATGCATTTTATAGGAGGGGTGGAAGAATAAGTACTGATTTTCTTTTTCCTAGTATATATGATGTAATAAAGCACTATACAAATAGCGGTAGTGCATTATTACAGTGTTAGATGCCTATGTGTCGATCATTATAATAAGGCTTAGGTGACTTAACTTAGTCGTAGATTTTGAGATTATCTATTCTCTCTACTATAATTAAGAGAACGTGTTTTATGTGATTCAACTATGCCTTTTGAAGCAACAATATTATCTTTTCAAACTTTCATTATTCCTTCATCTTTGTCTCAGCCAATTAAATAATTTACAAAAAATTACCTTCCAATGAGTTATTTGCACTCATTATTATTTAATTTTACTATGATGCTTTATTTAGCTGCATTCTTTTTGTAGTCATTTTATAGAGATCTGAAATTTTAACACATACAGAGTGTTCAACTTTTGAAGGAAAATTTGTTTAATTGGTGATGATTTAGTATTAAGTATTGGTTTACTTATTTTGTTATTAGAATAATTTATTTTTATATTAGTTTTCTAATCATTCTTTTTTTTTTGGTCGTATAAAGATCATATGAATGATTCAACATTGATATTGAAAGGGTTGATGATTTTAATATGATGACATCCATTTGGTTTGATTTATTGATATTTATTCCGTGTAACAAGAAATCTGAATAAATATATTAGTGATACCGTCTGGTAGTTTGACAAGTACACAAGAGCTATACAGGACTCCACATTGACGGAAATTAAATTACTCGTGATTATCGGATCTTGGCAGCTAGGATTGTGTCATGGTTCACACATTAAAGATGAATTGAAGTACCCTATGTCTTGTTGATTCCTTTAGGTTCAGACTTTCGACCCCATTAATTTTTTAAGGAAAAAAACCTAAGACCACATATAAGTGATATGGTTTTCTTTATATTCTTTTTTGCTAATGCACTTTTACTGTACTTGTTATCTTTAGATATTTTCTAACATTATTCTTCTACTTGATCCCTTTTTCCTTCTTTTTGGTGTAATCTATCAAATGTACACAAAGAAATGGTGTGTTTACACTGAGCACTTTAGTTTCTAAATATTACAAAACTTATGTTTTATTACCATTGGATCCACTCTTTCATGAGACATAACAAATGTTATGGACGAACAATGTATTTGACTACTAAACATGAAGGCATAGCAGTTTAAGTTTTTGCGAACTTTTTAAACATTTGTACTCCTTAAGGGTTCAATACATACTCGGTGACTGTTTATTAACATTGTTAATTTTTTTTGTTCAGCTTTTGAGTTCGCTGATAAGTACAGAGGGAAGTATGACAGTAGCATAACCGTAGCTTGAAAATACTACCAATCAGTCAGTGGTTACTCAGTAAGTCGATTTTCTATGTGCAATACAACAAACTAAATAGTTACTATTTATCTATGTATTAATCAACATATGTTTATAAAATTGAAGGATGAATTATTATGGGTGGCAGCATGGTTATATCAAGCAACCGAAGATCATTACTAGCTCGACTATCTTAGCAAAAATGGACATTCTTGGAGGAACAGGCTGGTCAATGACCGAGTTTGATTGGGATGTCAAGAATGCAGGTGTTTAAGTTCTTGTATCCAAGGTATATCTTACATAACGTATGGATTTTATGTTCAACTTTTGTCTTGAAACTACTGTATTTATGTACTAGTTGTGTGACTATGTACGGTTATGTACTACTTCTGTATCAATGTATGGTAATGTACTATTTGTGTTTATGGTAGTTCATTTGTTCATGTATTTTTTGTTTATTATTAAACTATTTATTATTACTGTTTAATATAAATTATGAATAAAGTGAATTGGAGAGTGAACGAGCTAGCAGAATGTGAGAAATAGACAAAGAAAAGCAAAAATATTTAGTGGCGTTTATCAAACGCTACGGAAAAATATAACGGCAGAAAAAAATTGCTGCCAAAAAATACGGTGGCAGAAAAAAAACGCAACGAAAAAAATATTGTTGCAGCGAAATATATATTGTGGCATATAATAAACGTAGCTATAAGGTTTGGGTTTAAGTTGTAACCCAAACATCACTTTTGGTGGCGTTTCAACATGCTACAAAAAAAGATTTACGGTGGCCTTTTTTTGCCGTCGCAATAAGGCACATTATAACGGCGTTTACAAAAACGCAACCAAAAATATTAGTTTTTTAGTTGCATGTCGTATGGCGGCATTCTCTAAAACGCCACCATAAGTTACGGTTGCGTTTTTTGTGCGCCACCAAAAGTACTTTTTGGTGTACTGAACAGTGAATGCAATGTTATTAATCTAATTCAGTAGCACATTACTAGTCTGTTTAGTACATAGATTATCCAACACGTGGTTAAAATCGACCGAATTTCCGAAATTTAGATGCAGTTTGTTCATGATGTCTTCAAATAGAGTTCTGGAGTAAGTGCAATTAAAGAATTGGTGATCCCTATCTTCTATTTGATTAGTACAAAGAGCATAGTACTTATCTATATCAGTGTTCCATTTACTAAGTCTGTCCTTCATATGCAGTCTGTTTAGTTTTGCCAACAGAGGTCATATAGACATTTTGGGTGCACATTTATTGTCCCAAATCACTTAACCCAGTTAAATTTAGCGTATTTCATCCTGATGTGATTCCAAGCAGATTTAATGCTGAACTTACCATCCTTGTCAAGGATCCAATGAAAAAAATTTGTTTGTTTATTCTTCTGAATAATGATATTCTTTTTAGTATTTTGCATTTGAGAACTCATACCATCTATACGATTATTCCATGTATTGTTTGATAGTAGAGCAGACACTTTCTTATGGTTATCACCAATAATATTCATAGGTTGCATCCATATAAGTTAGTTAATGAAAAACCATTGACCCAAGGGTCATATCATATTTCTGTCAGTTCACCATTTACTATTTTTCTGTCAACAACCCTTTTGCACCATTATCTTGCATTTTTCGTAGGTTTCCATGTATGAGGGGCATTGTTATTAGAGGCTACATTCCAAAAGTTTGTATGTCTACAATATCTATAATGCATCCACTTGGCTCAAATAGATTCACCTTGTAGAAAATTCCAAGTCATTTTAATAGCCACTGTTTTTTGCCAAACCTCTATTTTCCTGATACCGAGACCACCCTTATTTTTTGTTTTGCATAAATTACCCCATTCAAGTTATGTGCTTTGGTTTTTCATATAAAATTAGCACATATTGGATTAATTTTCTTAGTAACCGTTGATGGAAAATTAGAAAACTGAAGCTAGAATTGAATCATTGGAAAGACGACAGTTTTAACTAATTCCACTCAATCACTGGTGTTTAACATTTTGTTTTTCCAATAACTGAACTTTTTATTGATTTTGTCAATTAAAGTTCCAAAATCTCTAGCTTTGAGTTTATTATAAGACAAAGGAATACCTAAGTAAGTAATAGGGAGATTTCCAATATTGATATTTAGTATATCAGCAATATCTTTTTTAAGGCTGGCTTCTTTACTAAAAAACACTGTTGATTTATTTTCATTTAAATCAAGCCCTGTTAAGTACCTTAGCTTCTGAAAAATATGCTTAATGCAGTTTGCATTCTCTGTTGTGGCTTTTCCCATAATCATAACATTATCAGCATAAATAAGATGTGTGATCACAGGCTCTGTTTTGTATATCGGAGTAATATTGTCTTTCAGCTGCTCCATATCTAAATTAATAGTGAGATATTCCATAGCTATAGCAAATAAATAAGGTGATAGGGGATAGCCTTGTCTTAAACCCCTTGAACTTTCAAAAAACCCACAAGGAGTAACCATAGATAAGCACGGAAAAAGAAGGGGTAGAAATACATTCGTATATAAGATTAGCAAAACGAGCAGGAAATCCCATGGACACCAGCATGTGATGGATAAATTCTTTGCTAATTTTATCATAGGCGATATGCAGGTTGATTTTCAAATAAAATTTGGTAGAGTTTTTCCTATTGAAACCTCTGACCATCTCGTAGGCAAGCAAATTTTTTTCAGTGATAACTCTTCCTGGGATAAATGCATTCTGATTATACGATATGAGGTCATTTAAATAAGTTATTAGTCGATTACATATAAGATTGGCTAAAATATTATAAATGACATTGCATAAGGATATAGGTCTAAAATCTGTCATTTCTATTGCTTCTCGTTTTTCGGGAATTAAGCAAATAAAAGTGTGATTTATTTCTTCGATAGTTTTACCTGACTGGAGAATTCTATTCATGGCATTCCCTATGTCATCTTTAATTTTCTCCCAGTGCAATTTGATGAATTTGGAATTTATGCCATCCGGGCTCGGGGAACTATTGTCATTTATTTAGAAGACTGCTGATTTAATTTCCTCCAATTGGAAAGGCTGGCCTATGTTTTCTCTTGCATTTATAGATAGGATTCTCTTACAAATTGTGTCTGGGAATTGATGTATGGCCTTTGATGATGAAAAAAGTTTAGAGAAATAATAAAATACTTCAGATGCAATTTTTTCTAATGCACGAGTCCATGAACCATTAGAGAATAGAAGAGAACTGCTTCTCCAATTGGGATTTGTCACTCTAATCTTGTTATAGAAAAAATTAGTTGGCCTATCCGCTTTGATTAACTAATTTAGCTTCATTTTTTGATCTCTCTCTTCTGTATTTTTTCTCATAATATCATGAATCTTTTCAGTCTTCATATTATACATAACTATTAGTTGATCATTCACTGGTTGTTGAATCAGAAAGCTGTATAAATATTCTGCCTCCTTATTTAAAAGCTGTAGTGTTTTATAAGTATTAGGCTTATTATTTCTCAATATTTCCATTAATTTTTGATTTTTTTCAACTTGATAAGAGGATATAAGGAGGCTGCGCTGGAATTCTTTCAATAAAGCCTCCTAAATAGTCTGATAGTATCTAGCCTGACGATGCCAAGAGTTGCTGTATCTAAAAGGTATTATACTTTTCCTCGACATTTGAGGCATGAGATTGATATTAATAATAGTATGGTCATTGATACAATGATTCCCAAAATGAATTCCAAATTGATGAAAATTTTCAATCCAAAGCTTGTTTACGAACACATCATCTATTTTGCTGTGAATAGTGAAGTTTCTGCCACCTCTCCAAGTATAGTAATGACCAAAAAAATTTGGTTCTATTAGTTTAGATAGAATAATATAGTCACTAAATTCTTAGTACTCTATAGAGTTATGTAAGCCATTGTTGATTCTATCTTTAGCCGAAATAATAGAATTATAGTCCCTTGCAATTATCCAAGGGAGTTTGAATTTTGATGACACATCCACCAGGTAATTCCACAATTCTTTTCTTTTATTCTCATCGTTATAAGCACACACAGTCGTAAATAGTAAACTTATCCCAAAAGCATTGTGAAGAATACACGAAATGAATTGGTCGTTAGTATGTAAAATAACATTAGACCACTATAAAAATCCGAAATAACGATTATTCGACTTTTATGATCATTAGATATGTTATCCAAGAATTTCCAGTTGCTTCCTAATTTGCGCATAAAACTTTCAATACTATCTTCAGTAAGTTTTATTTCTAGGATGCCTAAGAAGGATAATTTTTTGTTGTCAAGTAATTGAAGGATTTCCAATTGTTTAGCTGAGGCATTCATATCCCTAATGTTCCAGATAAGGAACTCCATCAATTATTTAAATTTTGGTTGCTACTTTTGTCTCCGGTGGTAGCTGCACCCAAATCCTTCAGTTTTTTTGTTTTTTGTTTTTTCCTTTCAATTGACTTACCAACACATTCCATGCAGGATTGTCAATGACTTCTGAAGAGGTGATGGCTTTGAACTCGAATGGAATCTTCTCTATTCTAGTCTTTCGAGTAGCTTTGGATCTGGTAGACATTGAGGATACAGAGCCGAGGCTCTCCGTATCAGGACCATTCCATATATTTTGTATGCAGTCTGTCGTAATGTCATCCTCTGATTTTTTTATTCATGGTGATATTATCATTTGACTGTAGTTCCAAATATGAATTCTCAGCTGCTTCTGTCTAGTTTATATTTGTAATAATGTTCGAAGTCAAAACCTTCGACTGGACATTTGGAAATTGTAAATTATCCTGACTATGTGGTATATGTAATTCACGGTTGACACTAGTTTTGCTGTAGACAAAATTCTTTTCTGGATGAGAGTTTTGTTCTTGATTATTAATAGTAGAATCCATTATTACCTCATCATTATCATGTCATCTGTTAACGTCTACATTCATTTCTGTGATATCATCTTGCTGCGATTGTGTGTTCACCGAAGGGTCTTTTGGCAACCGGACTTTAATGAATTGGTAATTTGATTCAGTGTGTCCGAAGCTAGAACAGTTTGAGCATTTGTTTGGTTTCCATTCATAAGTGACTTCTTGCCATATTATCTCATCCTTCTCCGTAATAATAGGAAGCTTGTCCGAAAATTAAAACGAGTTATTGATTTCAATTAGAACTCACACATATGCTATTTTAATAATATCCTCTATGAATTTATCAAGTTTAATGGGTGCTCCAAAGAACCATAGCGATGCGAATAATACCTTCTTTCGTCCAGTAGTCAGGAGGCAGATTAGGAAAGTGAATCCAAATCGGGATAGAATTAAGGAGTTCCTTATTAATTTGCATTCCCAAATAACATCTTTACATCATCATCAGTTTTTTGTTATAATAGTATGTGTCATCTTCAATGATTTTTTCACAGTCTTTCTTACCATTGAACTTGATAACATAGAAACCATTCTTCTTAGAGAATATAGTGAAATCATCTTCAGGCTTCCACACTCGAGTGTTATAGTCTTTGAAATATTAGTAATAAGGCTTAGGACCAACAACGTAAACCACCATAGCATTGTCCCATTGTTTTTTGGGTCTTGAACCACCTCTGCGGGCATCTTGGCACATTTTAATGACATAATTTTGCATGGTTGGTAATACTTTAATGGAATTGATACTGGAATGTTATTTCCTTTCACAACTTCATTCCACGCCCGACTGGACGAGGAAGAGAAATTCCTTTTGTTTATAGGAGATCCGATTTCCAATTGTTTGGGGTTATTGGAGTTGTTGTTATTTTGGACATGGTTGTAATGAGCATGAGGAGCGGTAGGTGATCCCTACGTTCTAATTTGCGAGGAAGTGGGAATGGATCTAGAGCTGTGAATTTGTTGCATAGGTTTGGATTGTCTCTTCCATTTCTTAGATCGTACTTGTATAAAATCATCAAGCTTATCATTCTCAAATGCTGAAGTTTGTAGTGCCGAAAATCCTGGAGGCGGGACAAGGGGTGTTTAAAGCGGTTCCGGTGGAGGGAGGGTTTTGGTTTGTAAGAGATTGAATCTCCATGAAGGCAGTGATGAGATGCGATCAGAAAAAGGCAGGAAAGTGGGAACAACATGGAAATGGCCAAGGGAGCTTCAACTGCCTAGAAATCTATATAGTTACTTGTAGAAAAATACAATGAAGTGACCTTAATTAGAGCAACCTCAAATCACCTAACAGATCTGACTGTTCCAGCCAAATCTTAAATCATCGTGCTCTATATATTAAACCAATCCAAATTATCATCAAATCCTAAATATGGACAACGTAATAATTAACAGAATAGTACGGAAGGATAACGATACCTGAAATATAAACGAAGAAAACTGACGAAGCAACTACGTTTGTTCTGAAGATTAAGAAGGTAAAGAAAACATTTAAGACATAAAAAAATTAAGGAGTTAAATCAGGTTTGCAAATTGAAAACAACAGATCCAAAGAATTGAAAATTATCTAAATAATTAGGAGATTGGAGGAGAAATACGCAAGCAGGAAAATTAAGGTGGAAGTTTTCATACTGATAAAGAAGGAGAGAAGCAATCGTTGATTTCCACATAGATCGATATTCATCTTCATTATTTTATGAGTTAGGGTTTTATGAAATGAGCAGGAAGTAACTTACTTTTTTTAATTAAACATGGGTAAGTTTGGGCACAAATAGAAAGAATAAAATAAAATAAAAAATGTGACTGTTCATTTCGCAAAATACTAAGGGCTTGTGAGCTTTTGAAATCTAACTCTATAATAATAGTATAGTATAGATGTCTCTTTTGTAGATGCTTATTATGGACACACATGAATTTTCTTTCTGAAATCAAAAGCTAAGACATATAATACAGTCATTCATTTCATAAGGCAGGTTGAAAGGCAGACAGATTAGCATGTAAAGACAATTCAAACTGATGGGGGAACTGAATTCAAGGCACTCAAGGATTCCTTCAAAAGAAAGGAATAATTTATAGAGTGACATGTCCCTATACATCAAAAACAAAATGGAATAGTTGACACATAGTAAAGACCGGTCTTACCTTGCTTGTAGAAGCATCACTTCTATTGAAGTTTTGCCAAATGCCTTCTCGACAGCAGTATACTTAATCAATAGATTACCTACAAAAACCTTACAAGGAAAAACTCCAATGGAAGTGTTATATAATGTAAAACTAGACTACAAAATTTCAAGAACCTTTGGTTGTCCATGCTTTCCTCATCTGAGACCATATAATTCTCATAAACTGAATTTCAGATCTACTCATGTACTTTTTGGGGATATGTAATGAATCAGAAAGGATATAAATGTCTTGACAGTAATGGGAGATTATTTGTGTCAAGACATATGGTATTTAATGAGAACATGTTTCCATTCAAAAGTTGCAGTGTACAAAAGGCGTACAATCTAGCAATATTTGTACCACCCATACCGATATACAACAACACTGAATATCAGGATCACACAGAGGATGGTCAAAATGATTCAGATGCTCAACTCACAGTGTTAGATAATAGGCCAAGTCAAGTCATCTCAGAGCAGTTCCAGCACCTCACTCAATGTCCAATAAATACAGATAATCAACAATCAAGTGGTGGAGGTTATGAACAACAATCAAGTCTAGAACAGGTTACGATACAACAAGGACAACCAAATAGAGGGCATCACATGATAGCAAAATCTAATAGTGGCATGTTCAAACCAAAGCTATATACAATTTGTGCTATCAATGCAGAGCCAAACACATATGAGAAAGCTATCAACAATGACAAATGGAAACAAGCAATGAATGAATAGTACAATGCACTAATGAGGAATAAGGCTTGGAGCTTTGTTTCAGCACCAAAGGATAAAAAAAAAGGCTATAAATGGACATACAAGATGAAAAAGAATCTAGATGGCACAATTCAAAAATATAAAGCAAGGCTAGTTGCAAAAGGTTGTACACAACGGTATAAATTTGACTTCAATGAAACTTTCTCACCCATGGCCAAACCAACAACAATAGAGTAATACCGACCGTAGTATTACACAAGGCATGTGATATTATACAACTAGATGTACGTAATGCTTTCTTAAATGGTGAATTACAGGAAGAAGTTTACATGGAATAACACCTGGATTCAGACAACTAGATAAAGGCAAAATGGTGTGCAAACTTCTCAAGGCAATTTAATTTATGATTTAAAGCAAGCTCCAAGAGTATGGTTTGACAAGTTAAAAGAAACTCTTATCTATTTGGGATATTATCCAACAAGGTCAAATAATTCACTTTTCATTAAGCTTAACAACGACACAACAACATATACACTATTGTATGTTAATGATTTTCTAATCACTGGAAATTGCAAAAAGGAAATAGAACATGTTATTGATCAATTCCTAGACAAGCGGTTCCAGATAAAGATTTGGGTCAACCGAGTTATTTCCTTAGCATGGATATCAATAAAGTTTCAAACTCAGAGATGCACTTGTGTCAGACAAAGTACATCAAGAAATTACTCACCAAGACAGGCATGAATGAAGCAAAACCACTGCCAACACCCATGACAAATAATCTCCATCTATCAAAATACAAAGGTGAAGAAATTACTAATGAAAAAGAATACAGAAGTGTCGTTGGAGCATTACAATATGTAACAATTACAAGACCAGAATTAGCATATAGTATCAATAAGGTATGTTAATCTATGCATCAACCATTAGATGAACATTGGAAAGCAGTAAAGAAAATACCTAGATACTTAAATGGAACTTTAAATCATGGTCTAGTGCTATGATCAAGCAAAATCCTTTCAATTAATGGATACTCTGATGCAGATTGGGCATCAGATCCCAATGACCGAAGGTTAATAATAGGATACTGTATTTATGTTGGTGAAAATCCAGTATCCTGGTGCTCAAAATAACAGCATACAGTATCTCGATCTAGCACGGAGTCAGAATACCGTAGTTTATCTAGTACAACTTTAGAGATTATGTGGTTGTAATCGCTACTAAAAGAACTTCAAATCAATACTGATAAAAGGCTATTAATTTGGTATGATAATCTTAGTGCAGTGTCATTATTAGCAAATCCAATCCTACACTCACGAATTAAGCATACGGAGCTCGATTTATACTTTGTTCACGAGCAAGTAAATAAGGAAAAATTAAGCATAAATCACATACCTACTCCTTACCAAAGAGAAGATATACTTACGAAAGCACTATCATCCAAATCTTTTGTTGATTAAGATATGAATTAAAGATTGAATGCAGTGGCGGCAAAATTGGGGATGAGAAAAAAACCCTAGCTCGAAGCAAAGAGGAGAAATTAAGTATATGGTAGAAATGAAATTGTCAAATGTGTTTGTATAAGCGTTACAAGGCTATAATTGTAAATAGCAATTTTATGTACAGCTGTACAATGTGACTTTGTCAAATAGCCTTGTATTATAAAAGGCATATACGAGATTGTAATAATATAATTTTCTTTGTAATGAAACTTCTCAAAAACATGTGTATCAAATTTATCCATTTCATCATTTCTCAAACTTTAACTGATGCTATTATTTCTTTCTCCTATACACGTGTTCGTGTGTGTGCATGCATAGCTCACCACTTCTTGCATGACCATTGAGTTCATTATCATTCTTTGATTGTGTTTTTCATTTTGAAGGTGATGCATGAATTTAATTAATGGATCTTGAAAACATTTTTGGTTGGATGGTAGATGTTCATCCACATGATTTTCAGAAAAAAGTTCACTTTCGTTGTAAATGCCAGGGATATAATCACTGTTCTTCTCATTGATATGCTCCGAATATGATTTTGCCATGGAAATATAGGGCCTTAACTTCACCTATTGATATGATCTGATTATATAATTTTAACAAACATATTTTATCTATTTCTTTTTTAAGTTCCCCAAAGTGGGTCATGCTATAGTCAGTTACGAACACTCCAAACAATGAATTAGTTTCTACCTATTTTTTTCCATTTCTACACCTTGAAAGGATAGTGGTAGTTTTCTATATATCCATCACTTATTACTATCACTTATTTCGTACTGCTACCTAATTACCAGAGCAATTAACAAGCTATAGGGCTACCTTACAACGTTGGATTTTTATTTATTTATTATTATTTTTTTAATAGAGAAGGATAAGCAAACGATGATTGCATCCTTACAACTTAGATGGACGGAGGAAATAGCAAACACAAAGAAAATGACTGTTGTGTAAAATTCCAAAAAAATCAAGGTTAGTTAGCACCAAAGATGAATCAAATGATAATGCTTCAAGTGGTAGTTGGTCAAAAGGTGTTGATACAAACAGTGATGGTTCAAATAACTATAGTTCTAGTGATGATGAGTCCGACAACGACGAAGTAGAATTGCATACTAACTCGCCAATGACCATTCCTATTACCTGCAATACAACTAGCTCTTTGCAACCTGTCAATGAATCTATGTATAAAAGTTTTAAAACACGTATTGCATATGCTATTTGGAATAAGCATGAGGTTTGCCAAATATATCAAAATACATTTTATATATTATATACAGTACTTTTTTTATTGTTGTACTTAAATTTATGAATTTGAAAATTATAGGAAAGTGGCCCTTTGAAATGCATTTCACATTGGAGAAAGCTGTAGGAATGAAGTTTAGATTATATGCTAATTCAAGCAGTTCAAACATTAAAAATTTTAGGTTTATATTATTTAGTCCAATATTCATATAAGCATGTGGACTATGTAACAATTTCAGCTTTGTTGAAAGATGGAATTCAAAAACTAATTCTTTTCATATGCCATTTGGAGAAATGACAATCACTTTAGACGCTGTTGCCCAAATTTTAAAAGTACCTTTAACTGATAGTTGTTCGTACAAGGAGAAAGAAAAACGAAACGTAATTGAACTGTTAGTGGATTATCTCAAAATCGATAGAAGTGAAGCAAGGAACAGACCTATGATTCAACTTTGGTAAAGCTTCACTTTTTATTAGATAAGTAAAATGAAAGAGCAAATAAAATAGATGCAACTGAACAAGATTATGAGATTGTTGCTCGTGCTTATCTTTTTTTGGTTGCTCTATCTTTTGTGATAAGTCTGGGACAAAGGCGTCGGTTAATTACTTAAGATGTTAGAAAATATTAATCATTTGGGCGAACAAGCATATGGAATGAGAGTATTGGCATATTTATATCATCACTTAGGTATAGCTTGTAGGCGGACATTAAGCAGATGCTAGGATATTTAACATTATTGACTGTGAGCATATTACATTATTTCATATTTCAAGTAAAACATAAAATGCCATATTAACTAGTATTCATGTGGCATGGATTTATGACCATTTTCCTATGCTATCAAATGTCATTCCTAGCAAAGATTATACTAACACAATTAATAGATTTTGATAGTGTTGATGTATTATGGATCACAGATTTAAGCTATTGTTGAAATACAGAGAGAATTGAGCAAAATGAATAAGTTGTATTGATCAAAGAAAACTTGAAATATTACAGGCTTCTTTGGTTTTGTTATATACAGTATTATGCTGTTGGGCCGTTACAAGGCCCAAACCCATTACACTAAATAATACTGATATCTGTTCTCTTTAGTGGAACGAGCTTGTGAATATTTCATTTCTTAACTCGCCCCCTCAAACCAACATTAGGGTTCTTTTCCATGGTCTTCTTGCGCCGCCTTAAAAAACATATGAGTTTTACTCAGATCTGGGGCAAAATAGCATAGATCTGGGTGCTTTCATCATTATATCATGCTGCTTCAAGTAAATCTGAGTGGTTTCATTAATGTGAATTTTTTATATACTTCAGTTTGTCTTTATGTCAGTTCTTTTGATAGATCTGTTGTTCCTCGTGTTAAAGCTCTTGACTTTCCTTCATTGAGACTCTGTAGCTTCTTTTGGTTCACTTGAATTTGTGAGAATCACAACCACCTTTAATTCACTTCTGAATCTGATGAATTTTTTCTTTGACAGGGCTTTGGTAAGTGTATCGACACTTTGGTAAGCTGATGGTAAGTAATTTACAAGCAAGTTTCCTCTTTGTATTTGTTCTCTGACGAAATAGAGATCTATCTCTATATGTTTTGTTCTCGAATGTAGTATTGGGTTCGCTGACATATATACCGTGCTTTGGTTGTCACACCATAATGTTGGTTTGGCTTGTAATTTGATGTTTAATTCATGTAGTAAAGACTGTATCCACATGATCTCTGCAGTTGCACTTGCAACGCTTCTGTATTCAGTCTCCATGCTGGATCTAGAGATTACAGATTGTTTCTTTGAACACCATGACACTGGATTGTCTCCTATATATATGCAGTAGCCTGTAGTTGATCTACAATCATCTGGGCCGGTTTCCCAATCTGCATCAATGTATCCAGTTATATTCAGATGATTGCTTTTCTTCATTAACAGTCCATAATCTGTAGTTCCTTTTATGTATCTCAAGATTCTCTTTACTGCTTTCCAGTGATCATCTCTTCGTTCCTGCATGAATTGAAAAACTTTGTTAACACTGAAAGAGATTTCTGGCCTTGTGATAGTTAAATATTGTAAAGCACCAACAACACTTTTGTATTGTTTAGCGTTTGTTATGTATTCTTCTCTGTTTTTAGATAAGTATTGATGGCTTATCATTGGGGTAGGCTGAGGCTTGGCATTGTCCATCTTGGTCTTTTCCAATAGCTCTAGAATATATTTTCTTTGACTGAGAATGATTTCAGACTTTGATTTTCTCTTGACCTCTATGCCTAAGAAATAGTTTAATAAGCTCAAATCTTTAATGGAGAATTCCTTGTCTAGATATTGAGCAAGACATTTGATTTCATCCTCATCGTTTCCTGTAATGACAAGGTCATCAACATATATTAGAATGTAGACATTAGTCTTATTGTTATTTTTAAATAAATAAGGAGTGGTCTGATTTTGTAGAATGATAACCAAGTTGAATTAGTGTGGCTTTCAGTTTATCAAACCAGATTCTTAGAGCATGTTTAAGGACATATATAGCCTTTTTCAGTTTGCTCACATGACTTGTATTTTCCCTGTACCCTTGTGGTTCTCCATGTATATTTCTTCCTGTAATGCTCCATTCTAGAAGGCATTGTTGACATCATATTATCTGATATTCCACTGATTATATAGAGCAATACTTAGAATAATTCTTATAGTAGTTAGTTTGACTACTAGAGAGAAAGTTTCATTAAAATCAAACCCATATTGCTGTGTGTATCCTTTTGCTACCAGTCTTACTTTGTACCTTGACACTGTTCCATCATGATTCTTTTTAATCTGTATGTCCATCTACACCCTATGATGTTTTTATTATCTGATGGGTGTACAAGTTCCCACGTATTGTTCATTATCAAGGCATTATATTCTTCATCCATTGCTGCCTTCCAGTGATTGTCCTTTGCAGCATGCTCAAAGGTTTCTGGTTTCTCTAAATTTGATGCAGCTGTGTATAGTTTTGGTTTAAAGATTCCACCTTTTGACCTTATAATCATTGGATGACCTGTTCTAGCCTGTGGTGATACATCTGTACTTGTTTGATTGTTGCAATTTGTAATTGTACTGGTATGCTTCCAGATTCTCTTTCATCAGCTGACTCTGTTTGATGTTTTGAATGTGCAGGAGTTTGACTCAGATAGCAGGGTGAGTTCAGTGATTCCTGACCTGGTTGATCAGACATTGTGAGTTGTGGATCCTGAGCCTCAATAGTCCTTTCAATTACCTCAGGATGAAGCTGTAAACAGGTATAGTAGGTATAGAATTTTTTGGATTCTGTATCTTTTGAGTCGTTTTAATACCTGTATCTCTAAAGTGAAAAACATGTTCATTGAACAAAACATGTCTGCTAATTATAACTTTGCACTTTCATCTAGACATTTGTACCCTTTTTGATTTGCCTTATATCCTATAAAAGTACATGGTTTAGCCCTGAAACATAACTTATTGTTATTCTATGGTCTTATGTGGGGAAAGCACAGACATCTAAACACTTTTAGACTTTGATAGTCTGGCTTAACACCTAGTAGTTTCTCTACTGGAATGATTCCTTTAAGAACTTTTGTGGGAAGTTTGTTAATCAAATGAATAGCAGTATTAAAGAAATCAGGACAGAATTTTAGTGGTAATGATGCTTGAACAAGCAGTGTTAGCCCAGTTTCAACAATGTTTCTATGCTTTCTCTCTATTAGACCATGTTGTTCAGATGTATTCTGTGTACAATTCCTTTCTTAGCAAAGTAATTGCTAAGAGTTTTGTACTTAGTACCACCATCTGATTGAATGATCTTAACTTAATTGCCAGTTTTCTTTTCAGCTAATAATATAAAGTGCATCACTGCATTATAAGCTTCTGATTTAGCTTTTAGAAAGTATATCCATGTATATCTAGAATATGCATCAATGAAAGATATGTAATAGTTATAACCATAGTTAGAATAAATTGGGGAATGTCCCCATAAATCAGTTGCAATCAATTCTAAAGGTTTTGAATACTTGGTTAGTGAGTCATTGAAGGGTAATTTATGACTTTTACCCATTTGGCAATATGTACACACATATGGTAAAGAAATATCATCAAATTCAATTTTATTTTTCTCAAGTGCTTGTTTCACAACATTTGTGTTTGGATGGCCAAGTTTGTAGTGCCATAAATCAAACACACTTCTATTTTCTTTTGACTGACCAATTTCACCTATATTACAACACCGCTGATTTCCTTCAGATTTGATACTATTTTTAAGATTGAATCTGTATAGTCCTCTGACTACTTCACCCTGTAGAAGATCATCATTAGTCAATACGTCTTTAACTAAGCAATAATCTGGATAGAATTCAAAGTATACATTATTGACTTTTGCAAATTGTGACACATTCATGAGATTTTTCTTTATTTTTGGTACTCTCAACAAGTTGTTTAAATATAATTGTCTTTTGCCATTAGTACTGGTTTTCCCAGCGTAAGTAATATTAACTAACTCATCATTCCCCATGCATATAGACTGTTTACCTCTATATTCCTTATTGCTAAGATTTAAATTATCAAGATTATTAGTTATATGATTGGTTGCTCCTGAGTCTGAGTACCTGCTTTCATCATGTATATGTTCTGATGTTGTAGTTGTGCTTTGATTGACTTCACCACTGCTGTTAGTGTCTGACTGTATTTGAGCCATATTAGCACCAGATTTTCCATTTCCTTGATTACTTTGATTCTGATTTGGTACATAATTGGCGTTAAACCTAAAGTAGCACTTCACCGCAGTATGGCTAGGTTTCCTACAAATTTGACACTTATGACTATTATTGTTGTTATTCTATATTCCTCTGCCTTTAGATATGTTTGAACTGCCTCCCCTTTGATAAGATTGACCTTGCTTGTTTTGATTCTGTCCTTTTTCCTTGAGTTGAAAGTATAATTGATTGACATATCTGTTTCTTGTGATTTTTTATGATCTATTCTTGCTTCATGTGGAAGAAGTATGGCATGAACATATTGTACAGGTAGCAAACTTGGTTGTGATTGTTAGCACCAAAATTGGTTACTAACACCAGAAGAAAGAGTTATGTAGACAAATTAATGAAGAGCGTAAAATAGGACAGAAGAATAGTGTAACTCAATGTAAAACGAACAACAAAAACGAGAACACCAGATTTATAATGGTTCGGCGTAATTGCCTACGTCCACTTTGAGTTTAATCTTTATGGCTTTCTCAATCACTTGAATACAGATACAATCCATAAACCAATAACTTGCATACAAGTTTTAATTAAAAACATGAGAGTATCAAAAATGGCAGGGTCTCCCTAGTGCTCTCAGAAAAAGGTCTCTTTCATCGTGCCCCTGTCTTCTATTTATAGACGAAGATGGGTTGGACTTCCCTCATGGGCTTAGGAATAAGGTACCTTGGTCCATAGTAGTTGACTTCTACGCATCGTGCCAAGCATGTCGAACGAGGAATACCGGTCGAGAATTATCCGGTCGATCGTTGAATGACTCGAAGCAAAGTCATGCCGAACGCTCCTGCTTTGTTGTGGGCCTGAAAACTTGCTAACACCTCCAGTCTGCACCGTGCCAGGGATGCCGAAACATGTCAATTGCATCAAACCCTTATACCTTTAGGATCTTCTTGGTTAGAATCTTGTCTAGTGCTAATAATAATATCTTCAACTGTCATTTTATAGCCGGCCCAAGGTGTCGGGTGACACTTTCCCCCCAAAGTGTGTCGTGTGAAGCAACATGACACGCTTTGAGTCAGCGAGTATCCCTTGTTTACAGAAAGAAATCCATCATGAGTCATTATTCTTCAATTTTATCCTCCCAAGACGTCGTATCCATCTTTGGTCGTCATGATGCTTTGTCGATTCCTAATATTATAAATCCAAGGTCGTAATTCATCAGTGGCCATCCGTGTCCGGTTCTAGAGTACCAGTAAGCTTCGGCTATTTGATCCAGTCTTTTCTTAATAACCTTAAGTGAGAATTCAATTCCTTGTTGATTTCAAGAATTCAAACTTTTTTTGGATGTACACATACATGTTCAGGTACATGTTCTTGCCATTGGCTGTCAGATGCATTTTATATGCTCATAAGTCATCGCCAATTCCATCTAATTTAATTGCAATTCAATTGATATTCCTTATTTGTATTTTTTTGTGAAATAAAGGTTGTAATCAGCCACTTGATGAGAGGGGACTTCAATTTTTACATGGATGACGACCTCAGAGCAATAAGCAAGGGTGAATGGAGTACGGCCAGCCTCGGACCCATGGGTAGTTCTATAAGCCTATAATGCTGTTGGGAGTTCATCCACCCATCTATCTCTAGCCTTTTCCAAACCTCTCTTCCATACAGGCTTTATGATTTTGTTCATAGCTTCAACCTGTCCATTTGAAGTTATAATAGATCATGGAAGGTCATAAGGACAGATGACGTTACGGATATTGAAGTTGATTATTTTCTTTATCTTGGTCGTGGTTAAGAGTTCTTCATCTGCCCATTTGGTGAAGTAATCAACTGCTATGATGGTGTATTTCGCACCACCTTTAAGATCGGCAAGAAGATTATTTCAATGCCCCTAAGTGGCAAACATATATGGACTAGCCATTTGAGTAATTTCCATCGGTGGGTTGTTGGACTTTTTGCAAACATCTTGCACTTGTTGCATTGTCTAGCATGATCAACCGCATTTGGATTGATAGTTGGCCAGTAATACATGTAGCAGAGTATTTTCTTTATCATGGTTTTCCCTCTGATGTCATCGCCGCATTCTTCTTCATAGACTTTGCTCAAGGTATCATCATGGGTGATACATCGAAGCATGGGGATGGATAAACTCCTTTCTACATATGACTTATTCTTGGATGATTTGGCATGAAGCTTTGAGGAGGATCTGACGTTTTTCATTCCTCCGTTCAGTAAGAATTCCTCATTGTAGATAGTCTTTGATAGGAGTCAACCATGACACCTTTTCTAGCTCTGTCTCCAAGATCTAGCTGATCTCCATCCGTCAATGCTTGGAATATTAAGTATTTTAACCGAAATAATGTATGTATGTTGCGCGTCCCTAAAACTGGCCAGCTTGGCCAGTGACTGGACTCTTTTCATTTTGTTGGTTGAGTATGTGTGTAATGATGTAATACGTAAAGTTGGCTAGTAGCTCTTGGACTTGGCCGAGATAAGGAGCAAGACATTGCCCCTTAGCAAGATCAACTTCCTTAACTTTGCATACTGTCAATCAGGAATCACAGAAGATATGCAAAGTTTCCACTCCAAATCCTCTAGCAAGTTTGAGGCTAGCGGTCGAGGCTTCATAATAAGCATTGTTGTTTGTTATAGGGAAATCGAGTTTCAGGACGTAGTAGATCGATCGTTCCTCAGGAGTCATTGACATGACTCCTATGCCATAACACCGATCACTGGATGCTCCATCCGCGTACATTTTCCATCTGTCAATTGGTTCTCTACTACCCTTCGAGTAGTCATTTATGCAGTGAATTCGAGTACGATGTCTGCTAATTTCTGCCTTGGATAGCCTTTCGAGGGAAATAAGTCATATCAAATTGGCTTAGTTCGGTATTCTATTTAAGTATTTTTTCTGACGTCCCAAGTCGTTGTATGCCCTGTCGCAACGTTTGTAGGCATAGACGTTGATGGTTACTTTAATCGAATCCTAGAGTACTGTCATGGGTTATTAAGTCTAATAGCGATGGGCTCTGAATGCTCTAACCGATTATCTGCAAATGGCCAAAGATCAGGCCTAAAAGCACGTTGAAGGAAATGTCGAGTAGGGGTTTGCCTCGAGTTGCATGCCACTGCATAACTGGATCTTTCTGTGAGTTTGAATCTGCTTGTATATTCAAGTAACGCACTTTCTATTCAATGCATTCATGATCCTTTACCCATGCTTTGGGTTGGAGTGACAGTCAGTTCCCCACGAGCTTAGGTATCAATTTAATGATTCTATCTCTGGGAATTCTTCTGGTCATAGCCTTGTGTATCTATAAGCACTATATATAAGTTTCTATATTGAGCTATCGTAGCCAGTCTCTGGATGACCATGCGTTTGCTCCCAGTCTTGGGTTGAAAAATGCACTGCATGGACGGTTGAGTCTCGCCCTAGATATGTTTATGTTCCCACCTAAACTATAAAGACATAGAGTTGATCGGTGAATAGTCGGTTCACATTCATCGTACTTCTCGCTCGTGCCCCCAGGTCTGGGGCATATACCGATAAGTAGGAAGGCCAGCCATTCCCACTTTAGCTTTACACTCTTTCCTGTTGAATCGTGGGATCAAGTCAGTCGATGGGAGACTGGGTCTCGCCTATCTTGGATTTTATCGTGGTTTTTCATTCCAAGAGGAATACTTTGATGCCTCGTCAGTTCTAGGGCATAATTTGGGCACTGGACGGTCATCCACATCCACTTTGGTTCATGTTTTGTAATCAGATCTCGAGGTAAAGTTGGCTCAAATGCAGTCGGGTCATGCTCATCCAGTTTCATACCCCTCCTGATGGATCGAAGGAGGGTGCTGGGGAATTTTTGACCAAGCCTTCATTGTTTACCCTCCTTTCCACACTTTGGAGGTCATAGTTTTTCAAGGAATATCCGAGGCACATTCGTATATGCTTGGTGCAGATCGGTATTGAACCTCGATCCGTGGTATGATATATTCAGTCGCCCGTAGCTTTGGATGCCGTTTCGATTGGTTCAATACGAGGCCTCCCTGTAGTCATTGCCTTAAGTTGTAAAGAACGCCAAGCTTGAGCTATAGTAAGCTGTCCTATTCAGCTTTTAGAAATTTGTACTCCTGCTCCCAGCATTGATTTGGCCAGGCCACTAGTTGGATGGTCGAACTCCATCCTTAGCGAGTTAATAATCCTCCCGTCGATTTTAGGACTAAAGTTTGCGAAATAGAGAACGGTCGGAATCCACTCGTCTATTTATTGATGTTTATGCACCACTCTTTATTCTGGTGACTTAGTGTTATTCTCCCCCTAGTCGACTCACGTCCAATTTGTGTTCATGTTTCGGTCCACGGTTTAAGGATTGGAGATTTTTGTCAATTCGTTTATACTCTAGTCCTTACTCTGGGGACTTAGAGTACTCTATTTCGCTTCAGGAACTTGGATATTTTTCTCAAGTCGTTTATACTCTAGTCCGCAGTCTGGGGATTTAGAGGTTTTTAAGTCATTTATAATCTAGTTCACGCTTAGGGGACTTAGAGTACTCTAGTCCGCACTCTGGGGACTTAGAGGTTTTTAAGTCGTTTATACTCTAGTCCGCATTCAGGGAACTTAGAGTACTCTAGTTCGCACTTTGGGGACTTAGAGATTTTTAAGTCGTTTATATTCTAGTCCGCACTCAGGGGGCTGAGAGTACTCTAGTCAACTTCAGGGATATAGAGCTTTTTAAGTCGTTTATACTCTAGTCCACACTCTGGGGACATAGAGGTTTTTAAGTCATTTGTACTCTTGTCCCCACTCAGGGGACTTAGAGTACTCTAATCCGCACTCTGGGGACGTAGAGGTTTTTAAGTTGTTTATACTCTAGTCCGCACTTAGGGGACTAGAATACTCTAGTCCTCACTCTGGGGACTTAGAGGTTTTTAAGTCGTTTATACTCTAGTCCACACTCAAGGGACTTAGAGTACTCTAGTCCGCACTTTAGGGACGTAGAGGTTTTTAAGTCGTTTATATTCTAGTCTGCACTTAGGGGACTTAGAGTACTCTAGTCCGCACTATGGGGACGTAGAGGTTTTTAAGTCGTTTATACTCTAATCCGCACTCAGGGGACTTAGAGTAATCTAGTCCGCACTCTGGGGACGTAGAGGTTTTTAAGTCGTTTATACTCTAGTCCGCACTCAGGGGACTTAGAGTACTCCAGTCCGCACTCTGGAGACGTAGAGGTTTTTAAGTCGTTTATACTCTAGTCCGCACTTAGGGGACATAGAGTACTCTAGTCCGCACTCTGGAGACTTAGAGGTTTTTAAGTAGTTTATACTCTAGTCCGCACTCAGGGGACTTAGAGTACTCTAGTCCGCACTCTGGGGACATAGAGGTTTTTAAGTCGTTTATACTCTAGTCCCCACTTAGGGGACTTAGAGTACTCTAGTCCGCACTCTTGGGACGTAGAGGTTTTTAATTCTTTATACTCTAGTCCGCACTCAGGGGACTTAGAGTACTGTAGTCCGCACTCTTGGGATGTAGAGGTTTTTAAGTCGTTTATACTCTAGTCCGCACTTAGGGGACTTAGAGTACTCTAGTCCGCACTCTGGGGACGTAGAGGTTTTTAAGTCGTTTATACTCTAGTCCGCACTCAAGGGACTTAGAGTACTCTAGTCCGCACTTTGGGGACGTAGAGGTTTTTAAGTCGTTTATACTCCAGTCCGCACTCAGGGGACTTAGAGTACTCTAATCCGCGACCTAGGGGCATAGAGGTTTTTAAGTCGTTTATACTCAGTCCCCACTCATGGAACTTAGATTACTCTAGTTCGCACTCTGGGGATGTAGAGGTTTTTAAGTCGTTTATACTCTAGTCCGCACTTAAGGGACTTAGAGTATTCTAGTCCACACTTTGGGGATTAGAGGTTTTAAGTCGTTTATACTCTAGTCCACACTCAGGGGACTTAAAGTACTCTAGTATGCACTCTGGGGACTTAGAGGTTTTTAAGTCGTTTATACTCTAGCCCACACTCAGCGGGCTTAGAGATTTTTATTGAAAGCGGTCGTATTTTCATTCTTTAATTTGTATTTCGTCTACCGTATCGAGGCTAATGTTGTCGAAGGAATGATCCAACCATGTTTACTCGTGGAATGGGATTCTCCACCCAGCATGAGGGACGAAACTTGAAAAATGGATGGTCGATTCTCGTCCGCTTGGTGATTATAGCTCTTCCAATCAAGTCAAGGAAGGAGGTATATGGAAAATGGTTGGATCACATTCATGCTCGGTTAGATAGTCAAATCTCACACAATTTTCCTCGTATCACTTTCTAGAAAATAAGGATAATGGATTATTGTGAGCGATGGTTGACGAGTAGGTAGTCCATCATAACTACTCCAAGTTAGGCTTTCGAATAATCTTTTGTGTTCAGGGTAAGATTTGATGTGTAGATGCTCGTCTAGATGAAACTCCACACGTCCGATCATGGTTTGCGTGGATGGGTTAGCAGCCAAATCTGAGTACCTGGTCACCTGTACTGTTTTGAAAGTAGTTTAATTCAAGTTGGTCGTTGTTCATAGAACAATTGAAATAGAAATAGAAAATGGAAATAATTCAAAGAAGATTGTTATAAATCTTATTGATAAGTGAAGCAACATCGTGTGCTCCCTATTCAACTTTGCCCCTGGCTCCTTTCGAAGGATGTCGGCCGTCAGCAGTCCAATTGATAATCATATACCTTTCTTAATAGGCATCAGATGTTCGCCGCCTGCCATTCTGCAGGAGTTATACATACTATTGAAGCTTTCCTTTCCAGATCGGCTTTTCAATCATACCTCGGAGGTGTTTGTAATCGCCCGTGTTAGGATCAGTGAGCATCTTGAATATCCAACATTCCCTTGATTTTATTTAGACTTTGGTGTACTCTCTCGAGGTCGAGGTTGGTTTCCAGTACCGCTCAAAGTCGCGAGTCTTCAAGTAGAGGTTGTCAATCGAACTTTCAAAGAGCATATGAGTCGAATTTTGAGATCTTGTTTTATCTATTGGAATCAGCGTCCTTAGCCAACGGGCCTTCATTGTTATTTTTCTAGTCTGTTCCGCTCCTCCACACTTTGGTTCAGATTCATTTTGTTATAGAAATGATACATGGTCGTAGGACGCTCTCTAGCTACTTGTTTGCCAAAATATATATGGAGGTCAACTCTCCTCAAACGTGATTAGTACGATATCCCTTTAAGAGTATCGTTTGAGTAGCGGTTGCTTGTCAATTCCCTTATTGCCCTTCAGAAGCTGCCATTAGATCCTCTATGCCTTGGTCGATCATGGGATGCAAGGGAAGTGGATAGAATGTTCGTTTATTAAGTTGAGTTTTGAATTCACTATCCGGAGGCACTGCGCTGCGGCTAGGGTTCGACGTAGACGTATAAGAGACCAGTGTAACTTAAGTTTGGATCGGCCTGGATGTCGCTCGGCATAGACGTACCTCTTGGCCTAGATGCCGCTTGGTATAGACGTACCGCTCGGCATAGATGCATGGCTCGACATGGATGTCGTTCGGCATAGACGTATGGCTCAGCCTAGATGCCGCTCGGTATAGACGTACCGCTCGGCATAAACGTATGGCTCGGCCTGGATGTCGTTCGGCATAGACGTACCGCTTGGCCTAGTAGTCGCTTGGCATAGACGTACCGCTCGACATAGACGTATGGCTCGGCCTGGATGTTGTTCGGCATAGGTGTACTGCTCGACAAAAACGTATGGCTCGACCTGGATGTCGTTCGGCATAGACGTACCATTCGGCCTAGATGCCGCTCGGCATTGATGTACCGTTCGACATAAACGCATGGCTCATCCTGGATGTCGTTCGGCATAGATGTATGGCTCAGCCTGGATGTCATTTGGCATAGACGTACCGCTCGGCATAAACGTATTCTCGGCCTGGATGGTGTTCGACATAGATGTACTGCTAGGCCTAGATGCCGCTCGGCATAGACGTACCGCTCGGCATAGACGTACCGCTCGGCATAGACGCAAGGCTCGGCCTGGATGTCGTTTGGCATACGCCTTTTCTGAAACAATCGACTGAATTGCCTTCAGAGGAGGGTCAACCTTCATTCAACTTGAGTACAAACTTCAACGTCCAATCCCCAGATCTTGCGTACATCAGTGAATGCAATCTACGGTTATCAACTTCCTTTAGATTTCTTTCAAATCTTAGTAGAATAGGAAGTTTTCTAGTAAACAACTGGATCTATCTCGCGAATATGGAAATCCACTAGTAGACGATGAGATCCGATCAAGCTGAGAATTCAATTCTCAGTAAAAGCACCAAAATGTTAGCACCAAAATTGGTCACTAACACCTGAAGAAAGAGTTATGTAAAGAGATTAATGAAGAGCGTAAATTAGAACAGAAGAATAGCGTAACTCAATGCAAAAAGAACAACAAAATGAGAACACCAGATTTATAGTGGTTCGGCGTAATTGCCTATGTCCACTTTGAGTTTAATCTTTATGGCTTTCTCAATCACTTGAATACAGATACAATCCGTAAACCAATCACTTGCATACAAGTTTGAATTAAAAAGATGAGGGTATCAAAAATGGCAGGGTCTCCCCAGTGTTCTTGGAAAAAGGTCTCTTTCATTGTGCCTCTGCCCTTCTATTTATAAACGAAGATGGGTTGGACTTCCCTCATGGGCTTAGGAACAAGGTACCTCGACCCATAGTAGTGCCTTCTATGCACCGGGCCAGGTATGCCGAACGAGGAATGCCGATCGAGAATTTCCGGTCGATCATTGAATGACTCAAAGTAGAGTCATGTCGAATACTCCTGCTTTATTGTGGTCCTGACAACTTGCTAACACCTCCAGTCTACACCGTGCCAGGGATGTCAAAACATGTCAATTGCATCAAACTCTTATACCTTTAGGATCTTCTTGGTCAGAATCTTGTCTAATGCTTGTAATAATATCTTCAATTGTCGTTTTGTAGCCGGCCCAAAGTGGCGGGTAACAATGATGACACAACTATAACAACTACTTCATATTCTTCACTGAGTCCATTCAAGATGCTCAGTACTTGCTCTGTTTCGGATATTTTGTGTCCTGCTGCTTCTAACATATTGCAAAATGTTATTGACTTGTGACAGATAATCCCTTATTGGCTGATTTCCTTTAGTAATGTTTGTAATTGTCTTTTATAGTGCATGATTTTAACAGCAGACTGAGTATTGAATATTCTTTCAACAGTAATCCATATATCATTTGCTAATTTGCAGCCTATAACTTGTGATAGTAACTTTGTGTCAATTGATGATAGAAGCCAAGAGCTTATTAATCTATCTTGCATGTAGAATTTTATGTATTCTTCATTGCTGATCATCTTATTTTGTGAATCAGTGATGAATCTTGGAGGAATCAGAATTGAGCCAAGAATAAAGCCTTCTAGCCCATATCCTTGCATTGCTGTTTCAACTTGTAATTTCCATAAGAGATAGTTGTCTTCCTCTAGATGTATAGTAATTAGTTGTCTTTGAGGGCTGATAACAGTTTTGATTAGCCTTTCTGTTGCATCAGTAAAAGTTTGCTGCTGTGGGTTATTGGTGTTATCTGAAGTTGCTGAAGCATTATCTCCTTCAGCCATGATTACAGATTTCTAAGACATATGTAAGAAACCGATGGTTCATAAGATTTACTAATTCAAGATCACTCTATAGTGACAAGAACAGGTTCCGCCAAGACTTAGGTGATGAATTTGCTCTGATAAGTCAGGCAAGGTCTTTATGTCTTTGACTGCTTTCTTAAATTGGTTTTCTGACTTTCTTGCTATGAAATTGCTTGGCTCTTGATGAAAAACTTGTTGCAATAAGAAATTTATATGTTTTCTTGGTATGGTACCTGTTTTTCACGAAAATAGAAAATTCAATAATTAACCCAAATGATGAGATATCACCTGATGGGTTAAAAAAGCTTTTCAAATGATGATATTTTTTCCGATGAAGCTTTGAGTATTGATTTTTTTTGAGATTACTGCCGTTAGGCTTTAAAGATTGCTTGAACTTTAAATGTTGATGCCGTTACCGCAAGGCTTGTATGGCTCTGATACCATAATAGATTTTGATAGTGTTGATGTATTATGGATCACAGATTTAAGCTATTGTTGAAAAACAGAGAGAACTGAGCAAAATGAATAAGTTGTATTGATCAAAGAAAACTTGAAATGTTACAGGCATCTTTGGTTCTGTTATATACAAAATATTACGCTATTGGGCCGTTACAAGGCCCAGACCCATTACACTAAATAATACTGATATTTGTTCTCTTTAATAGAATGAGCTCCTGAATATTTCATTTCTTAACTACAATGCCTAGGATGTGTGGATGGTAACCCATGAGACAATCCGATGATGAAACCTCAACCATAATATGGCTACAAGAACAACTTGATGATTTAATTGCACCAGATGTAAGTGGTAAAATAGCTTAATAAAAATCAACTATGTTGTCATTTTTAAGTTCATTTTTAACATTCTAAGTATGTTGGGACCTTTACTGAAATGCGAGAACTAATTGTTCATTGTTTGATCTCGTATTTTACAATAGTGTTATATTGTGTTTTGATATTGCTGAGCCATATTATCTAAATAGAGTAATGAGGCAATTCGGTATTTGTCAAAAAGTCCAAACTAATCCAATGGAGCTGGAAAAATATTATAGATATTTGAATGTGAATCAATACAGGATAGAATACCATAATGGCTATTAGTATGCTGAAAATTGGCAGGATTATGTACTGTCTTCAAAATCTAGATTACCACTTGTAGTCGAACCTTGGGATTGTATTGCTAAATACATGCCATGATATTTGAATGTAGCACACCCTATTATTCAATATCAAGATATGAGGCAAAGTAATTGTACAAGAGTTAATGCTGTTGGGAAGTTGATAAGATATTTGTCTTATTTTGCTATATTTTATATTTTCATTACGTAGTATTATTTTGTTCATTCGACAGATATTGGATGTTGGTACTGTAGTGGAAATTCTAAGAAGTGTTGGTTCTCCTCCTTCCAAAAAGGTTTCACAATTATTGCAAGTAGATAGAGCAATTTTTGATGTGTTGGAGAAGCTTTGAATAAACCCGACAAACGTGAAAACGATGAGAAATACTTAATCAAAATCAAACCTCTTGCAAAAAGCTCTCCACGCCTACTAGCTAAAACATAAAAAAAGTTTGAATGATCAAAGAAGTTGAATTTGTGATTGATATAATTTGAAGTCATGGCTAATGTATACGATATTCTTTTGTTATAGTGTCATTTGGTTATGGCTAATGTATTTGGGATCTATTATCATATTGTGATGTTTAGTATGTTTTTTTAAATTTGGAATGTATGAAAACAAGTTGACGTGTATTATATTTGGAAACTATTATCGTATTGTGATGTTTCGTCATTTGTTTTTAAATTTGAACTTAGTAAAGTTCGAATGTTTTGTATGTATTTTTAAATTTCGTATTGTGATTTCATTTTACTGATAATAAAGTACGAGTGCTCACTTATTTATTGCATCGCTCTTTCATCAATTTTTTTTTGTGTTATGATTTTTCGTGTTATAGTTTAGTGTTTTGCTAATGCTTTTGTTGTGGAAGTAGCAAAGTATGAATAACTAATGCATATGATGTTGTTGAGTGGTAGTTTGGCATGGTTGGAGTATCAGTATGTTGTGATTTGTGCATCGAGAGAGTGCTGTATCGATTAGAAAGGAATTTGGTTTTACACATAGGAATCACTGTTCGATGTATAACTGCCGAAGATTTCCTTAAGCAACAGTGGTCACTCGCCGCTTATACCTAGAATGTACTATAATTACTCGCCGTTTGGAATTTTACCAGTTAAGAAAGTTTATGTTCGATGTTCAATATGTGGAATGGTGATTAACTACAGTCTAGTATGTAAAGTTTTGGGGGTAAATCTAGTTTAAAATATAAAAATTTCACTTAATCCACTGTTCGATCCTTATTCATGGCACAATATTTAGACGCTGTAATAAAATATCATCACCGGTCTTACATAACCGTTGAAAGTAATAATTCTAAAGCTGCCATTGTTTGTCCCTTATAAATGCCACATATTGATTAACTACCATAGCTTTTAGTAGTGGTTTGGTTGTCTATTTCCATTTAAGAAATCAATTACAAAACTCACTTTCCATTTTTTAATGGTGGTTATACACTGTAGGGTTCATTCTATCATGGCGTTCAACCATCATTTTCCACTAGCTTTTTTTTCCAACCCTACTAGTCGGTCATAGTATATGCCGCACAACTTTATGTTGAAGTTTGCCTTTTTTAACTCACGGTTGATATAAACAATATGGTGTTTCCAACTTTGCAATGCCAAGAATCTTGCAGCAATTAATAACCGTTCGTCCTGTTAAGCATACAAAGTAGAACTTTTCTCCCATATACAAGTATGAATTGTACAATAACAAGTTCATATTCATCATCCAAAGCACAAACACAATCGAATAAACTGCAACATAAATTCCAAATAATTCACAAACAATACAAACAATTAATTTCATTTTATTATTTTTGAAGCACCACAATTAATCTAGTAATCAATCCTAATTCCTTATTAAAATCATATCATTTGCACTGCCCATAAAATTTAATAACAATTTAATTGCAAAATGCACCTTTGGTTGCCATATCCGAAGGTTGAAGTTTAACAAATTTAATCTATTGTTCCACAAATAAGCCCTAAGGAATGGCTTCTACCTTTACAAATGGTGGAATAGGTGCATCATCGGTAAGTTTCACTTAAAAAAAGATCCATGTGAATATGTGTGAAAGTAAAAAAGCAATGTACTTCTTTTAGATTTGGACCTTTTTGATGTGGGTAAAATGTTAGCGATTGCATATTCGAAATATACACGATCACTCGATTAAATGTATTTTCTACCAAATATCCTATTTCAGACATCTACCATCCAATTATGCTTGAAATAAGTACTCGTATCATAATCCAAAGCTAATTTCAAGGATTCACAAGCCGAGTTATAAAAATGTCCAGCATACAAATCTCAATGTTGATCAAGATCGCTCAAAATGACCTTTCTTGCTTCAATCCAACTTTTGTTCTATTCCTTTACATATTCCGCAAAATAGCGAAAACCACAATTATCATCACCTATTACATCTTCAACATTAACAATGTTGTGTATGGCTGTGCCTAAGGGTATATCGATTGATGTAAATTCTTCTTTTAAAAACCTTTTCCCAAACTGTACAAGCTTCTTCCAAAGTATAAGGCTTTCTAGATGTATACGATGATATAGAACATGAAAACGTGAGCTCCCAAGCAGTGGGAGAAGATGTAATCTCTGACCGCGTGTCTGTCGAAGAATGAGCCCCTGACTCGGGTAGTGGCTTGGTTAAGCGAACCCACAGGAGCCATAGCTAAAACGAGTCTTCCAAGGGGGACCATCGTGGCTCCTCTCTTCTCAAGAATCCATACATCCCTTATACGTGTATGGATAGCTATCTCTTGAGCATAGGTTTAGGTTCAGCCTCAATGGGAAAATAGAGCACCTAACAACGCAGCTTCACAGACCAAGAACTACGAGAACACCCTTTCATTCTAGGGCGACAGAGGGATCGTACCATTCGAGCCTTTGCTTTAGTGAAGTTGCACCAGGAGCTAGTGCTTGCTATCTCAGAATAGCTCCATCGATCTCATTGGAAATGTTTGATGCTTCTTGGGGCTTCTTTAGCAACAGTGAAGTCACTAAATGAATTGCCTATACATCTCGATTGGGAAAGAATCAATCGAAAAAGAAAGAATCGGAATTGATCATCCTACCAAATGGAGAGATAATTGGAGAGGTACAAAGCCCTATACTTTTCATTATAAAACTAATAAATCGAGATGTGCCATGATTAGGAAGCATTCTCGTATTTCCCCACCAGTATTCTTGCTCTTCCTGGCTCGACGAAAGCCCTATTTTTGATGAAAGTCAGTCAACTAGACATGAGAGAGACTTCGTGTAACACTCGGTAGAGGTGCTCATGAAAAATACAAACTACGAATAGCCGGGGAATGGCGTATATTGGCATTGTACTACCAGTTACCCGTGAGCTCAAATATGGAAGCAGTGTAATATCTAATAAAATTGATACTCGAAGATAGTAAAAGAAAACGTAAGCGATAACCCGGGACGTGGGAGTACTTGTGATATTTCTACCTGGGATGCGTTTTATTTGGCTATTTTCTAGATGTTAAAATATTATTGAGCGGCCTAATATATTAATTGGGTGAAGTATGAACCACGGGGCTTCTTTCTATTACTAATGTGATATAGTTATGCCAAAATTCTAGTAAATAAGCTAATAGTCTGGAATAATCATTCATCGACTTTATTTCTTTTCCATCAGATTCTACTTTCGGTTTAAGGCTCTTACAACTTGGAGTCAATTTCTTATTAACACTTAATTGAGATAGTTGTTCTTTCTTTATTGTCAAATATTCAAAAGCTGATGGATCTTGTTTTGCAGTTCACGATCGTGTCTTTTATTTTGCACTCAACTTGTTTTTCTGCCGTGTGGTCTGCTTTTGTGTTGGGCAGTTCTAGTTTCCAACATAGAAGTTGTCGATGGTAAAGCTATCTCTTTCAATTCCACTAACATAGTATTATTTTCATCCTTTGTAGCGTCATTATATAATTTTTTAAAATATTGAAATTTCGGAGTATGAAGCAATTCAAATTGCATCTTCAACTTGTGGAATATAGTTTAATTTCCTCTAATGTTCGCCAATCATTTCTAGTGGTATAGGGTGACCTTCATTTTAAAATGATAACATTTCAAGCGCATAAGGAAGACCATATATTGATTGGTTTAAATGGTCACAATCTATTAAATCCATAGATATTACGTTTATATTTGCCAATTCTCTAACAATTAAGTCTAATGTGTAGAAAGAAACTCTACCTTGTATTTTTTTAAACAATGGTATTAATGAATTTTTTCATTGGCACCAAAAGTATATAAATAATCAAAGTTCTATCGAGGAGAGGTTATTACAAGACTAGCTAAGTCAATGGTATGCCTTGAGATCAAGTCCAGGTTGATATCATGCACATTTGAAGCCAAAGTTTGAGTCATGCCGAGAATCATATTCAGTTAGTATGCAAGTCAATATACAAGTAAATATGCAAGTCTCAATCCAAGAGTCAACTTGTCAAACATGCTATGCATGTCCTAAATCATAGATATGTTAATACAAAAGTTATGAGTTGAAATCAAGCTGACATACTAGTTACAAATTGTAGTTCATCACATCAAATATGCCATGTAATTATTCAATGTTTAGTCCCATATGTATACCAAATTCAAATGTTATAATCGGCAAAAATCCCCAAATTAATTTAGGGTTTACAAAGTTGAAAATGAAAGAAGAGTGCAGAGAATTGTTCCCCCCTTCTCCGTAATCCCTAGGCCTATATTTATAAGGGTAGATAAGTAGCGTGGCTATATAGAGTCTACATCGCTGGTTCTCAGCTTTAACTTCGTCGCTGGACATTGACTTCGACGTCCTTAGGTCCATAACTAATCTTTAGTATTGTTTCAATAGAGACGATATTCTGCATCGCCAATTCTCATTATGATCATGGAATAGCTTTGATAGAGAATGACATTGGTAGGAAGCAGCTTCAGTGACTCTTATGAATATTGATGACCCTTGACATTGACGTTGACATTGCCTTTATAGATGCTTGATGTTCCTCGAGTGTTGTTGGCATGGTATTGGCCAACGACAGTATCGGTGGTGACCGGCTTAAATTGACATATGTACGAAGCAATCATTAATTAAGAGCAGCGTCAATGACAACTATGGACATTGACGACGAAAGTCATCAACATCACATCTATAAATGTGTGGCATTCTTTAGGTATTGATGAAAGTCGGCACTAACAGCATTGGTCTTTGGTGACACTAATGACGTGTGGTTCTTCCTAAAAGGAAACATGAATGAACGACGATGTTAGACTGGAAGTATCATCAATGAGGCATGATGGCATTGATTGCAGGTGGTATCAACGATAGGTGAAGTCGACGAAGTGCGATACTAATGTTGTCTAGGGTCCTTGGCCTTGTTGATGATGTCGATTCCACCATTGATGTGAGTCGACATCATTCGTGTCGGCTTTAATCATTCCCACTCTTTCGAGGATAAATTACTAGTGGGATACGACATCAATGAAGCACGACATCGATTGCTTATGGTATTGACTAGGTTTGATATCACCGCTTCTTTAATTATTCATGACGTTATGTGCATTCCTTTATTGATGAAGAGTAATATTCTTGACATTGACTTTTAGCACCATAAGCACATCACTTGTCATCTATCCTTGAGAATAATAACTATAGTAATACTTCCCCCTAGTATAGGGGAGTCATCGACTTTTCAAGTATATATTGCCGACACTGTGTTTGCTGCCTATTGGTATCCCAAGAAGATCTGAACCATCCATTTAAAATCAATCCAATGGTATCTGTACACTCATTTCCTTCTATAAATATCCAGGTTTCTTCTTCTCTCTTTTCTTACCTGCATCAAAAACTTCAAGCAAGAAATCAGACATTCCAAGGAAACTATAAATTCCTAATTTGCAAGCAACCGAATTCCCGTTCAGGTATGATTTTCACACTGATTCGATTAACAAGTTGATTTGAATGATTTAGTATTGTGGATGCTATTAGGGTTCAATTTGGATTTTCCTAATTTCAAATTGGCATTATAGTTTAACCATGAAGTTTTGATATTTATTAATCAGGATGATAGTTGATCTAGATTAAATTAGCAATAGATTTTATTTTATATGTATGGGTTTTGATGTCAATCGATGTAGGTATTATATCTGATATGTTCTAGGTTTAATTGATGAAGAAGTCAATTTATTAGACTCTAAACATGTTATTGATTAACTATGTTGACACTCATGATGCTGTTATGATGACTGACACTCATGGTCTTCGACATTGCTATGATACTCAAAAATGTTATATTACCTTGTTATTTCATTAGCTAAAATTTTTAATACGAAGCAATCATATTACAAATAACGAGAGTGAAATGCAGTGATCCACTCAGGATTACAAACTTCACTGTTATTAAGATGTCTAAATCAATTAAATGCGACATCAATAATCTTTGTGTTAATTAAAGTTGACGCTGTGATACCAGCATGACCCACGACATCAATAAAGCCATTTATTAACCCATTATTTCGACAACTCAACACCCTATGTTGTTAATGATAAGATGATAATCAACGAAGGTTGCTAAGAGAAAGTATACATCAATTAGATGAGACATCATCCAATAATAACCGACACCGTTTGCTTCATTGCTAGTTTATAAAGCTTTAATTTGATACTGGTAATCTAACTATTTGTCACAACTGTTTGATATCATTTCTTATAGCATTTTTATTTTAACACATTACAAGTTATTTAGTTGATGCATATCGACCCACATCATCCTTATTCACCGATGTCGAAGACTCTCATCGTTTTGACATTAGCCATAACAGTGATATTTTCAAATACTTTTTGAGATAAGCGATGTAATACTCGATGTTGATAAAGTTCTTAATATACCACCTTAATAATGAAAAACTTCCAGACTGTAAACGATTAAGATGATATGTGTTAACCTTTTACTGTTAAATGCGACCTTACTCAATTATAAACGATGTAATCTATTTTTGTCATCGACGTTCAACTTAATACCGACAGTCTTAGTGTTTGCTACCATTGTTCTATAGTTATCTTTAACATTATAAGTTAAGCTTCATTTCGATAACATTTATTTTCTGACAATCACATTATTAACTCACTCCATCTTTATTTATTAACGTCGACAATCTTCCTTACTTCAATATTAGTTATAGTGGTAGTGCTCACCAAGGTTTTATGACATTCATCGTTGTCGTAGCCAATGACCTATGTTTATTAATGTTGCATAACCATTTTATTTAATTTTCATATAACCTCTTTATGGGACTCTCTCATTGGAATTGAAATTAATGTTAAGGGTTGTTATGTTGTGAGCCACTTAAACTTTGTTATTTAGACAACAGATAGATTACTTGGATAATAATTTTTAACTTATAACGTGGTAAATCTTTTAGGTTATATGAGCATTATTCTTTTCCTAAATTTGGAATAATATCACTTGGCAGGAAGATGAAAGGTCAACTGATTAGTTAAATGGAAGGGGATGGAGGGCATGGTTGCTCTATGATGTCAAAAGGGGGAGAAACATAGGGTAACTCGGGATATCACAATGATTAGAAGGATATAATTGAAATTCTTAGTTTTCAAATTTGAGAATCCAATCTCATTTTTATAGTAAATATATGGCAATATAAAAGAGTTTTGAAATGACATTTAGCTTTGAAATTTAGAGGAAGCTTTCCTTGGTAAAGATAGCGGGTTAAGGGTATTAACCATATTTCATTAGAAAATGATTACTAGGAATTTAACCATGGATGTCTGTGGCAAGACTGGACATCAAGAAAAGGATTGCAGGCACAAGAAATAGAATAATTCTGAAGCAAATGTGGTGGAAAACATGGACATCGATGGGTCTAACTTTCCTGGAGTTGTGCCGGAATGCAATCTAGTTCAGAATCCTTCCCAGCAGTGGTTTGACACAGGTGCTACACGACACGTATGTTCTGAAAAGTCCATGTTCTCCACTTACAACAAACTCGATCATGAAGGTAAGTTGTACATGGGCAACTCTGCAGTGTCAATGATTGAGGGAAGCGGGAAAGTGATTCTCAAGTTCACATCTGGTAAGACTATTACACTGAATAATGTGCTTCGTGTTCCAGACATTCACAAGAACTTGATCTCCGGACCTCTACTCTCGAAGAAAGGCTTCCGAATAGTCTTCGAATCAGATAAAGTTGTTCTGTCTAAGGCTAGAATCTATATAGGAAGAGGATACTTGTGTGATGGCCTATTTAAGGCTAATGTAGCCGTAATTGGCAATAATGATGTATATTGTAATTCTGAAATGAATAAAAAGGAAGTTTCTTATGTTGTCGAGTATGATGCTCTATTATGGCATGAAAGATTTGGACATATAAACTTTCGAAAGATGAAAAAACTTGCAAATCTGGATTTAATTCCAAAATTTCAAGAAGATAAAAAATACAAATGTGAGACATGTGTAGAAGCAAAAATGGTTAAGAAACCATTTCATACTGTTGATAGAAGTACTGAACCATTACAAATGATTCATACTGACTTATGTGATTTCAAAAACTTACCCACAAGAGGTGGGAAAAAGTATTTTATCATATTTATTGATGATTATACACGATATTACTACGTATATCTTTTAAATAGTAAAGACGAAGCAATTACATCGTTTATAAAATATAAGGCTGGAGTAGAAAATCAGCTAAATAAAAAGATCAAGATATTGAGATCTGATCGAGGTGGAGAATATGAGTTGTCGTTTGAACAATTCTGTGCGGAAAATGGAATAATTCATCAAACAACGACACCATATTCGCCACAACAAAATGGTATAGCCGAGAAAAAGAATAGAACATTAAAAGATATGATTAATGCCTTGCTCTTAACCTCTAGCCTACCAACAAACTTGTGGGGGAAGCTTTAAATATGTTTAATCACATATTAAATAAGGTTCCTCATAGTAAAACGGGAAAAATTCCATATAAATTATGGAAAGGACATCTACCAAGCTTCAAATACCTCAAAGTGTGGGGGTGCTTAGCAAAAGTTCATATCCCGCCTCCAAAGAAGGTCAAACTTGGACCAAAAACTGTAGATTGTTACTATTTAGGACCAACCCAAAATAGTACTGCATATAGATTTTTGGTATTCAAGTCTGATATATCTGATATTCATGTAAATACAATCATGGAATCAAGAGATGCCTCATTCTTCGAAGAATTGTTTCCACACAAAAAGAATGAAGGAAATATTGTCCCTAAAAGGACACGAGAAGAATCAAATAGCCCATATGAAGATGAAACTCATCGTGAAAGTGATGAAGTAGAACCAAGAAGAAGTGTAAGGGCTAGAACTTCCAAGTCATTTGGTTCTAATTTTTTCACATATGTGTTAGAACACGAACCTCAAACGCACAAGGAAGCAATGTCATCTTCTGAGTCTTCATGTTGGAAAGAAGCAATTAAAAGTGAGATCGATTCAATCCTAAGCAATAAAATTCGGGAAATTGTTGATATTCCACTTGGAATATAACCTATTGGCTGCAAATGGATTTTCAAGAAGAAAATGAAACCAGATGGCTCTATTGATAAATATGAAGCCAGATTAATAGCCAAAGGATATCGTCAAAAAGAAGGTATAGACTTTTTGACACATATTCACCAGTTACACGAATAACCTCAATAAGAATGCTAATAGCAATTGCATCCATCTACAATCTAGAAATTCATCAAATGGATGTAAAGACAGTATTCTTAAATGGAGATCTCGATAAGGAAATCTACATGGAGCAACCCGAAGGATTTATATCCAAGGGAAATGAAAACAAAGTCTGTAAATTGGTAAAATCACTATACGGACTCAAACAAGCTCCAAAACAATGGCACGCAAAATTTGACAGTGTCATGATGAGAAATGGTTTTCGTATAAATGAGTGTGACAAATGTGTTTATTGTAAACAAGTTGGACAATCATACATGTTTGTTTGTTTATATTTGGACGATGCGCTAATCTTTGGTCCTAACATTAAAGTTATAGAGACCATAAAGAAAATGCTTATCAACAATTTTGATATGAAAGATTTAGGAGTTGCTGACATTATTTTGGGAATCAAAATAATAAGAACGCCTAATGGAATACAATTATCTCAGTCACATTATGTGGACAAAATAATTGAGAAATTCCAACATTATGGAATTAAAGGAGCAAGAACACCTTTTAATCCATCGGAAGTACTGCATAAAAACTCTAGTGAAAGTGTAATGCAACTGGAATATTTCCCTGTAATAGGATGTCTAATGTATCTCATGAATTGCACGAGACCAGATATAGTTTATGCAGTAAGTCGACTAAGCAGGTATACAAGTAATCCAGGGAAGGAACACCGGAAAGCACTAATGAGAGTGCTGAGATACTTGAAGAATACCATAAATTATTCCTTGCATTACAGAAAATATCCAGCTGTTCTAGAAGGATACAGTGATGCAAACTGGATAGCAGATTCAGAGGAATCAAAATCCACAAGTGGTTATGTCTTCACTCTTGCAGGAGCAGCAGTGTCATGGAAATCAACGAAGCAAACATGCATAGCTCGATCCACTATGGAATCAGAGTTCATTGCATTAGACAAAGCAGGAGAAGAAGAAGAATGGCTTCGTCATTTCTTAGAAGTTATTCCTTTATGGCCTAAACCTGTAACGGCCATATGTATTCACTGCGACAATCAAGCCGCGCTAAGTAGAGCAAAAAACTTTGTGTATAATGGCAAATCACGATACATTCGTCGACGCCATAGCACAGTTAGGCAGTTACACTCTAATGGAACTATCTCCATTGATTATGTAAAACAAATGATAATCTAGCTGATCCATTTACAAAAGGGTTATCAAGAGAGAAAATAGACTGCGCATCGAGGGAATGAGTTTAAAAGCCTAAACCAACAAGAGTTATCTTACATGGAAACCTACCCTAGCGACTGGAGATCCCGCGGACTAGGATCAATAGGCAAACCAATTCTGAATAACTCAAGACGTAATGCATTTTTCTGGACATAGTCCATTCCATTCCTATGGTGCAAAACATAAATGCATGCCTATAGAAGTATTAAAAGGTTAAAGCTATGCTTTTTAATGATGACCATATCTTGTGAAATAACAAGTAGGGTATATGTAGGATACTCCTTATGGTTGCGATCACCTATGTTAGTGTGAGCTGGGTCGGCTCTATGAGAATATTAAAGGCTTAAATTCTCTAAATACACCCGCCTAACTAAATTTGTTCAGGACGGAAATGAATACAATCAAGAAATTGGATGAGAAGAGAAACAATGCTTTGTTAACCTTATTGTCTGGTTATACAATAACGGCAGACGGTTCAAGATGAAATAATTCACCGATTAGCCAAGTATATCCGATAAGTGTTAAGAAGGGAAAGTTCAAAGTGAAACATCTACTTATCCTTCAAAAATCATTATTCCATATGTAGTCTGAGATATTCCACTTTGTGTGGGGGAAAAGTATATTGTCATTCATGTGGGGGAATGTTGACAATTCTAAAGAGATGAATGAAATATGCTTTAGTCCCACATTGGCAGAATGAAAGATTAAATTGTGTATATATGTAGGATCCTCATTCCTATATTGGCCCTTAGGGTCAGGTAATTTTGTGCGAGAGGGAGGACCCAAATCTGATGAACACACGCGCGCGCGCGCTGCCGTTCCGTCCCGTACCAAACCGGGCTTGGGTTTGGGTCTACTATGAAATCTTATTTTTGCTACAGAAAACACTGTAATTTTCAGCGGGTTTTTATTTGGATACAGTAACAACTTACGAGCACGGCCCGTTTGAATTTGAATTGAATATGGGTGCGGCCTATTGGAAGAATGAAGGGATGCCGTTTTTCAGAACGGATATATTTTGAACGGACGCAACCGTGACCGTTCAACAACTATAAATTAGTGATAGATCCTAATCAAATCACTTACTAATTTACGGTTCTTCTTCTTCCCCGACATACTTTCTTCGGCCAATTTATTTCTATTGCCATCATCATCTTAGACTGACATACTCCTTACAGTGTCACGCAGTTTCGTCCGTTGTGCCCTGGGAGACTTCGAATAAAGTCTTAAGGCGATTGTCACGACAAGCTTCCGATGAACTTTGGTATTCTTCTTGCTTTCAATTACTGGTACGGAAAATCTGTTACAGAATACCATTGTTGCGTTGCAACATTTTTTTAATCTGTTGCACGTTTTGATTTTGTAACACTTTAAAGTGTTGTCTTTCTTGATATTGTAACACACAAAACTGTTGCAATTTACTTGCTGAAACGCATTTAAAGTGTTGCTGTTTGGTTGTTGTAACATATAATATTGTTACATTGCGTTGTGTAGTGACGCAGACAAACTGTTGCATTCTGTTTTGAACCAATTTACTCTACGGGTGTCATTTAAAACATAATATACCTCAGAGAATTCAATATTTGGATATGAAGAATATGCAGTGGCTTCTTTATTAAAGATTTTATATCCTGATTTGTTACCAGCATACATTTTAGTGCTCAAATAAAGTAGTTTCTTGACAGATTTGGTCAATTGACTACTAAGATGAAGCAAAGCTAGCATTTTTTAAAATCAAAAAATGGTCAAACCTGCCGTAAGTACTCAATTTGAAGATTTTTGACTTGCAAAGATTCTTCTTTCCAAGGTAGAATGACTTATAATGCTACTTTATAATATATTATAATCAAATTTTGTGCTATTATGTCTAGAAAAACAACTAAGTTAAACCCACTCGCATCATATACATTGATATGATATCAATATTGATTTATATGGAATATGTTATGCTTGGCTTGGTTAGACTAGTTGACCGTCTCTTGTTTATTTTATGAATGTATTCTATTTTCTTTCTTTACATATTTTAATCTTGCTTGAATAATTTGTCTTTAACTAGATGCACTGCTATATAATAGTTTTATAAGGAGTTATGGAGGCTAAGGCATTTACACTTGAGAGGAAACTTTTTGCGGAAATTTTAATTTGGATAACAAAATTTTGGGAAATAATAATCTATTAACGAAATAAAATTAGTGCACTAGTTCATCAAAATAACAAAACGAGGCTCTTTTGCATCGCCAATATGTCGAGATAGGTTTGTATGGTACAAGCATTGAATATGCCTTAAATATACCACATGTGTTGGTGTATCGCAAGTAATTCAAAAGTAATTCTGATAATTTCATTATCAATGTAACTATGTGAAATTTGAACCGTTTTGCTATGTAGTGTTTACAAAAGTAATCCTGATATTAATAAATTGCCTTGTGTAAACAATATTATCTTATGGTTTTAAGGTATTCACTATCTGCTCATAGCTTATTATTAAACACCAGCTATGTTATCTTTTACACATGGATAGCCTTTATCTTTATTAATAATTGGCTTGCAAGCGTAATTTTTTGGTCTGATTGTGAACTTTCCGAAATACCCCTATATAGACCTTTTAGAATATTAAATTATTAATTAATACGACCTTTCCAATAAAGTAGGAGATAAAATCTCACTACAAGTACTTTTGACGTATTCAAATGTAATTATAATTAGAATTCCAAGAACGAGAGCCAAACATATATATATATATCTGCATTAGAATAGGTAGTGCAAGATCTTTTTAGATAAATCAACCAATCTATTAATCTTTACTAATAGTTGAAATCAAAATACAATTTTTTCGTCTGACTATAAAATTTTAAAAATGTCCTTCCATACACATAAGTGGTCATGAATTCGAATCTCACTATGAACAAATATTAACATCTATTTTCAAATGAAATTTTTAAACATAAACAATGTAACAAGTTCAAACCATATTCCAACAATAAAATTACATTTTTCTTTATGTTTTAGTTTATTTTTATCAAACTACATAGAACTTTCAAAATTAATATTTTAATAAAGAGCTTATATGCATGTGCATTGCACATGCCAAAATATATATACTAACAGGCATACACACATACACATACACAAATATAATTGTTAGATATAATATTTACTAATAATTGAAATAGAATCGCAGTCTTTTGTTCCGACCTTTAAGTTTCAAAAATTACACATGATTTCAATGCAAAATATGATTAAATATTTTTGGTTTTTTAAATGTGTTAAAACATATACAATTTGTAGAAAAACAACTCACACGTGAAGCGCGTGCCGTAGGGTTCGTTATAATAAATATCCTTTATTTTATGTGGTTTTAAGGTATAGGTAATTATTGTCAAGGACAAAATTTCACAGCTTCTTAGCCTCAAGGATAGACCTTCAATATTATCCTTAAGGACAACTTTCTGTAGGTATCAGTTTTTAGTTATTGATAGCAGTTTTGAGGTATCAGTTTGTAGTTATCGGTAGCAGTTTTTAGGTATCAGTTTTTAACTCTATATCAGTTTTGTTGTCCTTATGAATAATTTTGAAAAATGTTTGTCCTTGTGAATAATTTTTAGAAGAATGTTTGTCCTTGTGGTAAAAATATTGAGGTTGTGTCCTTGAGGTAAAAAATATAGAAATTTTTGTCCTTTAAATTAATTCCACCTTTAAGGTATTTATAACCAGAAGATTATACCGTTGAACAAGTTATGCTATATTTTACATATAAATAGCCTTTATTATGCATTAAAAGACAAATGAATATCCTTTATTGTACAGGAACAGACAATCTATTTATAAGAACCGACAAGGTAAAAACTTCTTAATATAACAGGAGCTAACAATCTATATTACAGGAACCGACAACCTGTTAACAGGAATTGTCTTTTTTCCATTGTAAACTATTTTGTTTTGCTAACTTTGTATGCGTGTGATTGGAACTTCATATCTGTCCATTACAATCTCTAGAAAAAAGATTATATGTATATGAATTATATTAAGATTGTGAAGTTCGGATGTAATAATGAGCCCAAGAATCTTGGTATCATATCTCTACACTGAAAGGAGATGTAGCTAGCGCATTATGGAATTTGGAGAAGATTATGATTTAATACGATAGGCATATGTCAAGGGTAATTAAGCATTAGTTAAAAATTAGTTCACTGTTTTAATATGAAATTTTAGTAAGGATTTAGCAAGGCGATAAGAGTATGTACTACATAATAGCAATCAACTAAATCATAAGTTATTAAAATTAAGGTTTATACTTCTACTGTGATATCCCGAAATTTAAAACAATTTATGTAATGACCCGCAAATCCGTACCCCTTGAGTCAACACTATTCTACAACAATCAACTCAAGTTGCACAGAAATACGAACCATTTGGGTTTAAGAAGAAGAGGTAGAAGAGGAGAAAACAAAATCAACATCAGAATCTAACCATCGCAGCGGAATAAAATATAATAGAGAATAAATAATCTTTACTCAAAATCAAATATATCAGTTACATATATTACATCATCAGAGTACATCAGTCACAGCTCACATCAATAACATACAATGAATACACAACAACTCAAACAGCGGAATATATATATAACAAGTACGATTATACGTATCGTCAATCCAGCTCGTCTCCTGAGCTCCACAACATCAATCCTGTATTCTATAATACTCGGTCTGACCCGAGCATTACAGTTAAATAATACCCGAGTCAGTCTGGAATACCAGCGTGAGAAAATCACACTCAATTGATTATTAAAGTTCAAAATCCTTTGAAAACAAAAGCATCTCGTAAGACCACGCCACAAATAAACATGTCGGGTTTTTACCTTACGATAGTTAAAACAATTTTTATAGAAATCCTCTGATATTATAATAGGGTCTATATACAAATACTTATAAAATAGCCGAAATTGTTACATTCATTAAATTCCAGCTACTAGCCACAAAAGTGGGTAATACAAACAAAACTCGTACAAGGCTCGTAGGGAGAATGGATTTCCGGCTAATGACTAGGCACTGGGGTACCACCTGTCACAGTACGGGGCCTAGATCACCGTACCGAGGATTACTCCCTTCATCCCCTGCAACACAAGGCCGGAACCATTCCTTACTGAACAGTTCTGAACAAGATAAACCCCGTGGTTGGCGCGACCAACCACCCACTAAGCCGAAATATATATAAAAATGGACATCTAGACAGGGGAATTATCTTGTCCTGCTTGGGCATGACCCACCTAACCTTGCTGCATATCCCCTGATTTTCAGTCATTCCCGGTTGATGAGGCTTGAGGCTAAGCGTTACCTTTTAAGAACGTTTTACTTAGAATGCCCATTGTCCATCTGACGATGTTTCGCAAGCATTCGTCCATGCAAGTCCGTCCCGGGTTCGAACGGAACCGAAGGCACTATTCCTACTACATCCATTTTGGAAATATCCTCAGGATTAGTAGCGACTAGCCCTTGCACTTCACTGCTCCATCTTCGACTCCGAACACGTTTTTCGCACGAAACGTACAAACCGGATCGAAGTGGTTTTCGAGAAATTAATCTCGATCCCGGTCTCTTCGAAACGATCAACGCATTTGTCCAATATTGATAGTCGGTGATTTAACTATCAATTAATATTCACAACATCCATCACACAATAAATAATTTTTCCCAAATTATTTATTAACTTCAAAATATACTCACAAGATATATTTCTATTTCAATCCCTTGAAAAACAATTTCAAATCATTCTCTTCCCAATGGAAAGGACTCCCAAATATAAATTTTCACTAGAACTAACCAAGCACAAATCTTAAGATTTGGAAATAATTTAAAACTCTTATTATATCTTATCCTTTAAGGCATTTAAATTAAAAATTGCTTTAATACTTTATAAAAATATATACTTAAAGAATATTTAAAATGAGGCTATTTTATAGAATATAAAAACAAGATTTTCTCTTTTAAAACAAATACCAAGTCATTTTTTTATTTTATTTTATAATTACTACTATAATAGATTACAAGAAATACCTACTTTAAAATTTAAATATTAAAAATAAAATAAATTTTTACAACACATACTTTCTAAATCAACTTTAACTTTAACATCTTTTACCTTATATTTTAAAAAAAATACTTTGAATTGTACTTGGTTATTCAGGGAGAATTTCCAAATCTCAACCATTTAAATCAATTTCCCAAATTGATTTCCAATTTTATTCTATTTAAAATCAATTTCTTTACTTATCAGTTCATTTCAAAAAATTCATTAGTTAGGGACTTAGTTATTATTATTTTCTATGTGATTTCAAACCCCTTTTAACTGGAATATACCAAATTCAGGTTATTCCCACATTTTTCTTTATTCTTTCCAATAATTTAAATCCTGAATTTAAATAAATGTTCTGTTCTTTTAAAATAATAACACTACAGTTTAAAATCCATTTAACTTCTTATTATTCAAATTTTTCCTTTTTATACTCTAGTTTTATTTATTAAAACTTCTCAGTCACTTTATTTCTTCCCAATGCATTCTTAAATTTGTTCTATAATTATTTTACTTGCAATTTCACTTCTTTTATCTTCATTTCCAACAATCAAATTTAAATTTTTGGTAATTCATTATACCCAATTATATCCAATCAAACCATAGCATTCAATATTCCACTATAATTCATCATAGAATATCAATGTAATCACAACCGAGGGAATTAAATAATTTAAATAAATTTTGAGGGATCCAGTTGGATCCCTCCAACCTGTTTTCCCTGCATCCACAGACGTTAGCACAATATAATGCATCAATTTCCAATATAGCATACAATAGCACATCAACAATTCAACCATTCAAACAATTATCTAAATTTAATCATTTAAATTTAAATTTAAACCGAGTGAGATTATCTCACCTTTGATTTTGCAATCAAAATCCAATCTCAACTTGCTTCCTTTCAGATTTTAACCTTGAATAAATATTAGATAGTTTTATTAATATTTGAAATAAAAATTGAACCATTATGCACCACTTAATATTCAATTGGTTAACAATTTAAATTTTCACTTAATTTCTTAAACTTACTAGAAATGAAAATAGGTGTTTATGTATATTTACTGTTTCAATCCTATTTTCAGTGAATAAAAATTAACTTTCTATTTATCTAAGTTTATTAAAACATGTAAGTGTATTTATATATATTTATTCATATTTACATTTCTTCTGTAAACAGCAAAAACAAATGAAATTTTCGGCGAGTGTACGAATTTCCTCTTTAATACATAAAGAAAAATCTGATTTGTAAAACCTTCCCTTACTGTAAATTTTTAAATTTAATTTTTTTTTTAATATCATACAAAGTTATAGAGATAAATTAAACTTAAATCAAATATACCTCGCTGCAGGCTCAAGATCGCACCTTCGTTTTCCCCCAAACCACCATTGCCATGAGCTACTCCTTCCCCTCACTGACGCACGCCACCAGCCATCATCTAGACACCACCGTCGCCTATCAACGGACTGCGACAACCAAATCGACCACGCCATCGCCTCTTCCATGCGTGCTCAAACTACACGAGTCTCCTCTCTCACCCCTCGCGCGACCGCGGAGCTGCTGCAACAGGCGACGATGACGCCCCTTCCTATCCTAGCCCTTCATGCCTCCACGCGTATGCGAGGGATTAGATTGAATTTGGGAACGGCAAGATGCGAACGCGAAAACCTTACCAAAACGCGATTTCGAAATCCCCTCAATTTGATTTCGACCTCCATTAATTTGAGAAGGCTTCGGCCTTTTTTTTTAAAAATTTCGTTTAACAGGGTTCGACTAAAAAGGAAGAAGGGAAAGTGTTTAATTTGAACGAGAATGGCTTCACCGAAAAGATTGATACGTGAATTCGTGAAGAAGGCTCGCTTAGAAATAAAAGGAAAGGAAGCGTATAGAAGAAGATTTAACTGTGGAGGAAGATTGGACTTTAGATTTGATTCTTCTTTTATAAATATATTTTAGTTTGATTAATATCAATTAAATTTCAGCGCGTTTATATATCGTGTGCTCACACAACAACTCCAATCACTACGAAATTTGAAATCCGATAATAATACGATATTACGGACTCAATGGAACTGGTTTCGTCAAATTCCCAGACTGTGCCACGGAAGGCTATATTTTAAATTCAATTTAAACGATCAAATTTCAAAACTAAACAAACCACTGCTAATTTCAGTTTTACATCTTCTATTATCTTCAGTGTTATTAATATAAATTTTACAAGTCTTCAAATTATATTCAACAGGTTTAAAACTTCAGATTCAGCATTTTGCCCAACTTCACTTATTTAATTTAATAATTCAGTTATCAAATAAATTGTGATAGTCGAAATCGAAATGCAAGATAAAATTAGTGTATTGAATATTTAAAATCAATTAAATATTCCGATTTTAAATGCTCGAAAATTCCGGGTCGTCACATTCCTCCCCCCTTAAAAGAATTTCGTCCCCGAAATTACCAGTTAGGAAGAATGATCTATATCCCGTTAACTATTCCCTCAACCCAAATAGGTTTTAACAACTTACCAAACAAATCTTTTTATCAAAAGTCTCAGTAACCCTCTTCCTAACCTTTCCAACTTACCCATAAGCCTCAACAAAATTTCTTACTTATCAATTTAAAATTTTAATTTAAACCAAATTTGATTCATCAAAATTTTCTCAAAATTTATCTAACACCCTAAATTCCCGAAAAATTTCGCCAGCGTCTCCTTTGCGCGGCTAGCTCGGTACAACTACAAAATGGCTCCATGGCCTCCCAAATCCAAAAAGAAAACAAAAAGCCAAGTGGCTCAATCCAAATCCAAGTCCCAATCAAATTTCATACAAAATTTACATACATACCTTTTTGTCGAGCAATTCAAATTTATCTTCTGAATCAAAAACCAATTCTCTTTTCCCCTTTATAATGTCTGCATACCTGCTTAGCACCAATATCCAAACACAATATTCCAAAACATTTTATATGTTTCTTCTCTTTATTTCTCTTTACCTCTTTTAGTTTATACTTATTTTTATTCAAATCGATTTCCACATTACATATGTATTTCATTTATTTTCAATTTTGAATTTTTACATTTTATCCTTCATTTATAACTAATTTATGTCATTACGTTAATTAGTTTCATTTACTAACTTATTTTAGTTTCTAATTCTAAATAGTTTTGTCGTTAAAAAAATTTTCCAAAATTTTCAAACTCCCAAAATTTCTGAATTTTTTTGGCAGAGTTCCCTTTGTACGGAGGAGCTTTTGCAATTTGACAAAAGAGATAAATATATATACATCGACCCACACGGTCGGAAGAACCAAAAACAGTTCATATTTCCTATTTTAATTGCGTAGGCGTACCTTATTTAGCATTTTAAGCAAGCAGCTTATTATTTTTAACAAATAGCCCAACCAAATCCAGCCACACGGCTTCCAGGTACCTGTACTTACTCAATTTAAACCTGTAAGTACTATATATATAAGGTTTATAGCATTACACTTAAATTTAAATTGCTAAAACATCGATTATGAAACATTGCATGTGATATACGGGCATAAACATATAAATTTCACATAAAATGCACGTTAATCAATTTCCATAAACATATAAAAGGTTCCAACACTTATTACAATTGCGTATAATCAATTCTCAAACCATTCCATTTAGTAGAAGTGATTTACAACTTATACGCTCATATTTAATTCATTTTAAGCAAAACAACCTCACATTCATTCCAATTGATTCCAAAATCAATGTATTTCACTTCTAATAATTCATAGAATTTTATCCAATCTCGCTTGCATCAACGATCCATTTCCTTATGTACTTCGACAATATTAGTGTGAATAAATAATTACTTAAGCTTTATAACCATTTAAATTGATTCCCACTCAATTTACACTTGATTCCATCCCATTTTTAATTTAGTCACAAACCATATATTCTCAGTTTTATTGCATTTCAATTTTATTAACCAAACCAGTCCATTCAAAACCATTAACAACTTAGGTTCCATTTCCATTACCAATTAAATTCCCTTTTTATTTTAATCTATTCACAACCATTTATTTAACTCGACACATTCCATTTAAATTTTTATTCACAATCCATTTATTTATTCAATATAGTTAGTTTATCCACATTTACTTAAACCATTCTAATAAACTCGAAACATTCTATTTTCCTAATTGTCTCAAGTTATTTCAATTCCTTAATGATTTCCAATGGTTTACAATTATTTATTCTAGAATTTCATTCCATTAATATTATTTATAACTCATCGAATTTTATTTCGATTAAAAATTTATTTTCACTTGATTTAAAGCCAATCCAATATTATTTAACTTTGTTTAAGTTGAATTCAATTCAATTCTCCTTCATTCATTTAGCTTAAGTCAATTTCCTTCAATTTATTTAAATTTTATACTTAAGCTCATTTTCATTTTGCAAATAATTTCTCCTTTCAATTTAACTTGATTCTATTTCAATCCAATCTCATTTTAAATTTGCAATTTCATTTGATTGGTTATCATAGAATTTAACTTCCCAGATTCAACTCATCCAATTTATACAAAGCTATTTCCAACTTACTTCCACTGATTTAGATTTTATTTACAATTCATACCATTACTATTTTACATCCATTTCCATTTTTTTTATACATTCCCAATTATATTTAATTTGATAACACTGCAAGTTAAATTTTAATTAATAACTCAAGTTCTGATTTCACCATTCACATTGTAATTTACCATCCAATTTATTAACTCACAATTCAGTTTCATTCTCAATTTCTTCACTTCATCAACAATGTAAGTCTAACTTAATTATAATTTAAGTTTTTATTTTCAAACCTCATCATAAACTCACAATTCAATTTCATTAACTAATTTATTATCAAATTAGTTCTCTCCTTTTTATTGCACAATACTTGATTTTATTTCCAAATATCACTTCCTTTGATCTTCTTAAGTTCAATATGTTTTATAATTCAAGTTTGGAATTCCTTTTCATTTTTCAATTCATCAACATATTAAATTTGGGCTTTGTATTCCATTTTCAATTTAGTAAGTCACAACTTATCGTTTTTATACAATTAGATTTCATCATAAGCTTAAATATATTCATCTTTTATTTTTAAATCAAGCCTATTTTATTCCATGCATTTTTAATTCTTTTATATGCTATTCTGATTTATTTAACTCAATCTAACTCTTACCCAATTAATTTCTTATCCCAATTATTTTCCAATTATCCAGGTAAGAATTTAATTCATCAATTAAATTGAATTCTTATTCCGATTCAATTTTACTTTAACTCGGATTTATTTAACTCAATTCGATTTCAACTTAATTCGAATACAACTGGATATTATTTCAGCTTATTCAATAATTTCAATCCAATCAAATTTTTATTTCCAACTCCAAGTTAATTTTCATTTCAACTTTTCTTTTTAAATTTAAATTTCCGACATTCAAAGCTTGTATTTCCTTCCTGATTTAAAAGTCATCTCAATTTATAAATTAACAATTTATAAGCTTACAGCTATTTCATCCGGAATTTAAAAACATCTACTTTGGTCCCAAATCATTTTGAAATCTCCAACATCCCAAAATCACACTTCACAAAAATTTCAATCCAATCCTGGTTTTTATTTCCAACAAATTTTCTTTGAAATTCCAAAAACAACCAGGTTTTTCTAAACAAATCAATTTGGTAGCAATTCATCACTTAGAAACTCGAAAATGAACATCGATGATGCTGCAGTCATCACCGAAGTTATTTTCCAGTGACTGAAACGAAGTCAATGCCATCTCCGTTCCAAAACCCATTTTTAAACAATTTCCTTTCAGAAATAACCCAAAATAATTTCTAATATTTATCTTCAAAACACTTCCAAAATCTCCGGATTTAAATTTCCAAATCCAGCTTAAATCAATTTTTACTATAATTCATTTGCATAGCTTATGATCATACAAATTCTTATTTGATTATATTTCAATTTATAAATTTCATTTATAAATCATATTTATGACTTCCATTTTATAATAAATTTATTTCCTTAACCTTTAATTATGTTTCAATTTCTAGTTAACTTTTCCACTTAAAAATGATAATACTTTAATATTATCATTCCTAACATCCAAGCAACCATATATTAGCTAAATAGTTTACAAAACTACTTTTATTTATATCAAAGTATATTTTGGGTTAAAATTATTTCATTTACCCACATTTAAAACAATACCGTGTCAATTGTTCTATTCAAGTGTTTAGAAACCCTTTCGATACAGTTGTCCAGACTGTGCCGACGAAGGTTCATATGCCACTCAATAAACCGATCAACACAATATTAAAACCATTTTTTTATATTCACTAACAAGTACGCGCTCATATCTATTAATACGCTCAAACTCATTCTAGAGTACTACGGACTCTATTTGAGTAATTCCCACCAGAGCCAAGGTTATCACCAACCTAAGCTCTGATACCAAGTGTAACGACCCGCAAATCCGTACCCCTTGAGTCAACACTATTCTACAACAATCAACTCAAGTTGCACAGAAATACGAACCATTTGGGTTTAAGAAGAAGAGGTAGAAGAGGAGAAAACAAAATCAACATCAGAATCTAACCATCGCAGCGGAATAAAATATAATAGAGAATAAATAATCTTTACTCAAAATCAAATATATCAGTTACATATATTACATTATCATAGTACATCAGTCACAGCTCACATCAATAACATACAATGAATACACAACAACTCAAACAGCGGAATATATATATAACAAGTACGATTATACGTATCGTCAATCCAGCTCGTCTCCTGAGCTCCACAGCATCAATCCTGTATTCTATAATACTCGGTCTGACCCGAGCATTACAGTTAAATAATACCCGAGTCAGTCTGGAATACCAGCGTGAGAAAATCACACCCAATTGATTATTAAAGTTCAAAATCCTTTGAAAACAAAAGCATCTCATAAGACCACGCCACAAATAAACATGTCGGATTTTTACCTTACGATAGCTAAAACAATTTTTATAGAAATCCTCTGATATTATAATAGGGTCTATATACAAATACTTATAAAATAGCCGAAATTGTTACATTCATTAAATTCCAGCTACTAGCCACAAAAGTGGGTAATACAAACAAAACTCGTACAAGGCTCGTAGGGAGAATGGATTTCCGGCTAATGACTAGGCACTGGGGTACCACCTGTCACAGTACGGGGCCTAGATCACCGTACCGAGGATTACTCCCTTCATCCCCTACAACACAAGGCCGGAACCATTCCTTAATGAACAGTTCCGAACAAGATAAACCCCGTGGTTGGCGCGACCAACCACCCACTAAGCCGAAATATATATAAAAATGGACATCTAGACAGGGGAATTATCTTGTCCAGCTTGGGCATGACCCACCTAACCTTGCTGCATATCCCCTGATTTTCAGTCATTCCCGGTTGATGAGGCTTGAGGCTAAGCATTACCTTTTAAGAACGTTTTACTTAGAATGCCCATTGTCCATCTGACGATGTTTCGCAAGCATTCGTCCATGCAAGTTCGTCCCGGGTTCGAACGGAACCGAAGGCACTATTCCTACTACATCCATTTTGGAAATATCCTCAGGATTAGTAGCGACTAGCCCTTGCACTTCACTGCTCCATCTTCGACTCCGAACACGTTTTTCGCACGAAACGTACAAACCGGATCGAAGTGGTTTTCGAGAAATTAATCTCGATCCCGGTCTCTTCGAAACGATCAACGCATTTGTCCAATATTGATAGTCGGTGATTTAACTATCAATTAATATTCACAACATCCATCACACAATAAATAATTTTTCCCAAATTATTTATTAACTTCAAAATATATTCACAAGATATATTTCTATTTCAATCCCTTGAAAAACAATTTCAAATCATTCTCTTCCCAATGGAAATGACTCCCAAATATAAATTTTCACTAGAACTAACCAAGCACAAATCTTAAGATTTGGAAATAATTTAAAACTCTTATTATATCTTATCCTTTAAGGCATTTAAATTAAAAATTGCTTTAATACTTTATAAAAATATATACTTAAAGAATATTTAAAATGAGGCTATTTTATAGAATATAAAAACTAGATTTTCTCTTTTAAAACAAATACCAAGTCATTTTTTTATTTTATTTTATAATTACTACTATAATAGATTACAAGAAATACCTACTTTAAAATTTAAATATTAAAAATAAAATAAATTTTTACAACACATACTTTCTAAATCAACTTTAACTTTAACATCTTTTACCTTATATTTTAAAAAAATACTTTGAATTGTACTTGGTTATTCAGGGAGAATTTCCAAATCTCAACCATTTAAATCAATTTCCCAAATTGATTTCCAATTTTATTCTATTTAAAATCAATTTCTTTACTTATCAGTTCATTTCAAAAAATTCATTAGTTAGGGACTTAGTTATTATTATTTTCTATGTGATTTCAAACCCCTTTTAACTGGAATATACCAAATTCAGGTTATTCCCACATTTTTCTTTATTCTTTCCAATAATTTAAATCCTGAATTTAAATAAATGTTCTGTTCTTTTAAAATAATAACACTACAGTTTAAAATCCATTTAACTTCTTATTATTCAAATTTTTCCTTTTTATACTCTAGTTTTATTTATTAAAACTTCTCAGTCACTTTATTTCTTCCCAATGCATTCTTAAATTTGTTCTATAATTATTTTACTTGCAATTTCACTTCTTTTATCTTCATTTCCAACAATCAAATTTAAATTTTTGGTAATTCATTATACCCAATTATATCCAATCAAACCATAGCATTCAATATTCCACTATAATTCATCATAGAATATCAATATAATCGCAACTGAGGGAATTAAATAATTTAAATAAATATTGAGGGATCCAGTTGGATCCCTCCAACCTGTTTTCCCTGCATCCACAGACGTTAGCACAATATAATGCATCAGTTTCCAATATAGCATACAATAGCACATCAACAATTCAACCATTCAAACAATTATTTAAATTCAATCATTTAAATTTAAATTTAAACCGAGTGAGATTATCTCACCTTTGATTTTGCAATCAAAATCCAATCTCAACTTGCTTCCTTTCAGATTTTAACCTTGAATAAATATTAGATGGTTTTATTAATATTTGAAATAAAAATTGAACCATTATGCACCACTTAATATTCAATTGGTTAACAATTTAAATTTTCACTTAATTTCTTAAACTTACTAGAAATGAAAATAGGTGTTTATGTATATTTACTGTTTCAATCCTATTTTCAGTGAATAAAAATTAACTTTCTATTTATCTAAGTTTATTAAAACATGTAAGTGTATTTATATATATTTATTCATATTTACATTTCTTCTGTAAACAGCAAAAACAAATGAAATTTTCGGCGAGTGTACGAATTTCCTCTTTAATACATAAAGAAAAATCTGATTTGTAAAACCTTCCCTTACTGTAAATTTTTAAATTTAATTTTTTTTTTAATATCATACAAAGTTATAGAGATAAATTAAACTTAAATCAAATATACCTCGCTGCAGGCTCAAGATCGCACCTTCGTTTTCCCCCAAACCACCATTGCCATGAGCTACTCCTTCCCCTCACTGACGCACGCCACCAGCCATCATCTAGACACCACCGTCGCCTATCAACGGACTGCGAAAACCAAATCGACCACGCCATCGCCTCTTCCATGCGTGCTCAAACTACAGGAGTCTCCTCTCTCACCCCTCGCGCGACCGCGGAGCTGCTGCAACAGGCGACGATGACGCCCCTTCCTATCCTAGCCCTTCATGCCTCCACGCGTATGCGAGGGATTAGATTGAATTTGGGAACGGCAAGATGCGAACGTGAAACCCTTACCAAAACGCGATTTCGAAATCCCCTCAATTTGATTTCGACCGCCATTAATTTGAGAAGGCTTCGGCCTTTTTTTTTTAAATTTCGTTTAACAGGGTTCGACTAAAAAGGAAGAAGGGAAAGTGTTTAATTTGAACGAGAATGGCTTCACCGTAAAGATTGATACGTGAATTCGTGAAGAAGGCTCGCTTAGAAATAAAAGGAAAGGAAGCGTATAGAAGAAGATTTAACTGTAGAGGAAGATTGGACTTTAGATTTGATTCTTCTTTTATAAATATATTTTAGTTTGATTAATATCAATTAAATTTCAGCGCGTTTATATATCGTGTGCTCACACAACAACTCCAATCACTACGAAATTTGAAATCCGATAATAATACGATATTACGGACTCAATGGAACTGGTTTCGTCAAATTCCCAGACTGTGCCACGGAAGGCTATATTTTAAATTCAATTTAAACGATCAAATTTCAAAACTAAACAAACCACTGCTAATTTCAGTTTTACATCTTCTATTATCTTCAGTGTTATCAATATAAATTTTACAAGTCGTCAAATTATATTCAACAGGTTTAAAACTTCAGATTCAGCATTTTGCCCAACTTCACTTATTTAATTTAATAATTCAGTTATCAAATAAATTGTGATATTCGAAATCGAAATGCAAGATAAAATTAGTATATTGAATATTTAAAATCAATTAAATATTCCAATTTTAAATGCTCGAAAATTCCGGGTCGTCAAAATTTAAATATGATAATCTCCTTTTTTAATTATTGAAAATTAGCAAAATTGTTATTTTCAAACAATAATAATAATGTGATGTTTTTAAATATAGATATAAATAGATTTTAAAATAGAATTATTATTTACAAATTGAATTTGTGTTTGTTTATATATATATATATATTTGAGTTGATTTTAAATTGGATTTTTAAATTGAAATTGAAATTGAATTTTGATTTTAAATTTGAAATTTAAAAGATATAACTTAAATATATTTTGGAACTAAATATATTATATATGATTTTATTTGGAATATAATTGGTTTTTATTTTATTTTCTTTAAAGGGTTTTGTTTATATAGATTTAGAAAGGTATTTATTGATTAGAAATTTAATGCTAAAGCTTTTTATTAACATTAAAAAATAATTAAAAATTTATAATGACATGTGTTACAAAAGCTTGTTAATAACATATGTAATTTAATAATCAATTGTAAATGACAAATGTTAAGAATTGAACAAGTGTCATCTTTGTATTTTCATTTTCTTTAATTTTTTAAAAAATCATAATTTAGTCTATATAAATATCTACATACTTTCTTCACTTCTTTTACTATCTTCATTTCAAAAGCAAAGCAAAAGGAAAATTCTAACCTGTAAAACTAATTTCAAACCAGAAATTAAATCAAGCTTCTACTCTTTCAACCTGAAATCAAAACAAAGCCTGTTTACATTTGAAAACCCGAGATCACCATAACAAAGCAACCTTCCCAGATTTAAAACAAGCTTCAACCAGTAGTCTTTTCCAAAGCAAATCAAGCTTCCAACTAAATCAAATTTCAAAGCTTAAATCATCTTCTCAACAAGGATTTCCAGTAACAAGCTTTTAGGGATCAAAACAATTCAAGTTTTCAAAGTTTCAAACAATTTCAAGCTCTGTTCATCTTTTAAACATGTGAGTAAACATTTTATTTTGAAAGCATAAGTAAATTAAAATCTGATTGCGTGTGATTCCTGGAATGAATTGTCCTTGCATGCATATATATTAGGGAAATCTCTGTGTATATGTAGGTGTTAAAATGTGCATGTTTGTTTATATAAGCATATCTCTGTTTCCACTTACAAGTTAAAAATTATGATCAAAAATCAAGTCTCTCTTTATACGTTCACTTATAACTTGTGAATTTCAAACAAAATATGTTAATTTAAACATAATTCAAGATTTAAAAATGTATTTAGGTAAAACAAGTCTGCACATCTCTGGAAATCAAGATATTACAGTAGATTTTCAAAACATGTTAAAAATCAAACATCATAATTAGCTGATTTAAGAATATAACTTGAATTGATTTTGAAATCTATGATTTTTAAAAGAAAATTAAGATTTTTAGTGTTTTATTGTGTGAGCATTTCGAGGTTGACCAGAAAATGGTTTTTAAGCAAATACTGGCGGCCAGAGGTACTCGGGTGATCGGGGTTTCATCTGAAGGTAGTTGGGAAGTTGTCGAGGCCAGGGAAAATGGTGGAAGATTTTCTTCATCACTGTGGCGTTGGAATTTGATCGGAGGAGGGTTCAATCCCTAAAATGGGTCGAGGTCGGTTATCTCATCACCGCGGCGTCTCTGGTGATTCGAATTGGTCAGGATTTGTGGGAAAGCAGCGTAGAAGGCTGGCGAAGGTATGGTTGGAGGGTCAGGTGTTTCGGTGGTCGAGGAAGCTTTTGGCAATGGGTTTTGGTTCCTGTTTCGACTGAATATCTCGATTTCGATCATGGGTTTATGCTAGTGATTTGGGGGTCGAGATCGAAGGATTAGGTGATTGTCGGTGTGCCGAAGGTGTCGTGGATGGTCGGAGCTCTAGCGTTGATCGGTGCATGTGCATGGTGGTTCTGGGGTATCAGTGGGTTGGGTCGTGGAATTGACTCGAAGGGAAGCTCGGGTGTTTGGGTTAGGAACTCGGGTAGAGTCTCTGGTAGGAACGTGAGTGAAATTGTTTCAGTTTTGAAGTTTAGACTTAATTTTAAAAAAACATATAGAAAGGAAGTGGTTTTACTCGGGCAGGACTCGAGTGATATTCGGGTTTGACCTGAAGCAAGGTTCAACCAATTTTTACAAGTTTTTAAATAAAACAAGGTTTTGAAATATAAAATAAATTTAGTTTAAATTTTTTTTCTTAAATAATTTTCATTATATAAAATAAATGTTTTCTTAACACTTGATTTGGAAGTTAAATAATTTTGTTTACTTTAATTTTTAAGTTAAAATGTTATTTCGTTTTAAAACTTAACTAAATGATTTAACTAGGTAAGTTAATTATAAAGATAATGGTTTTAAATATGCTAATGACAGTTAAGTAATTAATAAAGGATAATGGTTTACCTTAAAAGCTAATTAATGTTTTAATGAGTTAAGATTGATTAAGTTAATTAATTAATTTAATTAATGACTAAGGATTAATAAATTAAATAGTTAAGGGTTATAAATTAATTAATTAGAGATTAATTAATTTGTAATTAAGAATCATTAATTAGATAATTTAAGATTATTAAATAATGATTAGAGATTAGTTAATTAAGTAATTAAGTTGTAATTAAGAATTAATTAATTAAGTAATTAAAGATTAATCAATTGGTAATTAAGGATTAATTAGTTTGTAATTAAATTTTATTAATTAACAATTAAGGTTTATTAATTAATAATTAAGGGATAATTAATTAGTTAATTAAAGATTAATTAATTGATTATAAAAGTAATTGAGGATTAATTAATTTGGTTTTGAGGAATATTAATTAATAATTAAGGTTTATTAATTAATAGTTAAAGAATAATTAATCTATAATTAAAGATTAATTAATTGGTTTATAAGGAAATTAAGGAGTGATTAATTAATTAATGATTGATTAAGTAGGGAATTAGAGATAAATTCTTAGGTAATTTATTTAATTTAAGTTAATTAAATTAATTATAATATGGATTAATAATTCCTGTTTGTGGATGATTGTTTGAGTAGAATGTCTGGATTGATTAATACCTATTGCATGATAGTCTATGGTATTTTGTGATGAGATATTGGATATATCTGTGACAAATGTGTGATATTTATCTATGATGAATGCTGTGTGAATTTAATGTATTGAATTGAATAAAAAAACTTGGCCTTTAAGAAACGTTTGGATTTCAATGAGACCAGGATCGGATATCAAATTTGATTATCCGAAAACCACATCCATCCAAGTTAAACAATACATCGTGGAATCTCAAGTGAAGATCCTGATGGAGTTTCAGTGTGCAAGGGTTATTGTCTTTAACTTTGAGGGTGATTCCAAAATGAGTGTAACGAGATAATGCCTTAGGTTTCGTTCAAACCCAAAACGAACTTGTATGGATGAATGCTATCAGACCATCGTTAATGGAGGACGATGAGCATTCTAATATGTGTTCTTTAAAGGTAATCATAGCCTCAAGCCTCATCAACCGGGAATGGATAAAATAGGGAAGGTCCAACAAAGCTAAGTGGGTAGTATCTAAGTAGGATAAGATTTTCCCCTGTCTAAAGTCCCTTTATTCGGCTGTGTGGATGGTTGCTAGCTACAACCGCGGGGTTGTCTTATTCAGACTATCCAATAAGGGGTAGCTTCGGCTTTGTGTTGCAGGGGATCGGGAGGGATCCTCGGTACGGTGATCTAGGCCACGTACTGTGATAGACGGTACCCCAGTAGCCCTGCCATTGTATGGAATCCAATCTCCAATAAATGATCTCGGACTTGATTGTATAACCTACTTTGTAGCTAGTATGCTGAAATTTAATGAATGTAACAATTTCGGCTATGTGAATAATTATTTGAAAATCCTAGACACTATTATAATATAACCGGATTTCCTATCAAATGTTTTGGTTATCGTAAGGGAAAAGCTTGTCCGTGTTTATTTACGGAGAGTCTTACGAGATACCTTTTTCTTTCAAAGGTTTTCCAAGTTAAACAACTTAACCGTTTACTCACACCAGACCCATGTCTGACCCGGAGTTTATTTCTGTTTTTCTTAAACTCTTGGGTACTCAAATTTTTAAGAGTAGCCAAGTGACCAGGTTTTGCTTGACGAATTTTGGAGAAGCTTGGAGCAGGAATCCGGATGTATCTGTCTATCTGTTTCCACTGTGTAGTGTTATCTGTCTGTTGTATTTTGGAATGTAATGGATAGAAGGTCTTTATGACTGACTAATGTGATGATGTTGTGTAATTTGTGTACCTCTGATGTAATGGCTATGTAATAGTTATGTGATATAATATATTTTGTTCCGTTTCTGCTGTGAGATTCTATTATTATTTAGTTCTTTCTTCTATCTATTCTATTTATACTTATTTCTTTCTTATTGATGATACGTCTTTCTGTGGAATGAAAGGTGGGTCGTCACAGTTGGTATCAGAGCATATGTTGAGATAATACCTAGGCTCTGGAGTAGTATTTGTCTTGAGAGCGCGTATTTGTAATTTTTATATAACTATATATCTATTTAATTTGTTGGGTTACTTGTTCGGGTTTCCAACATGAGTTCTAGAGAAGTTTCATCTTTCTTCTTGTTTAGTTGACTGTCCTATTTTTGTATCTAATCCTGTAGACGGGGTAACAAAGTTAAATAAGATCTGTAGAGCCTTAAGGCTTTCTTGTCTATCTCATAGTTTTTCTTGTGACCCATTTGTATTGGATTTCTAAGGGTTTGATCTTATTCTGGGTATGGATTGGTTGGATAAGTATAAGGCTGTTTTGATGTTTGAAGAAAGGATTGTGTCTTTGGAGACTGAGTTGGGAAGAATCGCAAAAGTGACTTGCGATAATTCTGGAGTTCACTTGAGTAATCTTTTGCATAGAGTCGATGCATCTCCAGAAGTCATAGAGTCCATCGAAGTGGTTATAGATTTTCCGAATGTTTTCAAGGAAGTGAAAATTTTGCCCCCTCACCGAGAGATAGAGTTTCGGATCGACTTAATTCAGGGAGCTGTACCTATTGTTCAACCAGTAGAAGGATGGCGCTGAAGGAGAGAGAAGAGCTGGTGAAGCAGACCCAAGATTTCTTAGGGAAAGTTCTGATCCGGCCTACTTTTTCCAGTTGGAGTTCTGCCGTAGTCTTTGTGACCAAGTCGGATGGGTCTTTGAGATTCTATGTGGATTACCGGGAGTTGAATAAGGTTACTATTAGGAATAAGTATCCGTTGCCCATATAGATGATCTTTTTGATCAACTCCATGGAGCTTCGGTTTTCTCTCAGTTAGATTTAGCTTCTGGTTTCCACCAGTTAAGGATAGCCGAGGACAATATACCCTTGATTGCGTTTAGGGAACCCAATTATTTTTATGAGTGATTGGTTATGCCTTTCGGGCTGACCAATGCTCGTGCCTATTTTATGGATTTGATGAATCGAGTTTTTGGGGATATGTTGAATAAATTTTTTTCTCATGTTCATCGATGATATTCTTGTCTACTCCAAGTCTGAAGAAGTGCACAAGTGACATTTGGGGATAGTGTTAGAGACTTTGAGGAGGTATGTTCTGAAGGCTAAGTTTTCGAAATGCCATTTTTGGAAATTGGAGGTCAGATTTTTAGGCATATTGTATTGTTTCTGGTGAGGGTATTTCTATAGATCTAGCCAAGGTAGCTACTATTCAGGAATGGAAGCACCCACAGACTCCGACAAAAGTCCATAGTTTTCTAGGATTGGCAAGGTACCATAGAAAGTTTATCAAGGAATATTCTAAGATTTCTTCGCACTTAACCAAGTTGACTCGGAAAGTAGAAATGTTTAAGTGGACCCCCGAGTGTGAAGAAGCTTTTGTGGATTTAAAGGCAAGACTGACCAGTGCACCTGTTCTAGTTATTCTTAATGGCAAGAGTAAGTTTGAGGTCTACACAGACATTTATGTGTGCCAGAGGTGGATGGATTGAGTCAAGAATAGTCAGTGTTCCAGTTTTGATATTGATGACCAAGGAACATTGAGGATCAGCGGAAGTATTTGTGTTTCGAATTTCAAGGATTTGAAGCAAGAAGTTCTGTCAGAGAGTCATCGCTCCAGGCTGAGTATTCACCCGGGAATTTCAAAAATGTATATGGATATGAGGAGAGTCTTCTGGTGGTAGGGTATGAAAAAGGATATTGCTGCTTTCATCAATGGATGTGCGATCTGCCACCAGGTAAAAGGTGATCAGCAGAAGACCGCAGGATTGTAGCAGCCTTTGGAAGTTCGAAAGTGGAAGTGGGGAATAATTTCTTTGGATTTCATCGACGGTTTTCCAAGGACAAAAAAGGAAATGAAGGAATATGGGTAATCATAGACTGGCTAACCAAGAATGCCCATTTTATTCCGGCTAAGGCAACCCGTACTGCAGCATTTTGGCTGAGATTTTCTTAAGGTAGATTGTTAGACTGCATGGTGTCCCATTCAGCATTGTTAGCAACTGTGATCCTATCTTCACCAGCAAATTTTAGGATGCTTTATAGACAGCTTTGAGTATGAGATTGAGTTTGAGTACAGCCTATCAACCCCAGACCGACGGACAAACAGAAAGGCTGAATAGAATTCTAGAGGTTATGTAGAGAGCTCGTGTTCTAGATTTTGATGGATCTTGGAAGGACCATCAACATTTGGTTGAATTCTCATACAATAACAGTTATTAGGCGAGTATCAAGATCGCACCCTATGAAGCCTTATATGGAAAACCTTGTAGATCCCCATCCTGTGGAGGTCGTCTTGTTCTTGGTCCAGATTTGATCAGTGAGGCATCTGCGAAGGTAGAGCTTATCAAGATGAGAATGAGAGCAGCACAGGACCGCCAGAAGAAATATGCGGACAAGAGAAGAAGATAATTGGAATGTGTGATTGGAGATTTAGTCTTTGTCAAAGTTTCCTCGATTAAAGGGGCGATCAGATTTGGAAAGACGGGAAAACTTGCACCAAGGTATATTGGTCCGTTCCGAGTGCTTGAGAGGGTTGTTGCTGTGGCCTACAGGATTGAATTTCCAGTCCGGATGGCTGGAATTTACAATGTTTTTCATGTATCTCATCTGAGAAAATACGTGCACGATCCATCTTTTGTTGTGGTGCCAGCAGTGCAAGAAGATTTAGAGATCGAACCGGACTTATCTGTTGTCACGCATCCAGTCCAGATCATTGACCAAGATGAGAGGCAACTCATAAGCAAGATGATGAAGCTAGTCAAGATGCAGGGGAGCAAGGATCCCAAAGACTGTACCTAGGAGAATCTGGATAGTTTTAGGTGGCTTATCCGGATCTGTGTCCGGTTAGCTAGTAATGTTTGTTTGAATGAAATTGTTTGTTTGGTTGCTAGTGTATGACTGATATGCATGCTTGGATTGTCGAAATAAAATAAAAAGCTTTTAGATTATCTTTTGTTTTAAATTTCGAGGACGAAATTCTTTTAAGGGTGGAGGAATGTGATATCCCGAAATTTCAAACAATTTAAAATATGATAATCTCCTTTATTAATTATTTAAAATTAGCAAAATTGTTATTTTCAAACAATAATAATAATGTGATGTTTTTAAATATAGATATAAATAGATTTTAAAATAGAATTATTATTTACAAATTGAATTTATGTTTGTTTAAATATATATATATATATATTTGAGTTGATTCTAAATTGGATTTTTAAATTGAAATTGAATTTGAGTATGAATTTTTATTTTAAATTTGAAATTTAAAAGATATATATCTTTAATATATTTTGGAATTAAATATATTATATATGATTTTATTTAGAAATAATTGGTTTTTATTTTATTTTCTTTAAAGGGTTTTGTTTATATAAATTTAGAAAGGTATTTATTAATTAGGAAATTTAGCACTAAAGCTTTTTATTAACATTTAAAAATAATTAAAAATGTATAATGACAAGTGTTTAATTATAAAAACTTGTTAAAAACATGTGTAATTTAATAATCAATTGTAAATGAAAAATGTTAGGAATTGAACAATTGTCATCTTTGTATTTTCATTTTCTTTAATTTTAAAAAAAAAATCGTGAATTTAGTCTATATAAACATCTACTTTCTTTCTTAACTTCTTTTTACTATCTTCCTTTCAAAAGCAAAGAAAAAGGAAAACTCAAAGCTGTAAAACTATTTTCAAACTAGAAATTAAATCAAGTTTCTACTCTTTCAACCGGAAATCAAAACAAAGCCTATTTACATTTCAAAACCAGAGATCACCATAACAAAGCAACCTTCTCAGATTTAAAACAAGCTTCAATCAGTAGTCTTTTTCCAAAGCAAATCAAGCTTCCAACTAAATCAAATTTCAAAGCTTAAATCATCTTCTCAACAATGATTTCTAGTAACAAGCTTTTAGGGATCAAAACAATTCAAATTTTCAAAGTTTCAAACCATTTCAAGCTTTGTTCATCTTTTAAACAGGTGAGTAAATATTTTAATTTTAAAGCTTAAGTAAATTAAAATCTAATTACATGTGATTCCTGGAATGTCCTTGCATGTATATATATTAGGGAAATCTCTGTGTATATGCAGGTGTTAAAGTGTGCATGTCTGCTTATATAAGCATATCTCTGTTTCCACTGACATGTTAAAAATTATGATAAAAAATCAAGTTTCTCTTTATACATTCACTTATAGGTTGTGTACAAACAAAATATGTTTGTTTAAACACAATTCAATATTTAAAAATGTATTTAGGTAAAACAAGTCTGTACATCTCTGGAAATCAAGATATTACAGTAGATTTCAGAACATGTTAAAAATCAAACATCATAATTTGCTGATTCAAGAATATAACTTGAATTGATTTTGAAATCTATAATTTTTAAAAGAAAATTTAAGATTTTTAGTGTTTTATTGTGTGAGCATTTCGGTGTTGACCAGAAAATGGTTTTTGACCAAATACTGGCGGTCGGAGGTACTTTGGTGATCGGGGTTTCGTCTGAAGGTAGCTGGGAAGTTGTCAAGGCCAAGGAAAATGGTGGATGATTTTCTTCATCACTGTAGCGTCAAAATTTGATCGAAGAAGGGTTTAAGCCATAAAATGGGTCGAGGTCGGATATCTCGTCACCGTGATGACTCTGGTGATTCGAGTTGCTCAGGATTTGTGGGAAAGCAGCGTAGAAGGCTGGCGAAGTTATGGCCGGAGGGTCAGGTGTTCCGGTGGTCGGGGACGTGGGTTCGAGTAAGCTTTTGACAATGGGTTTTGGTTCCTGTTTCGACTGAGTATCTCGATTTTGATCGTTGGCTTATGCTAGTTATTTGGGGGTTGAGATCGAAGGATTAGGTGATTGTCGGTGTGCCGAAGGTGTCGTGAATGGTCAAACCTCTGGCGTTGATCGGTGCATGTGCACGGTGGTTCTGGGGTATTAGTGGGTTGGGTTATGAAATTGACTCGAAGGGAAGTTTGGGTGCTTGGGTTAGGAACTCGGGTAGAGTCTCGGGTAGGAATGTGAGTGAAATTGTTTCAGTTTTAAAGTTTAAACTGAATTTAAAAAAATATATATAGAAAGGAAGTGGTTTTACTCGGGCAGGACTTGAGTGATCTTCGGGTTTGACCCAAAGCGAGGTTCAACCAAGTTTTAAAAGTTTTTAAATAAAAAGGTTTTGAAATTTAAAATAAATTTATTTTAAAAGATTTTTCTTAAATAAATTTCTTTATATAAAATAAATGTTTTCTTAACATTTGATTTGGAAGTTATATAATTTTGTTAACTTTAATTTGTTAAGTTAAATTGTTATTTTATTTTAAAACTTAACTAAATGATTTAACTAGGTAAGTTAATTATAAAGATTAAAGTTTTAAATATGCTAATGATAGTTAAGTAATTAATAAAGGATAATGGTTTACCTTAAAAGCTAATTAAGGTTTTAATGAGTTGAGATTGATTAAGTTAATTACGTAATTTAAGTATAATTAATTAACTTAATTAAATAATGATTATGGATTAATAAATTAAATAATTATGGCTTATAAGTTAATTAATTGGAGGTTAATTAATTTGTAATTAAGAATCATTAATTATATAATTAAAGATTACTAATTAATGATTAAAGATTAATTAATTAAGTAATTAAGTTGTAATTAAGAATTAATTAATTAAGCAATTAGGGATTAATCAATTGGTAATTAAGGATTGATTAACCGGTAATTAAGGATTAATTAGTTTGTAATTAAGTTTTATTAATTAATAATTAAGGTTTATTAATTAATAATTAAGGGATAATTAATTAGTTAATTAAAGATTAATTAACTAATTATAAAAGTAATTAAGGATTAATTAATTTGTTATTAAGGAATATCAATTAATAATTAAGGTTTATTAATTAATAGTTAAAGAATAATTAATCTATAATTAAAGATTAATTAATTGGTTTATAAGGAAATTAAGGAGTGATTAATTAATTAAATGATTGTAATTAATTAATGATTGATTAAGCATGGAATTGGTGATAAATTCTTAAGTAATTAATTTAATTTAAGTTAATTTAATTAATTATAATATGGATTAATAATTCATGTTTATGGATGACTATTTGAGTAGAATGTCTGGATTGATTGATATCTATTGTATGATAATTTATGATATTCTGTGATGAGATATTGGATATATCTGTGATAAATGTGTGATATTTATCTGTGATGAATGCTATGTGAATTAAATGTATTGAATTGAATTAAATTGTTTAAACCTTAAACAACATGACCTTTAAGAAACGTTTGGATTTCGATGACACCGGGATCGGATATCAAATTTGATTATCCGAAAACCACATCGATCCGAGTTATACGATAGGTCGTGGAATCTCAAGTGAAGACCGAGATGGAGTTTCAGAGTGCAAGGGTTATTGTCATTAACTCTGAGGGTGATTCCAAAATGAGTGTAACGACACAATGCCTTAGGTTTACCCGAAACGAACTTGTATGGATGAATGCTATCAGACCATTGTTAATAGAGGACAATGAGCATTCCAAGATGTGTTCTTTAAAGGTAATCGTAGCCTCAAGCCTCATTAATCGGGAATGACTAAAACAGGGGAGGTGTAGCAAAGCTAAGTGGGTAGCACCCAAGCAGAATAAGATTTTCCCCTGTCTAAAGTCCCTTTATTCGGCTGTGTAGGCGGTTGATAGCTACAACCGCGGGGTTGTCTTATTCAGACAATCCAATAAGGGGTAGCTCCAGCTTTGTGTTGCAGGGGATCGGAAGGGATCCTCGATACGGGGATCTAGGCTACGTACTGCGACGGACGGTACCCTAGTAGCCCTGCCAATATATGGAATCCAATCTTCAATAAGTGATCTCAGACTTGATTGTATAACCCACTTTGTGGCTAGTATGTGGGAGTTTAACGAATGTAACAATTTTGGCTATGTGAATAATTATTTGAAAACTCTAGACATTATTATAATATAACCGGATTTCCTATCAAATGTTTTGGTTATCGTAAGGGAAAAACTTGTTCATGTTTATTTGCGGAGAGTCTTATGAGATACCTTTTTCTTTCAAAGGTTTTCCAAGTTAAACAACTTAACCGTTTACTCACACCAGACCCATGTCTGACCCGAAGTTTATTTCTATTTTTCTTAAACTCTTAGGTACTCAAATTTTTATGAGTAGCCAAGTGACCAGGTTTTGCTTGATGAATTTTGGAGAAGCTTGGAGCAGGAGTCCAGACGTATCTATCTATCTATTTCCACTGTATAGTGTTGTTTGACTGTTGTATTTTGGAATGTAATGGATAGACCGGTCTTTATGACTGTCTAATGTGATGATGTTGTGTAATCTGTGTAACTCTGATGTAATGACTATATAGTAGTTATGTGATACATTATATTTTGTCCCGTTTCCGCTGTGAGATTCTGTTATTGTTTAGTTCTTTTTTCCATCTATTCTGTTTCTACCTATTTCTTTCTTATTGATGATATGTCTTTCTATGGAATGAAAGTCGGGTCGTTACATCTACAAACAGGCTAATATGGATGTTGTGTACTGTGGTAACCTAGAAAACTACTACCGAACTGTATCTCATCTATCACTATAGAAAATTCTAAGTTCTTATTTGTTTGTCTGCATGTTTGCAGCCAATCTTAGACAAAATACTAGTAAGACTAGGAGTGACCACATAATCAAATTTTATTATAATTATCTATCAATCTCTCATTAATCAAATAAACAAAAAATAAATATGAAAATAATTTTCAGCTCCAAATTGTCCACTTTGACTACTCTGTTTTTTTCCACCTTTTGATTATATATAATGACAATAAATGAACTCCAGATCAGTAATCCAAAAGAATGGAAGCAAAACTTTTTTTTTGAAATGGTACTCACTTAACCACTGGGACAATGGTGCTTGTCAAAGCAAAACTTAGTGCCATGAGCAAAAATTGAAATGATTAGTATAATGGAAGTGTAACTTATTTTGTTTATCCTTTCATGTATAATGGCTTCCATGGGTGGAGTTACCTATGGATATGATATTGGAATTGCGATCACATTTTACTTGTGTTTATCTTTCGTATGAACTGTTATAACACAATCATATCCAAATTAGACTTAGATATAAATATTGCTAGGGGAGTGCCATGGATTGTGCCATTTCTGAAGAAATTCTTCTCTGAAGTGTACAGGAAATGGAAGGAGTTGCAAATACGACCCATTACTACAAGTTCAATAGCCAACTCCTAACTTCCTTTACATCATCTCTATATTTAACTAGACCTGTTGCTTCATGTTACGCATCTTCAGTCACAAGATCGAACGACCAAAAATAATCGATGCTAATTGGAGAGATCCCCTTCTTGGATGATGCTTCATTAGGAGGTGCTGCTGCGAATGTTTATATAATCATCTTAGATAGAATAAGCGTGACTGATTTTGTCATTCTCTCATGTATAATGGCTTATATGGGTGGAATCATCTATGGATACGATAGTGGTGTTTTATGTTACTTTTTACTTCTTCTTTTAGCTTTATATGCAGTTATTTTTTAAATATTTTTTGTTTTTATTTGCATCTCAACATTGATACGTAGTCGGCAGGCTCTGGAGCTCAATTATGGATGCAGGCTTCATTTCAGACCATGCACAACAAGAAGCAAGGTAATATTATATGACTATAACAGTTTCATACTTCACATTATACATTTCTAACAACTTCATCAAAATTTGTTATCTTTACCTATTTCCTTGATATAGTTTAATTTGTTGTTTTTCATTTTTTATAGAAAAAGTGTTGTTATGACGTGTGAAGGTGAAGGAAAAATAAATGATATACAGAAGACTAAGGGAGGAGAATAAGAAAATTAAGATGGTATAATTATTATTCGGATAGCTTGGCAAAATAATAAATTCCTTACTATTATTTTTATTTTTATTTCACATCACCAATTGTAGAACTTTTACACTATTGCTGTAAAGATTAAAGAAGAGAAGGAACTAAAGCAAATGGGGAGGGAAATGATTCCACATGCAATTCTTGTCTTAGCAATTGTAACTACATAACTCTTTGATTTAGCAAAAGAACCAAGCTGAAGATATATTGTCTGCTTTTCTTCAACTTTGTTCGGTTTAATATGTAAAAAATAATTGTTTCGAATTGTCTCTCTTCGTTGTTTCAATAAACCGACTGATTTTAATAAGTCAACTGGTGTACACAGCCTATGATATCATCTACATAGTAACAAATAATTTATGAGTTTTTAGGCTTGCAAAACTTTGGTAAAAAGTTTTTTGGTTCTTGGCATGATAAGGAATTCCCTTTTCTTCATAGCTATTGACAGAAATGAATGCCTCTCTAAATATTTATGATGGATCATACATAATATTCATTATTCATCCAAGTTTATGCCCACAACTGTCTCCACAGGGTACTATCAAAAATATCTCCACATAATAATCTAAAATATGCAATTCAGTAACCAAGCCTGAATTACATTCACAAAATTCTTTCGTGTTAAATCCAACATGCCTTACCATCTCATAGTAGTGCAACTCACATTGCCAACAACTAAATTTTTCCTTACTTACTCTAAAAGTCTACTGACTTGAAAATTTTCCAAACTTGAATATTGTAATCGTTTATTAAATTCAGTGCGCGACATAATATTCTTTTAGCACTACATGCTATAAAAGCAATGAAAAAAATTAATTGGAAAGCTTAACTATGTTTTATAAAAAGTTAACTAAATTTATAAAAATTAATCATGTTAAACAAGATTTGTAAAAATTAATTAAAATTTTAAAAATAACTAAGTATTTAAAAGTTAACTGTCTTTCGTAAAAAATTAACCAAGTTAACTAAGTTTTATAAAAAGTAACTATGTTAACTAAGTTTATAAAAATTAACTAAGTTTTATGAAGATTAATTAAGTTTATAAAAATTATTTAAATTATGTAAAAATTGACTAATTAGCAAAGTTTTATAAAAATCAATTAAGTTTATAAGAATTAACCAAGTTTTATAAAAATTAACTAGATTTTATAAAGTTAATAAAAATTAGATCAGATTTATAAAAATTAAATAAGCATTAAAAAATTAACTAAGTTAACTTAGTCTTATAAAAATTAATTATGTTTTATAAAATTTTAACTAAATTAACTAAGTTTTATAAAATTTAACTAAATTTTATAGAACTTTGACTAAGTTAACTAAATTTTATAGAAATTAGCTATTTTATAAAAATTAACTAAATTTTAAAGAAAATAACCAAGTTTTATAAAAATTTAAATAATTTATCTAAATTTTATAAAAATTAATCTAGTTTACAAAAATTAAATATTTTTTGTAAAAATTAACTTAATTTTATAAAATTAATATATTTATAAAAAATAAACCGAATTAACTAAATTTTATAATAATTAAATCAGTTTACAAAAATTAACCAAGTTAATTTAATTCTATAATAACTGATTTGTTAATAAATGTTAACTAAGTTTATAAAAATCAACAATGTAAACTAAGTTTTATAATAATTAAATAAGTTCATAAAAATTGATCAAGTTAAACTATAGAACATGACCATTAGATTTATGAAGTCAACACATACTTATTCTAATTTGAGTTTGTATTATGAATACTAAGTAATATAAGCAATCCTTAACTGCGATAGCATTATATATTTGTAACAAGATTATGTAGTAAGCATGTCAATATGTTTAATATGTATGTTTTTCTTTATGCCTTGTTATACATCTTTTCATGTATGTCTTCATACGCATGCTTTAAATGATCTCTTTTTATTGTAGGGTATTAGATATTTGAAGATGACAAACATAGACAGTCTACGATCATGGTATTTTGGTATTTTCTTTTGTAGAATCCTAATGTTACTATTATCATGTATATTTAAAAATATCGACTATGGAATATTTTATACAATAATGAACTTGGTGTAATTCTGATTATGTATAATATATAATATTTTTGATTATGAAAATTTCATACTATTGTTGTTTAAGTTGATTGAATTGTGCATGAATTGAGGCAAATATATCTTGCTGTTAGATGTTTTAATGTATAGAAAGACAATTGTAAATTCAAAACAGGGATAAAGAAAAATAGCGGTTCTGGTATGTCTAAAAAGTCTGTAATAGTGCTTTTGGTATGCTATAGAAAAACCTACAACAACGTTTTTGATATGATGTAGAAAATATACAGTAGCGTCTGCTATAAAAATTCTTTCTTTTCACAATGTTTTTTTAGTGCCATAGTAGGCCATGGATCTATTGTGATATGTTGTTATACAACATACATAAAAATACTGTTATATCCTTTAACAACTTTTTCAAATGCTATTAAAAATGGTAAAAAAATATATTCGCAGGATTGACCAAATTTCTATAAAATAGTACTCTTAGCATTGATAAAACGTTATGAAAAATGTTTTACCTTAGTTGGAAACCGTCTATAAAAATTATTCGATCATAAAATAAACGCTTTTAATACCTATCGTTTTAGAGCATTTCATCTAATCTTATGGTAGGTCCCTGACTTATAATGGCATGTTGTTATACAACATCATGAAAAATGCTGTTAAAGCCTTTTATAGCTTTTTTGAACACGGTTAAAAGTCCTAAATGTTGTAGTGTCGACTTCTTGGATGATGAGAAAGACAGATTACTTAGCAAAATTCGAACTTATAATACCAAATTAATATATGATCGAGCTAGCTCTTCGATCGAGGAATGAGATTATCACCGATCCCCTCCGGTTTATATTACGAAAGGAAACAAAGATTCCTTTGATTAAACCCTAACCATATCGGCTAGATCATTTGAATGAGCTAAAATTGTAGTTTCAAATCTTTTAATATCAGTTGAATGTTTAAATATAGAATTATGAGTAACTTGATTATATTTTTCATTTGTAAACTTTTCTATTATCAACGAAAAAGCTTGTTCTCATGTGTTGATTTTTATCTACTTTAATTAGGAAAACCAACTAGCACCCGCTTCAGATCCTACAGTTGTTCTTTCCTAAGTAATTGGGATTAAAGATAGATTAGTTGCTAACATTGAAAAGAGGAAGTCCTTCCAAGATGCCTCAGCTATGCAATTTTCGAACAACGCAGATGCGTAGAAGTGATACAGGAAATACTATCAATTAAGGTTGACATTTAGAAAGCATGGAGAAGTAACCTTGAGCTTAAAGTATCAGATTGACGAGTAGATCAAAGGATCTCAAGCATTGAAAAAAATAGACATAATTTAAATTTCTAAACCCTCAGTTGAGATTGATTCTTAAATGGCCAAGTCATATCAATGAATAAATGACCTTGAAGTGGAAGTAATGAAAAGACAAGTATCTTGTAACAACCTGCATATTTATCGATTTTATATTTAAATATTTAACCGTTCATCGGATTTTGGTCCGAAAAGCTACTTTGTGCAAACAGTCGAATTGGGACTCGAGACCACCCCCATTGAGTTCAAAATGACGTTTGCGACCTTTTTGAGTATAAGCTTCGATATGTTTGGAGAAAGTTGATTTTTGCCACTTTTTCACTTAGGGTTTTGGTTTGGGCTGAACCCACTTACTAACTCAGTCCCAACCCCCTCTCCTCTTCACTTCATTCTTATTTTCCTAACACTCAAGCTTTAGCAAAAATGGTGGAAGAGAATGGGAAATAGAAATCCAAAACCCTAGTTCCTCTTGCTAGCTCAAGTTCTTGCTCCAAACTAATAGAAGAACCCATTGGTAAGCTTCTCTTCATCTTCCCCAACTCATTCTCTCTTTGATCTCAGAAATTTCCTAAACCTAACTTGGGGAATGTTCTTCTTTTAAGCTTAGATTCAAGCTTCTAGAGTTGGATTTGAAGAGTGGTTGATTCCCCTTTGCTTTCAAGCTTCATCTTCATAAATTTTAGTGCAAAGGTGAGATTTTTAATCTCACATCTATGCTTATAATTCTCTTCTATTGTTAGGTATGAATTCCTAACACTTATTCATGTGCATTTGATTTTGATTTGGATTGCTTTTGTGAATATTCCAATTTTTAGCGTTTTGAGTTCAATTCGTTAAAAATCCTAACTTTGATGTTTGAACATGTTTTTGGTGATGCATCGAGGAGCATATAGGGCCGGGTAGTCGATTGGCATAAACCCTTAGCGCCGTTGCTCGCGCGATTGCAATTTGATCGAGAGTTGCACCTCTTTTGAAATAGGGTAGGAAGTGCAAGCATACAAGTTCGGCCGACCGAGCCCCTTGGGCCGGTCGACCGACCTGTAGTCCAAGCACTTCCTGCCTCTGTTTGGAAGTGCTGGTTACAGGCTTCGGCCGACCGAGCCCCCTGGGTCGGTCGACCGACCTGGTGCCCCGAGCACTTCCAACCTCTGGTTCGGTCGACCGACTCAGGGAGTCCGGTCGACCGACCTGCTACTATTTGCCAGATTAGCCTATATTGCTAATTCGTTTGAATATCCAACTTTAATCGATTCGTGTTGTCTCCCTTTTGTTGTTGTCATTTATTATCGACTTTGATGACCTTTTCTTTGGGAATTTTAGATATATCCACTTTGATGGATTTTATATCGATTTCTTTGGATTTCATTCACGTCTTCGAATGTGAATTTTTATGCCCGATTGTTTCTACAATCACTTCTATGATTTGTCACTTTAAAATATAAAGGTTTTCTATACTAGTAGTAAATATCAAAACTCTTTCTTCAAATGGTTTCAACACTATTTTATTACAAAGCTCGTTTTCTTAAACCGTTTTCCAATCTATTAGTATATACAAGCCTTTACCTCGCTCGTATGAGAAATCTAATTAAACGACTTAGTAAAACGAGTGGTATGAAACGCTTGCGTTTACTTCGTCGGTTAATTCTTGGACTTTTCGATTGAATTTATTGTGACAATTTTCTAGTGGAGATCTACAATTTGTTCGTAAATATTTAAGTTAAGCTAGTGGTTATGGGACATGAAGATAAGCTCATATATTTACTAGCTTACTATAATCGACACTTCTCTTTGATCATGACGATCATTTTATGGTTTAGACTAGCATTGTGCGATGTCTCTTTGTCCACGTAGAGGACTGTACGTCGTTTTTATTGAGCTTCGGCTCACCAGGAGGAGCTTCGGCTCAATGTCCGCAATGGGGGACTATACCCTGTCAGGAGGAGTTTCGACTCACCAGGAGGAGCTTCGGCTCAATGTCCGCAATGGGGGAGTATACCCTGTCATGAGGAACTTCGGTTCACCAGGAGGAACTTCGGCTCAATGTCCGCAATGGGGGATTATACCCTGTCAGGAGCAGTTTCGACTCACCAGAAGGAGCTTCGGCTCAATGTCCGCAATGGGGGACTATACCCTGTCATGAGGAACTTCGGTTCACCAGGAGGAGCTTCGGCTCAATGTCCGCAATGGGGGACTATACCCTGTCAGGAGGAGTTTCGACTCACCAGGAGGAGCTTCGGCTCAATGTCCGCAATGGGGGACTATACCCTGTCAGGAGGAGTTTATTTTTCTGGGATTGGCCATCCTTTTTATTGTGATTTCTGGATTTCGTGTGTTGATTTCTGGAATTTATGTTTCACCAACTTTTACGATGGTCATTGATATATATGTCATTTGTTGTGGCTTGGTGAATGAAATTAGGAGTATGACATTCCTTTTTATCTTGAGTAGATTATTGTGATATTGATTAATCTCTTGTTGATTTTCAATTACTTATTTATCACAGCTTGGCATTGTGATTATTAAATGTTTGTGTCATACCTCTTATTATATATCACTTCATCTGATATTTATAGCTAGACTGATCCGTTTATTATTTTCTTCTTAAATAATACTCGGGTCAGACCGAGATTTTACAGGTGCTTCTGCTTGACTCCTTATCCGTCTACATCTGATCTTTTGGTTAACTACTTAGATTAGTAGTAGCTTTTGTTGTATACACTTGAGATATAGACTCATAGTTGTATTCTTTTGTATAGCACTTGTATCTATTCCTTTGTATTATTGTGGATCTTTTTGACCACTACTCTGATGAACACTTTCATGTGTTATATTCATATCTATTTCCGCCTTTGTGATATGAATTGTCTGTGACTGATTTATGTTATGTTTACTTCTATATTTGTTTCCGAAGATATTATAACCACTATGTAGTAGCTTTGAGTTTGTGTCGGCATGTCGGATTTCCACTTGAAAAGAATTGCATGCTATACTATCTGACATATCGATACTCGCACAAAGCAATTACACGGATGGTCGCTCCTCAACAGCCTTATTCTCCGTGCTAGTTGACAGCATTACTTCGTAGTGTTCTTGGCTAGCGTGGGTATAGAGGTGGGGCGTCACATATCTTGTTAATCTTTGAAACTTATCGAAAGTGGAGGCGAATCCAGTCTCCTTACTCCTACTCCTAAAAAACCAACTAGATCTTAGTCTTTAGTTTGTCAAGAATTTCCCACTCTGATAAGCCCACCTCTTGGGCTAAGAATGAAGTAATCTTCAGGTGGGGCAAACAAGTAAAATTTGAGTTAATGCAACACTTTAACAAGAAGTGGAGTGAAAAAGTATCTCAACGTCTTAATGACTATGAAAGCAAAGTTGAAAAGCTTGAGCGAGAGAAATACATTCTCAAACAAGAGATTGAAGAGTTAAAGAGCATGGTTCAAACTTTGAGAGGAGCCAATAAGATTCTCCATCATGCATTAAAGATTCAAATTGATTCAGTTGATAATGCAGACACTGTTCAGAGGAAGGAAATGAAAATCAAAGAACTTTTGGACGTGACCATTTGCTATATTACCGATCCGTTACTTGCCAAGGATGTAGAGAAAACAACATGTAGCCTTGAGCTATGGAAATGATTTGCTTTAAATAGAATTTTCTTTTATCTGATTTATGTACCCATAACTTTGTACACGATGTAATAAATTTGTGTTCAAATGAATATTACCTCGGTTGTAGCTTCAAATCGGATACCGATTCTTACTTGAAATCACTTGACGATCAATATCTTGCATTTTTTGTATTTTGAGGTTTTGATGTATAACCTAATATATAGAAATTCCATTAATAGATATTTAACAATTTTTTTAGTAATGGAGATTCCCACTAAATGGATTCAAATCCAAATTGAGGATTGATTTAGCAATGCTTTACCATCAGAAAATCCTTCTTCCAACAAATTGAATAGACGTTCAGAGAGTTACTCTGCCTATATAGAAATAGTGATAGAAAACCAGAACACCTGTCCGACAATAAATAAAGATAAAAAACCTTATCTGACAATAATAAAGAAGACCAGAAATCTTTATCTGACAATAATAGTAGAAGACCAGAAATCCTCATCTGGCAATAATGGAATGCAACAATCAAGAACTTTATCGCTTTGACTTGTGAGTATTTAATTAATTTTAAATATTTAAATAATGGTTTAGGTATTTTAAAATTTCTAGTTAATAATGGTGAAATTTATTGTTAAGACATGTTTGCAAAAATAATTAGTTAAAAGGAGATTAGAAAATATGACCAAAGAGCTTTTTCAAAAATTCTGATTTTTTATCATCCAAAAATTGTTAAAAGATTGTAAAACACCTTAGTATATTTAAACACATACTTATATAAACAACGAGTACTTAATTAAGCATGTAAAAGTGTAAATATATGTTTACTTATGATAAGAAATAGATGTGACAATTTTCATAAGATTTAAATAAAAAATGCAAATCATGAAATGTCACACATCATTTGACATCTTAGTACACTTAAGCGCTTTTCATGGTAGGTAAAAGGGTTTACCCATGGGTATTGAGTGTAGATCCAAGGGGAGGGCAGTATGTGGTGGTGTGTTAAAATTTGTGTGGAGGGAAATTGTACTTTAGGGCATTTTGGTAATTTACCAAATGCATTTCATATAAAATCATTTCTTCTTTCTCCTCTCTCTCTTGTTAACCCACATGGAAAGGATCATTAGCAATCCATAAAAATGACTTAAATTGATTTGATATTTTCAGTGATGACTTGGCATAACAACTGGACTCTTTGGCACTTCAACTTCTGACTTAACTGCTCTCCAACCCCTATAAATATAATCCTACCTGCAACATAAACAAGGCCTTCTAGACTAGCTAATGGAACTCTGCAGAAGTTATTCTTCACTCTTCTCCTCTCATACAATAGCCATATAGGGGTTCACTGTGATTCTCCAGTGAACTCTTGTGCTTGTGACTTGATCTAACCTAAAAGATTCAATCATATTGCAATCTGATTCAACCTGTAACAGCAGTTGGTTAATAGAAAGTTATAAAGTGAGGGTTTATTAACAGCCGAACCACTATAAAAATCTTCTTGTCTTTTTAATATTTCTGCCTTTTTTACATTTATTCTCTATATTATTGCTCTGTAAGAACATGGCTGGTGCTTTCACACTCAATCCAGAATGTTGATCCATTTTTTGGGTTAACATCTCTCGTTTTCATTTTCACTTTAATTTTTTTCAACCTTCACTTTGTTTTCTAAAGCTTTTGAACTTTAATGACTTCCACTTTGAATTTTCAAGTTTAAAAATAAAAAATTTCTACTTTAAATCTTGTTTAAAACACTTGTTTTTCCACCCACCTCTCTTCCTTTTTCAATTTCTAGCCCTACACCCTCCTCACCATCATGGCCGAGCCCAAACCCTTCTTGGCCGAGCCCAAGAAGCCATAGGCTAAGCTCATCTTATTTTGCTTTGGTCCAAAAATCACTTTGTGCCGAAAGCTTTACAAATCCTAGGCTGTTCCCAAATTTAGGAAGGATTTTGGTTGATTTCGGTGAGTATACTCTTTTATATTTTGGAAAGATTATATCTATATGTGTTGCTATGTATATCGTATAATATATTAGTTGTTTGGTTATAGATCCCTGTTGTTTGGATGAATATGTGTAGTGCTAGCTATGTTTTTGATTTAAACTCGTGAACCAAGGTCTAAAGTTAAGTATTTTACTATACAAATGTGATCTTCGGCTATCTTATGATGATGATGATATGTTTGTATAGTCAAAATCATGGATGTGTTAATTATGTATTACGTATGTTAGCGAATTTGTCATGTTAAAGAGGCATGAGATCCTTTTGAAATAAAAATCGTGTTTACTAGTTTTAACTTTGCAAAATGTCTTTCAAATTTCTAACTTTGTTCAAAATTTTGAAAACCCTTTTACTTACGTTTTAAAATGAGTACAAGTTATAGTTAAGTTCTGAAAAGTTTAACTTAGAAACTAAATCTAAGTTCTACATCCACAGCGGTAGTCGCGATGGATGTAGTTCGGAGAAAAATTAATATTTAAAAACTCAAAGTGGTTCTTTTTTTAAATGTTTTGAAATTTTTTCAAGCACTAAATAAGTACCATAGATAATTGTTTTGTAACTAAGTATGAGTTTAATAATTAATTATTAATTTAATTAAAGATAATTATTAATTATAATTAATAATTAAGTTAAGTAATTAGTATTAATGTAATTAATCAAGAAGCTAATTTGATTAATTAATTAAGAATGTTTTAATTAATGATGGATTAAGTTAAGAGTTAATTAAGAATTAATTTTTATTTAATTAAGTTAATTAATTAACTATAGTTAACTAATAATTAATTACTAATTAGGTAGGGTTTAACTAAATAAATCATATCATATTTAATTAAGATTTTGTAACGATCCAGGATTTTTGATATTTGAAATTAAAATATTTAATTGATTTAAAGTATTTAAAATTTAATTTTTAACTTGAGTTTCAAATATAACCATTATTGGATAATTTAATTATTGAATTTAATAATTAAAAATGGGTAAAATATTGAATCTGGAGTTTTAAGCTTGTTAAAAATAATTTAAAGGCTTATAAAATTTATATTAATAATACCGAAGATAATAGATCTTTTGAAATTTAATTTCAAAGTATTTTGTTCAGTTTTGAATATATATCGTTTAAATTGATATTTAAAAATAGCCTTCCGAGGCATAGTCTCGGAATTCGATTAAACCAGTATCATTGGATCCGTAATAGTCTACTATTATCGGATTTCAAATTTCGTAACGTTTGGGGTTATCGTTTGGCCGTACGGTATGTAAACCCACTAAAATTTATATTGGAAATTTAATAAAATAATTGGGTCCAAAAAGCTATCTTCTCCATACGATTGAATTAGGACTCGAAACCTTTTCCATTGCGTTCGTAATAGGGGTATAACATTATGAAGCCTAGTGAAACGCCTCGATAGGAGGTCAAAAATTTTAGCCACGGATTCGAGATGATTTAAATATAAATAAATATATATATTATTCTGATATATATATATATATATATATATATATATATATATTCACATCAGATCTTTTTTCTTTCTCTTCCATCACTGTATCAAACTGACTTTGGCACATTAGAATCTTATCTTGTCTCCCCCTTTTCCTTTTAAAATCAACACACGGAAACCGATTTTCAAAAAAGAAAAAAAAAGAAATTATGATGGCCGGACTTCACAACTTCTATCCCCTGTTATACTTCGCTTCCATTCTCCTTCTTCACGAATGAATCCAATCGTACCCTCCCATGCCTTTTTAAAATTCGATCGAGCTATAGTTTCTCAAAAGGAAAGCAATGGCCAGAAAAAAATGAAAAAAATAAAGGAAGGGACGCTTGCGCGATCGAAAATCATGTTTGAATTGGGGAGCAACGGCGTCTAGGCGCACGTAAGGCAAGGATATGCGACATGGAGCTCGGCATAGTCGTGCTTATCTTGTAGGATTGGAGTCACGAGAAGTTAGGGCATGAGGCAAGATTCGGCAGCAAGTCGCTCACGTTAGAGCAGTTAGGATTGGATAGCAAAAGGGGATAGGAGACGTACCCGATGATCTGGAAAGTGGTCGTATCACTTGCTTTAGCGCAACGAGGTGCTTGCGTCATGGGGAATCGTGTGGGAAGATAGTGAGTTGACGGTAGGGTTTCGTGTGATAGAGACGAAGGGCAGAGTCGCGCTGTTGGTTCTTGGCTAGAAGGGTGCCTAGAGATGCTGTTTGGGATGCGATGGTTGCGGTATGGGTGGGGAGGCAGTGGCCATCAGGGGGTGGCAGTTTGGTTTTGGGATGATGGTTATCGAGGGTAATAGTTTGTTTTGGAATTTTATTTTAATTTAATTCTAGTAAATAGGTTAATTATTTCATTTGTTTGTTAAGTATTGATGCTAATAAAATATAATAAAATACATTCGAGGTCCAAAAATCGTGAAGGAGGGGTTCGTAGCTGCAAAATCTAAGAAACAGATTTGAATTTGAACGAATTGTTGTTTAAAATCAAGGTGAGAAAAAAATTCTCACTCTTTCGGATTACTTAAATTTATTTTAAGTAGATAAAATAAATTATTAGATGCTTGGATGAATTTATAGAATTACTATCTGTTGATGTTAAATGTATATATAGTAGTATATATATTAGTATTTGGAGTGATTGGTATTCCCGTACATATATAGTGGACGAGATCTTATGCGTCTCGCATAATAGAGGATGACCCTATATACCGCGATAACCTCGTCGAAGTGGGATTAGTATTTTTATATTTGCTAACATCTATGGATGCATGGAAACAGGTTGGAGGGATCCAACTGGATTCCTTAACAATTTTGAATTTATTTTATGTTCAGTGATACGATTTATTTTGAATAGTCTGTGATAGATTATATTGAAAATTGAATTATAGGATGCTATCGTATTGCGAGTTATATTTTGGCATTTTAAGATATCAATAAAATAAAATTTTAATTTTTGAAGGAAAATAAAAAGGAAATGTTTAACTAAAATATTTATAGTGAAGTTGGATAAATTAAAAGAATGAAAATGGGAAAAAGGTAAAAAGTTTGATTTTAAAATCCTATTAAATAAATTCCCAGTATGGAAAAATAGAGGCTTTTGAATAAACGGAAATAAAAGAGTTTTTAAGGACATAAGAGATATTGTTTAAGTGTAAAAGAATTTATAAATTTAAGATTTAAATAGTGAAAAAAATAAAGGAAAATTCTTGAAATAAAATATGAATTGATATTTCAGATTTAAATAAGATTTTAAATCACAAAAAGGAAGAGAATTTGAAATAAATTTGAAATGGAATTTAAATTAGAAAATCGATTTAAAAATCGATAAAGTGTTTTAAACAAGTGATAAAACGGGAAATGAGATTATGGAAAGTATAATCGAGGTTATAAAATAAAGTGAAGTATGTTATCAGTGGATAATTTGAAATTATAAATTCACGATAGGAAATTTTAAGGAGATGGCAAAGCGTTTTAAAAATAAATGGTAAACTTATTTTTAAATGGAAAGAAAGATTTTACGGAGTTGGAACGTAAATTAAACTGGAGATAAATGGAGAGGGATTTATCATTGATTAGACGGGCCGTATTAGAGTGGAAAGTATATTTCCCTGAGAAGCTAAGTATATTTTCAAAGAAAGTTTTTTGGGTATAAACTAAAAAATTTAAAGGGGTTTAACGGAATGTTTTAGAAAAATTTAACATTTAATTGTTTTAAATTTGTTAAAGTAAATACTTAATAAGTTAGTTTAGTAGTTAATTATTTTATAGGTTAAGTTAGTGTTATGATTTAAAAAGGAAAGTTATTAAATATTTATATTTATATTTATATAATAGCTTTATTTTAAAAGTAGTTTTTGGCTAAAGTTTTATGGGGAATTATTATAGAATTTCATAACTATTATTTTGAATAAAGTGATTAAAGTGATTTAATTTATTTAAAATCTAAATTAAATAAGGCTTAGTGTATTTAATAGAGATAAAATATTTGGTTGATTAATTTTTTATTTGATAGTTAAATAACCGACTATCTAATCTGGATCAAGATATAACTTTGGAAATATCTAGAAGAAATACGTGAAATATATGGTACATTTCCCGTTCGGGTGTTATACTGTACATATAAACTCGTTTCCATCTTCTAGGACGTTTATATGGAAACTGATCCACCAACGTTTAGGAAGTGATCTCCGATCTTATTTTCATTTGTTTATTTCCTAGAGAACCGGGGTTGAGTTTACCGAAAATAGCGAATGTTGTTTCGAAGAGACGGGGATCGAATTTGCGATCTGAAAACCACTTCGATCCAATGAGTACGTTTTTGAAAGGAAGACAAGAGTCTAGAGTCAAACAGCGAAGTGCAAGGGCTGATCTATACTAATCTTGAGGGTGATTCCAAAATGGATGTAGTAGAAGTAGTGCATTCGGTTCAGTTCGGACCGAGAATGGACTTGTATTGATGAGTGCAAGAAATACATTGTCATTGGAGGACAATGAGCATTCTAAGTGGATCTTTCTAAAAAGTAATTGTATCCTTTAGCCTCATCAGTCGGGAATGAATGAAAATCAGGGGGGATGCAGCAAGGCTAAGTGGGTTGCACCCAAGTAGGGTATGACTATCACCTTTCTTGATAACCTCGGATATCATTACTGCGTGGAAGGAGCTCAAAGAAGGGTGGGAACGCTCGAGGTGATAGCATATTCAGTCTGTCCAGTAAGGGATAGTTCCTGTCTCGTGTTGCAGGAGCTCGGGACTGATCCTCGGTACAATGTTTCTAGACAGGTGCCGTGACAGGTGTTACCCTAGTGCCCAGTCATTCAAGTGGAATACATTCTCCAATAAGCGTCATATGGTTTTGATTGTGCCCAACTATGCTGGAATGTGAGATCCAAGCATTTCAGCTATTTGAATAAGTATTAATATTTAGACATTATTATAATATCAGAGGATTTTGATATAAAATGTTTTGGTTATCGTAAGGTAAAAACCTGGCATGTTTATTTGTGGTGTGGTCTTATGAGATACCTTTGATTTTCAAAGGATTTTCAAAGGATTTTCAAAGGATTTTCAAATTTTAATAATTCAAATTGAGTGTGATTTCTCACGCTGGTTTTCCAGACTGACTCGGGTGTTTTTTATTATAATGCTCGGGTCAGACCGAGTATTACAGATTTAAGATAGGATGCTATGGAGCTCAGGAGATGAGTTGGATAACGAGACTTATGACACGTACTTGGTGTATATATTCTGCTGTGTATGGTATGTTGTATATACAGCTTCTATGAGGACTAGTTATTATAACTGCCTAGTACTATGCTATTGATTTGTGTTGCACTCTGATCATGTGATGTATTAAAACAATAATAGTTTCTTTTTGCATAAAGATCATTTTTTATCTATTATATATTGTTTCACTGTTATTGTGAGATTCTGTGTTGTTATTTCTATCTTCTTCTTCTATCTCTTTCTTCGTTACCTGTAACGTCCTAAATTTTTATCAATTTAAAATTAGTAATTAACTTGAATTTCTGGAATTCAATTTGGAATTAATTTGAAATTTTTAAGACAACTAGAGTTAACATTGATTTATACATATATAAATGAATTATGTTTCAAATTTGAATTTGAATTTAAAAATTTTAATAAATGTCTTAATAAAATAATTTGGATTTTAAATTTTATATATAGATAATTTATTTAATGAATAATTGGTTTCAAAACCATTTTCTTTTAAAATTGTGTGTATATATGTAAATAAAGAAGAATGTGCTTATGAAATAGAAAATGCAATTTAAAAATCATTATAAAATACAAAAGACAAGTGTTAAGTTATAAATGCATTATTAACATGCAAATTACAATTATAAGAAAGATGGTGTGGAAATTTATAAGTGTAATGATCTTGTAATCAAAGTTAACAAGTGTCATCACATTGTTTTTAATTTTTGAGAAATTTATAAAAAAGAAATAAAGCTATATAACATTTCTAATATCCTTCTTCTTATTCCTTTATCTTCATTTTTAAACTAAGCCAGTACAAACTCTAACATCAGAAGCCAGAGAATTAAGAACAAATCAAAATCTGAAATCATCAAAACAAAGACAAAGCAAAACCTGGAAATGAAACACCTTTTACATTTCAAAATCTTAAGCATGGAAATCATCTCTTACTAGTAAATCAAGAAAAAATTTCAAATTTCAAACAAGCAAGGATTTCAACTTCAACCTCAAGCAAATTCAAAGCCTCAATTCAACTAAATTAGAGAATTTTCAAATTAAACAACAAGGGTCAAAACCAGAGAGCAACTTCCAGATTTTCAACTTAAAAATAGTTCCAGGATTTTACACACTCTCTGTTTCTTCTTGATCAAGGTGAGTAAACCTTTTGAAATCTTAGAATTTGATCTATTGTTTGAATCACGCTTGAAATAGAAATTGTAAAATACTTACATGCATGCAAAGATGTGTATACGAATGTCCTAAGATGATTGTGCATGTCAGTTACAGGCATGCTCACCCTCTGTTCCAGGTTACAAGAATACAAACCAGTTCAAAATTTGATTTCTCTTTCCCTGATCATTGTTAGACTTTAGAGTTCAAACAAAAGTTATTTGTTTAAACATGATTCAAATCTTAAAAATGAATTTAAGTAAAAAAAATCAAAGCATTCTCTGGGAAATTGAATATACAAGCAAACCCATTACCTGTTGAAAAATTCGACCATCATGGTTTTTGATTTAAATTATATCATCGAGAACATTTTTGGAAATAATGTTTTTTAAAGGTAAGATCAAAAGTTTTAAATATGTATTCACTGAGAATTTGTGAATTGAACAAAGTTGGGTCTTTTGGCCATTACTGGTCATCGGCATGATGAGGATGGTAGGGGTTATGGTTGGAGATGGCCTATGTGATGTGGGTTACGGTTTTAGTTGTAGAACCTGCCATCGTATATGGTAGCTATAGTAGGCATACTATAATGGTACGTATGCTGGCTAAGATTAATTTTATACTTTTGAAATGTTTTCACACTATGCACTAATAATAATATCAAAAGAGTTTTTCTCGTATCAAGCGCATTTGACTATCATAAGGAGAAATCTCCTCCAATTGTGTGATTGCATTATGTGTGTGCGGGTAGGCCTTATGGTAGTTTCATTTTCCAAAAGCATGAACGGATTTCTTTTATAAATTGTTTTTGTACAAACAACTGTTTTTATTTACTCATACCAGTCCCATGACTGACCTGGAGTTTATTGTTCCCTTCCTAAACTCTAGGTGGCCATAATTTCCACACGGGCAGCCTAGAAGCAGGTTATCCGTGGTTTGGAGCAAGCTTGGATTTGAAGTCTTTTGGAAGCTGTCGGATTTTGGAAGCTTTGGTTGGAAATCTTTTGGGAGTTTGAATTTTGGAAGAAGGTGCTTAGTTTGGATTCTTGCTCTTTCTTTTTGGAAGACCTTATCGAAGTTCAAAGTATGTTGGAACTTATTGGACTCTGTTGTTCCGATATGGTGTTACCGTCTTGTTATTATATCATATGTGTTGCACTCTGATGTTGGAGATCAATGTTGTAATGAATATTGTGATGATGTATATCCATGATGTATCTTTGTTGTGATTAATGAAATCATCTTTTGTTCCACTATTTGTATTCATCTAATGTTGTTATAAGCTCCATCCAAACTGGAGTTCGACGTTTGAATCTTCGGCAGTCGAATACAAGTGAGGTATTTGATGTCGATTTTCAAACGCTGGATTTCGAGTCGTGACAAGTGGTATCAGAGCTAAGGTTGAGTAAGATCTTTGGCTACGAAGTATAACACATTAGGTGGCTCGTTAGAGATAGGGTGAAGTATACCCTAGAATGAGTATAACCCGAGAGATCGAAAACCTAAAATTTCTTGGTTTATTTCTTTTGAACTGTAGATATTCCCTAAGATATCTCGTCCATATACCTAAATCAAGTTTTCTTGCTATTTACAGATAGTGAGAATGATCGAGCGAAAAGGACAAGGTAGGGGACGGGAAATACCTTTTGAATATGCAAGCATATGATTTTTGTTTGATGATAATAAACATATATATTCATTTAAATGTATTTGTTAATGTACTATTTTATTTTTCACATAATTAAATAAATATTTGGTGAATAAAATAAATAACACAGAATTTAAATTCAAATAGATATTTTATTCAAATAAATATTTATTACAATTTTGATTATTACAAATTTGAGCTCCCACTATACACACACACACACACACACAAATTCAATGACAATACAAATTCGATTACATCACAATTTATCATTCACAAATGCACCTCACTACAATTCACCCATTCACTCGTATTTTATCTTCAAATTGAATCAGCATCTGAGCAATCTGCAAAAATACACATTGACGAAGTAAAATTGAAAATAAAATATTTTGCAGTGTAAAATAAAATATAATTTTGAAAATATTATTTGCCTCAGTCATTTAAATTTGAATTCATTAAACACGAACAGCTTGTGACATGCACAGGGTATCATTGTACATGCCACAAGGCTGTGCACACCGATATATAAACTTGATAAAATTACAGGGACAGGTGAGCACAGGTCAAACCCAAATGAAAAGCCTGGTTCAATTCAAATGGAATAAAAATAATGTCACAATATCAGCACAAGGTCATACCCGAGCTTTAAGCTAGATTCAACACAGGTGCAATCCAAATGTACAGACTCAATGATACAACACGCATATGACACAAGACCGCAAACAAGTCTTGAAATCAGACTCAATGGAACAACACTGCTACACTGCAGATGCAAGCAGACTCAAGTCATAGTGCAGCTTGAACCAAAAGGTATACAACAAGTAGATGAGCTATACAACAGAGAGATGTACACAATGAATGCAAGTACATGTACAACATAATGCACCAGTGGACAAATAAATGAAACTGACCAACCACATCATAATTAAAATTACAAAAAATGACAACATGGTGCAGCCTTAACATTAGTACAAACACAAGCACACATATATGGTGAACTTACTCAACTGAAGTGAAGTGACCACAACAAGTGGGTATGCCAGATTTTCAGGTAAGCATGATCAGGCTAGTGAAGACATCAACAAGACTCGAACTCAAAACAGTGCACATGTAAACAAAACAGTGTGACACACGCATACATCAATGAAAACCAAGTCAAATGAACTCAAAAATTGAACTAAAAAATCCAAATGTACAATGCAACAGTCAATGGTGAAGCACCAGACTTCAAGTCAAGCAGCGGATAGGGAAAATAAATACAAAGTAAATGCCACAATGAAAGTGCAGTAGCAAACAAGCTCAGGGACATTAGAGAGTGCACAGACAACACATGCAAGACTGGACAACATGAATGCACATAAATCAGAGAAAAAGCTACATGAAGACTACTTGAAGTGTGTCGACCAGACTACACAATGAACCGAACCGGTATATATGCAACCAGACTTGTTTACATGCATCACATACTTGAGGACCAGAGCAAACTCAGTGCAACCCAAAGCATTTAACAATTATAACAACTTTTCATACCAAAGTCAAAAACGACTCAGTGAACCAGACCATATGGAAATAGATCACTTCAAATGGCACATAAAAACCAACATCAATGCATATGAACTCAGGTGGATAGTACGACCAAGAAACATATATATGAAATGCAATAGTGACAAATAGAATATGTGCACAAGTACATATTAGTTCATAAGTCAACAGTTCAATTCGAACAATTTTACGTAGCAGTTTCAAACAAAGACAGAGCTTTTACAAAGATCAGACAAGCTACATGAAGTCCACAACAAGTGCATATCAATAATGCAAACAAAACAGTATCTCAAAGATATTTCCAAATGACAGTAGTTTCAGAAATTTCAAATGAAACAAGTCAAAGACAATTTTTCTATATACCAAAGTAAAATTAAAAAATGCCAGAGAATTCAAAGCAGCAGTTTCAGGCCAAAATCTAAACCATGGTCATGCCGATGTCAACGTAGTGAAGTCAGAAAAAGTATCTTGCATCAGGAATTTCAAATTAAACAAGTCATAGTCGAAATCAAATATCAAGCCTTCGGAAATTCACGGAACCAAAAATGACAGAAACCAAAGCCGCTGTTGTCAAGAAATTGATCAATTCAAAATCGAAACCTTATCAACCAAGTAACACGAAAATTTACGAAATTGAAGAAGTCAGAAATCATCCCAATCATTCAAGTATAATCAATGGCAAGTGTAAAATTATCAGACGATTACGTATAAAATATACGAACGAAAATATACGGGTTCGAACCCTATATAAACCCTAAACATCATTCACAAAGGGGGCATTGGTGTACAAGCGAAAAGGAGTAATCATTCGACTTGAATCAGGATCGAGTTCAACATATCAACCAGCAAAGAAAAAAGAATAATTCGCATACCACTGTAGACGAACTCGATCCAAATTGGGGAAGCCCTGTGCTAAAAGAAGAGAGCATCGGTCGACAAAGGAAGCATGTAAATCATCATTCGATCGAGCGACTGAAGTAAGAATCTTTAATTTTTCCCAAAGCCCTAATTTCGAGCAAAGAGGAACGAGCAAAGGAACAAGGCCGACATTTTTACAGAGCAAAGGAACAAGGCCGAAATAAAAGAAATAAAAGGGCCGACCTTGTTTATTAATAAAAGCTTTAATATAATTGAAAATTAGGGTTTTAATTTTTAATTTGTTTCTAAAATTGTGTTTTCCTTTTTAAACTTGTGTATTGTCTAGTCGTGTGACGAGGGGACGAGCTACGGTGGTATAGTTCGAGAATTCGCAACTCAGTGGCTGAGTTGTGGCAGGGTTTTGAGCATAGCGTTAAGGCTAGTCGATAGCGGGTGTCGCGAGTTTACGTATGTAAGCGTCTGACTGCTTAATTTCTTGTAAAAACCTTAGGGGCATCACATAGGTAGGGTTTTGCCGAAGGTGGGTAAATTCTATGTTGTTCTATTTCTGCATTTATTATTCTGCTATTATCTGTGCTGCTATTTTTTTGATATATCCGTGTCAAAAATAATTTATAAACCTCCGCAATAAATTTTAATAATTAATAGTATCACCCTATTTACTCTCCCTCTTGGGTGAAATCGATCCTACAAGTGGTATCAGAGCTAATACAAAAGCCATTTTTGTTTTTAAAATTTGATTTTTCAAAAACCAATTTTTGTTTTAAAAATTTGAATTTTTAAAATGGCTTCTTTTAATACTGCTTTTGCTGAGGGTAAGTCTATAGTTAGACCACTAATGTTCAATGGTGAATATGCTTACTGGGAAAATAGAATGACAATTTTTCTGAAAACCATTGATGCTTGGAATATTGTTGAGATAGGTTATAAAGCACCAACTATAATTGTAAATAATCAGGAAATAGACAAACAGGTGGATTAACGGACAGATGTAGAAAATAAATTACAGAATGCTAAAGTCAAAGCTATGAATTCTATTATTTGTTCATTAGATCGATTTGAATTTAATCGTGTCTCACATTGTCTAACTACGCAGCTGGCACACACTAGAAGTGACTAACGAAGGAACATCTCAAGTCAAGAAATCTTGCCTTGCCATGCTGAGTAGCAAATACGAGAATTTTACAATGGCCAAGGAAGAAAATGTTAAAGAGATGTACAGACGGCTTTCCAACATCACATACAAATCAAAAGCTCTCGGAAAATCATACACGGAATTGGAAATAGTCTGAAATATTCTCAGAGTCCTTCCACGAAGTTTTGAAGCAAAAGTGACTGCCATTCAAGAATCGAAAGAATTAAAACAAATCAAAGTTGAAGAACTCATCAGAAATCTCACCACTTATAAGCTAGAAATGAAATTCAAGGAAGAGCGTGAAGAAGGAGATGCTCGAAAGAAATCAATAGCTCTCAAAGGAACAACTGAAAGTGACGACGACGACGATGGAGCAGCAGAGCTGGCACTGGTAATGAAGTGATTCAAAAAGTGGAACCGCAAATACGGAAATCCAGCTCTAAATCCAAAATTAAAAAGCTGAATAATCAAAGTTCTAGATAACCTAGAACATCAAGAAATCATCTGTCATAAGTACAATAAATCCGGACACATCAAGCCAAATTGTCCTCAGAATCGTCACGGCTTAGAAAAGAAATCAAAAAGGAGAAATTTTGCAGCCACATTTTTGCAGCCACATGGAGTACAAGTGATGAAGATAATAAAAGTACTAGCAGTGAGAGTGAGAAAGCAGATATGTGCCTTCGAGGTAATATAACTGATAGCGAAGATTATGAGCCAAGCGAGGTATCAAAACTCACTCACTCAGAATTACCTATATATTTCCACAAAATAAATGGTTGTTTTGAACGACTTAGGGAGAAGTATGCCGAAGTTGAATCACAAAAAGATACTTTGATAGATTTAAATAAACAACTTGATCAATTAGTTAAAAACTATCAAAATATGATCCCTAAGTGTGATAATTGTCCATCATTCGAAGAGGAGATTAAAAAATCAAAAATTAAAATTAAATCTCTTGAAAATGAAATTCTGATTTTGAAGGAAAGTGAAAATACTAGGAGAGAGAACTCTATTAAAAAGTGCACACAATTATTGAACGAAAATGAATCACTTAAAACACAAGTCCAACAACTGTCAACGACTTTAGGAAAATTTTCCAAAAGTGAAAGACCGTTGAATACGCTATTAGGGAAAAAAATTATTAATACAGTTAGACAAACACTTGGATATAATCAATCTGAAAATGTTAGAAATGAAATCAATCAAGTCAATTCAATGTGCACAATTTGTAGAAAATTTGGACACAATCAAAATAATTGTTGGTACAAACCCACGTGAAAACTATACCAATTTGGGTTTCAAAATGCATAAATATAAAATCCCTCAAAGTTAAGCAAATCTGGGTGCCGAAGGGAACATATATAAATAGTTTTGGGCCCGCACAAAATTATTTTTCAAAATATTTTTCTACTAACAACCATGGACCTCTAAAAATAAGTAGGTCACAAAAATCTTTCATCATGTAGGTATGGTGGCAGGCTAAGGAACTACAACAGTGTTACTTGGATTCTGGTTGTTCTAGGGATACAACAGGCAACAAATCAAAGTTCCTAAGCCTAATACAAACGTGGCAGAATCAAAGTGGGCAATAATGAAAAATTATCGTAAAGGTAAAAGAGGTAATGGTATATTCATTTTAAACAATATATTAAATTTGATAATCTACACCGTAATCTGAATTAAATCAGCCAGAAATGTGATAATGGAATGAATGTTGATAATGATAATGACTTATTCAAAAATTGTTGGCCAATTATATTCTTGCGCCAAGAACACTATAAAAAAAACTATAATTCTTTGAACTACTTCATATAGATTACTTTGGATTAATGATAGTGTTTTATTGGTTGATGATAATACATTTAATTATTTATGGCTGACTCTATATTCACGATTTTTTTATTGGCACGGCTTCAATTAAAATTGAAAAGAATTTCATTTAAAAAGGTCTTCAAGAATTTGCTGCAATTTCACTATCTGGTCTATAACGTCTAACAAATGATAATATTGAGTGAAAGAAAAATTCAGATATAGATTACACTGGTAATTTAGTTGATAGAATATTTTCAAGTGGAACGTGATTTATGTTATGACATTCAGTAATTGCATCATTTTTTCAAAGAAAATATGTGCATACTTTTCATTTCAAATATTTTCAAATAGCATAATTTTTTTTATAAAGCCCTTTCTAGAAAATCATTTTTGACCTTATTTTAGATTAGTCACTTTTAGAAAATTTGATAATCATTTTTGGATTTGATCTTGAATGATTAAATTAACTAATCTGACTCCCTACTAATTATCAAAAAGATAAATAGTGATTGAAAAAGTGACGAGTGTTGATATTAATCAAAATTATAACTTAGGAAGGTATATTTAGTAAATTTCTTTAGAAATTTGAACATGAGTAATAAAACTTTTTGTTGGTAAAAATTCCATGAACATCTCTATTTCTATCATATTTCTTACGACCATCACTCATCAAAATTCAATATAGTTTGTCAATATGTGGCGTTTTAAACAGGAAACCATTCATTTTTTATTTTTTTAAAAAAAATCCAAAATATTCACTCTCATTTAAAAGTCCTTACGGTTATGCATGGGTGAATTACTTGTAATTTTTGATTATGTGCTTCAATGCTCATTTAAACGTCCTCACGGTTATGCATGTATGTATCGCATGTCAAAATTGATTTATTAAATAGACAAGTTGATTCTAATCCCATTTAAAAGTACTCAAGGTTATGCGTGTTTAGAAGATACTTGAACTTATTTTTTTATAAAAAAATTGAAATACAGCTAATCTCATTTAAAAGTCCTAACAGTTATGTATGGTTAGTAGATATTCAAATTCCTGAAATAAATATACCACAAATAGACACAACTTTATGGTTTTATATGATGACATTGTCCCTATCATTCTAAAGTGGAATATGCGCCTAACAAAGTATTTATGATTTTTGTTTGATTTTTTATTGAAATTTAATATTTATATTTGATTGAGTTTTAATGTTGTATTAATGTCTGTCACTTTATTTCTATTTTCCTAACACTATTACTCTTTTGCTGATAACAAAAGGGGGAGAGAAAAGTTAAGATTTTGACAAGTAAATGTCATATATTTTCTATTTGCATCTAGGCTTACTTGCATATTTTTATTTACATGCATATATGGAGGGGGAGCTATGTGTAGAGAGGAAGCATTCAAATTGGGGGAGAAAATTGAATGATCAAATACATTTAACAAATTCAAAATCTTAAATATATGTTTGTTATCATCAAAAGGGGAAGATTGTTGAATATGCAAGCATATGATTTTTGTTTGATGATAATAAATATATATGTATTCATTTAAACGTATTTGTTAATGTATTATTTTATTTTTCACATAATTAAATAAATATTTGGTGAATAAAATAAATAACACGGAATTTAAATTCAAATAGATATTTTATTCAAAGAAATATTTGTTACAATTTTGAATAGTACAAATTTGAGCTCTCACTACACACACACACACACAAATTCAACGACAATACAAATTCGATTACATCACAATTTTTCATTTACAAATGCACCTCACTACAATTCACTCATTCACTCGTATTTTATCTTCAAATTGAATCCAGCATCTGAGCAATCTGCAAAAATACACATTGACAAAGTAAAATTGAAAATAAAATATTTTTGCTGTGTAAAATAAAATGTGATTTTGAAAATATTATTTACCTCAAACGTTTGGGTTGTTCGTCATCATTTAAATTTGAATTCATCATACACGAATAGCTTGTGACATACACAGTGTATCACTGTACATGCTACAAGGCCGTGCACACCGATACATACACTTGATAAAATTACAGGGACAGGTGAGCACAGGTCAAATCCAAATGAAAAGCCGGGTTCAACTCAAGTGCAATAAAAATAATGTCACAATATCAGCACAAGGTCAAACCTGAGCTTTAAGCTGGATTCAACACAGGTGCAATCCAAATGTACAGACTCAATGATACAACATGCATATGACACAAGACTGCAAACAAGTCTTGCAATAAAACTCAATGGAACAACACTGCTACACTGCAGATGCAAGCAGACTCGAGTCACAGTGTAGTTTGAACCAAAAGGTATGCAACAAGTAGATGAACTATGCAACAAAGAGATGTACACAATGAATGTAAGTACAGGTACAACATAATGCACTAGTGGACAAATAAATGAAACTGACCAACCACATCATAATTCGAACTGCAACAAACGACAACATGGTGTAGCAGCCTCGACGTTAGTACAAACACAAGTACACATATATGGTGAACTTACTAACCTGAAGTGAAGTGACCTCAACAAGTTGGCATGCCAGATTTTCAGGTAAGCATGATCAGATCAATGAAAACATGAACAAGACTCGAACTCAAAACAATGCATATGTAAACAAAATAGTGTGACACACGCATACATCAATGAAAACCAAGTCAAATGAACTCAAAAGTTGAACTCAAAAATCCAAATGTACAATGCAACAGCCAATGGTGAAGCACCAGACTTCAAGTCAAGCAATGGATAGGGAAAATAAATACAAAGAAAATGCTACAATGAAAGTGCAGTAGCAAACAAGCTCAGGGACATTAGAGAGTGCATAGACAACACATGCAAGACTGGACAACATGAATGCACATAAATTAGAGAACAACCTACATGAAGACTACTTGAATTGTGTTGACCAGACTACACAATGAACCGAACCGGCATATATGCAACCATACTTGTTTACATGCATCACATACTTGAGGACCAGAGCAAACTTTGCGCAACCCAAAGCATTTAACAGTTATAACAATGTTTCATACCGAAGTCAAAAATGACTCAGTGAACCAGACCATATGGAAATAGATCACTTCAAATGGCATACATGAAAACCAGCATCAATGCTTATGAACTCAGGTAGACAGTATGACCAAGAAACATATATATGAAATGCAATAGTGACAAAGTGAATATGTGCACAAGCATATATAAGTTCATATGCAAACAGTTCAAGTCGAACACTTTTACGTAGCAGTTTCAAACAAAGACAAAGCTTTTACAAAGATCAAACATGAAGTCCATAGCAAGTGCATATCAATAATGCAAATAAAACAATATCTCAAAGAAATTTCCAAATGACAAAAGTTTCAGAAATTTCAAATGAAACAAGTCAAAGATAATTTTTTATATACCGAAGTCAAATTTAAAAATGCCAGAGAATTCAAAGCAGCAGTTTCAAACAAAAATCTAAACCATGGTCATGCTGATGTCAACAAAGTGAAGTCAGAAAAATTAGCTTGCATCAGGAATTTCAAATTAAACAAGTCAGGGCCGAAGTCAAATATCAAGCCATTAAAAATTCACAGAACCGAAAATAACAGAAACCAAAGCCGTGGCTGTCAAGAAATCGTCCAATTCAAAATCGAAACCGTGTCAACCAGGTAACATGAAAATATACGAAACTGAAGAAGTCAGAAATCATCCTAATCATTTAAGCATAATCAAATGGCAAGTGTAAAATTATCAGATGATTTCATATAAAATATACGAACGAAAATATAAGGGTTCGAACCCTATATAAACCCTAAACATCATCCACAAAAGGGGCATTCAATTACAAGCGAAAAAGGAATAATCATTCGACTCGATTCAGGATCGAGTTCAACATATCAACCAGTAAAGCAATAAGAATAATTCACATGCCACTGTAGACGAACTTGATCCAAATTTGAGAAGCCGAGTGCTAAAAGTATCAAATTTATTTGCTGCAAACATATGTTAAGTTTTAATTGTTCAATCAAACAAAGTAGTTAAACTAAACTAAGATTTTGTAAGCTGTTTTAAACATCTGTGTAAAAGTACGCTACTGGAATATGGTTTTACAGGCAATCAAGTAATTTATTGATAAACTCATTTGTTATAAAATGCTAATTCGAATTTATATCTTGAATTGTGATTGAAATTTTTGATTTTTAAAACAAGAACAAAAAATTTTCGTATCATATTCAATGAGCAGTTTGGAGTTGAACAAAAGTTGCATTTCTTCCTATTTTAAGTGATCGGTTCAATTTTAATTGTTGAAACTTGAATTGAAGCAAGTTTATCCATCCATGATCTCGGGAAAATTATGGAAATTTTTTTTATTGCGTGAATTAGGAGAACGAGGTCATTCTAGGGTTTTTCTTCAAGTTTTTGCACTCGTCGGCAAACGGGACGTGTTCATCTTCGTTGCGCGATCGAGTTGCACGAGTTTTTGGTGGTTGGGGGTTTATCGTGTTGTCGCCGTGTGGGCGAAGGTTTGGGTGTTGCAGGTGGCTGGAGCAGGGGCGGCGTGAGGTTTTGTTGAAGAAGTTAGTTACAGCTTTTCGAGCTGTAGGCCAGATTTTCGAATTCGAATTTTGTAGGCATTTCGAATTTTTGATCCGAGTTTAGAGATGGATTGCGACTTGCCTGAGTGGTTGGAAGTTCACCAGAGACTGGCGTGTTTCCGTGCACGTGTACGACATAGCTCCGATGTCAGAGACGTTGATGGTTTGAGTCTCGAGTCATGCTTGAGTTTTTAGGATGGTTGCTTCAGGTTGAGGTCGAGTTCGTGCGTGAGTATTATCCTGCTGCTTTTTTTTTAATTTAAGCTTAACAAACTTACTAAAAAAAGGGGAGAAGAACAAGATGGCGTACAGAGAAGACTAGGAGGAGATGGGTGTTTGACTCAAAGTGTAACTCGAGTAGACCCAGAGATGTCTCGGGTTTGTTGTTTTTCAACTGCTGTTTTTATTTGTGCAAATAAGTGAAATGTTTATTAAGATTAAGTTAAACTTTAATACAAGTTTAATTACTCTAGTCTAGGCTTAACCTTGATTTAATACCTTGTTAATATTTTAATTAAGTAATAAATTTAGTTAAGTATAAAGTTAATTAACAAATAATGTTTGTAGCTAGTAATATAATTGATTTTAAATTTTAAGAAGACTTTAATATGTTAATTAAGTGAATAACCAATATTAATTGATTATTTTCAGAAAGTAATTACAAATAATTACTTTTTAACTGTAATTAGTAATGGATTATAAGTAATAAATGAATTTGTAAGTAACTACTTAAGTTAATTAATGAATGATCAATAGTTAATTAATCAAATGATTTAATTAAGAATTAAGAAATGATTAATGAAGCAAATAGCAGTTAATAAATGAGTAATTAAGTCTTATTAATTAACAATTAAGATTATTAATTAATGATTAAGGAATAGTTAATTTAGCAATTAGAGTTAAATAAATTTGTTAAGAAGTAATTAATTAAATAATGTGAAATAAAGTAATTAAGCAATTTAGTAAATAAGACTTAATAATTAATTAAGAAAAGATTAATTAAATAATTAGAAATGGAATAAGTTATTAATTGATAATTAGAAATGGAATAACCCGGGTTTTGTATGAGTTGTATACTTTTATTTTTCATGTTAGATGGGTTTACTCACGTTGGTTTCCAGCCTGACCCGGGTGTTACTTTGATGTAATGCACGGATCAGACCGAGTATTACAGCTTTTCAGGTAAGGACGTTCTAGAGCTCAGGAGGCGAGCTGGATGGTAGGAACGTATAGAGTATTTCCGCTGTGATATATTACTATTATCTAGGGCATGTTGATTCGTGTAAATGTCCAGGTATTTTATGGATGTTGTAACTCTGATGTGTTAAAATGTAATTGACAGATACAATATTCTTTTGTAAATTGTTATTATTTGATATTAAATTTTGATCCGCTGCGAGTGTGAGATTCTATTTTCCAATTTCAAATGTAAAAAAATTTCTAGGTCGTCACATGAGTTATCACTTCAATTACAATAGTTTGCACGCTGACCAACTTGAATTTAGAAAATATCCTGAAAAAGTTTAAAATAGATAAGTAGTTGTAAAATAGTTATTATTTATAAATAGTAGTAGAATAATTAATTAGTTACAAAATAGTTGTAAAATAGTCAAATAGTTGTAGAATAGTTAAATAATTGCAAAATAGTTGTAAAATAGTAATTAATTATAAAGTAGTTGTAAAATAGTAATTAGTTTATAAAACAGTTGTAAAATTGTTGTAAAATAGTCAAATAGTTCGAAAAATAGTTATAAAATAAGTATAAGATAGTTTGATTTTTAAAAAGAAAGATCGTATAGTAAATAGCTAGGAAAAATAGATTTAAAATAGTTTATATTAAAATAATTTATTTGAAAATAGCTTAAGAGTCAAACTGGTTCAATTTCCCAATCTTCACTTCCAATCAATTTCCCATCTCATTAAATTGATTCAATTCCAATTCAATTTGAATTAACTTCAATTCCTATCCCAAATTCAAAACAATTTCCATTTGAATTTTAAACTTATTCAACTTCAATCACAATTCCAAATTATTCAAATCAAATTCAATTTGAACAAATTTAATTTGCAATCTCAACTTTAAACCATCTCGAATTATATAAATTTGGGTTAAATTTTTAAATGTTGACTTAATCCCTTAAATCAAATTTACCTTTAATTTTAATTTAACAACCTAAGTTTTTAAATAATTTAATTCTGAATCCAAATTTAAAAATTCCATTTTAAATTACCTTTACTTAACTTATTCCAAGGTTCAGATAAGAGTTCAAAACATTTTAAGCAATTTAATCTTTGAAATCCAATTAATTACGCAAATTTAACTTCTAACTTGAAACCAATTCTTAACAATTTTAGTTTTCGAGTTCAATTTTTTTTTAATATTCAAATCTTAAGTTCAAAGTGATTTTATTTCCATAGTTTCAATTTTATTTCTAAAAAAATCAAAATCATTTAAATAACTTCAAATTATAGTTTTATTTCCATTTTAGAAATGGATATATATTCGCTCAATCCACTTCTTAATTCAATTAAAATAATCCAATTTTCAGTTTCATAATTATTAATAACAATTGGATGATATTAGGATAAGTCAAGGTAAATAAACATCCAAATTATCTGAAACATCTATTAATAGCATCCATTACCCATTTCCAGAACTCAAACCTGTTTTGAGGTCACTTATTCTCCCTTTTCAATTCAACCATTTAACTTTCTTAAGTTAAATCTCAATTTCATTTTGAAATTTCCAATTTGAGTTGCTTGTTTCTAAATGTAACGATCCAATTTGTCGATGCCCGAAAGTCGACATCAATACGTTCATTATATCAAATGTCAAACAATCGAATGCTGGAAAACCAAACCGTTAGGGTTAAAGAGGAAGAAGATAGAAGAAGAAACAGAAACAATAACAAAATCTCACATTTCATAGTGGAACAACATATAATAGATAAATGAATAATCGTTAAATCAAAGAACTATATCTGTTTATACATACATCAACAGAGTGTTACAACAACAAAACACAACGCTGGCAGTCTTTATAACTTGTTTGCATGAAACTTGCCTTGCACCAACCATACGCAGCGGACATTATATAATATTAGTGATACGTCTCGCCATTTAGCTTGCCTTCTAATCTCCAAAGCAATTTCCTAACTTCGCTCCCGAACAACTGATAAACTGACTCTAGGTTTCCCGTGTGGAAAATTATGGGCACCAAGAGTTTAGAAAGGGAACAATACACTCCAGGTCAGTCATGGGACTGATGTGAGATCTAAAAAATAGTTATTTTCACAAAGAAAGGTAAGGAAATCTGCTATGCTTTTGGAAATTGAAACTACCATAAGCCCTCCCGCCACACACACAATGCAAACGTAGAATTGGAGGAGATTTCTCCTTATGATAGTCAAACATACTTGATATGCAAAATCCTTTTTAATATTATCATTAGTACATAGTGTGGAAAACATTTCGAAAGTGTAATATTAATCTTAGCCAGCATACAACAATTACTGTATGCCTACTATAGCTACCATGTTCAGTAGCATGTTCCGCCACATTCCATGGTAGGTTATACAACTAAAACCGTATAGGGCGCATATTGTTTCCTTGGATTTCCAACAAATGGTCAGGCTAAGAAACTTCCTATGCCACATGGGTACACCTCTGGAGGGACGCCTCAAGAACTTGACTAGCTCTCAGCCAACACAAGGCCGAGTTACCTCATGCTGTAGTTACAGCTCGAACAAGGTAACTACCACGAGTATGCCATCCCTGGTCGCTACCGACCTTTATTCGAGGATCCTCAACCACAAAGCATAAATTTGCAATAACCACATAGGTTAAATATCTGGGCTCCATACCATGATACCACCCTTTTACAGAAGGAAATGGACATACCTTGAGGGTGCTACCCCCAAATTGTCTTGCTGCATCCTTCCTGTTTTGACATTTTCAGGTTATGAGGTCCGACGAGGTCTCGTCCACAAAGCTACGCTTTTCTCAAAAGTCATGCTTCGATCAACAAATGATCAGCAGCACTTCGTATGCCACATTACCAAATTGGGAACTATCACTAATAACCATCAACTACATAACCTCCGAGCTCGTACGTCTCAGAGAAGGGTGTTAAGCTAAGAGAATAAATTCTCCGTCGCCAACAGAAATGTATTTGATAGAAACCAGCTTCACATCTCAAAGTGTGACGTCAGACATACGTCCATACAAGTCCTTTTCAGGTTCGAACGGAACTGAAGGCACTTCAGAGAAGCCCTTGCAAATTCAGATATTCACTAATCACGTCCAAAATGCCCATCACAAAGAGTGATAAAATCTATATGCTGTAGCAACTCGATGCAGAGACATTCGACAAGTAATCCTTTCGCTTTTGAAAATACCCGATCTTCAACATCGTCTTCAAATGCAATCCCATTTCGTCGTGTCAATATTCGGAATGGGTTTTATGACACAATGTCCTCTCCCGGCTAATTGGAATAATGAGCGCTTATTTTTAAAATAAGTATTACATTCATATTTCAACTAAATCACAATGAATTTTCACTTTGATCTTTTTAAACAAAAGATCTATCACAAAGATTCGATGTGGTCTTCGAATATCCATTTGGAATCCGACCCCCGGTCGCATCGAAATTCAAATGTCATGTAAAGGCCAATATTGATAGTCGGTTATTATACTATCAATCAATATTCACAACAATCACCAGATTTTAAATAATTTTTCCCCAATTATTTATTTTCAAAGTATCTTCATAAGATATATTTTCCACACTTCAACCCTTTGAAAACAAATTTCAAAACACTTTCCTCACGCTGAATAAATTTTCAAATATTTATTTATTTCCACTGAAAATTTTCCGAGTCCGAATACTTTAAAATAATTTAAATCACTTATCCAAAAATATATATTTGGAAACATTTAGAATAAAACTATTTTAAAATAAAAAGCAACATTTAAAACAATTTATTCAAAACATTATATATGAATTTTTTTATCAATATCTCATATAAAACTCAAGTTCAAATAACTTTAAAATAAAATTATTCAAAATAATAGCTATGAAAATATTATACTAAAATCTCAATATAAACTTCAAGCCCAAACTAATTTTTTTTAAAATAAAATAAAATTATTTGATAGAGTATAACTATTTAAATAACCATTTTCTAAATCAAATATCAATTTAAATCTTTAAATAATCACTTCTATAATCAACTTAAATAATATTTACTTTAAAGATTTAAAAACCATTTTCGAAAAATTTTCTCCAACAATATTTTTTTAAAACCAATTCTAGAACTTTTGATCTATATTTTAAAAGCTTCGTTGAAAACATACTCGGCTTTCCAGGAAAATACACTTTCCATTCTAAAATGGTTCATTCAAATCAATTAATAAATCTTACTCGATTTATTTCAATTTACATTACAAATTTGTAAATCTTTTTTCCATAAGTTTAAAAATAAACCGATATTTATTTTTAAAACAAATTTCCCTTTCCTTTATAAATTCCCATAGTGAATTTAAATTTCCAAATATCCACTGATATACGATTTTCAAATCCATTCCCAAATATTCACTTTCAAACACCGAATGAATTTCCAAATTGATTTCTAAATTCATTTCAAACACCAAATCAAATTCCAAATTGATTTCTAAATTTATTTCAAACACCAAATCAAATTCCAAATTGATTTCCCTAATTTATTATCTTTTAAAAAAATTCTTTATTTCCTCCAAACTATTCAAAATCCCAATTTTAAATAAATTCTTCAATTTTCATCAATATTACTCAAAATCCATTTATTAAAATCTTTTCCCCATATTTGGAATTAATTCGATAGGATTTTAAAAATAACCCTTTACCCCATTAAAATTCCTTCTTTTAAATTCACCCAATTCTTTAAAAATGAATTTACTTAAAGTTTTCTGCTTTAATTTCCAAAAATCATATTTTATATTTCTGGTATCCTACGATACCAAAAATATATTGGGCTAAACCATAGCCTTCAATAATTTCAATCACAAACATAATCATACACAGATTATAAATAAATCAACACACAATATTGAAACAAATTCACATATTTGAGATATCCGGTTGGATCCCTCCAACCTGTTTTCTGCATCCACATATGTTAGCACAACAGTTAAATACCAATTTCACTTCGAGGTGGAATATCATGGTATGTGGGATTATATAATATCATCCGCTATTATGCGGCGCATAGGGTCTCATCCGCAATATAATGCGGGAAATCAATCATGCCAAATATATATACTACTATATATACTACCACATCCAAACAGTCAATCAATAACTAAAATTCAAATTTTAATTTAGTGAGAAGATCTCACGTTTCCTTTTTATTTTGCAATCCATTTCCATTCCATCTTATTTTCATGGTTTTTAAACCTTGTCACTAACTTTATAAGGTTTTATTAATATTTGAATTAGTCAAACAATTAAATTCTCATTTGATAAATTTAATTAACCAATGATTTTAATTTAAACTAACAATTTAAATTTAAACTAACAATTTTCCTTTTAAAAAATCTTTTAGTAAATATAATAGATCAAATAAGTTAATTTAACAAATAAATCTCCATAACACATTATTTTAAAAATTAAACTAGTTGGCTTAGAAGGGATATAACGTATACACTTTTATTTCTCATTTAGAAACTACATAAGTATATTTATAAAAATAACCCATATAGATTTTAAAAATCAAATCTTTTTATTAACTCCTATATTTTCCAAAACTTATATATATTTCTATTTCCCTGTATATCTATTTATTTATTAAATTAAACAAAACTGTAAATACCAAGCAGTTAATGTCCTGATAAGTTTTAAACCTAAATTAACATTTAATTTAAAAATGTTTAGAACTAAACTACCTCAACTCGATAGGAACCCACAATCGCCGAGCTTTTTGCTCAATATCCGAATTGAGCCTGTAACCACCCGAAAATTCCAGATAGTTAGGAAAAGAAGAAAGATGTAGAAGAAAAAGGATCAGAAACACAACACAGACATTATTGTATGGAAATTTAATAAGAAATAATGGTATTACCAAAGATTTGGAGATAAATTCATTTAACAAATGAAATTTATAAATATGAATTGAAAGGATAAGGGAATGAATTCATATACAAATGAGATTTGTAAATGTAAATTGTAAATGTGATTTATAATTTAGAGTAAAATTCATTAATGGTAATGTGAATGTATAAACGAGTTTTATAAATTGAAATGGGATGCCAGAGTAATTTTGGAATATGGATAAAAGGATTTGGATCAAAATTTCAAAAGATTAAATTTATTTAATTTGAAAATGGTTTCCAAAAGTCTGGAAAATAATTCTTTGAGAAGTATTTTTGAGTTGGATACGAAATTTGGTGGGGTTTGAAATTTAAAAATATTTGGAAAAATATTTTGAAGGGATATAATTGATTTCAAAGTTGGTTTTGAAATGTGAGTAACTGTTAAAAAGACTTTGGAAATCTTTAAAATGTTACGATATCTAAATAAGTTTGATACTCATAAAAATATTTGAAATTTGATTGGAATGAGATTCAAATTGAAAAGGGATAAATAAAAGTAAGTGTGGAATAAATTTGTGAATGAACGAATGAGTTAACGTTTGTGAGTAAATGAATTGGAATTGAAAAATGGAATGAGATTTGACTTGGATCAAGTTGAATAAAAATCCAAACTTGGGGAAAACAATGGAAAAATAAAATAAAGCGGATTGAGTTCAAGTAAACTAATATGATAATTAATTAATTCATGAAATAGGAAAGTTGAATTAGTTAAATTAAAATTCAATTGTGAGTTAAATTTGCAGATAAATTCAAGTAAGTAGAAATAAATTGAAAATTTTCTTGTTATTGATAAAATGAATTCGAGATAAATAGAAAATGGAAATTTGAAATTAAAAATGGATAAGTGAGTAAAACTAATTGAATTAAATTAGTAGATGTAATGGATTTGATAAGTGAAAAATCAAATCAGGGATTTAAAATTGGAAATTGTTAACAAGGAAAAATAAATTTGAGTTTTGAATAGAAATAACTTAAGTAAATATTGGATAAAAGCTCGACTTAAGTAAAATTATGAAATGGTTGTTGTCAAGTTGTATGGAATGCAAAATGAATCAAATGGAATCAATTGGAAATGAAATAGAATAAAGAGTAAATTGAGTTGATATTAATTTAAATTATTTATAAACTATATTGGATATTCTATTTAGTGAATATCGTCGAATTTGCATAGAAATGGTTGTCGTTTGACTCAAACGAGATTGCATAAAATTCTATGAGTTAATGAAAGCCAATAAAATTGATTTTTGAATCAATTGAAGTGGATATGAGTTCGTTTCATTTAAAAAAAGAATTGAATGAAACAAAGTGAATTGTAAATCTCTTGAATTGAATAGAAATGGTATGGAATGTGGTTGCAAGCAATTAAATTTGTATTGAAACCCTACAAATTGCTTATGGGAATTATTTTGAGTGCATTGCTTATGAAAACTATGTGTTCACTATTGAAAATAAGTGAAATGTAAGTAGATTTCCTATATATGTCACTTACGTGTTTAAATTGAGTAAGTACAGGTACAAGGGGGCCGTTTGGCTGAATTTGGTTGCGCTGAAATGCTAATAATAAGCCGCTTGCTTAAAAATGCTAAATAAGGTACGCCTACGCAATAAAAATAGGAAACATGAAATGTTTTTTTCCGGCCAGGTGAGTCGATGTATATATATTTATATCTTTTGTCAAATTGCAAAAGCTCATCCGTACAAAGGAGACGGCCAAAATTTTTCGAAAATTGTGGGATTTAGAAAATTTTTGAAATTTTTTTTGTTAGCGATAAACGATTTCAAATTTGATATTGAAGTAAATTAGTGAATGAAACTAATTTAAAATAATGATACGAATCAGTTATAAATAGAAGATAAAATTCAATATTCAGAGTTGAAGATAAGTTGAATTCATATGGAAATGGAAAAACTAATTGAGTAGAAGTAGATATGAAAACTTCTGTAAGAAAATGTATAAAATTATTTAAAGGCTATGAATGGATATTATTGCTAGTAGGATATACAGGCATTATAAAGAGAAAGGAAAATTGGTTTTGATTTCAGAAGATAAATTTGAATTGCTCGACAAAAATGTATGTATTTCAATTTCAGTATGAAATTTGGTGATTTTCTTGTCTATCCACTTGGCTTTTCGTTTTCTTTTGGAATCTGAGGGCCTGTGATGCCATTTTGTAGTCGTACCGAGCTAGCCGCGCAAAGGAGACGCTGGCGAATTTTTTCAAAAATTTAGGGATTTAGAAAAATTTTGAGAAAATTTTGGAAATTTGAAATTTTAATTTTAATTTTAATTTTAATTTTAATTGTTAAGAAAACAATGTTGTTTGGAACTCATAATTGAACTTGGAAAGCTAGTTGAATTAATAATGGATCTTTGATAAGAAAGATTTGTTTTGGTAAGTTGATAAAACTGTTTGAATTGGAAAATATTAAATGGGTTGAGGATCATTCTTCCTAACTAGTAATTTCAGGATGAAATTCTTTTAAGGGGGGAAGGATGTGACGACTCGAAAATTTTTTACATTTGAAATTGGAAAATATTTAATTAATTTTAAATATTTGAATGATGATTTAGCTTGAATTTCAAATATAACTATGGATTTGGAAATTAAATTATTAAATTTAATTTATCAAAGTTGGGTAAAAATTTGAATTTTCTGCTTTAAGCTAAGTAAAACTATTTTCAAGGCTTAGAAAATTTATATTGAGGATACTAAAGGTAATGGAAGCTTCAGAATTTGATTTGGAAATGTTTTGTTCAGTTTCGAAATTATATAGTTTAAATCGATATTTAAAAATAGCATTCCGAGGCACAGTCTCGGAGTTCGACGAAACCAGTTTCATTGGATCCATGATATTGTATTATTATCGGATTTCAATAATCGTAGCATTCGGAATTGTCGTTTGGCCGTACGATAAGCAAACACGCTAGAAATTAAATCGAAATTTAATTTAGTAACTGAGTCTAAAAAGCTATCTTCTCCATACGATCAAATTAGGAATCGAAACCTTTTCCGTTGCATCCGGAATAGGGTTATAACATTATAAACGCCTGGCGTCACGCCTCGATAGGAGTTCGGGATTTCGAGTTAGGTAATACGAGATATTTTGAATATAAAAAATTATAAAAAATAAAAACCCTACCTTCCTCTATACGCTTCCCCTCTTTAATATTTACAACCAAACTAGTTAATCAATCGAAAAAAAATTAAAATTAAGATAAAGAAAATAATGGCTGAAAAACGAAATCGAACAAAATTCATTTATTCTCAGATCAAAATGATATTAGTTGGTCTAATGGCGACCGAGTTTTCACGATGCTCTTCTTCCTTCTATTCGCCTAACAGTCGAAGCCGATGTCCCTTTATTTCATATCGCGAGTACGATTTAAGAGAAGTAGTGGCAAATTTAGGGATTCACGCGGCGGAGGCGTGATTATCTAAGCGATGACATCGTATGGGGAAGGTTGGTTGCGGCATAAGGTGTCTAGGGTTTCATGTGTCAAGCTCGAGCGTGCGATGGAAACCATGTCGGAGGCTCGCGAGTGTGGCGGTGGTTCTCGGTGGCATGGTGAGGCGACTCTGGTTGCGGCAAGCGTACGCGTGCGCGCGACATCAATAGGAGATGCTCGATCGACTGGGAGGCAGTGAGGTAATCACTTGATTTTACTTTGTTCGAAATCGTATATATATACTACGAAGAAAAACTGTATATCTTCTTTTGATTTTACAGTAAGTTAACATACAGATAAAACAGGAAAAAAATAAAAAAAATATAAAGGGATAGTTGATTTTTCATTTATTTAAATGACTAACGTGGTTAATTATCTTATTAAAATTATTTTTGATACTAAAGAATATTTTAAAGGGATAATAGTTTAAATTAAATGTATTAGTTTAAAATAAAAATACTAGTTTAAAATTAAATTGATAGTTGAATGAAAAATTTAAAAATGGAAATTAATGATTCAATTTATTCGAATATTAATAAATCCTATGATGTTTGTTACAAGGTTCAAAAATTATGAAATCAAGCCGGAATGGAAAATGGATTGCAAAATAAAAGCAAAGGCGAGATCTTCTCACTCAAGTTCAAATTGAAATTTCCAGTTTGATTTTAAATAGTTAAATTTAAATTGATTGACTGTGTGCTTGGATGATTGATTTATAATAATTATTCACTGGATGATATTATATATACAGTAGTATATAGTATATATGGGTGATTGATTTCCCGCATTGTATAGCGGATGAGACCCTATGCGCCGCATAATAGCGGATGATATTTTATAAATCCCATATACCGCGATATTCCACCTCGAAGTGGAATTGGTATTTAATTGTTGTGTTAACGTCTGTGAATGCAGGGAAAAAGGTTAGAGGGATCCAACTGGATTCCTCAAATAATCGAATTTGTTTCAATATTGTATGTTGATTATTTATAATCTGTGTGTGACTATTTATGATTAAACTATCGAAGGCTATAATTTAGCCAAATATATTTTGGTATCGTAGGACACCAAGAAAAAATAAAAATTTGATTTTCGAAATTTAGTAGAAAATTTATAGTAAATTAATTTAGAAATCAAATTGGAACTTGATGTGGTGTTTGTAAATGATTTTAGAAATCGATTTAAAAATATATATCAGTGGACATTAGAGAATTTAAATTCAGAATGAGAATTTTGTAAAGGGAAGGGAATTTTGATTTAAAAATAAATGTTAGTTTATTTGTAAAGGTGTGAAAAGGAATTTACAGATTTGGAATGTAAATTAAAATAAATCGAAAGATTTATTAATTGTATAAATGAAAAGAAAATTCTTCCCTGGAAAGCCGAGTATATTTTTAAGTAGCTTTTGAAGTATAAATCAAAAGTTCTAGGAATTGTTTTGGAAGAATATTGTCGGAGAAATTATTTTTGGGATTGTCTAAAACCTATAAAATAAATATTTATTTAATTAATTATAGAAGGGATTATTTTAAAAGCTAAATTGATATTTGTTTTAGAAATTGGATATTTAAATAGTTATATCCTATCTACTAATTTTATTTTAAAATTAGTTTGGACTTGAATTTTATATGAGATTTTAATATAATATCTTCACAACTAATGTTTCGATAAAGTGTTTTAAAATAGTTTTTATTCTGAATATTCCAAGTATATAAGTTTGGACAAGTAATTTAAATTATTTTAAAACATTTGATCTCGGTAGATTTTCAGTGGAAATCAATAAATATTTGGAAACGCATTCCGCATAAGGAAAAGTGATTTGAAATTTGTTTTCAAAGTATTAAAGTGTGGAAAATAATTTGAATTTTTTTTTAAACGGTTGAAGTGTGAAATATATCTTTCAAAGATATTTTGAAAATAAATAATTGGGAAAATTATTTAAATCTTGGTGTTTGTTGTGAATATTCATTGATAGTTAAATAAACGACTATCAATATTGGCCTTTAAATGGCATTTGAATTTCGATGCGACCGGGGGTCGGATTCCAAGTGGATATCCGAAAACCACATCGAACCTTTGTGATTGTGATGGATCTTTTATTTAAAAGGATCAAAGTAAAAATTGTTGTGGTTTGTTGGAATCTGAATGTAACACTTATTTTTTTTTAAATAACGCTCGTTATTTGGATTAGCCAGGGGAGGACTTTGTGCCATGAAGCCCGTTCCGAATAACGATACAACGAAGTAAGATTGCATTTGAAGATGGTGTTGAAGACCGGGTATTTTCGAAAATGAAAGGATTACCTGTCGAATGTCTCTGCACCGAGTTGCTCCGGTATAGAGATTTTATCACCCTTTGTGATGGGGATTCCGGATGTGATTAGTGAATATCCGGATTGCAAGGGCTTCTTTGGAAGTGCCTTCGGTTCCGTTCGATCCCGGAACGGACTTGTATGGATGTGTGGCTGACATTACACTTTGAGATGTAAAACTGGTTTCTATCAAATACATTTCTGTTGGTGGCGGAGAATTTATTCTCTTAGCTTAACACCCTTCTCCGAGACGTACGAGCTCAGAGGTTATGTAGTTGATGGTTACTAGTGATACATTCCCAATTTGGTAACGTGGCATACGAAGTGCTGCTGATCATTTGTTGATCAAAGCATGACTTTGAGAAAAGTGTAGCTTTGTGGTCGTGACTTCGTCATACCTCACACCCCGAAAATGGTCGAAACAGGAAAGGTGCGGCAAGGTTATGAGGGTCGTGCCCTTTAGGGTATGTCATTTCCTTCTGGAAAAGGGTGGTGTCAGGTATGGAGCCCTGATATTTAACCTTTGTGGTTACTGCAAATACTTTTCTTTGTGGTTGTTGGTGTATAGGATCCTCGGATAAAGGTCCTAAAGGACCGGGGGATGGCATACCCGTGTAGTAGTTACCTAGTTGCAGAGGTAACCCGGCCTTGTGTTGGCAGAGAGCTGGTTAAGTTCTCGAGACGTCCCTCCTGAGGCGTACCCATGTGGCATAGGAAGTTTTTTAGCCTGACCATTTGTTGGAAATGCAAAGAAACAATACGAGCCCTTTACGATTGCAATTGTATAACCTGCCTCCTCAGGAGGTAGCTATAGCAGGCATAATATAAATGGTACCTATGCTGGCTAAGATTAATATTATACTTTCGAAATGTTTTCTGCACTATGAACTAATAATAATAATATCAAAGGATTTTGCGTATCAAGCATATTTGACTATCATAAGGAGAAATCTCCCCCAAGTGTGCGATTGCATTGTGTGTGTGCCGGGAGGCCTTATGGTAGTTTCATTTTCCAAAAGCATAGCGGATTTCTTTGTGAAAATAACTGTTTTTAAGATCTCACAACAGTCCCACGACTGACCTCAAGTTTGTTGTTCCCTTTCTAAACTCTGGGTGCCCACAATTTTCCATGCGGGCAGCCTAGAGGCAGGTTATCATTATTTGGGAGCAAAGTCAAGAAGTAGCTGTGGAATCAGGATGGCGAGGCATATCACTTATATATGTAATGTTTCTTTCCACTGTTGTTGTTGTATACTCTGATAATGAATGTGATGTAATATAATAAATGATATAGTGATTCTGTTTAAAGATATTTATTTATCTATTATATTTGTTCCGCTGTGATATGTGAGATTCTGTTGTTGTTTTCTTTCCTTCTTCTTCTACCTCTTCTTCTTTAACCCTAACGATTCGTTTTTGGGCATTCGACTGTGCGGCATTTGATACAGTGGATGTATCGATGTCGACTTTCGGGCGTCGAGAAATGGGGTCGTTACAACCCAGATGAAAATTTAAGCAATTGTGAATTAGTGAATAAAATTCAAAATGATGTTGTAGTAAAAGAAAATTGATTTAGCTGATAATCAGTGAAGACAAATACGTAGGATATACGTATATTATTCTATTTGCATAGCAAATTGATACAGATTGTAATAAAGAATTTCGAGATAGTATATCGATCCGAGTTGGGATTTTTCACTCGATTTTCGACGGCGAACCCTGGATATGGAATTTTGATTGATTCTGTAAATTCTTTATCATAGTTATGGCTATGCAAGGAGAATGACAATTTCTGATCAAGGAACCGGATTTGAGACCGCACTAGGAAATTGGGTAGACGATACTACTTCAGAAGTGAAATTAAGTGGTCGAGTGAAGATCAAATTTGATATTGTGTACGAATGATATATGTGCATCATACGTGCTTGGATGAAATAGATATTGAAAATTTTGGAAAGAATGTGAAATGATTTTTGAGATGGAAAAGTATACTTTGAGAATGATGTATAAGGGTGGAAGTTGGATGTTAATATAACTAAACTCAATTTATAAAAGAAATCAAACTTGAATATTTGATTTGGCATAATAAAAGTTGTATACATACATACATACATACATACATACATACATATATATATATATATATATATATATAAATGTATATAAATGATAAACTCTCCTTGTTGAATCTATAACCAGAAGAAAAGATTTCTGAAAAGATTATATGTATAAAAAGGGAATTTATATAAGTATGAAGTGATCCCAAGATTTTTGAAGATTATATATATATATATATCTATATATATAAATGATTGTATGAGAATGATTTTGGGAAAAAAGGTTTGGAAACCCACTGATTTAAAAGGCTTTTGATTTTTGGGAGAAATCAATTTTGGAAAGTTGGAAAGCCAAGTTTGAGAATTATCGATTTTGAGATATCGATTGTGTGTAAAGGAGACTTATATGTGATTCGCATGAGAGCATGATTTGAAAGATACTATATGTGTATAGTATAAAGTATTTTGAGATTGGCTCTGGGGAAAAAGGCGCTTTCATTTAAATGAACTTCTAGTAGGAGATTCACGGGGTGGTTTTACCTTAAGCCCTAAGGGGGGTTCTAAATTTGATCCTGAGAGGAAGTCCGGACAAACTAAAGTTCTTGAGGATTGTGGTTGGGTTAGCAAAAGTCGAGGGCGCTGATACCTATAGAGACACTTGGGTTATGCTATGATGACAGTGTAACTCGATGTCACTACGATCTACTGCGCACGATAGCGGAAGTCGAGGGCAGTAGTTGCCTACAGTCTGCATTTGACTTTGCTGGAAGCACGACGTAACATCGGTAGACTCTGATTATGATGACCCAGAATTTTTGACATTTGAAATCGAAATATTTGATTGAATTTTTAGATATTTGGAAGTTATTATAACTTGAATTTCAATTATAACTATGAAGTTGGCAATTTAATTAGTGAATTTAATTATAGAAATTTGGGTAAATATTTGAATCTTCAGTTTTAAGTCTGTTAAAAATAATTTGATGGCTTAGAAAATTTATATTGACAATACTAAAGATAAAAGAAGCTTCAGAATTGAATTTGAAACTGTTTTGTTCAGTATTGAAAATTTTATCATTTAAATCGATATTTAAAAATAGCCTTCCAAGGCACAGTCTCGGAATTCGACGAAACCCATTCCATTGGATCCATAATAGTACATTATTATCGAATTTCAATTCTCATAGTGTTTGAAGCGAACGTGTGACTATGCGGATTGTAAACGCGCTGAATTTAAATCGGAAATTCAATGTAAATACTGGTTCAAAAAGCTATCTTCTCCATACGATCGAATTTGGACTCGAAACCTTTTCCATTGCGTTCGAAATAGAGGTTTAAAATTATAAACGCCTAGCGGCACGTCCTGATTGGTGTTCGAGATTGTGAGTTGTATTTATTGAGGCAATTTCAATTTGAAATTGAATTTAAATTAAATGAATATAAATATTCTCATGTAACTGATAAATTTTTACACGTTTCATATCTCTTCTAACACTTGGCAGAAGTTAAAAGACACGCGTTCATTGAGGGAAAAAGAAAAAAGAAGAAGGAAAAAACAAACGAAAACATTCTTTCATTCAAAAAAAAATATAGGAAGTTAATAATGGCCGAAGTTCTCTTAAAAATTCAAATTGATAGCTCAAAGAAAATCATTCAAAAATGGCCACCTCTTTCCATATTTAGTTCACAAATTCGTTCTTTCAAAACAAAAAAATAAAATCAATGGTCGATGCTTAGCTTCTCGGATGATTTGGTTTGCATGTTGAAGTTTAGCTTCTCATAGGATTTGGTTGTCTTGGAGGTTGTGATGGGTCGCGATGGCGTTAGAGGCACGGTGGCAAAGAAATGGCTCGCGGAGGGAAGGGAGGGTTGTAGTGTAGGGTAGTTGGAGGGGATATGCACGTATGATGGTTCGACTGAATCGATGTCGAGGCAGTCAGCTAGGTGATTCGAAAATTTAGATTTTGGAATCTTGCGTTTAAGCATCTTGAGTTAGGTCTGGAACTGCCTAGTGCTCGATGTCGTTTTGAGCAGAAAGGTATTTGTTTTAATTTAAATATTATAACACACACACACAGATATATATATATATATATATATATATATATATATGAATTTTAAATGTGTTTAAAGTTATGTAAAGTTAGATTTTTATCTATAAAATTATTCCTTATAAGTATATATAAAATTTCAAAATAAAATAAATATACACATAAATATTTTAATTTGCTAGTTTGTTTTTAAAATAATGGATTAGGTGAATAAAGTGTTAAATTAACTTATTTAGTTATTATAATTACTGAGATATTTTATTAAAGGAAGTTTAGTTTTAAATGTCGTTTTCAATTAAATAAAATTGTTAAAAGGAATTTGTTTAAAATTAAAAGTATTAGTTTAAAATAAATCATGGGTTAATTAAATTATTAAATGGAAATGAATTGTTCGATCATTTCGAATATTAATAAATTATATAATTGTTTGATACAAGGTCAATAACAGAATGGAAACAAGCAGGAATGGAAAATGGATGGCATGCATTGTTAAAGGTGAGATCTTCTCACTCAAATTAAAATTTGAATTTCAGTTATTGATTGACTGTTGAGATGTGGTAGTGTGTGTGTGTGTATTTGGAGTGATTGATTTTCCGCATTATATAATGGATGAGACCCTATGATAGCGGATGATATTATATAATCCCATATACCGCGATATTCCACCTTGAAGTGGAATTAGTATTTAATTGTTGTGCTAACATCTATGGATGTAGGGAAACAGGTTGGAGGGATCCAACTGGATTCCTCAAACATTTGAATTTGTTTCATGTTGTGTGTTGATTTATTTTTAATCTGTGTATGATTATATTTGTGATTGAATTTGTTGAAGGCTATGATTTGGCCGAATATATTTTTGGTATCGTTGGATACCGGAAATATAATATTTGATATTTTTGGGAAATCGATTTGGAAATTAATTTGGTGTTTGGAAATAAATTTTGGAAATCAAATTGGAATTTGATTTGGTATTTGAAATAAATCTTTGGGAAATCAATTTGGAATTTGATTTGGTGTTGAAATAAATTTGGAAAACAATTTGGAATTTTATTTGGTGTTTGAAAATAATTTTAGAAATCAATTTGGGAATTGATTAGGTGTTTGAAAGTGAATATTCGGAAAATCGACTTGAAAATCATATTTCAGCGGATATATGGAAATGTAAATTCGCAATGGGAATTTATAAAGGGAAATTTGTTTTAAAAATTGAATATTGGTTTATTTTTAAAGGTATGGAAAGAAATTTACGGATTCGGAATGTAAATTTAAATTGAATCAAGAAGGATTTATTATTTGATTTAAATGGACCATTTTAAAATGGAAAGTGCATTTTCCCTGGAAAGCCGAATATGTTTTTTTTAAAGTAGTTATCAAATATAATTAAAAGTTCTAAATTTGGTTGTAAAAGGATGTTTTGGAGAAATTATTTTCTTAAGTTATTTTGAAAATCTTTAAAGTAAAGATTTATTTAATTAATTTTATAGAAGTAATTATTTTGAAGATTTAATTGATATTTGATTTAGAAAATGGTTATTTAAATATTTATACTCTAGCTACTAATTCTATTTTAAATTTAGTTTGGACTTGAGTTTTTATATGAGATATTGATTTAAATTTCGTAACTAATATTTTGAAATAAAGTATTTTAAAATAGTTTTATTTTAAATATTTCCAAGTATATATGTTTGGATAAGTAATTTAAGTTATTTTAAAGTATTTGAACTCGACATTTTTTCAGTGGAAATGAATAAATATTTGGAAATATATTCCACGTGGGGAATGTGATTTGAATTTCTTTTTCAAAGGGTTGAAGTGTGAAAATATATCTTGCGAAGATATTTTAAAAATAAATAATTTGGGAAAAATTATTTAAAATCTGGTGATTGTTGTTAATATTGATTGATAGTTAAACAACCGACTATCAATATCGGCCTTTAAATGGCATTTGAATTTCGATGCGACCGGGGGTCGGATTCCAAATGGATATTTGAAAACCACATCGAATCTTTGTGTTGGATCTTTTGTTTACAAGATCAAAGTGGAAATTGTTGTGATTTGTTTGAAATCTGAATGTAACACTTATTCTTAAAATAAGCGCTCGTTATTCGGATTAGCCTGGAGAGGACTTTGTGCCATAAAATCCATTACGAATAATGATAAGACGAAATGGAATTTCATTTAAAGATGGTGTTGAAGACCGGGTATTTTCGAAAACGTAAGGATTACCTGTCGAATGTCTCTGCACCGAGTCACTCTGCTATAGAGATTTTATTACCCTTTGTCATGGGGATTCTGAACGTGATTAGTGAATATCCAGATTTGCAAGGGCTTCTTTGAAATGCCTTCGGTTCCGTTCGATCCCGGAACGGAATTGTATGGATGTATGTCTGACGTTACGCTTTGAGATGTAAAGCTGGTTTCTATGAAATACATTTATGTTGGTGGCGGAGAATTTATTCTCTTAGCTTAACACCCTTCTCTGAGACGTACGAGCTCAGAGGTTATGTAGTTTATGGTTACTAGTGATACATTCCCAATTTGGTAATGTGGCATATGAAGTGATGATGATCATGTGTTGATCGAAGCATGGCTTTTGTGTAAAGCGTAGCTTTGTGGACGAGACTTCATCGAACCTCACAACCCGAAAATGGTCGAAACAGGAAGAATGCGGCAAGGTTATTTGGGGTAGCACCCCTTGAGGGTTTGTCCATTTCTTCTGGAAAAGGGTGGTATCATGGTATGGAGCCCAGATATTTAAACTATGTGGTTACTGCAAATTTATTACTTTTTGGTTGTTGCTTTGTGGTTCAGGATCCTCGGATAAAGGTCGATAACGACCGAGGGATGGCATACTCACATAGTAGTTACCTAGTTATAGAGGTAACCCGGCCTTGTGTTGGCAGAGAGTTGGTTAAGTTCTCGGGGCGTCCCCATGTGGCATAGGAAGTTCCTTAGCCTGACCATTTGATGGAAATCCAAAGAAACAATACGGGTCATGTATGGTTTAGTTATATAACCTGCCACGGAGTGTGGAGGTAACCTGGCATTAAACATGGTAGTTATAGCAGGCATAAGTAGAAAATGTCTATGCTGGCTAAGATTAATATTATACTTTCCAAATGTTTTCCACACTATGCACTAATGATAATATTAAAAAGGATTTTGTGTATCAAGCATGTTTGACTATGATAATGAGAAATCTCCTCCAATTCTGTGTTTGCATTGTGTGTGTGGCGGAGGCCTTATGGTAGTTTCATTTTCCAAAAAAGCATAGCAGATTTCTTTTTCTTTCTTTGTGAAATTAACTGTTTTTGAGACCTCACCAAGTCCCATGACTGACCTGGAGTTTATTGTTCCCTTCCTAAACTCTGGGTGCCCACAATTTTCCATACGAGCAGCCTACAGTCAGGTTATCATTACGTTGGAGCGAAGTCGGAAAGTATGCTATGGAGATGAGGAGCAAGCTAGATGGCGAGATGTATCACTTATACTATGTATTATTCCGCTGCGTATGGGTTGGTGCAGTTAGTTTCCATATAGTCAAGTTATAATAACTGCCAGTGTTGTATTGTGTTGTTGTAAGCTCTGATGTTGTAATGTATAACTAATATAGTTCTTTGTTTTAAGGATAGTCATTTATCTATTATACGTGGTTCCGCTGCGGAATGTGAGACTCTGTTATTGTTTATGTTTCTTCTTCTATCTTCTTCTTCTTAAACCCTAACGGTTCAGTTTTCCGGCATTCGACTATTCGGCACTTGATACAGTGGACGTATCGATGTCGACTTTCGAAAGTTGAAAATACTGGGTCGTTACAATGTGGTATCAGAGCATTAGGTTAAGCAACAACCTTGGCTATGGTGGGAAATTCTCATTAGATATAGAGTCAATAGTACTCTAGAATGAGTTTGAGTGTAATAATAGATACGAGCGTGTATTTGTTAGGGAATATAAAAATTATTTAGTATTGCGTTGACTTATCGGTTGATTATTTATAGATTCTAGTTGGTACAGTTTGGCCAACTGTATTGATAGTGGTTTCTAAACTCTTAAACAAGATAAACCGACATAATATTGTTTTAAAATAGGGTAAATGAGATAATTTTACCCAAACTATTTTTGTATATAAAAGGTATGACTTTCCGTAAACTATTATAGTATATGGTTGCTCGATTGTTAGAAAGTGATAATATTAAATTATTATCATTGATTATTGAATAAGAAATTGAAAACATAACCAAGAGTTAAGAAATAAAATCCATCTACAAATGGGATTTGTAAATATAATTATAAATGTGATTTATAATTTGAAATAGAATTCTAGAGAAATATTTGAAAGAATTTGGAAAATATTAAATTCCCTTGGAGTTTGGAAATGGTTTTCAAAGGTCTGGGAAAAAAATTTGGAGGGATAAAAGCACTAAACTCTTTTTGGTCGCTGGAAATAATTCCGATGATGATCGCGACATCATCGTGTTCATTTTTGAGTTTCCAAGAGAGGAATTGCTGCCAAATTATTTAAAATTTGAAGTTGTTTGGAAAAATGGGGTTGGTTTTGGAAATTCAAAGGATAATTTGAATTGATTTCAAAAATGATTTTGAAATGTTGGAAGGACTCTGAAATCTGATAAAAATAGTTATGGAATAAAATTTATTATGGTGGAAAGTAAAATTGTGAATGAATTAATAAATTTACAATTGCAAGTAAATGAAAGTGAAATTGAATGTTGAAATTCTATTCGAATTTGTAAGTAAATAGCACTGGAATTGGAATTGAATTTGATTTGTGACAAACAAAGCAAAGTATTGCAATAAAATTAGTAAGTGAAACTAGTTGAAGAAATGATAAAATAAATATGGTTGAAATGAATTGAATTCAATAATTATAGATGAAAGGTAAATTGAATTCATGTGGAATTGGAAATCCAGTTTAATATAAGTAGATATAAACAAAAGTGGTGAATTGAGAACAAATTTAAGAAGTATATAGAATATTTATATTAAATTTAAGAAATAAATGGCAAAATTCTTAAGTAAAATTTGGAGTTAAGAAAATGTTCTAAATTGATAAGGGAATGAAGGATAAACTGGAAATTGTGAAATGGTAATGGCGAATAAGGGATTGAGAATCAAATGTGAATAAAATAAAAGAAAATTGATATAACTAATAATCAATGGGATAAATACATAGGATGTACGTATATTATTTTATTCGCATAGCGATTCGATCCAGAATTCGAACACAGAATTTCGAGATACTTATATCGATCTGAGTTGGGATTTTTCACTCGATTTTCGACGGCGAAACTGGATATGGATTTTTGGTTGATTTAGGAAATTCTCTATCATAGTTTAGAACTATGCAAGGAGAATGATGATTTTTGATCAAGAAACCAGATCTGAGTCCGCACTATGAAGTCGCGTGGACGATACTAGTTTGGAAGTGAAATTGTGTGATCAAGTAAGCGATCGAATTTGGTATTGCGTACGAATGATATATGTACATCGTACAGGTTTGAACGAAATGAATGTTGAAATTTCGTAAAGAAATGTATAAAATGGTTTTAAATGCTGTGATTAGACATTATTGTGAAGAAAAATATACAGGTGCTATAAAGGAAAAGGAAAGGGATTTTTGATTTCGAAGATAATTTGAATTGCTCGAAAAAGGTATGTAATTTAAATTTCAGTCTGAAATTTGAGGAGTTTCTTGTCTAGCCACTTGGCTTTTAGTTTTCTTTTTAAATATGGGGCCCGTTGTGGCATTTTGTAGTCGTACCGAGCTAGCCGCACAAAGGAGACGCTGGAGTTTTGAAAATTTAGGGAGTTAGAAAAATTTTGAAAATTTAAATTGAAAATTTGAATGTTTGAATAAATAGTATTGTTTGGAAACTATGGAAGAATTTCGGAAAGCTAGTTGAAGTAATAATGGATCTTTAATAAAAAAATTATTTTGGCAAATTGATAAAACTATTTGGTTTTGGATAAATAGTAAACGGGTTAAGGACCATTCTCCTTAACTAGTAATTTTAGGATGAAATTTTTGAAGGGGGGAAGAATGTGATGACCCAGAATTTTTGACATTTGAAATCAAAATATTTGATTGAATTCTTAGATATTTGGAAGTTATTTTAACTTGAATTTCAATTATAACCATGAATTTTGCAATTTAATTATTGAATTTAATTATAGAAATATGGTTAAAAATTTGAATCTTCAGTTTTAAGTCTGTTAAAAATAATTTGATGGCTTAGAAAATTTATATTGACAATACTGAAGATAATAGAAGCTTTAGAGTTGAATTTGAAACTGTTTTGTTCAGTATTGAAATTTATATCGTTTAAATCGATATTTAAAAAAAGCCTTCCGAGGCACAGTCTCGGAATACGACGAAACTGTCACATTGGATCTGTAATAGTATATTATTATCGAATTTCAATTCTCGTAGTGTTTGGAGTGATCGTGTGACCATATGGACTGTAAACGCGCTGAACTAAATCATAAATTCAATGTAAATACTGGTTCAAAAAGCTATCTTCTCCATACGATTGAATTTGGGCTCAGAACCTTTTCCATTGCGTTCAAAATAGGGGTTTAACATTATAAACGCCTAGCGACACGTCCTGATTGGGTCCGAGATTGTGAGTTGCATTTATCGAGGCAATTTCAATTTGAAATTGAATTTAAATTAAATGAATATAAATATTCTCATGTAAGTGATAAATTTTAACGTGTTTCATATCTCTTCTAACACTTGGCAGAAATTAAAAGACACGTGTTCATTGAGAGAAAAAAAGAAAATAAAAACAAACGAAACTATTCTTTCGTTCGAAAAAAATATAGGAAGTTAATACTGGCCGCAGTTCCCTTAAAAATTCAAATCGAAAGCTCAAAGAAAATCATTCGAAAATGGCCGCCCCTTTCCAGATTTAGTTCACAAATTCATTCTTTCAAAATAAATAGAAAATAAAATCAATCGCCAATGCTTCGAATCGAAATCGCAAGACTCCCCTCCTCTTTAATTCATCTACTCAACACTCCTACCCTCTGATCAACAGAGCTGTTCGAACTAGGGTTTGATGCCTTACAGAGTTGATCAGCGATGAGACGTTTGAGGTTGGAATTTTTATTTGCATGTTGAAGTTTAGCTTCTCAGATGATTTGGTTGTATTGGAGGTTGTGATGGGTCGCGACGGCATTAGAGGCACGACGACAAAGCAATGGCTTGGGGAGGGTATGTAGCGTAGGGTAGCTGGAGGGGATATGCGTGCATGATGGTTCGATTGAATTGAAGTCGAGGCAGTCAGCTAGGTGGTTTGACAATTTTGGTCTTGGAATCTCGCATTCGAGCATCTCGAGTTAGGTCTAGAACTGCCTAGTACTCGATGTCGTGTTGAGCAGAAAGGTATTTGTTTCGATTTAAATAATATAACACAAACACACACACACACACACACACACATATATGAATTTTAAATGTGTTTAAAGTTATGTAAAGTTAGATTTTTATCTATATAAATTATTCCTTATAAGTATATATAAAATTTCAAAATAAAATAAATATACACTTACATATTTCAATTTGCTAGCTTGTTTTTAAAATAATGGATTGGGTGAGTAAAGTGTTAAATTAAGTTATTTACTTATTTTAATTAATGAGATATTTTATTAGGGAAATTTAGTTTTAAATTTCATTTTTAGTTAAACAAAATTGTTAAAAGGAATTTGTTTAAAATTAAAAGTATTACTTTGAAATAAAATCATGGGTTAATTAAATTATTAAATGGAAATGAATTGTTCGATCATTTCGAATATTAATAAATTGTGCAATTGTTTGATACATGGTCAATATCTGAATGGAAACAAGCCGGAATGGAAAATGGATTGCATGCATTGTTGAAGGTGAGATCTTCTCGCTCAAATTAAATTTTGAATTTCCATTATTGATTGACTGTTTGGATGTGGTAGTATATATAATAGTACACACACACACACAGATATATATATATATATATATATATATATATATATTTGGAGTGATTGATTTCCCGCATTATATAATGGATGAGACCCTATGCGCCGCATAATAGCAGGTGATATTATATAATCCCATATACCATGATATTCCACCTCGAAGTAGAATTGGTATTTGTGCTAACATCTGTGGATGCAGGAAAACAGGTTGGAGGGATCCAACTAGATTCCTCAAACATTTGAATTTGTTTCAATATTGTGTGTTGATTTATTTATAATCTGTGTATGATTATATTTGTGATTGAAATCATTGAAGGCTATGATTTGGCCGAATATATTTTTAGTATCGTTGGATACCGGAAATATAAAATTTTATTTTTTTGGAAAATCGATTTGGAAATTAATTTAGTGTTTGGAAATAAATTTTGGAAATCAAATTGGAATTTGATTTGGTGTTTAAAATAAATCTTTGGGAAATCAATTTGGAATTTGATTTGATGTTGAAATAAATTTGTAAATAAATTTGGAATTTGATTTGGTGTTTGAAAATAATTTTGGAAATCAATTTGGGAATTGATTAGGTGTTTGAAAGTGAATATTGGGAAAATCGATTTGAAAGTCATATTTCAGTGGATATTTGGAAATGTAAATTCGCAATGGTAATTTATAAAGGGAAATTTGCTTTAAAAAATAAATATTTGTTTATTTTTAAAAGCATGGAAAGAAATTTACGGATTTGGAATGTAAATTTATAATAAATCAAGAAGGATTTTTTATTTGATTTAAATGGACTATTTTGAAATGGAAAGTGTATTTTCCTTGAAAAGCCGAGTACGTTTTTTTAAAGTAGCTTTCAAATATAAATTAAAAGTTCTAAAGTTGGTTGTAAAAGGATGTTTTGGAGAAATTATTTTCTTAAGTTATTTTGGAAATCTTTAAAGTAAAGATTTATTTATTTAGTTTTATAGAAGTGATTTTTTTAAAGATTTAATTGACATTTGATTTAGCAAATGGTAATTTGAATATTTATCCTCTACCTAATAATTTTATTTTAAATTTAGTTTGGACTTGAGTTCTTATATGAGATATTCATATTAAATTTCATAACTAATATTTTGAAATAATGTGTATTAAAATAGTTTTATTTTAAATATTTCCAAGTATATATGTTTGGATAAGTAATTTAAATTATTTTAATGTATTTGAACTTGGCACATTTTCAGTGGAAATGAATAAATATTTGAAAATATATTCCACGTGAGGAAAGTGATTTGAAATTTGTTTCAAAGGGTTGAAGTGTGAAAATATATCTTGCGAATATATTTTAAAAATAAATAATTTAAGAAAAATTATTTTTAAATCTGGTGATTGTTTTAATATTGATTGATAGTTAAATAACCGACTATCAATGTTGGTCTTTAAATGGCATTTGAATTTTGATGCGACCAGGAGTTGGATTCCAAATGGATATTCGAAAACCACATCGGATCTTTGTGTTGGATCTTTTGTTTAAAAGATTAAAGTGGAAATTGTTGTAATCTTTATGAAATCTGAATGTAACACTTATTTTTAAAATAAGTGCTCGTTATTTGGATTAGACGGGAGAGGACTTTGTGTCATAAAACCCATTCCTAATAATGATACGACGAAATGGGATTGCATTTGAAGATGATGTTGAAGACCGGGTATTTTCAAAAACGAAAGGATTACCTGTCGAATGTCTCTGCACTGAGTTGCTCCGGTATAAAGATATTATCACCCTTTGTGGTAGGTATTCCAAACGTGATTAGTGAATATCCAGATTTGCAAGGGCTTCTTTGAAGTGCCTTCGGTTCCGTTTGATCCTGGGACGGACTTGTATGGATGTGTGTCTGACATTACACTTTGAGATGTAAAGCTGATTTCTATCAAATACATTTCTATTGGTGGCGGAGAATTTATTCTCTTAGCTTAACACCCTTCTCTGAGATGTACAAGCTCAAAGGTTATGTAGTTGATGGTTACTAGTGATACATTCCCAATTTGGTAATGTGGCATACGAAGCGTTGTTGATCATGTGTTGATCGAAGCATGGCTTTTGTGTAAAGCGTAGCTATGTAACGAGACTTCGTCGAACCTCACAACCCGAAAATGGTCGAAACAGGAAGAATGTGGCAAGGAAATTTGGGGGTTGAGCCCTTGAGGGTATGTCTATTTCCTTCTGGAAAAGGGCGGTACCATGGTATGGAATCCAGATAATTAACCTATGTGGTTACTGCAAATTTATTACTTTGTTGTTATTGCTTTATGGTTGAGGATCCTTGGATAAAGGTCGGTAACGACCGGGGGATGGCATACTCGTGTAGTAGTTGCCTAGTTATAGAGGTAACCTGGCCTTGTGTTGGTAGAGAGTTAGTTAAGTTCACGGGGAATCCCTCTAGAGGCGTACCCATGTGGCATAGGATGTTCCTTGGCCTGACCATTTATTGAAAATCCAAAGAAACAATACGCGCCATGTATTGTTTTAGTTGTATAACCTGCCATGGAATATGGTGGTAATCTGCTATTGAACATGGTAGTTATAGTAGGCATAAGTATGAAATGTCTATGCTGGCTAAGATTAATATTATACTTTCGAAATGTTTTTCGCACCATGCACTAATGATAATATTAAAAAGGATTTTGCATATCGAGCATGTTTGACTATTGTTAGCACCAGAATTAGTCACTAACACCCTTGAGTAGAGTTATGTAGAAAGATTAATGAAGAAAGTAAATTTAAACCGAGAACAATATGCAAAATTAAACGCAGAAAACAAGAACACCAGATTTATAGTGGTTCGACGTAATTTCCTACGTCCACTTTGAGGTTAATCTTTATTGCTTTCCTCAACTATTGATTACAGATACAATCCGTACAAAGGTCCCTTTGGGTAGGAGGGTTGTGTACAATAGCAACACCAGTCGAACCTAATGCATAATTGACTAAACACATACTTTATGCCTGAACATAGGATAATGAACAATGACAGATCCAAACAACAAAGCATATCGGACAATCCGGACTGATAAATCCCATGTTTAAACAACTGAAAATTTGGGCTTTAACTTGTTTAACAGTTAATAACCATTCAAATGCAATGACGATGTCGAGTTCAAAATGTAAACCATCTTACGACAAGCTTTCGTAGACGGTCAGCGATGACGGGTTTCGAAGAAGACATTTCAAAGCTTAAACTTATTTCATCAATCCAGTGTCTTTTCACTGCTTGGTACTTACATTTGAATGATTGCACTAGTTCACCCAACACATGGGGGGATATTTATGTTGCTAAGTCTAATGTCGATTGTTTTTCAAGTATAGTTCAAACAGGTGCCTTGTCAGATTCAATCTTCATTAGAGATGTCTAGGAAATCTAGCTCCGCTACGATCTCGGGCAGACCAGGGTCATCCTCTCGACAAGAAGTTGTAGGAACTTCAAATCCGTCTACTATGCCTGCTCAAGAGTTATCGAGCCCTACGATGGCATCTGTCGACCTAGCTCCCGACGCTCTGGAGGCAGCAATTTTCTTAGATGACCAAGTCGATTCACAGGCCTCAAAGATTAATGAAAGTACACTTCGTCGGATATGCTCTGTCCACGGAATCCCCTTCGACGACGTGTTAGTTCCATCGGGGCATGATCGTCCGCACTAGCCCCAAGTCGGATATACAACTTGCAACAGATTCATGTGCTGGGTTGGCAACGTGCCACCATTCAACTCATTTCTTAGAGATGTGTTGCAGTATATCGAGATTGCCCCATCGCAACTGCATCCGAACAACCACGCATTCATATACGGCACTTGCATCCTCTTCATGAGTGTCCTCTTCAGGCTTCCGACTTCGGGTGATATCCAACACATCTATCGCATCAAGAGACGGATGGATATACCTATCTTTCATGTTTCTCGAGCCGCATAACAAATGCCAAATTCTAACTGGGGCATGGAGTAAATTTGCCCAGTACAAGCAAGAGTGGTTCTATGTGCGTTGTCCTCTTTGTTTCGTTAGAAGATGGGTAGAAGGAAGCAAGTTCTTTTTCCAGATCGATACTTGAATTTGCCGAGATTTACATATTTTCTGACTCTTCATTCATTTTTTAGGTATCAACCCACGTCTCGAAGGCTCCGAGTACTCTGAGGCCGTCGAAGCTATTTGAGCCATCCCCGCAGAAGACCGGGACATCTGATCACTCATTTCAAATGAGTCGTTTCAAAGTTCGGGTTGTTGGCAGAAGGTCGCCGAATAAGCCTCCCCCAATTTCCATACCTAAGCCTTCTTCGAGCAAAGGAAAAAAGAAGGCCGAGTCCTCAGCACATAACGCCCCTGAGATGCCAGAGGAGGGGGAGATTAAAGAAACCAAAACGTCCGAAGTACAGGGAGAAAATGTTAGTCCATCCCAAGACCCAATAGTTGAAGTTCATGACATTGAAACGTCGCCTTCCTCTTCGAAGAGGAAGAAGAAACTGACATATAACCCGGGGAAGAAAACAGTGGGCAGAACTTCTAAAGTTACCCTTACTCCAGCGGAGAAAGAAGCTTCCTCTCAGCACTTAGAAAGTTCTCTAAAGGGCCCGTCGAACCTTACCATACCTGATGATCTGCTCAACTATGGTTTTGACATCCCAAAGGCCCTTAAGATTCATTCACCCACGAGAGGTGATACAAGCGTTCACGCCCAAAACCAAGGAGAAAAAACTCCTAATAGTATAGAAACTAGTCCGTCGGGGGGAAACACTAGGACATACACAAACACATTCACTTCACCTAGCACTTAAATTTCTGTTGTCACCCTAGTATTTGCTAACTCATCGTTATTAAAATTTTGTGTAGGTAACATGGGGCGTGCACATTGACTTGACCGCCTTCGCGGTTCATCGCTTTTTTACCAATCTGTCCGGGATTTGGGCTCCGGCAAGCGTCGAGATAGAGATGAATCTGGCGATCGAGACTGCCACCGTCAAGAATCGTCATACCGAAGAAAAACTTATAACCAGCCTTCATATCCCCATGATCCTTCTTCTTAACTGGAGCACAGCAAAGAGAAATCTGGACATAAGGGGTCTCAACCTGAGGCCCATCGGGATCAACACTCCGGCTCATCAAGCACCAGGCAATCTCGAGATCCCTACAGAACACCTGCAGTCTCCAAGCAGACTCCTCTCGCTCTTGGCTCTGATCCATCGGTAGTAGACTGACTTGCTAAGCTTAAAGCCTCGTTTCCAAAGATATGCTTTGATGGCTTAAAATTCCTTCCGACGATTCACCAGATTCTAGGAAACGTTAAACAAAGTGATATCGCTTGCACCAATGACGGCATGATGCATTCATACACTGAGCCGAAAAAGTTTCAGAAGTCTCCATAGAGCGTCAGCATGAGATCGATTGCCTGAAGCTTGAGGCTATCCATGATAAAGTTATTATTAAAGCTCAGGATGAAGAGCTTGCTTCTTACAAGTCTCAGCTTGAAGCCGCCCAACAGAGCGTTAAAGATACTGCAGAGGTTGTCAATCGTCTGGAGTCAACTCATAAAAAAGATATTGACGAGGCGGTCCAACGCTGTGGAGCCTTAGCTTTAGAGAAGGACTCGGTGCTGAAGGAGAGGGATGCATTTGCCCTCCGAGTTAAGGAGCTGGAGGAGCAACCCCGCAAAGAAGGAGAGGAGAAGATCGCTGCCAAAGAACAGTCGCAACGATATTGCAACGAGATCGTTGCCACACGACTTCTGAAGGCGAAGCTTGATGATGGACTTTCTAAGGTTGAGATGCTAATGAATGAAGCCCGCAAAGAGGGCAAGAAAATAGCATCTATGGAGATTGACTCTCGACTGGAGGCGGCTAAAAAGGCTGGTAGGGAGGAGGTCAAATGCATGTTCGACCCATTGATCGCAGAATTACCCGCCCGCGCCCTCATGCATCGAGACTTAACTTTTCTGGGTAAAGGATACCTCGAATCCCTAGCTGAAACGTAGGAGACTTTAATAAAAATTAAGAAGGTCAAACTTGGCACCGAGGAGGTCGATGAAGATGCTTTGATAAAAGAATTTCATAAGGGGAATGAGCCATCAGACCTATCTACGACAAAGGCTTTCTACTGCAAAAGCTCCCCCTCATCGAAAGGGAAAGATGTTACTGCCGGTCTATCCGGGATCGAGTCTCCAGCTCATGCGCCTACTCAATCGGCCGATCGGCCGATCGGCCGATACTTGATCTATTTGAGCAGCATATCGGTTACTACCTAGAGGACCCTGGCCTCGGCGTTCACATTCTGTCTCCCGTTCCAAAGGTTGAGACCCCTCGGATGGCTGAGAGCCAGCCGAAACCTGGTAGATAACCCTTCACTTTAACATTCCAAAAGTCGTTGTTTTTCACGAGGGGCTATTGTATTCTGATACTTGTTTTTCATGATTTTGTGCAGGCCGTTCTGATCCCAATCCCACTCTGAGGAGCGACATTGCCAAGGAGGTGAAGGAAAAAATAAGTGAGGCTACTCACGCAGGGGAGGCTCCCGGTCCAGATGCTCAGGTGATCGGAGCGCTCGTTGAGGATAAGTCTGAGACTTCCTCTCCCATTGATGGGAGTTATGAAATCGAGATTACAAGCGCCTCTAAACATACATCTAAACTAAGCATGAAGGAGCAGCTTGAGAAGGAGAAGAAAAGGATGGTCGAAATCAAAGTCAAGCCTCAAGTTGTGGAACTGGACGATCCTCTGAATAAGCCGTTGAAGGTCATCCTCCCTGGCGGGTCTAGGCCAATGGAAGTTCCTCGTACTACTTCAGTTGTTACCTCCCCATCACAGAAAATTACCAAGGGCAAACGCACGGGAGAGGAGTCGTCTAGGAAGAAGTCGAAGAAGTCGAAGAAGTAATCATTACTCTTGTTCAATGAGAGTTAGTTTAGATTATGTAATTACTTTTATTTATTTTCGTAGTCCGTGTAAATAGACTTTTGACTCTGAATTTTGGAGGAGTTGTAGTAGAGACTTACTTTTGAATAAATAAAGCCTAGTTCTTTTGTCCTTCAAAATACTTTTACCATTCGGCTTTTAGTGTGATTGTGGTCGAAACCCAAGCTATTGTGAGTTACATGAACTTCTCACCTTATCTTTATTTAACTCTGAATTTCTTTGGAGTTGTTCATCATGTATTCCATGCTTCAAACACTTAGAATATTTTTTAGTTCGTACATCGGAGACTTGATGACTTCAAGTCATTCGTGTCCCGGTCCGCACTCCAGGACTTAAAGCTTTTTAAGCCATTTATACTCTAGTCCACACTCCGGGGAGAGTACTCCAGTCCACACTCAGGGGACTTGGAGATTTTTAGTCGTATATACTCCGGTCCGCACTCAGGGGACTCAGAGTACTTAAGTCTGCACTCTGGGGGCTTAGAGATTTTAAGTCGTTTATACTCTAGTCCGTACATAGGGGACCCAGAGTACTCCAGTCCGCACTCTGGGGACTTAGAAATTTTAAGTCGTTTATACTCTGATCCGCACTCAGGGGACTCAGAGTACTCCAGTCCGCACTCTGAGGACTTAGATGTTTTTAGTCGTTTATACTCTAGTCCACACTCTGGGGACTCAGAGTACTCCAGTCCGCACACTGGGGACTTAGAGATTTTAAGTCATTTATACTCTGGTCCACACTCAAGGGACTCAGAGTACTCCAGTCCGCACTCTGGGGACTTAGAGATTTTTAGTCGTTTATACTCTAGTCTGCACTCTGAGGACTCAGAGTACTACAGCCCGTACTCTGGGGACTTAGAGATTTTAAGTCGTTTATACTCCGGTCCGCACTCAGCGGACTCAGAGTACTCCAGTCCGCACTTTTGGAACTTGGAGATTTGTAGTCGTTTATACTCTAGTCCGCACTCTGGGGACTCAGAGTACTCCATTCCACGTTCGGGGGTCTTAGAGATTTTAAGTCGTTTATACTCCAGTCCGCACTCAGGGGACTCAGAGTACTCCAGTCCGCACTCTGGAAAGTTGGAGATTTTTAGTCGTTTATACTCTAGTCCGCACTCTGGGGACTCAGAATACTCCATTCCACACTCTAGGGACTTAGAGATTTTAAGTCGTTTATACTCCGGTCCGCACTCATGGGACTCACAGTACTCCAGTCCACACTATGGGGACTTGGAGATTTTTAGTCGTTTATACTCTGGTCCGCACTCAGGGGACTCAGAGTAATCCAGTCCACGCTCTGGGGACTTAGAGACTTTAAGTCGTTTATACTCTGGTTCGCACTCAGGGGACTTAGAGTACTCCAGTCCGCACTGTGGGGACTTGGAGATTTTTAGTCATTTATATTCTATTCCACACTCTGGGAACTCAAAGTACTCCAGTCCTCACTCTGGGGACATAGAGATTTTAAGTCGTTTATACTCTGGTACGCACTCAGGAGACTCAGAGTACTCCAGTCCGCACTTTGGGGACTTAGAGATTTTTAGTGCTCGTGCGCATTTGTAATTCATACAGAATAATGTATCTCTTAGTTATTCATCACGGAGATATCATACACTGAAACATCGACAATTCATGGAAAACATGGCTTCAAGCCTTTATTAATGCAAACAAGCCAAATTATCTTATTAGATGCCGTAAACTAGGAATAAAAACTTTCTAGAAATAATTGTAACTAAAATATGAAAGAAATGAACTAACTATAATAATGCCGCAAATGCTCGCTATTCCAGGCTCGGGGGAATGTCGCGCCATCAACGGTCGCTAACTCGAAAGTTCCTTCTCCAAGCTTCCGTTTAGTGACGTTTGGACCTTCCCATGTGGGGCTCATATGTGATGGAACTGGGAAACTCGTTTCGAAACGAGGTCACCCATACCAAAGATTCTCGGTCGGACTTTTTCATTATAATATCGAGCGACTCGGTGTCTATATGCAGCCGCTCTTAAATTAGCTTCTTCACGCTTTTCATCAATGAAGTCCAATGTTTCTAGGAAAAGATCTTGATTCGACTCAGAGTCATAATAAGTTACCCGATGTGATGAAACTTCAAGTTCTACGGGTATAACAGCTTCCATGCCGTATACTAATGCGAATGGAGTATGGCCAGTCGCAGACTTGTGGGTGGTTCTATAAGCCCAAAGCACTGTTGGAAGCTCATCCACCCACTTGCCTCTAGCCTTTTCCAAACGCTTTTTCAATATGGATTTGATTATTTTGTTCAGGGCTTCCACTTGTCCATTGGCTTTCGGATGAGTAACTGCTGCAAACTTTTTCTCAATACCATATTTTTGGCAAAATTCTTTAAACTCTTTGCTTTCGAATTGAGTTTCGTTGTCTGTAATGATGGTTCGTGGAAGGCCAAAACGGCATATAATAGTTCGTGCAATTAATGACCTTTTTGGTAGTGATAGTGACCAAATGCTCTGCTTCTGCCTACTTGGTAAAGTAATCAACCGCAACTATCGCGTATTTCACACCACCTTTGGATATGGGTAGGGAACCGACTATGTCGATCCCCCACATTGCGAACGGCCAGGGACTAACCATTTATGTAAATTCCGTTGGCAGTGCTCTCAGGATTTTTGCATAATTCTTATATTTGTCACATCTTCTCACATAGTATGCGGCATCCCGATTTACAGTCGGCCAATAGTATCCATAGCGGAGGATTTTCTTCGCTAATGTCTGCCCTCTAGTATGGTCACTACATTCTCCTTCATGGACTTCCTTCAGGACTCGTTTTATCTCATCATGAGCAATGCACCGGAGTAAGGGGGTCGAGAATCCCCTCTGATACATTACCCCATCTTGCATTACGTAACCCAAAGTCTTACGAATGGCTTGTCTTCTTTTGCTCCTTCTTTTGGGTACGACCTCGTATAACAAGTACTGCTTGAATGTGGTCATCCATGATTCCTTCTCGATTTCTGTCTCTAACATGAAATGTGTACCTCCATCATAATTATGCTCGGAGCACGTAAGGTGTCAACAGAAAACAATTCCATTTGTTGCGCATCACCAGTGCATACAAATTTTGCCAACGAATTGGCTGCTCTGTTTCTTTCACGTGGGACATGTGAAATATCATAATACTCGAGATTCGCTAGCAGCTCTTGAACCCGTGGCAGGTATAGGGCAAGTCTCTGCCCCTTTGTTTGATAGTCCCCCTTGACTTGGTACACCACCAGTTGTGAATCACAAAAGATTTCAACCGATCTTACTCCCAATTTTCTGATAAGTCTTAAGCCAGCAATCAATGCTTCATACTCGGCTTCGTAATTCGTTGCTGTGAATTCGAGCTTCAAAGCGTAGCAAACTGATCGGTTTTCAAGAGTCACAAGAACTATGCCAGCCCCCGAACAACGGTCGTTAGATACCCCATCGGTGTACATCTTCCATCAAACGGGATGTATGACATATGGCCGTTTGATTCTTCTGTCATGGTGAATTCAGCAATGAAATCTGCTAGCGCTTGCCCCTGTATGGCCCTTCGTGGTAGGTGGGTAATATCGAACTGACTCAACTCGATATTCCATTTTAACATCCTTTCAGAAGTTTTCGGTCATTAGAGTACCTGTCGCAAGGGTTGATCAGTGTAAACACTGATTGAGTGTGCCTGGAAGTATGGGCAAAGCTTGTGTTATGCAATCACCAAGCAGTAAGCTAGTTTCTCAATCCTGGGTAATTTCTTTCTGCCCCCATCAAACATTTGCTGACATAATACACTGGCTTTTGACCTCGGTCCTCCTTACGAACCAAAGCCGTACTGATATCATGCTGGAATACAGCCAGGTATACATACATCATTTCATGGTCAACTAGTTTTGATAGCATCGGGGGACTTTCTAGATGTCTAACCAGAGCTCGAAATGCTTCCTTACAGTCAGATGCCCACTCGAAATTCCTCTTTTCTTTCTTTATCACATCAAAGAAAGGAATGCACTTATCCGTAGCTCTGCATATGAATCGACTCAACACGGCCACCTTTCCATTCAAGCTTTCTACTTGCTTTATAGTTCTGGGCACTTGTATGTCCCGAATAGCCTTAATCTTTTCCGGTTTAGCTTCAATTCCACGTGCATTCACAATGAAACCCAAGAACTTCCCTGATGCAATGCCAAAAAAACACTTCAAAGGGTTGATTTTTATCCCATAATGCCTGAGTATATCAAACATCTCTGTTAAGTCTCGAATGTGGTCGTTCGACCGTCGTGACTTCACGAGCATGTCATCCACATAGACTTCTATCATTCTGCCAATTTGATCTTTAAACATTCGGTTCACCAAACGTTGATAAGTCACTCCAGCATTTTTCAATCCGAAGGGCATCACTACATAGCAATACAACCCAAAGTCGGTCACAAAACTGGTGTGTTCTTGGTCTGGGATGTGCATTGGGATTTGATTGTATTCCGAGTACGCATCCATAAATCATAGTAGCTCGTGTCCAGCCGTTGAATCGACCAGCTGGTCGATTCTAGGTAAGGTAAAACTATCCTTCGGGCATGCTTTTTTTAAATCAAAATAATCAACGCAAGTTCTACACTTCCCATTTGCTTTTCTTACCAGCGCAGGGTTAGATACCCATTCAGGGTATAGGACGTCGCAGATGAACCCATTGGATTTGAGTTTGTCCACCTCCTCACTGAGAGCAGCGGACCTATTCAGGTCCATGCCTCTCCGTTTTTGTTTTACTAGGACATACTTCGGGTCTATGTTCAACATATGACTTGCAATGGCAGGAGAAATCCCGCACATATCAAAGCGTGTCCAAGCAAAAAAGTCCAGGTTCGCTCGAAGGAAATCAGTAAGATTCTCGGCCAATGGCGGGCCGAGTTGCGATCCAATCTTAAGAACTCGTGACGGGTCATTCCGGCTGACTAGGATGTCAATCGTCAGCTCTGTCGATGCTGCATTCACTTCCCTGGGTCCTCCATCATCATCTCTCAGATCTATGTCTCTGTAGATCCGAGAATGTTGCCAGAGCCAGGGCTTGGGCACTACTTGTCAATTTTCAGTGTTTTGGATGTGGACGGAGCTGTCCGCAACCTTCCCTTTTTCTCTCCACTGAGCCTCTCTCAGCTCTGCCACATAACACATGCGACCGGTCGCCTGATTGCCATGCACTATACCGAATCGTTTGTCTGTCGGAAATTTTAATGTCAAACACCATGGGGACAAAGCTGCCCTAAACTCTGCCAGGGTCGGACGACCCAGAAATACATTGTATGGAGAGTCAACATCCATCATCATGAATGGTAGGATTCGCACTCTCCTACGCTCATCTTCTCCCAGTTCAGCTGGTAACTCAATATACCCCATTGCGTCAGTCGCGACACCATTAAAGCCGTGGATACGGGATTTGCATGGTTTTAAATCTTTTGTCTCCATCTTCATTTGGTCATAAGCCTTCTTGAGGATGATGTCGACAGAGAGCTTCCACAATCAATAAAAATCCTTCTGACGTAAGCTGGCCCGATCGTCGTAGATATGACCATCGGGTCGATAGTAGGAGCCTCCATCTTGTCTGCACTCCTAAACACTATATCGTCTGTCATCATGCATTGCTGTTTTGCGAAGGTTCCATCTTCCACATTCGAACAACATTCATAGTTCTCATGCCTCAAGGAGTTAGCATATCGTTCCATCTCCTGCTAGTTCTTGTCTACATGATGAGGTCCTCCCACTATTGTGTTTATGATCAACCTACCCACGGTCCGGGCAGGTTCCTCTGGATGGCAGGGAGCCGACCCGTGTCCGGGTCTGACGTTCCTTACCTACCCTCTGGTGGGTTCTTAACAAACTCCTACAGTTTTTTCTGCCTGATTAACTTTTCTATGGCATCATGGAGGTGTGTATACTTCTCAGTATTATGCCCGTGGGTCTCATGGAAGCGACAATACTTCACCGTCCGTTTCTTTTCCTCTATGGACTCCTTTGGGTGCGGCTTTCTGTACTGAAAGGTGTTACAGGTAGATAGGTAAATATTTTCAAGAGATGTATTCAGGGGGATGTATTCGTTATAGGTTGGAATCCTCGACTTCCATTTCCCTGTCTCTCTTTTCTTTACGGGATTTCCACCTCGGATCCTTTAGATTGCCTAGGCTTCTTCTGGACGTGGACTTGAACTTTTACCGAGTTGTCGTCGGGTTGCTTCACGGTGATGTTACTTTTCAAAGCCTCCTGAACAGGTCCTGGTGCCTTATCTCGTCTTGTCCATCAAGCTTCTTCGCTCCTTATGAATTGATGAGCTTTCGAATAGAAACGCTTCAACGTAGTTGGGGGCTTTCCCGCCAACCAATCTCCAAACTCCGAGTCTGGATCTACACCTCGCATTACTGCAATCAAAATTGCATGGTCGTTAGGGTTGCTAACTTCAGTGGCAACAACATGAAACCTCTACAAGTATGCTTTCAAAGACTCTCCCGGAGCCTAGATTACACTTGATAAGGACATCACATCCTTTGGACGAGTAGCATGTATCCTGAATTGTTCAACAAATTTCTTTGCCAACTCATCGAAACTGGATATAGACCGTGGGGGAAGTCAAGTAAACCACATGGTGGTAATTGCAAATAAAGTAACTGGGAAGGACCTACACTTGGTCGCATCATTCGCTCTTGCAGAATCCATCATCTATTCGTACCTCATCACGTGTTGCCTAGGGTCATTCTTCCCTTCATAGGCTGGGATAGTCGGCATACTAAACTTCCTAGAATACTCAGCCTATAGAATAGTATCTGTGAAGGGAGTACGACTCCTGGACACTTCCCAATCTTCATTGGTCAAACCCTGGTTCTCTCTCTTTAACTACCTGACCATGGTTGATAATTCTGGAGTTTGTATGGAAGATGGAAGGTTGGGTTCCGTTCCACGGGACCGTGTGGGTTGATGTCCCACTTGCTGGCTATCGACCAAACGTGCATCCTGAAGGCCAGCTTCATTAAGGTCTTGGTGAGCTGGGCGTCCGGTCTCCTCACGCGCTTGATCCCTAGTGGATCGATCAGTGGCACCTACCTATGTAGATTCTGTCTTACGACATCTACGCCTAGGAGGTTCATCGGCTGAGGTGGGGCTATCACACAAAGAATAAGGAGCAGGGCTACCTCCAGCATTCTGATGCTGCTGCTGAGTCAACTGAGTCATGAGATTAGCGTTGGCCTGAATCTGCTCAGCGAGTTGCCTTCTACTTTCCCGGAGTTCCCTCATCAAATCATTGAACTCCATCCTGGTGACTGCTTCCGTTTGAGTTTGGGCGGTAGTCACTGCACCTAAATTTGCTTGTTGATTGCTAGGTCCAACTTATTGCACGCTAGCAGTTTCGTGGACGTTCGCATTGTGAGAGGCTAATCGGGTGCATAGTCTCCCCATAGTAGAGTTGTCGGTCGAAACTCTGAATGGATTCCACGAGCGTCCTATGAATAAGTCAGATCTCCTTCGGGGGATTTTTCAATCCAGTAGCTACAAAGTAGATCCTATCGGCCTGAGAATTCGATTCTCAGTGAAAGCACCAAAATGTTAGCACTAGAATTGGTCACTAACACCTTGAGTAGAGTTATGTAGAGAGATTAATGAAGAAAGTAAATTTAAACAGAGAACAATATGCTAAATTAAACACATAAAACAAGTACACCAGGTTTATAGTGGTTCGGCGTAACTGTCTACGTCCACTTCGAGGTTAATCTTTATTGCTTTCCTCAACTATTGATTACAGATACAATCTGTACACCAACTACTTGAATACAATTGTTAAGCAAAGAAGATAAGTCTTGAATGAGTCTTGAATGCTGCAGAGTCTCCTCGATGTTCTTGAAAAAAGGTCCCTTTCACTGTGCCCCTGCCTCTCTATTTATAGACGAAGATGGGTTCAACTTCCCTGATGGGCCTAGCAGTGAGATACCTCGGCCCGTGGTGAGTGACTTCTGTGTGCCGAGCCACAAATGCCAAACGGAAAATGCCGGGCCATGTCTCTAAGCCGAATGAGGCAGTGTGTCGAGTGAAATGTGTAGGTCGAACAAAATCCGATGCCGATCGAGGGGAGATGCCGAACGAGGCATGAATGCCGAGCGATGCTGGATGTTGAGCAAGGCTGGAACGTCGGTCGAGGCTTGAATGTCGAGCGAGGCTTGAATGCCGAGCGAGGCTGAATGCCAAGCGATGCTGGATGCCAGGCGAGGCTGGAATGCGGGTTGAGGCTTGAATGCCGAGCGAGGCCGAATACCCGTCGAGGCCTAAATGCCGGGCAATGCTGGATGTCGGGCGAGGCTGGAATGTCGAGCGATGCTGGATGCCGGGCGCCCAGCTGTGCCGAACGATATTGCTGTGCCGACCGGTGCTGGATGCCATACGTTGCACAAATGTCATGTCTCTAATTACCTAGTCGAACCTCCAGGTAACAACTATCATAACGAGAAATCTCCTCCAATTATGCGTTTGCATTGTGTGTGTGTGTGTGGCTAGAGGCCTTATAGTAGTTTCATTTTCCAAAAAAGCATAGCGGATTTCTTTTCCTTTCTTTGTGAAAATAACTATTTTTGAGATCTCACACCAGTCCTATGACCGGCCTGGAGTTTACTGTTCCCTTTCTAAACTCTGGGTGCTCACAATTTTTCACATGGGCAGCCTAGAGTCAGGTTATCATTATTTTGGAGCGAAATCAAGAAGTATGCCGTGGAGATCAAGATCAAGCTGGATGGCGAGACGTATCACTTATACTATGTATTATTCCGCTGCGTATGGGTTGGTGCAGTTCAGTTTCCATATAGTCACGTTATAATAACTGCCAATGTTGTATTGTGTTGTTGTAAACTCTGATGTTGTAATGTATAATTGATATAGTTCTTCGTTTTAAAGATATTCATTTATCTATTATATGTTGTTCCGCTGTGAAATGCGAGATTCTATTATTGTTTCTGTTTCTTTTTCTATCTTCTTCTTCTTCTTAAAACCTAACGGTTCAGTTTCCCGGCATTCGACTGTTCGACATTTGATACAGTGGACATACTGATGTCGACTTTCGAAAGTTGAAAAATTGTGTCGTTACAGCGATCTACGAAGACATAGCGAAATTTGTGTGGTAGTGAGTGCCTACAGGCTACATTGGGACTCAACCAATGTAGTCTGTGATCTATGTGGTCTGTGTGGAGAAGTTTCATTTGGCAGAGAAATTCGAGGGCGCTGATGCCTACAGTTACATCGGTTTTTTCCATGATGGCGACATAACCCTGGGTGTAGCTACGATCTGTGGCAGGTACCATGGTGTAATCGATGGGCGCGAAGGCCTACATTTTCTATGGATTTTGGCGGGATGGCAACGTAATCATCGGGTTAACTGTGACTATGGAGGGGGTGATGATTTCTAAAGCATTCTCACCAAAAATGTTTTCTATATATTTCCACAAAATTATTTTCCAAGTGTTTTTAACTGGTTATTGAAACGGGTCTACTAAGTACTCATAGATTTTCAGTATGATCGAATTTCTGTGAGAACAAGGATGGGCTTGTTGAGACATCGAGTTATAAAAATATATTTTTATAAAGCTATTTTGGTACTGTTATATAGATTTTAAAGTGTTTTAAAAATTTCAAATAAAAAGAGTTTATTGTTACAAATGATCAAAGAGTAATTTAACTGATAATAAACATTTTAATAAAATTCTGGCTTCGTTCCTTTTCGAGGACGAAAAGTTTTAAAGGTGGTAATTAACAAGATTTAATTTATTAAAAAGACTGATTTGTAAGTTGAACAAATAAATTCTAAAAAAATAAAATAAAATATATCTGGATATATATATAAATGGATTAGAAACTACAATAAATGTTGAATTATAAATATCTAGAAATGATAAATCTTATAGTAAATTAATAATTATATAAATAGTATATGAAACTTTATAATGTTAAAAATTATAAGTGTATATATATATATAAATATATGTATATATTGTGATTTTGAAGAATTGATTTGAATTTAATATAAAAAAATTCAAAAGCTAGTTAAAGTTAAATTCTATATGTTTAAAACACTAAAGATAATATGTATTAATTTAAAATATAATAGTTTAAGTTTAAAATAGGATTTAATAAAAGGTTAATATATTTTCTTTAAAATGTACACGAAATAAATATAAGTTATATATATATATATATAAAAAAGTATTAAACATAAAGACATAAATTAATAAAATATAAGAAAGTATGTAATATATGTTTAAGACATTTGTGAGCTAGGTGTCACATGCAAATTACAAGTGGCAATAATTCTTTCTTTTAAACTAAATATAGATAATAAGAAAAAGGAATAGGTTGTAGACAGATCATATTTTTCTTCATCTTTGTCTTCTCACTTCTCTAAAATTAAACTTATAAGGAAAAAAGATCCAAACAACAACTTCAATTCAAACTGAGCAAAGCTAACATAGAGATTCAAAGACTCAACTCAACCTTAGCAAGCAAGATTTAAATGCAAATTCAAGCGAAGCAGTGATTTTAGATCAAATTACCGATGGTCTCAAAATCATGTTCCTCTGTTCAAACTGAGTTCAAGTGAGTAAACCTTCACTTTAAAAGATAAATCATTTTTATTAACTTATACATATAATACTTAATGATATAATGATTTGAACATGACTTGCATATGTGATATGGGGTGAGCCAGGGTATGTATGTCTGTAAATTGCAGTGTATATAGAATTTTTGGTCTCTGTTATGTTCTAACAGGTCCAAATATCCTTTCAAAAATTCTTTTCACTTCATTTAATCAATTTTATGACATAATGTCTAAGAGAATTTGTTAGAAATGTTGTAATATTATTTTTAAAATTGATTTCAAGGGAGTTAGTGAAGTATTCATCTGAAAGAAGTATTTACAGTAGAGATTGAATCAAAACAGAAAATAAGTTTGTTTTAAATTTCATGCCTTGTTTATATCATCAGAATTGTCTTGGAAAATATAATTTTTTGGTGGTCTTATTGTGATTTGTAGTTGAGAAGTGTAGTGGTTAGAGGTGGTTGACCGGAATTGGACGAATGGTCAAATTCCGACGACCATGCGGTCACGAGGGCATTTCAATGGTTCTGAAGGATTGTTGGAGTGATGGCAGAGTGGGAAAAAAAGGTTCGACATTTTTCCATGGGTTAATTCTACTGGTAGAGAGCAATTTAGGGTTTGTTGTGATGGGTTCTGGCCTGGAAACTGGACATGGTAATTTTTGGTACATAGGTGGTGATGGGGGTGGGTTTCAAATTGTCAGCAACGGCTTGAGTCCTACTGACGAGGGTAGGCAGGTGCGGTGATTTTTGTGTAGTATTGTCGAACTGGAAGGCTTCGATTTTGAAGTGAAAGGCCACATTTTGGAGGGGAGGTACCGGGGTCAAGGAGGTGGTGCCATCGGGTAGAGGAAGCAAAGTCGATCATGACAGAGGATTTGATTTCTGGGGAAGGTGGTCGAAAGAGTCATGCACGTGCACGTTTGCAGGTGCACAGCGAAAGGACAAATAATCGTAGTGGCGATCGGAACGTGGATGCTGAATTGTCGGAGGCGAGCTGATTTGCCACGAAGGGTAATGGATCATCAGTAGAAAATGCGATCTATCGGAGCTATGAGTTGATTAGATCGTGATTGCTCTGTGCTGGAATTTCGAGCACGCTGGAACAAGAAAAGAAAAGAGATAGTGGGCTGGAGGAAGAAAGATTAGGCCGACGGAATAGGAAATGGAATAGGATTAGGTAAATAAAAGAAGTTGGGCCGAAATAGTAAGGGAAATAAAAGATAAAAAGCAAGTAAAAGAAAGATAAGATAAGGAAATAAAGAAAAGAGAAAGGGAATGTAATTAGTTTTCCATAATAATTTTCTAATCAATTCTTTTTAAGGATAAGTGTTTTTACTTAAATGTTATTTGGATTAAAGGTAAAAAATTATTTAACTTAAATTAATTAAGTTTAGAGATTATATTGTTCTTGAGTTTATTTAATAAAAGTTCAAATGACGTATCAAGTGGATGGTTAAGGAAAATAAAATGTTTTAAACTTTGATGAATCAAAGGTCTTAAATGATTTTATAAGTTAATAATTAATTAATTCCAGGCATTTAATTAAGATAAATAAATGGTTGTAATTAATTAATTAAGCAGAATTATAAGTAACTAAATATTTTGTGTAAATTAAAAATTAATTGGTAATTAATCTTTCCTATGAATGTTTAATTTGAATTGAATGATTTTGATTATTAATATCTTTAGACTGGTAATTTGTTATGTTCTGTGATATGAAATAATTTGGATTGAACTGTGGATAAATGTGAGTCATTTATTTGAATAAGTTATCTGTGATGAAGACTTCTGTGGGAATATGACATTCTAAATTTAAAATTAAATTGTATTCACTTAAACAACTTGGTGTAAAGGATAGTGATGGATCGAAGAGATCGAGGTCGGATATCAGCGATATCCGGAACCACTTCGATTAGTAATCCATAATTCTTTATAGATTGGATTGTAAATCCAAATAGCTGGAAATGAATGAATTAAGTAACTTGGCTATTTAAACTAAGTAACGGCACTTAGATATTATTTTGTGAAATAAATATTTTCTATAGCAAGATAGGAACTCGTAGTGAGGTACGAGTTACCCTGATTTTCAAAGAAGTTTTATAACTTTGTATTTCAAGTTATATGGGTTTACTCACGCTGGTTTCTAGCCTGACTCGGGTGCTACTTTATTTTAATGCTCGATCGGACCGAGTATTACAGCCTGTTAGGTTAGGACGCTCTTGATCTCAGGAGGCGAGCTGGATGGCAGAAACGTATGGAGTATACTTCGCTGTGTAATAGACTTATATTGATAGTAATCAGCGACAAGTTGTTACAACTGTCCAGTTTATTTAGGAATGATTGTACTCTAAGATATTGTTTGTAAATTAACAATTACAGCTTTCTTTGTGTAAATGCTATTATTTGATATTATATTTTGTTCCACTGCGAATGTGAGATTCTGTGCAGTGTTTTCTAGTTTCTTCTTCTACTCTTTCTTCTTTACCCTAACAATTTAGAATTTTCGACGTTCAGTGTCGAATTTTCGAGGTCAAAAATTCCAGGCCGTTACCAGTGTAGACATTATCTATGTAGCGTATTGTACTATGTATGTAAATAGCTCCACGGATCCTTAAGGAATGGAATCCCAACATCCTTTAGGTTATATTGACTTGTACATTTCACTTTAGCTGATTTACTTGCACAAGAATGTTAATCCTAACTCGAGTATTTTGTTTTTTCTTTACGCTCGGGTCAATCTGTGTATCACAGCATTTGAGACCTACCATTAGACCATGGAGTTTTGCTTGGAGATCTATCTTTATCTGTTCCGCTTTCTAGTTATTTTAAGTTGTTCAAGTTCAGACTTGTCATTTGCTGAGATATTAGAGATTCCTTTGAATTTTTATTTCTGTTGTATTTTCTTTAGACTCTGATGTAGTGGCTTCATGAACTACTATTTATATACACCACGGCTTACTATTGCATTATTCTGTGTCTGTGATTCTATGATTTATTTATTTACTGTATATGCTAAGTTCTGCCAAATATAAATTAACAATCTATTGTTTTGAGTGATTCAAGTCTGACATGTGTGGACTTTTTTCAATTTGAATGGTACGAAATAGCAGGTCGTTACGGTCCTCCACTTTGCTCTCGGCCCAAACCTTTCCCCGCCTCCATAGCTCACGGCCATAGCCTCCCAATCCCAATACTCATGATGTAACAACCCGATATTTTCAGCCATTCGCATCCGCACATGTCAGACTTGAATTTCTAAAATACCGCATTGTAAATAAATTTGGAGCAAATGAAATACATCACAGAATCATAGACACAGAAATATCAGAATAACTCGTAGTAGAATATAAAATACCATAGTAGTTCATGAGGCTACTATAACAAACTCTCAAAACAAATACATAATATCAGTCTGAAAACAAATACAATAGAAATCCCAAATACATATAAGTTCACTAGTACAAGAGCTTAAATAGAACAACAAAAATAGATAAATAGATAATCTAGATAGGCAAAATCTCCAGCGATTCCTAGCTCTAGAAAGAAAAACCAAAGCTAAGCTGTGAATACTCAGTCTGACCCGAGTGTAAAGAAAAATACAAAACACTCGAGTCGGGGCATATATACTTATATAATGTAAACCAACTCAAGTGAACTATAATAAAGTACAAGTAACATAAAGGATGCTTGGGACCGCCCATCCTCTAAGGATCCCTTAAACTATTTACTATGTAGTAATATTGCACTATTATAATAATGTCTACAGTAAAATAAACTAACTTTAAAATAGCATCGAAAGGTTACCCATATAGCCCCCAGCACGTAATAGTCCCAGTAGTCCATCCATTATCAGCATATCTCCAGATCGGGAGACCACCCTAAATACTTCATGGGCTATGGGAGAAAAAAACTCGTAGTAAGGCTCGATATGGTAGGTGACATGGCACACGAGGCAATGCCAGGGTAGATATACCAATTACGCTTACGGGCTGGTGGTAATGCATAGCAGCCACTATCGCCCACCTCGGAACACACTCCTAATCAAAATCGAAGGATCTACATCAAATCAATAATAAGTAAGAGTATAATATCGAAGGAATGTGTCCGATCGGAGGAGCTACCTCACTTGGCCCATCGATCGATCCTGTTTTAGCCACCTTAAACCAACTCAAGCCAACTCACGGGAGTCAGGTCCACGTTCATACCTCAAGAGAATCGTCGCCACCATCCTACTTCGTTCTGGAATCTCTACCGCATACACAGTTGTTAAAGTGGATTTCAGTATCGATAGAGAGTATGTCCATATCTGATCCCGTTCTTTTTAACAACCAATCGTTATTATAACCCGTGGTTATAATTTAAAAATCATAGTTTATACTTCAAAATAAAGTATCATTTTCAATTTCAAAATCTTTATCAAAATAAAGATCAAATCATTTCCAAACCAATTCAATATATCAAAATATCATATCTTTTCAAAACTTCATTTTCAAATCATTATTTGAATTCAAATTCAAATATTCAAATTTAGATACCCTTTTTATTCAAAGATATCATTCATTTATTATCATTTCAAATCAAGTTTCAAATAGTTTATAATTTAAACCGTTTAAAAGCGAAGTTATTATTATTTACAAATCAAGTATTCAATTCCCAAAATTTTAGACAATTCTGAGCTCATTTATTTAGTTAAAAACCATAAACACAGCACTTAGAAAAAGCTGCTGTAAGTTAAAATTGAAACAGTTAAATTCAGCAAAGACATCATTTAAACAACACTGCAGTAATAGTTTAGTTCATTTAAAATAGGTTATTCAGAAAAGACAACATTTGAATAAAACTGCTGTAATAGTTTAGTTCATTTGAAAATAGTTCATTTCAGCCTACAGCAGCACTTATCAAGTGCTACCGTAGCCCTATATTTAGTTTCAGATTTTAGTTATCTTTCTGCTACCACAGCACTTACCAAATGTTGTAATATCACTTAGTTAAAATTTAGCCATAGTTCATTCGTATCAACTACGATAGTTACAAAGTGCTGTAATATCATTTCTTTCATAATTTAAACTTAATTTCCATTTTATTTATATAACTTAAATTCCATTTTTAAACCAAATTTCACATTTCCAAATTTAAATTATATTCCAAATTACACTTTATAGTATTCATTTATTTAACCATTTTAAATCATAGAAAAATCAATAATACTTTATAAATATCATTTTAAATTCAAATTTAAATCAAATTGTCATATTTTCTTACTTAACTTAAATTCCATTTATAAACAAAATCATAAATTCTAAAATTAACTTATATTTCAAATTCTACTTTACCATTTATTTATTTCACTTATTTAACTTGTAGAAAATCACTAATATTTTAGAAAAATCATTTTTAATTAAATTTAAATTAAAATAACATAATTTTTACATTTTTAAAATATTTTAAAAATTCTAGAGAAATATATATACACACACCACGGGTCTGTATATAATTTTATATCCTAGGTCAAGTGATACGGATAATATATCATTTCAATCCGTAATTTACAAAGAAAATCCGGATTCTATTATTTTAAACCCGCAGTCCCAAGTAAAATGAAATGAATAAAAATCGCTCAGGCCTATCATTTCAGCCCATAATGATTTTTCCCTATTCTAAAGTCTGTTCGGGTATGTATCATTTCAACCTATAGTGATTCTATTCTACACGGAACTTGCAGTGTGATAATCAGATATAAATTATATAAATAATAGTAACATATGGCAGTAACAGATGATATGACAGGTTTATTAATAGGGTGAACATCGTATAAATCATAAAACAGGCAGGTATAACATGGTAATATAAACTACAGATTCACATGGTGTCAATTTACTAATTATATAAGTACAGATGTCATGTGTGAATTACTCACTTGTTTCAAGCTAGAGATAGCAAGACAAAACACACAAACGAATTCCAGAAGGTACGATAACATGACTTCACACTTGAGTGGAGTGGAGAGCCAAGTTTATCTTGTGAACAACACATAAAACAAGACAAATATAATTACAATTTCAACATAGAATACACTTGTGGGAACAATTTAAAATAATGCAACAAATCACTACATGGCTTGCCCATGCCTCAACCATCATATGTTCTCAGCCTAGGGGTCTTGTGTGCTCGGCCAAAGTGGTGCATTGGGTCAGGTACAGGTCCATAAAGGCACGGCTAGCTAGTTGAGGAGGTGGAAGTTGCAACATAAAGGAAGATCAAAAAGTAGGCAACATAAGTGGGTTTTTGTGCACACTTTGGGTTCGGCCTGACATGGCTTGGGCATGGCCATGCAATGGGGTGGTCAGGGGGTCTGGAGTGGCGGCCATAGGTGGTGGAGGAGCAGGTCGTGGCGGCTAAGGAGGTGGTCTAGGTGAAAAATGAAGGGTATGTGCATAAAGGGTTTGGCTATGGCAATAGTTGAAGTGTTTGAGGAGTTTTGTGGTGCAACCATCCAAGACAAGTCATGGCCTAGTCAAGACAGAGAGGGAGGAGGGTGAAGTGGCCATGGATGGTGGTGGAGTTGGTCGGAGGAGGTGGTGGAGGGCAATGACCGAGCAAGACGAGGGGAGGCAAGGGAAGAAATCTAATAGAAAAATCAATAAAAAGAAGAGGAAAAAGTTTAAAAAAAAAATATTAAGAAACCATTACCTTCTCTTCAGATCTGAAATTTTTCATGAAAAGTGAGATGAGAAAGAGTTGTTTACGTGAAACGCATAGAGAAAGTCAAGGCTGGAAGCATTGGGAAAGGACGCCCAAAGTGAAAAGGTGAGAAGATGAAAGGTCAACAGTTTAAAGGCATAAGTCTCTTGAAATTTCTCTTTTTCTTTATTCAAATAAATCAAAATAAAAACATGTAATAAAATAAACTGAATACAAAATAAAGTAAAAATGAAATAAATAATAAATTTTAGAAAAATATAGAAAAATATAAGAGGATAGTTATTATATGTAAACTAGTATTGAAAATTGAAAACAAAATATAACTAGTTTTGGAAAAATAATTACTACACATGTTTTAAAAATAAAATATACACATAACATGACATATTACACACATATATATACAAATTAGAACAAAATATGACGAATAAAAATATTATTTATATAAATTAAAATAAACAATATTGTTAAATAAATCAATTTACACACAATATTGTAAAAAACAAAACTTTCACAATATTAATCAGATTTCAACGAAACGAAAAGCAGTATTCTTAAAATTTAATATATTTTCATAATAAAAGATAAAATTCAAAAATTCAAAAAGTTAAATTTTAAATCTAAAAGTCAAAATTTGACCATATTGACCAAAAATCCACTTTTTCTAGAAAATATTCTATTTATTCATGTTTGAAATTATAATTCACATAAAAATCAAAATTTATGTTTTAAAATAACAAAATTATTCATTTTAATAAATAAAATAAAGTTTTAAATTAGGAAATTCAATTTAAAATAATTAAAATAATCACAAAATACAAGGTTGTTACACATGGCCTAAAGCCATTTAAAGAAGAGAAGAAGAAGACGTGAATTAGGAAGAGGCTAGAGAGTAATTAGTGGATTGGGGATTAAGCACTTCACAATTTTTAATCTTCCTACCTCTCTTAAAGAAGAAAGGTCAAAAATAAAGAAGAAGAAGGTGAATGAGAAGTGTGAAGAAAATTAGAAGAATACATAGGTAATTATTGGAAAAGTAAGGAGTGGTGAATTACAAAATTAACCCTTTACAAAATTATCAAAATATCCTTACTTCATCTTACTTTTTCAGCACTTACCATCACTTTGTCATATCACTACTTTATGTCTTAATCACTTAATGCATAAGGAAAATAAAGTAAAGATTTTATTTGATTTGATTTGACATGATTTTGTCCTTTTATGTTTACTTTTTTTTAATGATTTTCTAGAAATTTCTAACCTTAATTAGCAAAATTAAACTTGATTAGTTAATTATTAATACTTAACATATTTAAAAATGTGTACATGTACATGTACATAAAGGTGCAACAACATTGTGGCATCTTTTATACAATAAAACATTGATCATTAACAAAATGTTTTACGGTCATATTTTGACCTTTTTGTTAAACTATTTATTCATGTAAACCGGACTTAAAAATAAATTTCTTCTTATCTTTGAATAATTAAAACGAGTGTATTTGAATTACAAAATAATATGAAACAATATCAAATTTCATTTGCAAAATATGACATTAATTTTGTTTGTGTGCGACGAAATTTGTCAATCACTATAACATAAGTATATATATAATTATAAAACTTTTATCAACCTATTATTATCTTCATATAGTGATTTTAAAAGGATTTATTCATCTTATAAAATGATTGTTTGACCGTATATCCAATTTTATCCGAAACCGGCTTTTGTTAGTTTTGCCAATATTACGGTAAAAGCCCAAAATCTTTATTCAGTTCTGAAAATAAGTTTACCATTCTTATTTATTATGTAAAACATGATTATTTAAGTTTGTAAAGTCTATATTTGAATATTTAAAATAAATTAAATATCTCATTTTCAAAGTGGTAAAATTACGGGTCGTTACATACTTCCTCCTTAATAGAATTTTGTCCCCGAAATGACCCCAAAACAAACCCTAAAGGTATTTACTAAAAATATTTATCTTTAATCATAATTCTTTAGGATATACATAGACCATCCGTATGCAATATATGATTTGATCTTTTACTTGAGTATACAATTTTTCTTCCGAGGTAGTATCGATCCCCAATCCTCTAGCTCGGACTCTAATCAGACTTCTAGATTATATACCTTTGCTTTCCTTGCATCACTTTCAACTATGATAGAAAACTCAAGTACCTAACCACAAACCCTCATCAATGTTTTCCATCAAGAACCGAGTGATAAATCCCTTTTTGGATCGGTGTAAACACCTCAAAGTTCCATACTCGAATCTTAGATCTAATTCATGTAATGAAATGTATTCGTTGATGAAATTCTATCGGTTTAGAAAACCGTCGAACAAATTTAAACTAAAAATAACTACAAGCGCACGGTGTACGAATGTAGCACGTGGCGAATACGGGTCGATCTGCAGGGAATTGATGATTTTAAAAATTCTATTCAATCAAATTATACCAAAGTCGAGTGAAAGTTAAGCTAGAGAATTAGAAAATTAGCAAACTAACTAAAGGAAAAGAAATGCAAATATAAGAGTTAAGTGACAATTTAGGAAATATATCCACTCTCTAGATCATGTAGTTCAACACACGTGAAATCATGATATCTCTTTTATGGTTATTAGTGCTTTAATTGATGTACTTATCATAAGTATGGCATATTTGTGCTATTGATTAGCCAACATAAGCCATCAAACTATAACACATCTCTTAAACCACTTATTAACTTTCATGAAACTTGACAAAGAAAATGAAAATGAAATCTATTTTAAGTATGGCCTATTAACTATTGATTAGAAATATAGACCATCAAATTTTAATTTCAAATCACTTTCTTATGCCATAATTATATTTTGATGAAGAGGCATTTGTGTTAGTGATTGTTTAAGCATAGCCTATTTGGTGTCAACAATATAGGCTATCAAATTCAAAGCAAAAACAACAATTAAACCATTTCCATCGTCATCATTAATCACAAAAAGAGAGCATGAATTAAAATTAGTTGAAGGTACACAATTAGAGAGCTTCATTACCGCTAAATTAAATGGGTTTAGCCTCTTATATTTGTCATTCAAACAACAAATGTAGCTTGCAACATGAGAGAAAAAGAAAAAGAAAAAGAAAGCAAGATAAAGAAAAACTATTCTACTTGCATGAAAAATAAATATACACTACAACATGAAAGTAAATAAGCATGAAAAGAAAAAGAACATGTATTGAAGTTGCATAAAAAATTACATAATAGAGAAATGGCTAAGTATCCATAAAAAGAAAGAAGAGAGCTTGGTTTTGTTTAGAGCCTAAAACTAATTAAAGAGAGACTAAGTGAAGAGGAAGAGGAGGATTACATGAAACATATGGGTATTTATACATGTATGAAACCTTAATTCATATTTTTGGGGAATGTCTAAAATGCTCTTAAGGTTGTGTGGCCACCAAGTAATCATTAGCATGTCATAATCCACATTTAAGTGTACATGAAGCCATTAATTCCATAAGCATGTGCATTAGCCTCTAATTTGTACATTAAGGTAGTGGGTAGGTGGGGCCTCCATGATATTCACTTTGAATTATTTCCATCTTCATTCCTTTATATTCATGTTGTGCATGCAATGTGTCTTCATGAAACCACTCATATTTGAGATTAAATTCCTACACAAATATATATAAATTTTCAATTAATTTTTCTCAAAGAAATATATGCACACGAATGACCGTTTTGCCCCTATATAAAGATGGATATGTGACAATTTGGAATTAATATGGACTTTGGTTAAAACATGTTAAAATACCCAATATGATCATTTTTTTAATTTAAATAGATTAAATATGGTGGTAAAAATATGTACATTTACGTGCACATCAGATACCCCCACACTTATCATTTTATTCGTCCTCGAATAAACTAAAACTAAGATAAATCTGTTTTCATAGGGAGCACGATTGCATTGAGCGTATGCAACAAGCCATTAAACCTCTAGGTATCCCAAGTTGGACGAGTGTTGTCTCGTGAGGGTTTTTAGCGGATACTGCCCATAAAATCCAAATGCAGGATGAAAATATTTACAAAATGCAAGATTTATTTACAAAGAGATGAATGCAAGTTTTTGAAAATATTTACAAATGAAAGATTTATTTTTAAATTGACACAAATAAGTTAAACATAGATTTTGGTCATTATCTTAAGGTTTAAGTCATTTACTTGTTAAAATTTCCAATAATAATCAAGTTATCATAATAAATAGACAATAGTTTAACTCGTTGTTTTGGTTAATAACACATTGTAACTACGAAATGGATCTTTAGTTGACTATCAAAGTTTATCAAAGTGGTATTTTCATTTCTTTTCAATAACAAATCAAATCAACTAAGTAAAAGTAATGCTAGGATTTCAATTGCTTGCTCTCTCATTATTTGCAAGAAAAATTACACACCTAGCTCAAGTAAACTGAGTCCAGATATACCACCCACGCACTGCCTTTCGGGCTTATGTGAGGGGAGTACAGAGCATGGTGAGTGCACACACATTCATGCATACACCTATCGACCGTAGGTGGTTTTTATTATGTTTGTTTTTTTACATGTGTTCCATACATGCATAACCGTGAGGACTTTTAAATGAGTATGAAAGCACATAGTCAAAGATTTCAAGTAATTCACCCATGCATAACCGTGAGGACTTTTAAATGAGAGTGAATACTTGGATATTATTATTACTTATTTTTATATTTTTTTAAGAGAGAGAGTTTGCAAAATCATCTTAAAACCATTTAACTTAGAAGACAAAAAAATGTTATATCCTTTACTTTAAGTCAACCACTTTTTAAAACAAAGATTTTCAATTAGGATGTACTTCATAATTAACACGTATGAATCTTCCTATATACTAGTTAAACCATTATTATATGTAATCAAACTTCATTTTTTTAAGACAAATGAACTTTCAAAAATTTCAATTTAATAAACCAAAACCATATATTTATCTTATAGTGTTTCTTTTAAAAATAAATCAAAAGAAAATTTATTTTTGGGATTTTTTTTCTTTTTTTGAGATTTTAAAGCAAAAATAAACCATAAAAAAAATGAAGATGAGTCTCCCCCCACACTTGATTTTGACTGTGTCCCCACAATCAACCCAAGTGGAAGGAGAAAATATAAAAACATAACCTTTATTTAAATAAAAATGAAAAGAAGGTTATTTACAAGTCATCAGAAAGTATGCCGTTTAAGAGTAAATGAACCGGTCTTCCAAGAACCAATTCATTTGTCTCACCAAGTATGTAAGACACAGCTCAAGCGCAGAAAACCAAACCGTAAAAGACTTCGAAGTTGAACGTTTATTTGGAAAAACGAATGCTGTTTTATTGAAAATTATACAAGTTGTTTTGTTTTCGATGATTTTTGGGGTCGATAAAACAATTGATTGAAGTTTAAGTTTATTTTCACCAATTTGAAATTCAACTTATCATTGAAAACATTTTCAGAGTTATTGATTTCAAAACCAAAATGGTGATTTTCATCTTCCCCGTCGGAATTTAACAACTCGTCATCCAAAAGTCCAAAAAAATCGTGTTTATTAAATTCGTCTTCTTTTGTTGGATTATCAACAACTTTATTACATGTCTCAAGTTCAAAATTCAAAGTTATTGTATTAAAATTTTCGAAATCGAGAAAAGGAAGATCGAATTTTAAATTTGGTTCCATACCCTTAAAAGAATTAAAATCCAACTCAATTACCGTGTTTTCAACAACTTTATTAAGATCATCATTTTCAGTTTCAAAATTTGTTATTTGAAAATCGTCAATTGCGGTAAAAGATGGATTATCACTTGACTCGTCACACGTTGAAATTTGATTTTGTCTTTCACGTTGTTTCATATATGTTTCAAACAACAAATCCGTGTGATCATTGTAAATTTCATTCATTTGTTCAACAAAATCAAATTTGTAATTCTTAACCTGAAACTTCTCGATTTGGACTTGTTGAGAACAAGAATTGTCAATTTCGATAAACGGTAGATTATTATTTGATTCTTTGCAAGTTGAGATTTGATTATGATTTTCACGAAATTTTTTGTATTTTTCAAGTAATAAATCCCCGTTATCTTTTTCCATTTGGTCAACAAAATCAAATTCATGATTATTAATTTGGAAATTTTCATTTTGAATTTGTTGATAACCAAAATTTTCAATCGTATCGTTATTGAAACTATTCCCATTGCCAAAATTATTTTAAAATTGCTTCACATTTTCATCTTGATATTGAAATTTATTTTGGAGCTCGAAATTGAATTGGCATGGGTTATACTTGAAATCATTTGAATTTTGAAGTGAATTCAAATTTCGATTATTTTGACTTGAACTATTGCACAAATATGAATTACACAAATCATTTATATTTTGATTTTGTTGTGTAGAGAGTTCAAGTAAAGATAAAATGCTATTTTTGAGATTCGAGGGTTGATCGTTGTTTTGAATACTTTGTTGTTCAAAATTTGAATTATTTACAAAATAGTTTTCGTTAAAATATCCATAAGAATTTTGAGTGAAATTATATAGATTATATTGATTTTCATAACTATTGTAAAATTCACGTAAGTGGGGAAACTCGGACATTTTCAAGAATTTTTTTTAAGGAAAATATTTACAAATAGAATTTATTTTTCAAAAGGGAAATTGATTTTTGTTTTTTTGAAAAGATTTTATATTTTTTTTGGATTTTGGATTTCCTAAAAAAAATATGTAAATTTTTTTTGTATTTTTTAGAATTTTCATTTGAAAATTTTCAAAGGAAAAGGGAAAAAAACTAAATTAAGAAATATTTACAATTTTTTTTGTTTTGGATTTTGGATTTTGAATTTTTTTTAAATATGCATGAACTAATGCTACTAAATGAATGCAAGGCTTTAATTACAAATGATTTATCCTAAGTTAACCCAAAATTGTATAATCACAAATTGTCTTAAATCAATAAGATAGTTCTCAGCCAGGTAACGGGCAGGGGTTATCGATGCACCACGAATCACCGTAGCAATGCAGCCAAAGGTTTAAGTACCTTTAAAGGAACAACCACTATAATATTTACGAATCACTGTAATATTTATAAATGGTTATTACTCTGCCGTAGCCTAGACACTAAGAAATAAAATTATTCAAAGAAAACAATTGTGAATATACAATTAAAAGTTATTGATGTCTAATCGTTATTATTAATCAAATCTAAGATGAAATGCAATACTGAAATTAAATATGTGTTAATAATGCAACTACGAATGAAATAAACAAAACTGAAATAAGAAAATCTTCCTATCTGCTTTGGCAACCTGAAAATAAAAACAATATACAGGGATTTTTTTAATTGATAGAACAAAATAATCAAAGCTAAGACAAATTAAACAAAACTAAACTAAAAGAAAACACCCTTTTCCTTTTTTTGAACAATTGAAACTAAAACAATTTGAAAACAAAATGGACTAAAAGAATTGAAAACCAACCACTTCTTTTTTAAAAAAAAGAGCTTAACAAAGAAAACTAAAGAGAAAACAAATTTATATTGATCCTAATTTGATTAAACTAACCCAAAAATAATTCCCGGCCCAATTATTTTATATGCCTTCTTTACAAAAACAACTACAAGCAGGCACTTATATACACTGAATATAAATCAAATTAAATTGTCAAACACCCTCCCCAAATCAAATTTCGCGAATGGAATTCCACAACTCACACAAATCGCAACTCACACAAATCAATTTTCGCGAATCAAAGTAATTCTACAGCTTAAACTTTCACGAGTCAAGAACTTTTTGGTTCGATTCAGGCGCTTGTTGTTGAGGATTGATAGAAAATAGGCGGAAGTAGTAATTTGAATTCTTTTCTTTTTATTATCTTGTCATCTCAGCAAAACAATGAGTACAATAAAAATATAAAGAGAAATACATACATGGGCTGCAAACAAATAAAGGCCCAAAACCCAAAATGAAAAGCAATAACAGAAAATGAAAAACAAGAACAAACGCAACCAAAACAAAGCTAGCCCAATGCTCCACTTGCACATGAATAAAGTAGATAAATTCCGTTGATAAATTCCAATTTATTTATAACACTCCCCCTCAAGTGGAGCATATAAATTGACCATGCACAATTTACTGCATATTTCTTTAACCCGAGCTCCATCCAATAGCTTCGTACAAATATCTGCAACTTGCTCCCCAGTTCGAACAAAGTTTGTGCAAATTAATCCTTGCAAAATCTTCTCACGAACAAAATGACAATCGATTTCTATATGTTTTGTTCGTTCATGAAAAACTGGATTTGATGCTATGTGCAAAGCCGCTTGATTGTCACAATATAACATGATAGGCTTTTCAATCTTTATACCCAGTTCTATCATAAGATGATCGATCCACGTGATTTCACACACTCCTTTAGCCATAGCTTTGTATTAGATTCTGCACTAGATCTTGCAATTACATGTTGTTTTTTTACTTTTCCATGACAGAAGATTTCCTCCTACATATACACAAAAACCAGAAGTGGATTTCCTATCTAGTTTAGATCCTGCCCAGTCAGCGTCAGTAAAACATTCAACTTTAGTATGTTTGTGATCAGTATACAACATGCCTAATCCATCTGTGCCTTTAATATAACCCAGAATATGTTCTAAGGCCTTCCATTGATGAAATTAGGTGATGACATGTATTGACTAACTATGCTAACAGCATAGGATAGATCTGGTCTGGTAAAAGTAAGGTAGTTTAACTTAACCACAAGCCTCCTGTATCTTTCTGGATCATTGAACAACTCTCCATCCTCTATCCAACTATTATTTGGCATTACTGGTGTAGTATTAGGTTTGACTCCAAGCTTTTCTATCTCTGCTAAAAGATCCAGTGCATACTTTCTCTGAGATAAAAATATACCTTTCTTGCTTCTTGCAACTTCAATCCCTAGAAAATACTTCAGATTTCCTAGATCTTTGGTATGAAATTTTGCAGGGATAAATTGTTTCAAAGAACATATTCCCTGTTCATCACTCCCAGTGATGATTGTATCATCAACATAAATAACCAATAGCATAATTCCAGCACTAGAAGTTTTATTAAAAACTGAATGGTCAACTTTACTTTTAGTTATACCATAAGATTCCAGAACTTGACTAAACTTTCCAAATCATGCTCGAGGAGATTGTTTCAGGCCATACAATGTTTTATTTAGTTTACACACCATATTCTACTTTTCTTTAGCAAAAAATCCAGGGGGTTGTGTCATGTAAATTTCTTCTTGAAGATCACCATGTAGAAAAGCATTTTTAATATCAAGTTGATGCAATTTCCAATTATGTGTGGCAGCTAGAGAAATGAATAATCTGATAGATGTTAGTTTAGATACAGGACTAAAAGTCTCTAAATAATCCACTCCATATACTTGTGCATATCCCTTTGCAACGAGTCTAGCCTTAAATCTAGCCACTGATCCATCAGGGTTCACCTAAATTGAGAACACCCATCTACACCCAATTGCCTTCTTATCTTTAGGTAAAGGAACTAACTCCCATGTCTTGTTCAGTTCTAAAGCTTCAAGTTCTTCAAGCATAACTGAGTGCCATTTTGGATTTGAGATGGCTTCATTAATTGATTTTGGAATAGAAACAGAATCAAAGATTTGCAGAAACAAACAGGTTGACACTGGTAAATGGTTATATGACACATAAGAAGATATAAGATATGTACACTGGCATTTTCCTTTTCTAAGAGCAATGAGGAGGTCTATCTCAGGATTAAAATGAGGTACAGGTTCATGAATAGGTGGAGAAGATATGGGAACATCGAAGCCATTGTCTATATTTTCTTGTGTGGGATGTATAGAGTAAATGAGGAAATCAGATTCTTCATTGTTAATGGAGTCAGTTTGATTAATCATAGGCTGAAAGTATGGAATATCTTCATGAAATGTCACATCAATAGATACCATATATTTATCAACACTTGGACAATAACATTTATACCCCTTCTGCAATCTTGAATATCCAATAAACACACATTCTATAGACATAGGATCTAACTTTGATACTTGTGGTCGTACATCTCTAACAAAACAAGTACACCCATATACTCTAGGTTTAACAGGATAGATATCTTTATTTGGGAAGAGAACTTTGTAGGGAATGTCACCCTTCAACACACTTGAAGGCATTCTATTTATCAAAAAACAGGCAGTGGAGATAGCATCTGACCAGAAACACTTTGGCATGTGCATTTGAAATAAAAGAGCTCTGGTGGTTTCTAAAAGATGCCTATTTTTTCTTTCTGCAACCCCATTTTGAGATGCAGTATCTACACAAGATGTCTCATGCATAATGCCATTATTAATCATAAAGCTATGAAATAGACTTGAAGTATATTCTTTGGCATTATCACTTCTCAAAGTTTTAATAGTTGTGTTGAACTGGGTTTTTATTTCAGCACAGAAGTTACAAAAAATAGAATAAAGTTTTGATCTATTTTTCATAAGAAACAACCAAGTCAATCTAGAGTAATCATCCAAAAAAGTTACAAAATATTTAAAACCAAGTTTAGAAGTAACCAAAGAGGGTCCCCAAATGTCTGAATGTACAAGATCAAATGCTAAATCAGCTCTTTTATTTATTCTTGGATTAGAACTCTGACGGTGATGCTTGGCAAATTGACATGAATCACACTCTAGTGATTTTATTGAAGTATACTATGGACATAAAATTTTGAAATTAGAAAAAGAAGGATGACCTAATTGGCAGTGAGTCTTGAGAGCCTGATTAATACAAGTGCCTGCAACCATAGTTGATGGCAAACTATCAAACACATATAGACCCCCAAGCTCCTTTCCTTTACCAATAGTCTTCTTGGTCATTAGATCCTGAAATACACAATAGTTAGGATAAAATGTAATACTGCAATTAAGGTTTTTGGTCACTTGACTAACAGAGAGAGGATTGAACTCAAGTTTTGGTGTATATAACACAGACTTTAAAGTCATAGAAGGATTAAGATCAGCATTTCCCGATCCATGAACAACAGATAATGTGCCATTAGCAAGTGTTATACTCTGAGAACCACTTTTGTTCTGAAAATTTGATAAGAAAGAGGAGTTACCGGTCATATGATCAGCGGCACCTGAATCTATGACCCATCTATTTGTTGTAGCCACTGTAGAAACATTAGGACTTGGATTCTTCAAGTCATTTTAATACTCAATGAATTTGTCATAGTCTTCTCCAGTAATGAGTATAGACTTACCATGGTTGGAGTTAGCAACATTAGCAACTTGATTTGATGAACTCTGCCCTTTACTTGCTGACTTATCAAAACTTCCAATCTTACTTTGTCTCTATCACTCTTGTAATTTCCATCATTGTTGATATCTATGACCAATTTTCTTACAAAATGTGCAGGAATTTGGGTTCATGGGTCGAAATTCAGGTTGTGTACCATCTCTTCCATATCCACTTTGATTTTCTCTCCACTGTGCTTTGTTTGGTGCATATCTGTTTTGTGCACTTGCACTGTTTTGACTAATTAAAGCACTAGAGTTAGATGTAGAATTATTTTGAGAGTTATTTGAACTATCAGCTGTTAACAGTCGACTGATTACTTCTTGTAACGAGATCACATCAGATCCAGATAAGATTTGTGTTTTTGCTGATTCAAACTCACTTGAAAGACCACCCAAGAAACTCATAACAGCCATTTGCTCCCTCTGTTGTTGCTGGACTTTGATGTCTGGACTCATAGGAAGAAGAAGATTAAATTCTTTATATACTTTCTTAAATTTCATAAAATAGTTCATTAAACTCAAATCAAGCTTCTCAGAACGGTAAAATGACTTGCAAACATCATACATCCTACTCAAATTTCCTTTCCCTGAATATAAAAACTCCAAATAGTCCATTAACTCCTTCACAAAACTACAATGATTAACTAAACTAATCACATTACTATCGATTGTATTTCGAATCTGAAGAAACAATCGAGCATCATCTCTCAGCCATACTTGATCATCTTTATCTTCCGAATTTTCTTTTGGTGGATCTCTCATGAGATGGTCTTCTTTATCAATTCTCCGAAGATACAATCGAATTGTCTTACTCCAATCAAAATAATTCGAGTCCCCTAATTTGTGATCTGTAATCTTGGACATTACAGGCATAACATCCACTACAGTCTTAGTATCCGCCATCGCCCTAATTCAAAAATTCGATTTGAGAAATTGGAGAAGAGATTAAATCAGATCTTGATGCTCTGATACCATGATAGAAAATAGGCGGAACTAGTAATTTGAATTCTTTTCTTTTATCTCAGCAAAACAATGAGTACAATACAAATATAAAGAGAAAGACATACATGGGCTGCAAACAAAGAAAGGCCCAAAACCCAAAATGAAAAGCAAGAACAGAAAATGAAAAACAAGAACAAACGCAACCAAAACAAAGCTAGCCCAATGCTCCACTTGCACATGAATAAAGTAGATAAATTCCATTGATAAATTCCAATTTATTTATAACAAGGATGTTGGAGATTTGGGGGGTCGAGGTGATTAGTGGAAGGCGATTGCAGATGGTATTGCAAGAACAAGTTGAAGATGATAGGTAGTAAGGGTGCGGGTTATGATCTCAGGGAGGATTTTTGTTTTGCAGTGGGGTGCGGCATTGTGATGGCGGAGTTCTGGTGATTGTGTGGGATGTATGATAGGTGTGTGATATCTCTGTTGGTCTGATTGTTCCGTTTGGTTGTCTGCGTTGAGTGGTAGATGGTTGTTGAGTATGGGAGAAGAGCTGAGGAAAGGGCAAAGAGATAGTGGAAGTTGTTTAGATGAAAGAGGTTGCAGTTTGAGTTGTAGTGTATTGATGTGGTGGTGGATGAACAGAGAGGTGGAACAGTGCTGATGTTGGTTGGATGTCATGGCTCGGGCAACAGTTTGATGGTAGTATTGATGTAAGTGAAGTGTTGCTGGAAGAACTCAACTGTCGCTTTGTTGACTGGTCTGATAGCAATTGAACTGTGTAGTTGTGGAGGAACAATTTGTGGCAGAGGGAAGTATATGCTGGATGTAGTTAGAAGTGTGATGAAACGCTGGGGTATGGTTTGGCAGTGACTCGGGAGGATGCAGGCAGAAATTTGAATCAGTTGGTGATGTGGTTATATACAGGGGTGGATAAAGGAAGTTCGGTGAATTGATGGACAGTGGTTGTGGTGGATGCTGTTTGAATTTGAACTGTCTGTTTGATTTGGTGGAAGTGGGGTGTGCAGTGGAAAGATATATGTATGGAGTGGTTAGGTTGCTGAGAAGCTGGTTTGAGGATACTGCAGCAGTTTTTGATAGTTAATGATGAATGTCGGGTAGGGGATGGATGGTTGTAAGTTGAGGTGTTGCTGATGGGGGATGCAACTGATTGTTTTCAGGTGGGAATGAAGTTGCTGATGACTGTTGAAGGTGGTGACCGATGTTGAGGAGGTGGTGGATTTGCTTTGCAGTCAGGTATGTTAGTGATGTTTGGAGATTACTGTTGTGATGTTTTGATGGTAGTTGAATGAGGCAATGATGGAGAAGGGTGATGTAGGAAGTTGAAGAGGTAATGCTGCAGGCAGTGATACTGGTGAATTTTATGCAAGTGGAGTTGTGGTGAAATGCTGAAGAGTGTAAGGGATGTGACATAGTGAATATTTAGGAGTAGAACAGTAAGATTGGGCAGTGAGAATGTGCACAATTGCATAGGAATGTAAACTGAGAGGAAATAAAACAGAAATTGTAACACTGTTTTGAAAATTGTAACAGAAACTGTATATGAAAACAGAAATGCAATAAAAAAAATTTGTTTTGTTTTGAATTGTGATTGTATTTTCTTATACATATAAAAAAAATGCAAATGCAATGCAAATGGAACTAAAAGAAACAACAATCACACAATCAACAAAAATGAAAACAACAAACACACAACACAAACGATATTTTTTATGCAAACTAACACACAAAACAAAAACACATAGAAATCAAACAAAAATAATTCGAAGAATAGAAAATTAAAAATCAAAGAAAGTCCCCGGCAACGGCGCCAAAAACTTGTTCATCGACGGAAATTCTATCGGTTTAGAAAACCATCGAACGAATTTAAATTAAAAATAACCCCAAGAGCACGGTGTACGAATGTAGCACTTGGCGAATACGGATCGATCCGCAGGGAATTGATGATTTTAAAAATTCTATTCAATCAAATTATGCCAAAGTTGAGTGAAAGTTAAGATAGATAATTAGAAAATCACCTAACTAACTAAAGGAAAAGAAATGAAAATATAAGAGTTAAGTGACAATTTAGGAAATAAATCCACTCTCTAGATCATGTAGTTCAACACATATGAAATCATGGTATCTCTTTTATAGTCATTAGTGCTTTAATTGATGTTCTTATCATAAGTATGGCATATTTGTGCTATTGATTAGCCAACATAAGCCATCAAACTATAACACATCCCTTAAACCACTTATTAACTTTTATGAAACTTGACAAAGAAAATGAAAATGAAATCTATTTTAAGTATGGCCTATTAACTATTGATTAGAAATATAGACCATCAAATTTTAATTTCAAATCACTTTCTTATGCCATAATCATATTTTGATGAAAATGCATTTGTGTTAGTGATTGTTTAAGCATGGCATATTTGGTGTCAACAATATAGACTATCAAATTCAAAGCAAAAACAATAATTAAACCATTTCCATCATCATCATTAAGCACAAAAAGAGAGCATGAATTGACAAATAGTTGAAACTACACAATTAGAGAGCTTCATTACCCCTAAATTGAAGGGTTTTAGCCTCTTATATTTGTCATTAAAACAACAAATGTAGCTTGCAACATGAGAGAAAAAGAAAAAGAAAGCAAGATAAAGAAAAACTATTCTACGTGCATAAAAAAAAATCTACACTACAACATGAAAGTAAATAATCATGAAAAGAAAACGAACATGTATTAAAGTTGCATAAAAAATTACATAAAAGAGAAATAGCTTAGTAGCCATAAAAAGAAAGAAGAGAGCTTGGTTTTATTTAGAGCCTAAAACTAACTAAAGAGAGACTAAGTGAAGAGGAAGAGGAGGATTACATGAAACATATGGGTATTTATACATGCATGAAACCCTAATTAATAATATAGGGAAATGTCCAAAATGCCCTTAAGGTTGTGTGGCCACCAAGTTATCATTAGCATGTCATAATCCCCATTTAAGTGTACATGAAGCCATTAATTCCATAAGCATGCGCATTAGCCTCTAATTTGTACATTAAGGTGGGGGGTAGGTGGGGTCCTCCATGATCTTCACTTTGAATTATTTCCATCTTCATTCCTTTATATCCATGTTGTGCATGCAATGGGTCTTTATGAAACTACTCATATTTGAGATTAAATTCCTACACAAATATATATATAAATTTTCAATTAATTTTTCTCAAAGAAATATATGCACACGAATGACCGTTTTGCCCCTATATAAAGATGGATATGTGACAATTTGGAATTAATATGAACTTTGGTTAAAACATGTTAAAATACCCAATATGATTATTTATTTAGTTTAAATATATTAAATATGGTGGTAAAAATATGTGCATTTACGTGCACATCAAAATGATCAATATATAAAATATGTATTTATTAACTTCCAAAAACTTTTCATAAAAACTTTTATCTTAAGTTCAACCATTTTATAATGATGTTTCTTTATATAATCCCTTTAATTATTTATTTCTAAATATTTTTATTAAAGGAAAATATTCCAAAGGAACCTTTTTTCACTCAATAGAAAATTTATCTTTATTATAAAGAAATTAGTTTTTTTATTCACAATCATTTTTACTTAGTATGTTTCCTTTAATACTAAAATTATTTATGAATCATTCCGTAAAATTATTACCTAAGTTTATTATATCTTACAACTTATGCAAATCAATAACCTTTAAGTCCAAATTCTTAATTTATACACATTTTCCATGTTATAATAATCTTTTTAAAGATCATTATTTTACTTAAGTGTATAAACAGTTTTGACTTAAATCTATATTTGTATGATATACCTTTACATCATAAGATTATATACAAATCCCAAATTTCAAATTGATTTTACTTAAATCCATCTGTTTAACAAATTTAAACTTTGTTGTGATTTACTATTATCTTTAATTCATAAGTTGTACAACTTTTTTCTTATTTAATACTACTATTATTTTTATAGCTTTGAAAAAAAATTAAAACTTCCTGTATTTAAATCACCAAATTCTCAGCTTTTAAATCCTTTTTATCTATAAATCATATTTATAAATTATACATATCTTATTTCATTTACTCAACATATTTCACAATCTTTTATCTAAACTTTTCATCAATTTCTTTGCTCTGAGTTAGGTATGAGTCAAAAAAATTCGACTGTCCAAAATCATCGAAAATTCCGCTTTATCTTATCATTTGGCGATCCTATATTTTTTTGTTTAAACACTTTTGTAAATATTACTAATCAAGTGATATAAATATTACTAATCAATTTATCAATTAATGATATACATTATCTCTTTAACTTAAGAAATTATATTGATTGAGTAACTCTAAAACTATACCAAGGAACTGGATACTACCAATAGTATCAAATATCCCTTTAACAAGAAGTGTAATACTTAAGAGAAGTGTTTACCATCTGAACACATCTCTTGGCCATTTTTAGTTTATTCCGGGCTGCTTAAACTAGTTATCATAAAATACTTCTTTTTATTTGAAATAACACCAGTTATTTTCAAAATCCTTTAGAGATTACTTTGTTTATATATTCTATTTTACAAACTCATCTTATATTAACTAACTTTTTTTAATCACCTTTAAATTTTCATTTCTTCCATATCTACCTTTTATAAAATTACTTTTTCTTTGTAAAATACCTCCTTTTTTATAAGACATGCTCGTTTATTATCTTATATTAGTTCATTTTTCTTAACCCATTAGCATCTTATAGGTAAATCATGAAACTTAATTCATGAGGTGTTTGTTAAATCAACGGATGATAATACTTAAAGGTTATTATTCCCTTAATTACAAGTTAACACACTAGTAATAACTATACCATTTTCGAAGTTATTTCTTTATAAATAATGCATAAGCTTAGATAAAATTATTTCATTCACCCAAATTTTTCAAAACAGTGTGTCGATTCGCCTTGTTTAAATGTTCAGGAACCCTCATCGATCATGCTGATCAAGCGTACCAATCAGGATCCATAAATCACTCAACAAAAAATACTGTATTAGTTACTAACAAATACACGCTAATTATAATACTCTCAAACTCATTCTTGGGTGTTATTAGCCTTATCTATAATGAGTTACTCGTCCAAGGGTATTACAAACCCTATCTCTGACGAGTCTTAGCCCAACAAAGCCTAGGTGTTTGCTCAAACTAAGCTCTGATACCAAATGTAGTGACTCGTTTTTCCGTACCCTTTGAATCGACAATAAACCACACACGTCCAACTCAGATTTGCACGAACAAGCGGATCATTAAGGGTAGAAAAAAATAAAGATAGAACGGAACTGAAAAACAGAATCTTACACGAACGGAATAACATAAATTATTTTAACAATAATCTTTACAGTGGAAAATCTTTAAAATATATATCAAAGTCTAACCTAGATTCAGCCTGGACAGTTATAACAACTACCCTTACAAATGCTGATAAACAACAAAACAAATGCAATAGATGTAGCGGATAATAGCATATGTTCATGCGATGATGAAGATCTCCAGCTCTCCTCCGGAAACTCCAAGCGTCTTCAGCTAATCCTGAAACTACTCAGATCTGATCCAGGTATTAAAATCACTCGAATTAGGCAACCACCATGAGGTACTCGAAATTTTAAATGTATAGCTCATGACGATGTTATCAAAACCTTGAAAGAAGGGTATCTCAAAAGACCATGCCCACACATAAATATGGACGAGATTTTTACCTTATGATAATCAAAACACTTTTATTACAAAAATAATTTGATTATTATCTTTAATGACATTCTTTCGGAAAACATCTTTCAAATAAACTTATTAAAATAAGGTATCAATACCCGACTAAGTCTAAGGGAATATACCCAAACTAAGTCAATGGAATATACCGGACGGAATATATGATACCAAAGGGGTAGCTGAAACGTTTGCAAAGCATTACAGCTATTTTGGGAATACAATAAAAACCGTAAAGCTCGTACTGGAATTGGATTTCCAACAAGATTGGGAACCTCGATAACCACGCATAGCAAACCAAACCTGGTGGTTTTACATGCAAGGACTCACACACCACTATTCCTCATATTGCCACACTTTTTGATATCCGATGGCTTCTAATGCAAGGACTCACACGCCACTATACCATATAATAAGGGTCCTGTTTGACCCCTTGATGAACTAAATCATATGTCGCCAGTCACCTTGAGGGATCATACGCCACCCTCGTCATACCACCTGAAATAGTAACATAGTTCCCGTATCATTTCTGAGATATGAGGCTTGGGAGTAAGGTTACGCTCAACTTAGACAAAGCCATTCTTTTCATACAAAACCACGCTTTGATCATAAGAGGTTCCACTTTTAATGCCATATTTCCTTTCCTTAATCACACAACTGATTTATTTAAATCTTTCATTTAAACTCCTCTTTAATCTTGGGGAATACCAATTCATCTTATTTAAAATCATGTTTAAACCTTTAATAAAGATTTTGTTTTTCCAAATCCTCATTTAAATGGGTAGAAAATGATGTTATGTAAAACATCGTTACAATAAACCCAAAACCATTTTTTTAAAATCCTTGTTTAACTCTTGGAAAACTCTTCGCTTTTTTACTTTGGGAAATTCTTTTTAGAGCATCCGGCTTTCCTTTCGATTTATTTCACCCCTCATCTAAAAGATAAAACGAAGGCTAAGTAAATTCAGGGCACTGGTTGCTCCATTCCTGACCTTAGTTACATGCCTTGTTTTATCGTTCAGATCCCACAAGTAGGACAAATATACTAGTCATTTCTGTATACTCAGTTAGTTATTACATTCAAGGAAATGGTTTCTATTATATTGTTTAAGTGTTAAAATAACCATTTATTTAAACTCTTTCTAAAAGAATTATAAAACATCTAAGTTATCTTTAAACACTTAATTTTCATTTAAAAATATTTATAAATGATTCTAGAAAGAATCATTAAGTTTAAATCTTTATTTCAGAAGTTATAGAAACTATAGCAGAAAAGTGCTGCGCAAAGTGCTTAAAACAGCTTATTTGATTAAAATAGCTTTTTTATTGTTTGAAAATTCTTATTTTCCAATTCAAATCTCTTTCAACCCATTCTAATAGACTTATAAAATTTATTTCATATTTTTAATCATTTAAAAATATCATTTATAAAGAAATTCCTTATTCACTGGACATATTTCAAAATCTACTTAATGAAATCTTGATTTTCTTTCTTCATTGGAAAACTATAGATATAATAGTCCGAAAAATTCTTATCTCTAAGGATTTTGAGTTATATTCAACTCTCTATATTATTACTTTTTAACTTTTAAGGCGCCAAATCGTGAACTACCATTATGCGACGCGCCTACTTTGACTTGTTTTTCAATTTCTTTTCAAACTTCATAGAAACACTTTTAAATGTTCATAAAACATTTACTAATCATTTTCAAATATTTAAACCAATATTTTTCCATATTAAATCTATTTTTCTCTTTTGAGTCATTTCATAATATTATATTATTATAATATTCATTTTCAACATTTTTATATTTTTAAAACCATTAAGAGGCTAAATAAACTCCATACACATATTTTTATGGATTCAAATTCTCATTTAATTAATTATGGTTAATTTCTAACCATTTCTCTTACCATTTATCAAATCAAGTAATCATCCATATTAACAATCATGTAAACAACCAACTTTGCATCCCAGTTATCAAACATATTATTCATCTAAGATATTTAAATTTCATGTTATTAAACTTGGATTTATTAGTTAAGTCAAAAAAATGAGTACTCACCTTCAAATAAATTGATTAAATTCGTCACTAAACTAACATATACTTCACTAAAACATATTCATAAAAAGCTCCATCACCTTGCCCATGCTCACGACCATCCTTCCTCCTCCACTTTGCTTTCGGTCCCAACCTTCCTCCAACCTCCATAGCTCACAGCCGTAGCCTCCCCATCCCAATACTTAAGGCCTAAGGCCATTTAAAGAAGAGAAGAAGAAGAAGAAGTGAATTAAGAACAGGTTAGAGAGTAATTGGTGGATTGATGCTTAAGCACTCCACTATTTTTAACCTTTCTACCTCCCTTAAAGAAGAGAAGCCATTAATAAGAAAAATAAAGCTCAAAAATAAAGAAGAATAAGATGAATGAGAAGTGTGAAGAAAATGAGAAGAATAGATGGGTATTTATTGAAAAAGTAAGGAGTAGTGAATTACAAAATTAACCCTTCACAAAATTACCAAAATATCCTTACTTTATCTTGATTTTTCAACATTTACCATCACTTTTTCATATCACTACTTTATGTCTTAATCACTTAATGCATAAGGAAAATAAAGTAAAAAATTTATTTGATTTAATTTGACATGATTTTGTCCTTTTATGTTTACCTTTTCTTAATGATTTTCTAGAAATTTCTACCTTAATTAGCAAAAGTAAAATTGATTAGTTAATTGTTAATACTTAACATAATTAAAAATGTGTACATGTAAATGTACATAAAGGTTCAAAAACATTGCGGCATCTTTTATTCAACAAAACGTTGATTTTTGACATAATGTTTTACGGTCATATTTTAACGTTTTTGTTAAACTATTTATTCATGTAAACCGAACTTGAAAATAAATTTCTTATCATCTTTAAATAATTAAAACGAGTGTATTTGATTAATAAAACAATATAAAACAATATCAAAATTCATTTGCAAAATATGACATTGATTTTGTCAATCACTATAATATAAGTATATATATAATTATAAAACTTTTATCAACCTATTATTATCTTTATATAATGATTTTGAAAGGAGTTATTCATCTTTTAAAACCATTATTTGACCGTATATCCAACTTTTTCCAAAACTGGCTTTTGTTGATTTTGTAAATGTTATGGTAAAAGTCCAAAATCTTTATTTAATTCTAAAACTAAGTTTGCCATTCTTATTTATTATATAAAACATGATTATTTAAGCTTGAAAATTATATATTTTAACATTTAAAATAAATTAAATATCTAATTTTCAAAGTGGTAAAATTATGGGTCGTTACACATGCATATACATATCAACTCTAGATAAGGCGATGATCATACCCTAATGGAAGTGACCCACATGGCCTTGCGGCTTACCCTGTTTTAGCTATTACCGAAGTGTGAGGTTTGAGAGACCCACATACGTATTTATTTGAATTCCATAATTTATATATTTTTATTTAAATCTTATTAAACTTGTCACATCTATTTCTTATCGTAAGTAAACATATATTATCACTATCACACACTTAATTAAGTGCTCATTATTTATATATGTAATATGTGTTTACATATATTATTGTGTTTTACCACCTTCTTAACAACTTTTAGATGATCAAAAATCAGGATTTTTGAAAAAGCTTTCCAGTCATATTTTCTATTTTCCTTTTAACTAATTATTTTTGTAAACATATCTTGAAAATAAATTTCACCATTATTAGTTATAAATTAAAAGCGGAAAAACCATTGTATGAATATTCAAGGGGAAAAACCATTGTATGAATATTCAAAATTAGTTAAACATTCACAAATCGAAGTGATAAAATTCTAGGTCATTACATTCTTACCTCCTTAAAGCATTTCGCCCTCGAAATTTCACCATATGAATACCCAATATTATTCATAAATCTGCGTTATGTTCAAAGATAACTACTAAAAATTTCATCCAAAACAGCAGAATTAGGGAAATATAAGAGGGATACGTCTTTGGCATCTAGCTCGACTCCTGAGCTTTAATGCACCTAAAGCTAATCTAAAAATATGCTCGATCTGACCTAAGCATTATAAGAAAACAATACCCGGGTCACTCTGGTAAAATCAGCATGAGAAACTTAAATCACAAGCAATTTGTTTTATTTTAAATTGTAAATCCTTTAAAATCAAAGGTATCTCGTAAGACCACACCGCAAGTAAACACAGACGGGTTTTTACCTTATGATAACCAAAACATTTTCTATTATAAAATCCAATGACAATAAAATAATGCCTAAGGTTTAAAATACCGATAATCAAGTAGTTATGATGTGTGTACATCACAACAATAATAAATATGAAATAAAAACCCAAAGTTGCTTATTGGAGAATTAATTCCAACAAATGGAAAGGTAAGAATCTACCTTCCGAAATAATACACCTCCCGATAAAATATATTATAGACTATGGTTACCTTTGCAACTCGCAGGATAAGACCGGCCTACCCCTGACTAAATAGTACGGAATATAATGACCCTTAGGTTGTGATCAACAACCACAAAAAGGCCCCGAAACATACATGCATATATATATATATATGCATGTATATATGTATATGTATATACATATATCGACTCTAGATAAGGCGATGATCATACCCTAATGGGACCGACCCACATAGCCTTGCGGCATACCCTGTTTAACCTATTACTAGAGTATGAGGTTTAAGAGGCCACGGTTACCTTTTTACTCATAGGCCATCTAGAAATGCTAATGCTGCCCTCCAGGCAGAAATGCAATGCTAGCATTCATCATACAAGTTTTTTTGAGATCGAACAATCATTCAACATTTACTATCCTAAATTTTGGAATCACCCTCAGGAAGTGAAGTATAGCTCCATAGCATACTTCGTAATGATCCATCATGAACGTTATTAGTTTAGAGCCTTTTGAATGAATCATTCTTATTTGAAACTGGTATCTCCCAAGCGGTAATTTCCAACTAACTCAATTCCGATTCTTTGGAAGTATGCAACAAGTATTCAAGTCCTCACCAAGAAACTCGAATATATACAACATACTTCCTGAGTTAAACATGTCAAAATTTGATAGTTGGTTATTTAACTATCAACTACACAATCAAACAATTATCCAGAGATTTAATTTTCCCATAGCAACCACTAAGCATCAAAATAAGTTTTCATTTATTTAAATCTCTTTTCAGAATATTTATCAAAATATTCATATACTTATCACACTGGAATAAGCATATTTTAATGACCCACCTTTTTGGATGGTTTAAATAGACAATAAACCACACATGTCAAACTCAAACCATTCAAAAGGCAGGATCATTATAGGGTAAAGAAGAAAAAAAGAGAAAAGAAAGAATAACAAAACACAAAATCTCACAGCGGAATGAAAAAATGTAATAATCAAATAAATAGTTCATGAAGCTGTTTTACAAATAACATTAGATTACACTTCTAAAACAAAGAATCAAAGTACATACAGTGGGAATAATAAATAATGCAGCGGAACAACATGATGCGATGGAATAAATAATGTAGTATACAAATCTACATCTTCATCCTCTAGAAAAGCAGTCTTCGATACACTGAAAAGTTCAAACTAACCCGAGCGTAATGAAAAGGAAAAACACTCGAGTCAAAACTAAAATATCTTATGTTAGTTAAATCAACAGTAAATGAATATGAGTGTAATGGCATCAGAGATGTTTACGGTGTTTGACATCTCTTATCCAGTGTTAACGTAAGTGCAATAACTTAAGAGATGTTCGGGATTTCCATCTCCTAAGGATCCGTTAAACTATCTAATACATAATACAATAAGCTATTATAATCATGTCTATGGTAAAGAATTAAAATAGCGTTAAGGCATTACCCATATCCCCCTTAACACATTTATCAATATTCCCGTAGTTTATACAACACCGTAATTCCTCTATAAACTAGAGGGCTATCGGAGGGCACTCCATAGGTATGGTACAAACCAAACTCGTAATTGGCGTGCTAAGACATGTGACAAGGCACGCTAGACAATGCCCAAGGTAGGATACTACGGTTTTGCGGATCCGGACTGGTGGTAACGCATAGCAGCTACTGTTGCCTACCTCGGAACACACTCCCACAATCAAATCGAGGGGTGGCCATCACAAAGTCATAATATGGTATCGAAGAAGCATGTCCAGGTGCGACCTCACTTGGCCCAGCGTGGCTCCTGTTTTTGTCATATCAAGTTAACTCGAGGGAGTCAGGGCTATGTTAATACCTCATACAAAATCGTCTGCCAAACCATCCTACTTCATTTTGGAATCTCCACCATGCGCACAGTTGTCAAAGTGGTTTTCGATATTGACAAAGGGTATGACAATATCCAATCTTGATCTCTTTAACAATCAAACGCTTATTTCACACCGGATGATTCTTTTACATTTTCAAAAATCAATTCATAATTGATATCAAAATATCATATTCTCAAAACCATATCGCTTTTGAAATCATATTCACTTTTGAAATCATATCATTTTGAAACCATATCACTTTCGAAACCGTGTTTACAAAATAGGTTAAACTCTCGTTTCAAAATTATCAGACTTACTCAAATATGTCATTTCACTAGAAAATACCATTTCAAATTCCAAGTAAGTTATAACATCCATTTAACCATTTCGCTTTCAAATCAAGGATTAAATATAGCAGTCTGCACCGTTTTTTTAGAAAATAGTTTAGATGGTCTTAAAATAGTTTAAAATACTTTAAAATAGTTTAAATGGTTCAAATAGTCTAAAATAGATTAAAATAGTTTAAAATAGTTTAGATAGATTAAAATGGTTTAAAATAGATTAAATAGTTTAAAATAAATAAGACAGATTAAAATAGATTAAAATTAATTAGATAGTTTAAAATGTATCAAAATGGTTTAAAATAGTTTAAAATTAGATTAAATATAGTTCTTAATAGTTTTAATATAAAATAGTTTGATTATTGAAATTGTTTATATAGTAAATAGTTTGATAATGTAGATAAATATGAATTTAAAATAATATATCTTTAAATAGTTTACATTAAAATAATTAATTTAAAATTAATATCGGATTAAACTATTTCTTTCATTTCAACACATCTGGACCATGTCCAGCTTTCAAAATCAACTTTAAAATTTCAATTTAAACCCTTTAAAGAATTCAGTTAAACCGATTCAGATTTTAATATTTAATGCTTGGATTTTAGGAAATAATTCAATTTAATTTAACCAATCTGATGTCCATATATAATTTTCTACCCTATGGTCAAGTAATACAGATATATCATTTCAACCAGCAACAAATTTAAAATTTACAGGTACATATCATTTCAACTCGCAATCTCGAATTTAACTTCAAATTCATGAAATCGCTCGAATCTATCATTTCAAACCATAACAATTTCTCCCTAATATATCAGATCGTTCAGGTATATATCATTTCAACCCATAGGGATTTTCTAACAATAAACTAAGGGAACTTGCAATCTAATTTCAGCACATATAAAATAACATAAAATCCAGTCATCCAATATCAACAATTAAACATCCATCATAATCATCATTCAATTCAACCAATAAATAATATAAATTAACTTTTGTCACTAACAGATATTTAAGTGGCAATTTAAAATTCAATATTAAATTAAATGGCGATTTAATTCAATAATAGTCAGATTTAACTGTAATGACAATTTAATTATATCAAACAACAATCAATCAACTTCTAATCATATCCTAAATTTAATTTAACTATCACAAGACAATTTAGTAGTCATGGGTGCGTTAAAAAACTCACCTTTGATTTCAAATTGATTTGAAATCCAAATAAAGATCCAAAATTCAATGGTCTCAGAATTCGTCCAAACCAATTCCATAATATCTGGAATTTCGATACGATCGCAGCGGAGAAAACCGTGCATGAATCCAAACTCGTATGAAAAAGTTATTGACGTTAGAAGTTATACGATAAATAATAGAAAACAAATAAAATAATAATAAAATTTATACACATACCATCTTCTTTTTCGTTCATCACGTTATCAAAACACACATACGTGCCTAAATTCTCTAATCGCATGCAACATGAAGCGGTTTGACGTCGATCAAAGGTGAATGCGGCGTGCACCCTTCCAAGCTAGACCATCGACTAGGGCATGGTCCCCTCTAATGCCACCATTCACGTGCAAATCGAGAAAACCTGTCATAACTTCAAGGCTAGATTTTGGTGAATCTGTGACAAAATAACATGAATCAACCATTAAATGTGTAGAGCTCGTCGAGCTCAACTACTTTGCTTTTGGAAGTTTTGGATTTCGACGCACGATTTGGAAGAAATCAAGGCGAGAAGATGGATAGGTTTCGGCTATTGAAAATTGCAGACAGTGGCGGCCAGGGTTTCAGCATATTAAAATATTATTATTCTCATTCTGTGCGCCTATTTATAGCGTGAGGTCCAAAACAGTCCGAATTCAAATCGAGACGTGCCGCGTGGCATTCCTAATTTTTTATTCACATTCCGAACATAATAGAACTGATCTCGAGGCCTAATTCAATTGTATTCGGAAGATAGCAAATCAAAATCAAATTATTTTAGTTAAATTTTTTAAATTAATTTCTACATGTTTCAAGCTCACACGGCTAAACGACAAGTCTGATTGCTACAAAAACTTGAAATCTTATAATAGTTCACTATTACGGTTCCGATGGAACTGGTTTGGTCGAAATCCGAGATATTGGCCAATATGGCTATTTTCATGTTAATTAAATAAATTATTATTAAATCGGTTTATTCACTTTCCAATTTCAAAGTAAATAGTTGACAATTTTCATCATTTTTGGATTGCCTAGCATTTAAAATCCTTTAAAATAATTTTTCTTGTCAATTTCAATATTAAGTATTGCACGTCTTATAGCATTCAATTTCAACTATAATAAAAATCGAATTAATTATATTTTAATTTCAAATAAATTCCCATTTATTTTGATTTATATCTTATTATTCACTCAACTATCATCTTACGGATAAAATTAACATTAGTTTACTATTCATTACATCAATAGTCTATAGTTATCATTCTTTCCCACATTAATTACAATATTCCAATTATACTAAATTTTTATCAATTTCCAAATTAAATTTTACAGATTAATAAATAGGTGAAAATAACAATTGTTACCTCTTACTTAATTGAATCTCATTTATAAGTTTATTATCTACAAACAAATGTTATAACTACTTATACAACATTGATTATGTTCAATTACAATTAATTACATATTATCTCCCCGTTTATTATAACATTAAATTTATTTCCTTGTTTACAATTTATAACCAATTATAATTTTACGATCACTCCAATTAATTGCAATTACATTAAAATAGTTGGCAATTACCTTAAATTAACATTATTATATTTCATTCTAGTTATTCTTCTCATTAATAAGTCTTAAATTTTTAATTTTTCACAATATTAAATTCCAAAAATTATTTAATTCATAAATTTAATTATCGAAAATTACGGGTCATTACAAATATTCACAAAACATTGTGACAGATTTCCCATTTCAAAAATATATTCAAAGGATCAAACAAATGTTATTTAAATTAGAGATAAGGATAATCCCTAAACACTATTCCTTCGGTGTTAAGCATGGAACAATTATCCACAACACCATAATTAAGATGGTCGGTTAAGGGAAATGCCATCTCCAATTCTTTTGTAAATTTCTTTAATAAATTCATCTAATAAATGATTTTCATTTAGAAAATCTACGTTTTTGAATTCTAAATTCATTTATAAACTCTTTTATAAATATCCAAAAATCATTTATAACTCTTTTTACATATATCCAAAGTCATTTATAAACTCTTCTCCTATAAATCGCCAAAATCATTTATAAAACTCTTTTATAAATCTCCATTTATAATTCCTTTTTTTTAAATATCATTCGCAAATACAATTTGTAAATCTCTTTTAAATAAATCCTTTATAAAATATTATTTACAAAATATTATTAGTAATACCTTTATCAAAACAATTAGACATCTTACAAAATCATTTTCAAACACTTAACCTTAAATTAATATAGAACTAAAGTCAGTTTAAAAACTATAATTTACAAATTTGAAAGGAGGCTTAATGACCATAATGGTACTAAATGAAGTTACCAGTTTAATTAAATTTGACTTCCGAGTCACATAATAGTTATTTACATAAACCAACATACATGTGAATATAATCCATTATAAATTAGGGAATAACATGTCAATATAAACAACCTGGCAAATACATATCCAAATAACATAATAGCAGGATGGTGATTTATCCTACTAAATAGATGTTCAAACAATCTATAGAGTTCTATTATAGCAGAACGAGGATTTATTCTGCTAACAGATGTCCACATAATCCAAACAATTGAGTTAAAGTGGAAAGGGAACTTATTCTGCTAAATAGATGCCAAGTTAGTATAACCTAATCGCATTTGTATGGTTACTTAGTGGTACATACAAGTAATCCTTTTATTTAAAATTAGTTTACTCATAAAGAAGGCTGACTTAAAATATAATCGATAAAGTTTAAAAAGAAACCTTTAATTAAATATTTAATCTTAATTTAATCTTTAATTAAGACTTAATTAAATATTAATTAATCATTATTAAATCATATTTAAGCAAAATTAGACCTTAATTTAAACTTAATTAACACTTAATTAAATCTGTCATGGCCTGGAGTTTCGACGTTCGAAAATCGACATCAATACGTCCAATGTATTACACGTCGAGCAATCGAATGCCGGAAATTTCAAATCGTTAGGGTAAAGAAGAAAGAGACAGAAGAAGAAGATAGAAATAACAATACAGAATCTCACAGTCATAGCGGAACAATATATAATAGATAACAACTGATATTTATAAAAAAGAAAATATTACCGTTTTAATACATCACATCATCAGAGTACAACACAGATCCATAGCACAGTATTGGACAGTTATAATAACTTGTCCTCACAAAAGCTGAATATACAGCATATCATACATAGCGGAATATATACACCAAGTACATGTGATACGTTTCGTCATCTAGCTCATCTCCTAAGCTCCATAGCATCCTATCCTGAATCTGTAATACTCGGACTGACCCAAGCATTATAATAAAATAACAACAGAGTCAATCGGGAAAAACAGCATGAAAAACCACACTCAATTTGAATTATTAAAGTTTCAAAATCCTTTGAAAATCAAAGGTATCTCGTACGACCATGCCATAAATAAACAGGCTGGGTTTTTACCTTAGGATAACCAAAACAATTTATATCAAAATCCTCTGATATTATAATAGTGTCTAAGTACAAATACTTATTCAAATAGCTGAAATGCTTGCATCTCATCTTCTAGCATAGTTGGGCACAATCAGAACCGTACGGCGCTTATTAAAGAATGGATTCCAACTAAATGACTAGGCACTTGGGTACCACCTGTCATGATACCTGTCTAGAAACATCGTACCGGGGAGCACTCCCGACCCTCTGCAACACAAGACCATAACTATCCCTTACTGGATAGCCCGAATATGCTATCACCCAAGGTATTGCCACCCTTTTCTAAGCTCCTTCCATGTAGTAATAATATCCGAGGTTATCAAGAGAAGTGATAGCCTTACCCTACTTGGATGCAACCCACTTAGCCTTGTTGCATCCCCCTTGATTTTCTGTCATTCCTGGCTGATGAGGCTAGATACTATGATTACCTTTTTATAAAGATTCACTTAGAATGCTCGTTGTCCTCCAATGACAATGTACTGATAGCATTCATCCACATAAGTCTGTTCCTGGTTCGAAGGGAACCGAAGGCACTACTCATACTACATCCATTTTGGAATCACCCTCGGGATTAGTAGCGATAAGCCCTTGCACTTCACTGCTCCATTTTCGACTCCAAACTCTTATCTTCCTTTCGAAAACGTACTCGTTGGATCGAAGTGGTTTTCGGATCGTAAATTCGATCCCCGTCTCTTCGAAACAACGTTCACTATTTCTGGTAAACTCAACCCAAGTTCTCTAGGAAATAAACAGATGAAAATAAGATCGAAGATCACTTCCTAACCGTTGGTGGACGAATTTCCATATAAATGTCCTAGAAGATGGAAACAAGTTTATGTGTATAGTATAGCACCTCGAACGGTAACTGTACCATATAATTCCCGTACGTCTTCTAAATATTTCTAAAGTTATATCTGGATCCAGATTAGATAGTCGGTTATTTAACTATCAAATAAAAAATCAATCAACCAAATATTTTATCTCCATTGAAAAACACCAAGCCTTATTTAATTTAGATTTTAAATGAATTAAATCACTTTATCCAAAAATATACACTTAACATATTTAAAATGAAGCTATTTAAATCATTTTATTCAAAGTAATAGTTATGAAATTCTATAATAATTCTCCGAGTAAAACTTTAGCCAAAAACTACTTTTAAAATAAAGCAATTGTATAAATATAAATATTTAATAATTTTCCTTTTTAAATCATAATACTAACTTAACCTTTAAAAATAACTAACTACTATAACTAACTTAATAAATATTTACTTTTACAAATTTAAAACAATTAAATAATAAATTTTTACAAAACATTATTTTAAACCACTTTAAATTTTCTAATTTATACTCGACAATCTTTCTTTGAAAATATACTTAACTTCTCAGGGAAATACACTTTCCACCCCAATACAGCCCGTTTAATCATTAATAAATCCCTCTCCATTTATCTCCAGTTTAATTTACGTTCCAACTTCGTAAATTCTTTCTTTCCATTTAAAAATAAACTTACATTTATTTTTAAAACGCTTTGCAGTCTCCTTAAAAATTCTTCTCACGAATTTATAATTTCAAATTATCCACTGATAATTTACTTCACTTTATTTTATAATCTTGATTATACTTTCCATAATCTCATTTCCCGTTTTATCACTTGTTTCAAACATTTTATCGATTTTTAAATCGATTTTCTAATTTAAATTCCATTTAAAATTTATTTCAGATTCTCTTCCTTTATGTGATTTAAAATCATATTTAAATCTGAAACATCAATTCATGTTTTATTTCCAGAATTTTCCTTTATATTTTTTCACTATTTAAATCTTAAATTTAAAAATAAATTTTTTATACTTAAACAATATCGCTTAAGTCCTTAAAAACTCTTTTATTTCCATTTATAAAACCTCTATTTTTCCATACCCGGGATTTATGTAATAGGATTTAAAAATCAAACTTTTTACCTTTTTCCCAATTTCATTCTTTTAATTTATCCAACTTCACTATAAATATTTTACTTAAACATTTCCTATTTATTTTCCTTCAAAAATCAAACTTTTATTTTATTGATATCTTAAAATGTCAAGATATATGTAGTAATACCATAGCATTCAATAATTCAATTTTCAATATAATTTATCACAGGCTATTCAAAATAAATCATATCACTAAATATAAAATAAATTCAACATTCTTAAGGAATCCAGTTGGATCTCTCCAACCTGTTTCCCTGCATCCAAAGATGTTATCACAATATAAAAATACCAATCCCACTTTGAGGGGGATATTGCGGTATATAGGGTCATCCGCTATTATGTGGGGCGTATAGGGTCTCATCCGCTATATATATACGAGAATATCAATTGCTCCAAATACTAATATATGTACGTTTAAATCAACAGATAATAATTCTATAAATTCATCCAAGCATTTAATAATTTATTTTATCTACTTAAAATAAATTTAAGTAATCCGAAAGAGTGAGAATTTTTTTTGACGTTGATTTTAAATTGCGATCCATTCAATTTTAAATCCTTTTCTTAGATTTTGCAGCTCTAAACCCCTCCATGATTTTTGGACCTCGGATGTTTTTTATTATATTTTATTAGCATCGATACTTAACAAGCAAATAAACTAATTAACCATTTACAAGAATTAAATTATAATAAAATTTCAAAACAAACCATTAACCTCGATAACCAACATCCCAAAATGAGACTGCCCCCCTCACCCCCACCGGATGGCCACTACCCCCTTCCCCCCGCCCCCTCCTCACCGCAACCATCGCGTTCCAAACAGCATCTCCAGGCAACCCTCTGCCCAAGCACCAACAATGCGACTCCGCCATTCATTTGCATCACGCGAAGCCCTAGCCTCGACCCAACATCTTCCCACACGATTCCACATGATGAAAGCAACTCGACACGCTAATACGAGTGACGTGACCACTTCCCAGATCATCAGTACGTCTCCTGTCCCCTTGGCTATCCAATCCTAACTGGTCTGATGCAAGCGATTTGCTGCCGAATCTTAGCTCACGTCCAAACTGCTTGCAACCCCGATCCTAAGAAATAAGCACAACTACACCGAGCTTCAGGTCGCCTATCCTTGCCTTGTGTGCGCCTAAACGCCGCTGCTCCCCGATTCGAACATGATTTTCGATGGCGCGAGTGTCCCTCCTCTATATTTTTGGGTTATTGCTTTCCTTTAGAGAAACTATAGCTCGAACGAATTTTAAAAAGGCAGGGGAGGGTACGATTGGATTAATTCATGAAGAAGGAGGATGTAAGCGAAGTATAACAGGAGATAGAAGTTTTAAAGCTCGACCATTATAATTTCTTTCGTTTTCTTTTGAGAAAATCTATTTGCGTGTGTTGTTTTCAAAAGGAAAAGGGGGAGACAAGATGAGATGCTAACATGCCAAAATCAATTTGCTACAGTGATGTAAGAGAAAGCAAAAAGATTTGATGTGAATATATATGTCAATTAGAATAATATACATATTTATTTAAATTTAAATCATCTCGAATCCGTAGCTTAAAATTTTAAACTCCTATTGAGGCATGCCGCTAGGCATTCGAAATGTTATACCCCTCTTTCGAACGTAATGCAAAAGGTTTCAAGTCCTAATTCGATCGTATGGAGAAGATAGCTTTTTGGATCCAATTATTTTATTGAATTTTCGATATAAATTTTAGCGCATTTACATACCGTACAGCCAAACAATAGCCCCAAACATTATGAAATTTGAAATTGGTTTCGTTGAATTCGGAGACTGTGCCTTGAAAGGCTATTTTTAAATATCAATTTAAACGATATATATTCAAAACTGAACAAAGCACTATTAAATTCAATTTTAAAAGTTCTATTATCTTCAATATTATTAATATAAATTTTACAAGCTCTTAAATTATTTTTAACAAGCTTAAAACTTTGGATTCAATATTCTATCCATTTTCAATATTAAATTCAATAATTAAATTGTCCAATAATGGTTATATTTGTAATTCAAGTTGAAAAATTAACTTTTAAATATTTAAAATCAATGAAATATTTCAATTTCAAATATCCAAAATTCTGCGTGATTACATTCCTCCACTCTTATATGAACGTCGTCCTCGAAATTGCTAGGTAAGAAGAATGGTCCAATACCCGTTTACTATTTCCCAAAACGAAACAGTTTTTAACAGCTTCCCAAAACAATCTTTTTATTGAAGACACATTATCACTTTTACTAACTTTCCATACTCATCCATAGGTTCGGAATAATATTATCCCCTCAATACTTCAAATTATAGTTTAAAACCAAATTTTAGACTATAAAAATTTTCTTCAAAATTTTTTAACTCCTTAAATTTTCGAAAAAATTTGCCAGCGTCTCCTTTGCGCGGCTAGATCGAAACAACTACAAAACGCCTCTATGTCTCCAAATTTTCAAAAGAAAACAAAAGCCAAGTGGCCAGATCAGAAAACCATCAAATTTCATATAGCAATTTAAACACATACCTTTTGTCGGGAAATTAAATTTTTTTCTTCAAAAATCGAAAACATTAATTTTCCTTTTGCTTTAAATACCTACATCTTACTTAGCAACAAAATCCAATCACAGAATTCAAAATCATTTTATTCATTCCTGTACAAAATTTTAAATCTTTGCTTTATTTAAGCCCGTACGATGTACATATATCATCCGTACGCAAATCAAATCTGATCGCTCACTCGATCATACAATTTCACTTCCGAACTAGTATCGTTCATACAACTCTCTAGTGTGGACTCAGATCTAGTTCCTTGATCAGAAACTGTCATTCTCCTTGCATAGCCATATACTATGATAGACAATTTCCAGAATCAATCAAAAATCCATATCCAGGGTTCGCCGTCGAAAATCAAGTGAAAAATCCCAACTCAGATCGATATGACTATCTCGGAATCCTGTGGTTGAATCTGGATCAAATTGTCATGCGAGTAAAACAATATACATACACCCTATGTATAAATTTCCAATTGATTTTTAGTTATATCAATTTTCTTTTTATTCATAATTATTTAGATTTCCATTCAATTGTTCTCAAATCAGTATGCACACTCATTTCATTAGAATAATTATCCACAATTATCATTTTATACACCTTTTATTTAACTTTCATTCACATATCCCCTCAATATATTACCAATACCAATTTTACTTAAGACTATCATCGTTTACTCACTTAAGCCTATTACAAATATTTTATACAACTTCTTATATCTATTTCCACTTCACCACTTTGGTTTATATCCATTTCTATTCAAAATAAATTTCAATTCCATTTGAACTCAATTTATCTCCCACCTTTCATTTTATTTATCCCCACTCAAACTAATTGTTCAATTTTACTTTATTCAACCAAATTCAAATTAAACATCACCCCCAATATTCAATTCCAATTCTATTTTCTTACAAATTAAATTAATTTTTCCTTCTACAAGTTTACATAAACCTTATTTTCAATACTCTTATTTTACTAAGCCTACTTAAGCTTAATTTCTCAAATTCACTTTTATTTAACTTAATCAAAGTTAAATCTCACTCCACAAAATCAGATTTCAAGATTTTTTAAGTTATCAAACTTACTAATACTCTCACCAATTTTCTATAATTCACTACATTTAATTAGTTTACTTTTATGACTTATTTCGTTATCACACTTACTTTAACTTAACCCTTCTTAAGTTAAAGTTTATCCTGAACAAATTTCAAATTTTTCTACGTTTTCAAACCTGTTTATATTCCATAAACATTTTTAAATAAGATTTCAGAGTTTAAACAATCACTTAAGTATTCCAAAATCATTCGAAAACATATATATCCAAAATCCGTTGGTATATCGAATTATTCTTTGGATTTTAAATCGAATCAGATTTTCTAAACCAAAACTTCAATTCACAACATTTGGGTAGCAATTCCTCCCTTGAAAACTCAAAAATGAACACCGATGATGCTGCAATCATCACCGAAATTATTTTCCAGCAACTGAAGTGAGTTCGCTGCTTTTATTTTCTTTTTAAAAACATTTTACCTCAAATATTTTCCAAACAACATCACCATTAATTCTCAACTTTGAAAAATATCTCCAAAACCAATGGGATTTAAATTCCTAAATTTTCACCCCTTTAAAATCCCATTAAATCTGTGTCTAAATATTTCTCTAGAATTTTATTCCTTCTCAAATTCCAAAATCACATTTATAACCCATATCTCCATTTTGCTATATAGATTTATTTCTTGCTTTTGGTTTATAATATCAAGCTTTATTTCTATCACCCAACACAATGATAATGGTTTAACATTATCATTTCCTAACAACCAAGCAAACCATATCTAACTATAATAATTTACGAAATTTTTTCCTTGTATATATAAAAATAATTTAGGTAAAATTATTTCATTTCCCCCATTTTAGAACAATACCATATCGAATTGTTTTGTTCAAGTACTTAGAGATCTCTATCAATAACGTTAATTACTCGTATTGACCAGAATCCATAAGCCACTCAACAAATCAATCAATACAATATAAAACAATTTTATATTCACTAACAAATACGCGCTCATATCTATTTAATACACTCGAACTCATTCTAGGGTGCTACGACCCTATCTCTAATGAGTAATTCCCACCAGAGCCAAGGTTCTCACTTAACCTTCAACTCTGATACCGAGTGTCAAGGCCCGAAGTTTCGACGTTCGAAAGTCGACATCAATACAGCCATTATATCACATTCCAAGCAATCGAATGCCAGAAATTTCAGATTTAGAGTAATGACCTAAAATCCAACGTTTGAAAATCGACATCAAATACCTCACTTGTATTCGACTGCTGGAGATTCAAACGTTGAACTCCAGTTCGGATGGAGATTATAACAACATTAGATGAATACAAATAGCAGAGCAAAAGATGATTTCATTAATCACAACACAGATACATCATGGATATACATCATCACAATATTCATTACAACATTTATCTCTAACATCAGAGTGCTACACATATGATACAATAACAAAATGGTAACACCACAGCGGAACAACATAGTCCAATAAGTTCCAACATACTTTGAACTTCGATAAGGTCTTCCAAAAAGAAAGAGCAAGAATCCAAACTAAGCACCTTCTTCCAAAATTCAAACTCCCAAAAGATTTCCACCCAAAAGCTTCCAAAATCCGACAGCTTCCAAAAGACTTCAAATCCAAGCTAGCTCTAAAACACGGATAACCTGCTTCTAGGCTGCCCGCGTGGAAATTATGGACACCCAGAGTTTAGGAAGGGAACAATAAACTCCGGGTCAATCATGGGATGTTATGAGTAAATCAAAACAGTTGTTTGTAAAAAAACGATTTATAAAAGAAATCTGTTCATGCTTTTGGAAAATGAAACTACCATAAGGCCTCCCCGCACACATGCAATGCAATCGCACAATTGGAGGAGATTTCTCCTTATGATAGTCAAATATGCTTGATACGAGAAAAACTCTTTTGATATTATTATTTGTTCATAGTGTGAAAATTATTTCGAAAGTATAATATTAATCTTAGCCAGCATACGTACCATTATAGTATGCCTACTATAGCTACCATATTAGATGGCAGATTCTACAACTAAAACCGTACTAGGCGCGTATTGGTGATTGGATTTCTACCAATGGTCAGGCTAAGGAACTTCCTATGCCACATGGGTACGCCTCTAGAGGGATGGCCCGAGAACTTTACCAGCTCTCTGCCAATACAAGGCCTGGTTACCTCTATAACTAGGTAACTACTGACACGAATATGCCATCCCCTGGTCGTTACCGACCTTTATTTGAGGTACCTCTACAACAACAACCACAAAGTAATAAATTTGCAGCAACCACATGAATTAAGTATCTAGGCTCCACACCATGATACCACCCTTTTCCAAAAGGAAATGACATACCCTAATGGACGAGACCCTCATAACCTTACCGCATTCTTCCTGTTTCGACCATTTTTGAGTTATGAGGTCGACGAAGTCTCGTCCACAAAGCTACGCTTTTCACAAAAGCCACGCTTCGATCAACACATGATCAGCAACATGCCACACTTTCAAATTAGGAGTATATCACTGATAACCATCAACTACATAACCTTTGAGCTCGTATGTCTCAGAGAAGGGTGTTAAGCAAAGAGAATAAATTCTCCGCCACCAATAGAAGTGTGTTTGATAGAGATCGGCTTTATATCTCAAAGTGTAATGTCAGACATACAACTTTACAAGTCTGTTCCGGGTTCGAACGGAACTGAAGGCACTTCCAAAGAAGACCTTGCAATACGAGCATCAACAATCTCTATCAGACTCCCTATCACATATGGAGATCTCTATAACGGAGAAAATCAGTGTAGAGTCATTCGACAGGTTATCCTATCGTTCTCGAAGACACCCGGTCTTCACCGCCATCTTCAATCATTGTCCGTTTAGTCGTATCACTATTCAGAATAGGTTATATGACACATAGTCCTCTTCCAGCTAAACTGAATAGTGAGCGCTTAAATTAAAAACACGTGGATATATCATTAACAAAGATTCACCATTTAAGGTTCGATGTGGGTTTCGGATAACCAACTGAAATCCGACCCTCTGTCGTATCGAAATTTACGATCCAATGGGTTTTCACATTCACACAGAAATATCACAGATATCACAGCTCAGCACAAAGAAATTCATATCACATAGTATCACAATGACATATCAAAGATATCAATCAATACAAAGCATTCAATATCAATCATCTACAATTAAGATGAATTAATCGTGTGATTATAATCAATTAATCACATAACTATTTTCATTAATTATCCTCAATTAATGATTAATTATCCTTAATTATAAATTAATTAGTATTTAATTACTAATTAATTAATCTTATTTAATTTCATTAATTAAATATTTCTTAATTAATTACCTTAGTTAATTAATCCTTAATTATAAATTGATTAACCATAAATTAATAATTAATTAACTTTTACTTAATTATTCTTTAATTATTTAAGTAATTATATATAATTTATCTTAATTAATCATTTAATTATTATAAAAATATTCACTTAATAACTTTATAATTAATTATCACTAACGCATTAACTTATTCAAGAAATTAAGGTAAATCAAAACATCATTTTATCTTAATTAGTTTCATTATTTATTTAAAATAAACTCTTTTAAAAATATAAGTTTAAAACATCTTAAACTTAATTAATTTAAAATATTTTATTTTCAAAACCTTTAGCTATACATTCCAACTTAACAAGCAATCTTTATTTCTTTTAAAAATAGATTTAGAAATTAATTTAACTTAGATTGTTAAAGTTTTAAAATTGGAAAACTTAATACCCAAAATCAACTTCGAGTGTTACCCGAGACCATTGCCTGTTTACTTCGAGTTTTTCCATAACCAACCTGTATGCTTTTATTTTTCAAACTTAAATTTTTGTTTAAATGTTAAACCCAACGCACACATGAATTTACTTGAGCTAAGACTCGAGCCAGCACACGAGCTTCCGGAAGTCTACTTCGAGACATCCACCCTTCCTTCCGAACCCATTGCCTACTGATACCAAACTCACACCGTGCACATGCGCATGAACTCCGGCCACCTACGAACCAAGCTCCGACCTTCCACACATCGGCGACGACCCATACTAGTCTCGTAAACACCCAGAAATCAGAGTCGATGACGAACTCATAAATGAACTATCTGACCAAACTGGAACTAAAAACGATCATCACGTAATTGCCTCGTTCTTCCACCTCTGACCATCAGAGGTCACTTGATCATATCTGAAGCTTCACCGATGTATAACGCTTCGATTGGCATTGATGCAAACGATTCCGGTTGTCTAACGATGATGCAGCAATACTAATTTCGACCATGAGCAAATATGAGTTTCAAATCCTAAATCGATCTCGTTCTTCCACCACGATCAAATTAAAAAATTTCGAGCATTTTTCCTCGATCCCACATCACCTAGGCCATCTCCAGCCATAACCCCGACCATCCTCATCATTCCGATGACCAGTAATGGCCAAAAGACCCAAATTTGTTCAATTCACAAATTCTCTGAATACATGTTTAAAAAATTCGATCTTACCTTTAAAAAACATTATTTCCAAAAACCTTCTCGATGATATAATTTAAATCAGAAACCATGATGGTCGAATTTTTCAACAGGCAATGGGTTTGCCTGTATTTTCAATTTCCCAGAGAATGCTTTAATTGGTTTTGCTTAAATTTATTTTTAAGGTTTGAATCATGTTTAAAAAAACAACTTTTGTTTGAATTCTAAAGTCTAACAATGATCAGGGAAAGAGAAATCAAATTTTGAACAGGTTTGTATTCCTGTAACCTGGAACAGTGGGTGAACATGCCTGTAACTAACATGCACAATCATCTTAGCACATTCGTATACACATCTTTGCATGCATGTAAGTATTTTACAATTTCTATTTCAAGCATGATTCAAACAACAGATCAAATTCTAAGATTTCAAAAGGTTTACTCACCTTGATCAAGAAGAAATAGAGAGTGTGTAAAATCCTGGAACTGTTTTTAAGTTGAAAATCTGGAAGTTGCTCTCTGGTTTTGACCCTTGTTGTTTAATCTGAAAATTCTCCGATTTAGTTGAATTGAGGCTTTGAATTTGCTTGAGGTTGAAGTTGAAATCCTTTCTTGTTTGAAATTTGAAACTATTTCTCGATTTACTGGATAGAGATGATTTCGATGCTTAAGATTTTGAAATGTAAAAGGTGTTTCAATTTCCAGGTTTTGCATTGTCTTTGTTTTGATGATTTCAGATTTTGATTTGTTCTTAATTCTCTGGCTTCTGATGTTAGAGTTTTATAGGCTTAGTTTAAAAAAGAAGATAAAGGAATAAGAAGAAGGATATTAGATATGTTATGTAGTTTTATTTCTTTTTTATAAATTTCTTAAAAATAAAAACAATGTGATGACACTTGTTACTTTAATTACAAGATCATTATACTTGTAAATTTTCACACCATCTTTTTTACAATTGTAATTTGCATGTTAATAATGCATTTATAACTTAACACTTATATTTTGTATTTTATAATGATTTTAAATTGCATTTTCTATTTTCATAAAAACATTCTTCTTTATTTATATATATATATACACAATTTTAAATAAAAAAGGTTTTGAAACCAATTATTCATTAAATAATTACCTATATATAAAATGTAAAATCCAAATTATTTTATTAAGACATTTATTTAAATTTTTAAATTCAAATTCAAATTTGAATTTGAATTACAATCCATTTATATATGTATAAATCAATGCTAATTCTACTTGTCTTAAAATTTTCAAATTAATTCCAAATTAAATTCCAGAAATTCAAGTTAATTACTAATTTTAAGTTGATAAAAATTTGAGATGTAGCAGATTCCCCCCTTAAGAAAATTTCATCCTCGAAATTTGAAAGAGAGAGAGACAAACAAGGAATATATGAATACACATAAAAAGATAGAGAAATGGCTTACCAGATTAAGCCGAAATATCCACTCTGCAATTAGGATAGGACTTCTGCATGCTATCCTCTATTTCCCAAGTACAGTCATTTGGATCACTAATCCATTATACTTTAATCAGTTTCACAATTTTATTCCTTAGCTGCTATTCATCACGATTAATTATCTTCAACGGATCTCTTTTAACTGCCAGATTCGATGCGATTTCCAAATCCTGCCGAGCAGCTTCTTCAATATACAGTCTGGATCATGCACATATTACGAAGAAGTGAAACATGAAACACATTGTGTACACCAGATAACCAGTTAGGTAGCTGTACTCGATAAGCTAGAGGACCGATCCTCTCCAGTATAGGAAAAGGACCAATATATCGCGGTGCTAGTTTACCAGTCTTTCTAAACCTCAACATTCCATGCGTTGGAGAAACTTTAAGGAAAACAGAATCTCCAACTTGAAATTCTAAATCCCTTCTTCTAAGACCATCATAACTCTTCTAACGACTTTGAGCCGTTTTCAATTTCTTTCGAATAAAATCATCTTTCTCACTAGCTTCTTTAATCATATTTGGTCCAAGAATGAGTCTATCACCTGACTCGATCCAACATACAGGTGATCGACATGGACAACCATATAATGCCTCGAAAGGAGCCATCTTACTACTGGCTTGATAGCTATTATTATATGAGAGTTCAACCAGATGTAAATGGTCCTCCCAAGAACCGCCAAAGTCGAGAATACAAGCGCGCAAAAGGTCTTATAAGATTTGATTAATCCTTTCAGTCTGCCCATCAGACTGCGGGTGGTAAGCAGTGCTAAAGTTCAGTTTGGTTTCCAATGCAGCTTGAAAGGCCTCCTAAAATCTACTGGTGAAGAACGGGTCACGATCACTTACTGTACTGTTGGGTATTCCATGGATACAGACGATCTCTTCCACATACAACCTTACCAGACTTGCCGCCGTTCAGTTAGATTTTACTAGGACGAAAAGGGAAGTCTTGGTTAAACGATCCAGGATAAACCAAATCGCCTCATTCCCTTTTTGAGTTCTCGGCAAACCGTCTATGAAATCCATAGGCACTTGATCCCACTTCCATTTAGACACTTCCAACGGCTGAAGTAAACCCGCCATCTTCTTTTGATCACTTTTGATTTGTTGACAAGTAGCACGACGATTCGCATATATAGATATATCCCTCTTCATTGTCTTCCATCAGAAAGTTCTTTCGATATCTCGATTCATCTTAACTCCTGGATGGATACTGAGTTTATACTTGTGACACTTGTCCAACACTTCCCGCTTTAGATCAGGGATATCTGGAACACACATCCTGCCTTTTAATCTTATAACTCCACTATGATTGGTTTCAAAACTAGTACCATTGCCTCGAATGATTCTCCCATAAATATCTCGAAGAAAATTGTCTTTTTTTTCTTTCTTGCTATTTTCTCAAGAAGAGTAGGAGAAACAACAAGATGAGCAAGAATAGCATGCCTTCTACTCAAAGCATCAACAACTACATTGGCTTTTCCAGCGTATACAGAATATCTAGGTCATAAGACGCTAGAAAAATCTAACCAGCGTTTTTGCCTCAGATTTAGATCTTTCTAGGTAAAGAGATACTTCAGAGATTTATGGTCGGTGAATAATTCAAAATTTTCACCTAAAAAAAGAAGGATTAATTAGGTTTAAATATTAAGTTAAGTTGAACTTTTAAATTTTATTAAGAAATGCTGAAAGAGATCCTTACCCAGAAGATAATGTCGTCATATTTTCAAAGCGAAAATAATAGCTAGAAGCTCGAGATCGTGGGTTGGGTTTTTTTTCTCATGCGGACGCAATTGTCTAGTCGCGCAGGCAATTACTTAACCATTTTCCATTAGCACTGCACCCACACCATCATCACAAGCATCTGTATAAACAAATATGCCTTGATTCTCGTTGATAATAGCGAGAATAGGAGCGGTAGTCAATCTCTTTTACAACTCCTAAAAAGCTTCATCATATTTCGAAGTCCAATCAAACTTAGCACTCTTCATTGTTAATTTAGTCAACGGACTAGCTATCTTAAAAAAATCTTGAACAAATTTTTGGTAATATCCCGCTAAACCTAGAAAACTTTGAACTTCTTTCGGAGTCGTGGGTCGCTTCCAGTCTAGAATAGTGGAAATCTTGCCCGGGTCAACAGAGATTCCTTCTTCATTAACAATGTGCCCGAGAAATCTAATTTCTTCCACCCAAAAATGACACTTAGAAAATTTTGCAAATAGGATGTTCCTCCACAATATCTCCAAAACAATTCTGAGATGCTCAGCATGCTCCTCTTCGGTTTTGGAGTAGATTAGAATATCATCAACAAACACCGGAACAAATTTATTAAATACTACTCGGAATATACGGGTCATTAAGTCTACAAAGTATGCAAGAGCATTGGTTAGTCCAAAAGGCATGACTAACCATTCATAGAATGTGTCAGGACCCCTGAAAGCAGTTAAGTGAACACAATCTTCAGTGATTCGCAATTGATGGAATCCCTGGGCTAGATCCATCTTTGAAAAGAATCGAGCGCCATGCAACTAATCGAACAAGTCGTTGATTTTGGGTAAAGGAAATTTATTTTTAGGAGTTAGTTTATTGAGATCGCGGTAGTTTACACAATCTCAAATATCCGTCAAACTTAGCGACGAACACCACAGCTGAACCCCAATCGAAAACACTAGGACGTATTAATCCTTTTTGTAGCAAATCTCAGGTTTGATTGACTAGTTGTATTCTTTCGTTGGGTGCCATCCTGTGACTTATATGAACGACAGGATGAGCATTGGAAACTACATCAATTCTAAATTCAATTTATCTATGTGGAGGTAAAGATTTGACTTCTTCGAATGCGTCTGGAAATTCCCAGACAATGGGTATAGATTCCAGACTACGTTCGGGATATCCCAAAGTTTACATCAGCTTATCTCTTTTAGGACTCGGATCCTCACAAGAGATTTTGATAAAATTCCTGAATTTGGTTCTAATCGAAATTGTTCGATTGTTACAATCTAAATTGGCTTCATATCTCGTTAACTAATTCATTTCGAGTAATATTTCAAATTCGTTAAAGTCGAGAACATAAAGGTTGATAGGAAATTAATGACAACTCTAACAACTTTATCATAAACAATAAGGTTACCTTCTAAAACTCCTTTTTCATTATCTGCCTTTGAAGTAGAGGGGACATCTTTTATTGCATACATTTTCACTACTTGTGCTTGCTTCTTTGCTGGGTAATCTTTCTTTACTTCTTTCTTGGGCTTCTTGCATCTACTTGAGAAATGTCCCTTCTCTAGACAATTAAAAAAAGAAATGTCTTTGCCTAATCCTCCTTATTATTCTTCTTCTTCTTCTTGCTTTGCCACGGTCTCTTCCCTCCGAACTTCCATTTCTTCTAATTCAGATTGCTTACACTTCCTTTCTCTTTCGGAACTTCCTACTTATCTAGGGTATCATATCTATAACCCATATCGATCAAATCAGAAAAAGATTCCTTGGGCTTCTTGCATCTACTTGAGAAATGTCCCTTCTCTAGACAATTAAAACAAGAAATATCTTTGCCTAATCCTCCTGATTATTCTTCTTCTTCTTGCCTTGCCACGGTCTCTTCCCTCCGAAATTCCATTTCTTCTAATTCAGATTGCTTACACTTCCTTTCTCTTTCGGAACTTCCTGCTTATCCAGGGTGTCATATCTATAACCCATATCGATCAAATCAGAAAAAGATTCCTTCACGTGGGTTGTCATCCTCTCATGGAACTTCTTATTCATTCCCCGGTTGATAGTCGGTTATTTAACTATCAATAAATATTCACAACAAACACCAAGATTTAAATAATTTTCCCAATTATTTATTTTCAAAATATTTTTGCAAGATATATTTTCACACTTCAACCATTTGAAAACAAATTTCAAATTATTTTCCACATTTCTATACTTTGAAAACAAATTTCAAATCACTTTTCCTTACATGGAATATGTTTCCAAATATTTATTGATTTCTACTGAAAATCTGCCGAGATCAAATGTTTCAAAATAATTTAAATTACTTGTCCAAACTTATATAATTGGAATATTCAAAATAAAAACTATTTTAAAACACTTTATCTAAACATTAGTTGTGAAGATTTAATTAATTTTAAATATGTGAATGATGGTTTAGCTTGAAGTTCAAATATAACTATGGATTTGGCAATTAAATTGTTAAATTTAATTTATCAAAGTTGGGTAAAAATTTGAATTTTCAGCTTTAAGATGAGTAAAACTATTTTCAAGGCTTAGAAAATTTATATTGAGGATACTAAAGGTAATGGAAGCTTTAGAATTTGATTTGGAAATGTTTTGTTCAGTTTTGAAATTATATAGTTTAAATCGATATTTAAAAATAGCATTTCGAGGCAAAGTCTCGGATTTCGACGAAACCAGTTCCATCAGATCAAAATCATATTAGTTGGAATAATGGCGACCGAGTTTTCATGATGCTCTTCTTCCTTCTATGCTGCTGAGAGCCAACAGTCTACGCTTGATTTTACATCGGTAGACTGCGACCTCTGTAGGAGTGGAGAAGTTTCATTTTGACAGCGAAAATCAGAGGCCGCGGAGAGCCTACAGTTACATGGACTTTTGCTGCGATAACAACGTAACCCTGGAATGTAACTGTGATCTTTCATGGGTTCCATGGCGTAATCGAGAGGCCGCGGAGAGCCTACAATTACATGGACTTTTGCTGCGATGGCAACGTAACCCTGGAATGTAACTGCGACCATAGATGGGGGTGATGATTTCCAGAGCATTCTCACCAAAGATATGTCCTCTATTTTCAAAAACTGTTTTCTATATTTTCAATAAAATTATTTTCCAAAATATTTTCACTAGTTGTTGGAACCGGTTTACCAAGTACTTATAGATTTTCAGTCCTACGCCTGATCAACGTATGACCGAATTTCTGTACGAACAAAGATAAACCTGTTGGGACATCGAGTTATAAAAAGTATTTTTATGAAAACTATTTTATAATATAAATTTGATTTTAAAAAGAGTTTTAAAAATGATCAAAGAAAATTTATATGATTTTAAGTATTGAATAAATTCTGGTTTCGTTCCTTTTCGAGGACGAAAAGATTCTAAGGGGGGAGGAATGTGACAACCCGAATTTTTAAACATCTGTAATTGATTAACAGACTGGGTTAATTAATAGAATATTGAATTATAAATTGGACGAATGAATCTGATCAGATAAATATTTATATTTGTAATTATGTTGTATATATATATATATACATAGATTTTAAATAAAATTATTGATTACAAATTTAATTTGTGTTGCTTAATACATACATATATTTGAGCTGATTTCAAAATAGGACTTTAAATTGGAAATGAATTTGAATTTGGGTTAAAATTTAAATCTAAAAGATAATATCTCAAAATAAATTGAATTTAAGATAATGTTTCTAATTTTATAGATATATATGTAAATTGTGAATAGGAAGCTTGGTTTGAATTCAATCTAATGATTTTCAAAAAGGGTATTTAAAATAAAATGGAGCTAAGTGAGGTTTAATAGGGGTTCATACCTTATTTAAATATATAAGTTGTATATATATAAAGGTGTTAAGCATAAAAGAAATATAAGTATAATAGAAATTATATATAAGTGTAAAAGTAATATTAATAAAGTTTTTTTTACACTTGTAAGGTAATAAAAAACATATATAGACATGTGTAAGTTAAATTAGCATGCAAGAAACAAATGGCAACATTTGTTTTCTTAAAAAAATTAATTGTGTAAGTAAGTGTTTAAAAAAAAATCTGAAACTAACCCAAGCCTGTAAGAAACCAGGGGACAAATCAAGAAGAAATAAATTTCAAAACTACAATCATTTTCAATCTTCAACCTAAATCTCAGATTCTAGCTAGATTCAACATCAGATCATCTCAATCCCAAAGGCAATTCTAGATTTACAGAACAAATCAAACTGTTTTCTGTTTATTCGTTAAGAGGTGAGAAAATTTCATTTTAAAATCAAATTAAAACCTATGATTTAAACCTGATGCCTATGATGAATTGTGTGAAAATATAGTTGCTTGTGTTATGTGTATGAATGCATGAATGTATGTGTATAATGTGTTGTATATATCAGATGCATGCCTGCAAATGGATAGTAAACAAACCTTTCAAAAACATTTTTCTCTTCAAACCTGTGAGTAAACTTAATTCCTTAAGCTTTAAGTTTAAATTAAACAGTTAAGAAGATTCTGTGATATTATGGTATTATTTATGTTTTAATCTGGGGTATGATCCTGTGTTGCCTGTTTCTCTGTTTAATTGATACAGGGGAATATTTTGTTCAAAAATCACTTTCTTTATCGGCCTCTTCAAGTCGAAGAGCGATATCTACAAGCTGATTGAAAAGAACTTCTAATTTTAGAAGTAAAATCTTTTTGAGAGTCTTATTCAACCAATAGATAAACCTCTTATTTTTCTTCAATGGGGTGTCAATATACTCGACCCCATATTTAGAGAGGGATTCAAAGATGCTACATAATCTGTCATAGAAGATTCACCTTGAACAAGGTCAATAAAGCGTCGAGCTAAAGTTACTTTTTCAGTTTTCAACACAAACTTTAACTCGAACCTTTCTCGAAATTGCTCCCAAAGTAAGATCCGGTTTAATAATTTCAAAAACCAAAAGCTCATACGAATCTAATGCTCTCTCCTGGAGCATGCTAGAAGCCACTTGGACTCTATGTAGATCCACAAGGTTCATACGAGAAAAGATGCGATCGCATGTTTTAAGACAAGCTTGGACTTCTATAACGCCTTCGAAACCCTTTAATGGCCTTCAACCCAAATTGTATAATCAATGCACAAGCGTGCAAACCCAAATTTAGGATGTGTAGGCTCAGGAATGGGTCCGGTAGCTTGGGAATTCTTTACAAGATCCAAAATCTGTTGGACAGACATGAATACTCCATCTTGAGGAGTAGCACTGAATTGACCGGCGCTAGGACGGCCAGGTCTAACAATGTCTCTTCTTTAAGAAAGAAAGAAAGAAGAGGAAAAAAGTTAATCTCAGAATGATTATCAAACAAACTTGATTGATAAAACAAGGCATTTTTAAAAGAAATAGGACAGAATGGGACCTAAGACTCGAATTAAATCCTAAGGCACGATTCCTAAGAGAAACCAAGCTGTAGCGCCCCACCTCTATACTCGCACTAACCAAGAACACTACTAGGTAATGCCATTAATTAGTATGAAGAATAAGGCTATTGAGGAGCAACCAACTGTATAATTGATTTGAGCAAGAATCGATATATCAGATAGTGTGTCATGCATTTCGTTTCAAAAGGAAATCTGACATATCCAATCCAAACTCAAATCTATGACACGGCTAAGTGGCCTTTGGAATTAATATAAAATAAGCACAACACAAAATCAGTTGCAGATATTCATATCACTAAGGTGGAAACAGATATGAATATAACACGTAGAAGTGAACATCAAAGCATTGGTCATACAAGATCCACTACATCACAAAAGAATAGGTACAAGTGCTAAACAAAAGAATAAGTATACATCAAGGAGTCTCTATCTCGAATGTATAAAAACAAAAAATACTAAGCTAAAGTAGTTAGCCAAAAGTCAGAAGTTAGTCCCTGCTAAGAAGTCAAGTGGAAGCACCTGAAATAACTCGGTCTGACCCGAGTATTACTTAAGAAGAAAAATAATAAACGAATCAGTCTAGCTATAAATATCATACAAGATGAGATAAAATAAGAGATATGACAAAAATATATGATAACAATAATGTCATACTAAGGCAAGTATATATTTGATAATAATAAAAATCGTACAGTATCTCAAATCTCCTCAATATCCAAAAAGAATATCATATTTTTTAGCTTATTCACCAAACCTCAAATATTGACAAAACATATCAATGTAAATCGTAGAAATTAGGGAAAACAACTTCCAGAAATCAATAACTAGAAATCCAAAAAACACAAAGGGAGAGGCCAATCACAAACGGGAGCATGAAAACTCACCAACACGTGTATCACAAACAAAACACTATTCCATTGTCGCTAACGCATCAAATTTGAGCCGAAACTCTACAAACGGCCCAAAGACCATGGGTCGCTAACCCACCAATTTGTGCCGAAACTCCACAAACGGGGTTTAGTCCCGCACGCAAACAAAGAGGCATCGCACATCACTAGTCTAAATTACAAAATGATCATCATTGATCGATAAGCGTAAATTATACTATGCTAGTAAATAAATGAGTTTTTTTTCATATCCCATAACCACTGGCTTAACTTAAATATTTATGAACAAATTATTGATTACCACTCAAAAATTGTCACAAGATTTCAATCGAACAAGTCTAAGAATTAACCGATGAAGTAAATGCAAGCGTTTCATACCACTTGTTTTGCTAAGTCGTTTAATTGGATTTCTCATACGAAGGAGGTAAAGGTTTATATATACACTAATAGATTGGAAAACAGTTTTAAAAATGAGCTTTGCATTAAAAGTAGTGTTGAAATCGTTTTTGTGAAAGAGTTTGAGTATTTGCTACTTATATAAAAACCTTTGTATTTTAAAGTGACAAATCATAGAAATGATGGTAGAACAATCTATCACAAAAATTCACATTTCGATGACGTGAATTAAAACCATAAAAATCGATATCAAATCCACTAAATGGATATTCCAAAAAAATCCAGGAAAGAAGTCATCAAAGTCGATAATAAATGACAACAAATAATCGGATCTCGGTAAAACGGAAACCCGCATAAAAATAGGCAAAATGGCTGAATTTAACAGCGCCAGACGTCCGGTAGTTCTCCTAGACATCTGAGCTGAGAGTCTGGATTTTCATCCAGATCGATCAGATGTCTAGGAATAACCTCAGATGTCTGAGCTGAAGGTTTGGAATTTTTATTCCTATGCCTCAGACGTCTGAGCGTTTTCCCAAACGTTTGAGCTAAAGCTCAGGGCAAAATTTGCCAAGGCCAACGATAACCAAATCAACTTGGAAGCGATCGAATGAGCAGTGGTGGATAGGGATTTATGCCAAGCTACAACCCCACCTTATAGGCTCTTTAATACACTCCAAATAACATGTCCAAACATCCATGGTAGGATTTTCATAGATTTTGAATTCAAAATACTAAATTAGAAAATTCACCGAACCAATTCAATTCAAAAGAAATTGAACATGAAATAGATGTTAGGAATTTATACCTAACAATAATGAAAGCTACAAACATAGGTGTGAGTTCAAGAACTCACCTTTAAACTAAAAAACAATGAATAAGAAGCTCTAAACAAAGCAAGACCAATTCCTCTTCAATACACCTCTAGAATCTTCAATCTATTATCGTAGGCAAAGTTTTTACTAAGTTAAGTAATATGAAATTCTGAAAATTGAAGAGAGATTGAGATGGAGAAGATGAAGAGGATTCTTACATAAGCTTCTCTTTGATTTTAGAACTAGGACTTGAATTTCCTAAGAAAACTAGGGTTTATGAATTTTGATTTTCTTTCTTTTCCTCCATTTCTCCCGTAGTGCTTGAGTGTTAGGAATTTAGAAAATGGAATGAATGAATGAAGAGGAGTGGAGTGGAAGTTATTAGGTAAATGGTTTGGGTTCTCTTATTGGGTTAGTGGGCTAGAACACAACCCAAAGCTCAAATGAAAATACCATCCTAATCAACTCCAAACATATGGATGTTTATACTCAAACAAGTTGTAAACGTCGTTTTGAACTCAATAAAAGTGGTCAAGAGTCCGGATCCAACTGTTTACAAAAATTCATGTTTCGATCTTTAAATGCAATTGGCGATGCTATGTTTAAATAAAACATTTAAATATAAAATCGTAAAATATGTGGTTTGTTACAACCATAGTCTTGAATATTTGGCTCACTTTATCCTCTATTTTTTAGGTGATAAGATGTAGTTGATTTGCTGATATTACACCACTTGGACCTTCATTTTCTGTCCCTTCCCAAATATGTTTTTGATATCGAACCCCCATCAATTCCCCTAACTCGACCTGGACGATCTTTTTTTCAAGAGCACAATTTAAGTAATCATCATGCCTTTTTGGAACCCATGTCCCTTCGATGGCTTTTTCCCTCCAATCACTTTGTCAAAAAAAATTCTAAATAATTTTGCTGCAATATTTTGGAAAAGATTAACCAAAAGAGATAAATACATACTATTTTGTCTACAATTATCTTGGTTTTCTCACTAGGGATTTCAGAATTTCTGTCAACTTCTTTCTTTGATTTCGCCGAAATCCAATCAACACTTTGATCCAAAATAGGTCCACTTGGTAATGTGATTGATGAAGTATGGCCTTCGACTATCCATTTAGCTTCTTCCCTGCATATCTAGCTTCCCCCAAATAGTGAGGATACCCATTACATGCCGAATCTTTCTAGCCTTCTTGCTTATTTGGTATTTTATGACATTAATAAATACAAGATTATTGTTTTGAATTTTGTTACAAGAAATATATGATATGTGTGTAGATATATACATGAAGGATCTGCAAAAGTGAACTAAAGCTTATTATGCTAAGAACTAATAGTTATGGTGCCACAGTAGTCGCTTTTCAAATATTTCCTTACTAAGAACTAAAGATTTTCGAATATTTCCTTAATTAAACCAATTTAAAATTAAGACTTTTGGCAGAAGCCTTTTGCATAACAACTAAAGCAATGAATCAGGAAAGTGCATTGCCGAGTAACTAAAAGTTGCAGAGTGCAAGGCTATTGTGTGCCAATGACTGATTACCAACTGAAAAATTGTTTGAGCAATACAAAAAAATTGTAATTAAGCACAATAAAAATAAGACATATGTTTGAAATCATAGTGCTATATGGAATCAATCTTCATTGATCATCCTAGACTTTCATAAAAGAAAACTAAGATACTGATGACCATGACTAAACCAGAATGAAGTTCAACTGCAAAGGATGCCAAATAAAATTTGAAGCTGATATAGCGGGACATCATTAAGGCACACATATAAGATTACGTCAAAATAGAACTAATTATTTCTTTGTATCCTATGTTTGATTTAATAGACCAGTATATTCATGTGAATGTTAAGTCACCCGTATGTAATCCATCTTATGCTGCTTAAAGCTTAATGGTACACATGATCTTAAAGCTTAACAAATGGTGAATGGGTAGGTTTAGCTATCATCATCATAATATGGTAGAAATCACCTTAGTATTGTAAAACTAGCTGAGAAGTTATGAAGAGTCTCTTTATATATTATAAATGTGTGTTTAATGTTCTTTTGATGTTAATTTCCAAGTTGGGACAGCATAATATTACTCTTTTTTGCTATAGTACGGACCACCACCAGTTCTATATATGGTGTGAAAAACAAAAAATCAATAGGAACAGACTGATTGAACATTTGAGTATGTAACATAATTTAAGCTCATCTTATGCATGAAATAGGGAAGAAAAACGAACATAGCAGCTTTATAATAAATGTTGGATCGTACTGCTAGCCAAATAATGATGATATGGTAATATTTGTGAACTTATAGTATAATCAGAATTCAAGTATTGTTCAAAATTTACCTACACAATGTTAAATTAGATAAAAGATACAGATATACCTTAAATTCCTCACTTTCATGATTCTTCTAAAATGTTTCTTATTGTGCTTGTCTAATACCGTTATAAAATTCATATGGTTCTTTATGGTCCTCTGAAAGTTTTCTTTTCTTCGTAATCCAACCACAAACCAATCTTGGTTTGAAATCCTTTCATCTTTCATTAACACTTCTTAACACAATGGCTTTCATTTTGTCATCGATGTGGTACTCGGTTTGAAATAATTAAAACAAGAAAGAAAAAACTAATTAAACATGGTGCATATCACATGGAAATTTATGACACCACACATATGCATTTGCAATGGAATCAAAAAACATAGAGGGTTCAACTGACAGTTTAATAAGTGAACAACTGAATTTATAATACCTTCCTAGATAGTGTCCTTGAGCCTCCGACTAACGTCCTCCTAGTTCTTAATATTGATATCAATTTTGGATCTAGATGCTTCGTCTACATACGCCTTAAAAGAACTCGCCCACTTTCCAATGGGTTTGCCATTATATCTCTACTCAATGTATTTTAGATCTTGTGTTTTATATTTCTTTTCGGTTGTTGGACCTCTTTTCTTTTTCTTAATCGTTTGAGAAGCAGAAAAGTTCTGCTACTTATTTTGTCCATATTGTTCTGTTTCCAACATTTCTGTATCTAGGAGATATTTTAAATCTTGGTCAATATAAATCACGACTAATATACATGCCTGATTTAACATTTAAGCATAAATGCATTGATAATATTTCTCCAACCAATAACTTATAATCGAACTAAGAGTATCATGGTACTAATATTCTTCTTGTAACTTTTTTATTGCTTATGGATAACTTTTTTATTTTTTATGGAACCACACAAGGAAAGTAGTCATAAATATTTATTAATTCTTCCTACATCTTTAATACCAAAAATCTACATGAACGCACATTGTAAAATTCAAAATAAAAACACCTAATGAATACATTGTATAAAAAATAGAGAGGAAGCTTCAGCTCAAAACACTTACAAAGTTCAAGAGGAAACGCAACGGACATTAGCAAATATAAATAACGTACCGCTTAAATTCTCAAGGTAAAATACAGGTTAACATTCATAGTGCAGTACATCATATATATCATAGAAAGTCTGTTAAACAACCAACGGCAGTTGCCCATAGCTACAAAAAATATCAACAATGTTCACTTTTGCTCGGTTGCAATCAAATATATTGTTAGCCAAATACAAGTACCGAGATTGATTTTTTGAACAAACGATAATCATTTAACAAATAACTTTACTGCACAAGAGCATCTATAGAGTTAGCCTTATATTTTACATGGTCTATTTTTTCTAACTAAAATAAATCTAGTTCGACTTGATGAAAGGGTATGGTATTTCATCAAAATAAATAAATGATATTGATCATTTTGTGTATTTTACAGCTATAAATGATGGGTTTAAATTAATATTGCTACTAAAACCAGAAAGTGAAAAAAAATCTTGAGTTGCTATAGATACAGCGGATTCATCAAAAGTCTGGACAACTATAGATTAGAGAAGTGATGAATCAGATGCAAGCATTTTAGAGAATGAAATTGGCAAAAAAGGTTTTGTAAAAATTTCTGAGAGCTGGGTAAAATTGGTGCAGTAGTAGGTTCAATTGCGGTGCCTATAAAACATATATCATTAACAAACACGGTCCATGACAGTTAAAAGTAACTAAAACATAAAATTGGAACAACAGCCGCACTGAGACTTCCAATATCAGATGTTCACATTACAATAATAATAATTGAATAGCTTACCTCGAAGTTGAAATATTACTCGGATCAATGTAAGAAAAAATAATCCAAAATGATGGTTATTCCTAATGCCCTTAATAGATCGTTTGTTAAACAATAATTGAGTGATTACTATAGATGACCATGAATGTTCAAAATGGTAAAACTACAAAGTCCAAAAAATTACTGCTTCACACATCTCCTTAGAAAGCAGATAATTGCAATATAATTTCCACCCAAGCTAATTTCAAGCAAATCACCAACTTAGCTGGATTCGGTTTTCTCAAGTAGAATTCACAATGGTAATTCCACTCAAATGTATCAACGCTGAAAGGTTGATTTGTTACTACAGTTGAATAAAGGTCCATGACTAAATTCATTAAGTATATTTACAAAGGAACCAAAACATATGGAAGCCAAAAATATATAAACCTCTTTCAATGAAGTAAAAGAACTATTGAAAATATTGTAATGAAGTATGAAAGTTCATTGAAGATCTTGAAATGGGAAGAGCTCCTAATCCTAGCTATATACTCCAAAATGATTTGAACACTGTGTCAAATAGGTGCAGATCCTCCCGGTATAGCTATGAACTGGTAATCACAAGACAGCTGATATTATAAAGCTACTTCCCATTAAGATTCTAACACTGGTAAAATAGTAAAGCATATAATTTACGTTGGTTTCGCAACTTTAATCTGACGTATTTTGGATGAACGCAATAACAGAAGAGACTGGAAATGCCTTACAACATCTGAGCCATTTTAATACTTCAAGCCTACAAGATTCTTATCCAGCATCTAAAAATCAATAGACAACAATATGAGAAGAATAATCATATCTTGCTTCAATTTGGCATTGATGACTCTCTTTGCAGAAATTATCATTCAAAGATCTTCTGTTAGTTTCCTTTCTTCTTTTATGAAGAATTTGACTAGGATAATATAAAGAATTTTAGCAAAAGCAAGGTGACTCATACAACGAGATCAATCAACAAGATTTTTCATGCAATGATGACAACAGAAGAAAATAGAACAAAAATTCAGAGTTTGTGGATGACCAAGGACAAATGGTTTAAAAAAAAACTTTCAAGTGAAGCAGCGCACATCTTTTCTTATTTTCGAACAAAGCTAAAATTCCCTTCATTGCTGTAAAATAAAAAAATATGTACGAAGTACGATCCGGTACAAATTATAAGCAAAAGCAAAATTCGGCCCCACATCTCACATACAACAGTTAAAGTAGAGTTCGAGCCAAATACAAAACATAACCACACAATCCTGAACAGCTGTGATGAGGCCATAATCATTGTAACACAGCAATTAGAAAATAAAAAAGAAATCGCCTTGAAAATTCGTTTTTTGCATTGAAAACGTACCAATTATTTTGCTGCAAGAACCCCACTGTCCAAACCCCTTCATCCTGATTAGAACGTAAATAATTTGCTTTTAAATCAACTTCTTCTTCTTGTAGACTTACGCCAACGGAGAAAGGTGAGTTCTCATCAAATTGATCATACTCTTCTTCATCTATCACATCATCAATTCCAACGATGCGCCTTTTGCCGAGAAGAACAACATGTCACTTATGATCAGCTAGTTCAGTCCCGTAAAAAACTTAATTTGCTTGAGATGCCAGGATGAGTGGATCATTATCATGACTCACTTGATCAAAATCAACAAGTGTGAATTCATGCTCATCCACTCATACATCGCAATGGTTGTTATCCCATGTACATTTAAATAGAGGGATCGTGAAGTCCTTGTACTCAATCTCCCAAATATTTCAACTATCCCATAATATGACATCGTCACATTTATTGGTCCGTTATCTTTAACATTAGCAAATTCTTTTGAAGATGTCACGATATTAACTCTGCTATTTTGCATTTTTCTCTTCTCATCCTGTCGCTTTGTATAAAAGACATTTCCATTGATATCATATCCTTCATAAGAGTTGACTAGAAGTTAAGGCCCGTATGCCAACCATCTTATTGTATCATAAACATCATGATTTCTTTGGGACAATTGAGACATTACCCTGATTTTAAACAATGCGACGAAGGAGCGGTTATGCTCCTTTGTCAACCACCTTTCGGTTTTTTGAAGGATTATGAGATTTAAGAATCGTCATGTGCTTTTCCAAGTAACGATAAACCTTACTAAGGTATTGTAAAACAAGTGGTTAAGATTTATGAATCATTGCATCACCAATTGAAATCAGTTTTGACCCAATTGTGACATGACCGTCAAGTTGTCCATCATGTCGAGACTTGCAAAGTCCAATAGGTTCAACCGCAGTTAAGTATTGAGTGATAAAGTCAGTAACCTCCTCTGCTATGGTACCTTCTATAATACTAGCATCAAGTCTATATTTGTTCTTCCACAACTTTATATCTCAAAGTGTAATGTCAAACATACAACCATACAAGTCCGTTCTGGGTTCGAAAGGAACTGAAGGCACTTCCAAAGAAGCCCTTGCAATCCGGACATCCACAATCCCGATCGGACTCCACATCACATATGTAGATCTCTATACCGAAGCAACTCAGTGCAGAGTCATTCGATAGGTTGTCCTATCATTCTCGAAGACACTCGGTCTTCACCACCGTCTTCAAATGCTTTCCATTTCGTCGTATCACTTATTCGGAATGGGTTATATGACACAAAGTCCTCTCCCGGCTAAACCGAATAGTGAACGCTTAATTTAAAAACACATGGATATATCAATCACAAAGATTCACCATTATGGTTCGATGTGGGTTTCGAATAACCAACTAGAATCCGACTCCCTATCGCATCGAAATTTAAGTGCCGTTTTACAGGCCGATGGGTTTTTCGAATTCACACTGAAAACATATAACAGATATCACAACTCATCATAAAGCAATTCATATCAAATGGTATCACAATCACATGTCAGAGATATCAATCAATACAAAGCATTCAATAATAATCAATCATCTATAATTAAGAAGGATTAATCGTGTGGTTAAAACTAATTAATCATATAATTATTCTCACCAATTAGCCTTAATAAATGATTAATTATCCTTAATTATTAATAAATTAATCCTTAATTATTAATTAATTAAATCTTAATTGCCTTAATTAATTAATTATTCCTTAATTGATTAATCTTTAATTATAAATTAATTAACTTAAATTAATAATTAATTAACCTTAATTACATAATTAGTTAACCTTTAATTAAGTAAATTTCCTTAATTATTAAATAATTTTAAATTATTTAATTTAATTAATCACTTGATTGTCATTAAATCTTTAATTAACAAACCTTGTAATTAGTTAACATTAACATATAGATTAACTCAAGATATTTGGTTAATTAATGATTTAAAAACATTTCTTATAATTAACTCTTTAATCTCATTATTTATTTAAAATAATTTTAAGAATTAATTTATAAATGGTGATCACATAATTAAATAAAACTTAATTACAATAAACATAACTTTCTTAAACCTTTAATTATCCAACTTTAAATCAAGACAAATATTTTTTTGAAAAAAATAGATTATAATGTTTAAACTTTGAATTTATTTTAAAATTTTGAAAACTGTTTTATCATGACCCGAGAACTACCCGAGTGCTTCTTGAGATGAATGCCAGTTTACTTTGAGTTGTCCCCGAAACTAACCCGTATGTTTTCTTTTCAAACCTAATTTTTTTTTTGTTTAAGTGTTAAACCGGTGCAACCCAAAAATACTTCGAGTCAGAACCAAAGCCTGTCACCTGCTTCCCCGAAGACTACTTCGAGTTGTCCTCCTTCCTTCTTCAAAACAACTCCTTGACACAACCAGGTACATTGTGCACATGCACAATGATTCCAGCCACCACTGATTGATGCTACGATCGTCGACAAGTCGATGACATATCCTCATAGGCCCTTGGCCACCCAGCAGCATGAAACGACGTCGAACTCGCAAACGAACTTTCCAACCCAAACTGGAACAAGAACAATCGTCACACAATCAACTCACAGCCGTCTCAGGCCATCTGAGGCCACGAAATTTTTTTAGGAGCTTCAACTACCATCCTGGTTTCGATCGCCACCGGCGCGATTGATTCCGATGCAACGAGTCACCACAGCAATCAAAAATCTGCCCTCGACCAAAATAGGGGTTTAAACCCTAAACCGATCACGTTTGCCACCCACAATGATCAGAAAATTTATCGAACATTTTTCCCAAACTCTCCGACCTCTCAACAAGCTACCATTACGATAACGAGGTCCATTATCTTGTTGATCACCAGAATTTGATGAAATAGGCGATTCCGTTCAACCTCGATTTCCTCACTCAATCCTTTATTAAAAATTCTGATTTTGATTCTAAAATTCTTGATTTTCAAACATGAGATGAATGGTATAAGTGAATCAAACAACTATAACATTCGATTTAATCATGTTTTTGAATTTTTTTACTGTATATTTAAATTTCCAATCAAACTCAAATTTGTTCTTCTTAAAAATATTTTTAAGATCTAGTCCTTAATGATACAAACAGACTTTATTTAGATTTTAAAATCTAAAATGGATCAAAGAAGAGAAATCAAATTTTTTTGAGCGGTTTTTGAAAACTAGGAACCTGGAACAGAGGGTATTTATGCCTATAACTGACATGCATAATCATCTTAGCACATTTATACAAACATATTTGCATGCATATAAGTATTTTACAATTTCTATTTCAAGCATGATTCAAACAACAGATCAAATTCTAATATTTTAAAAGGTTTACTCACCTGATGTCTGAGAACAGAGAAGAAATTCTGGAAATTGAGTTTTATTTTTAGAACTGGAAATGATCTTTGAAATTTGATCTTGAATTTGAAAACTTAAAGTTGAATTGCTTGATTGCTGAGTTAAAACTTTGAATTTGCTGAAATCCTTGCTTTGATTTGAACTAGAAACCCTTGATTAAATTTTGAAATGTATTCAAGCTTCAGGTTTTAGATTACAGCAGATGTTTGAATTTTCTAGTTTTGATCATTTTCTTTTGATGATTTTCTGGTTTAAGCTTAAAATGTACAGCCCTTTTGTTTTTCTTTAGAAATGAATTAAAGCGGTGAGGAAGAAGAGGATATTGTGTTTATGAACTTGTATTTATTTTAATTAATTTTCAAAAATAAAAACAACAAAATGACACTTGTTAATAAATTTGATAAGATCATTACACTTGTAAATCTATTTGTTAAAAATTAAACACTTGTTAAATTGGATGTCTTATTAATTAACACTTGTAAATTTACATAATTACATGTTTTCAAAATATTTTTTTGTATTACATTTTCTTATTTGTATAAATACATTTCTTTTATCATATATATATATATATATATAATTTTAAAAATAATGACGTTTTAAAACTAATTTATGCATTAATAAAAATCATACATATATAATTTCCAATTGAAATTATTTACTAAGACATTCTTTTAAATTGAAAATTTCAAATCAAGTTCAAATTAAACTCCAGAAATTCATATTAATTTCAAATTTTAAATTGATAAAATTTGGGACGTTACAGATTCCCCCTTAAGAAAATTTCGTCCTCGAAATTTGAAAGAGAGAGAAAGAAAAATAAAAAATATACGAATACAGAAAAAGATAGAGAAATGGCTTACCAATTAAGCCGAAATATCCACTCTGCAATTGGGATAGGACTTCTGCATAGTATCCTTTGTTTCCTAAGTACAGTCATCTGATCACCACTCCATTGCACTTTAACTAGTTTCACAATTCTATTCCTCAATTTCTTTTCATCACGATCTATGATCTTCAACGGTTCTCTTTTAACTACTAGATTTGGGGTGATATCCAAATCCTGCTGAGTGGCTTCTTCAATAATACAGTCTGGATCGTGCACATATTTCTAAAGATGTGAAACGTGGAACACATCGTGTATGCCAGATAACTAGCTGGGTAGCTGCACTCGATATGCCAATGGACCAATCCTCTCTAGTATAGGAAAAGGACCAACATAACACGGTGCCAGCTTACCAGTCTTTCCAAATCTCAACACTCCCCGCATGGGAGACACTTTTAGGAATATAGAATCTCCAACCTAGAATTCTAAATCTCTTTTTCTACGATCAGCATAACTCTTATAACGACTTTGAGTCGTTCCTAATTTCTTTCAAATAAAATCAACTTTTACGGTAGCTTCCTTTATCATATCTGGTCCAAGGACGAGTCTATCACCTGACTCGATCTAACATGCAGGTGATCGAGACGGATGACCATATAAAGCTTCGAAAGGAGTCATTTCGATACTAGCCTGATAGCTATTATTATATGAGAATTCAACCAGATGCAAATGGTCCTCCCAAGGACCGCCAAAGTTAAGAATACAGGCACGCAATAGGTTTTCTAAGATTCGTTTTATTCTTTCAGTCTGCCCATCAGACTGCGGGTGATAAACAGTGCTGAAGTTCAGTTTAGTTCCTAATGTGGCTTAAAATGCCTCCAAAAATCTACTAGTGAAGATTGGGTTACGATCACTCACTATGCTACTCGGTATACTGTGGAGATGAACATTTCTTTCACATACCATTCAGCCAAGCTTCTGCTATCCAGGTAGATTTCACTAGAATGAAGTGGGCAGTCTTAGTTAGACGATCCAGGATAACCCAATTCGCTTCATTTCCCTTTTGAGTGCATGGCAGCCCGTCTATGAAATCCATAGATACTTGATCCCATTTCCACTTAGGCACCTCCAATGGTTGGATTAAACCCACCATTTTCTTTTGATCACTTTTAATTTGCTGACAAGTAGCACAACGACTGACATAAATAGATATATCCCTTTTCATTGTTTTCCACCAGAAAGTTCTTTTGATATTTCGATACATCTTATTAACCCCTGGATGGATATCGAGTTTGGACTTGTGACTCTCGTCCAAGACTTCACGTTTTCAATCCGGCATATCTGGGACTCACAACCTGCCTTTCAGTCTTACAATTCTTGTCTTATCGACCTTGAAACTAGAATTTTCACCACGACGAATTCTCCTATAAATTTCTAGAAGAAACTTGTCTTCTTTCTGTTTACTAGTAATCTTCTTAAGGAGAGTAGGAGCGACAACAAGATGAGCTAGAATAGCGTGTTTCCTACTCAAAGCATCGGCAACTACATTGGCTTTTCCAGGCGTATACAGAATATCTAGGTCATAAGATGCTAGAAATTCCAACCAACGTTATTGCCACAGATTCAAATCCTTCTAGCTAAATAGATTCTTCAAAGATTTATGATCGGTGAATAATTCGAATTTTTCATTAAGTTAATTTTTTTTAAATCTTTAGGAAAACGGAAGGAGATTCTTACCTAGAAGATAGTGATGCCATATTTTTAAAGCGAAAATAACAGCTAGAAGCTCGAAATCGTGAGTTGGGTAGTTTTTCTCATGTGGACGTAATTGTCTACTCGCGTAGGCAATTACTCTACCATTTTGCATTAGCACTGCACCAACACCATCACCACAAGCATCTGTACAAACAGATAATCCTTGATTCCCATTAATAATAGCGAGAACGGGAGCGATAGTCAATCTTTTCTTCAACTCCTGGAAAGCTTCATCACATTTTGGAGTCCAATCAAACTTGGCATTCTTCATTTTTAGCTTAGTCAATGGACTAGCTATCTTAGAAAAGTCCTGAAAATACTTCTGGTAATATCCCGCTAAACCCAGTAAACTTCGAACTTATTTCAGAGTTGTGGGTCGCTTCCAGTCTAGAATAGCATAAATATTGCCTAGGTCTACAGAAATTACCTCTTCGTTAATGATGTGCCTGAGAAATCTAACTTCCTTGACCTAAAATGGCACATGGAAAATTTGGCAAACAAAATGTTCCTGCTTAATATTTCGAAAACAATCCTTAGATGCTTAGCATGCTCCTCTTCGGTTTTGGAGTAGATCAAAATATCATCAATAAACACAAGAACAAATTTATTCAATTCTTCTTGGAATACACATGTCATTAAGTCTACGAAGTATGCAGGAGCATTGGTTAGTCTGAAAGGCATGACTAACCATTCGAAGAATGTGTCTGGACCCCTGAAAGAATTTAAGTGAACAAAGTCTTCGGCAATTCGTAGTTGATGGAATCCATGAGCCAGATCCATCTTTGAAAAGAATCGAGCGCCGTGCAGTCGATCAAATTGATCGTCGATTCTGGTTAAAGGGAATTTGTTTCTGAGCGTTAGTTTACTGAGATCACTATAGTCTACACACAATCTCAAGGATCCATCAGACTTAGCAACGAATACCACAGCTGATCCTAGCAGAAACACTAGGACTATAACGACCCTGACTCGACCTTCGAAAATTGGCACCGAATACGACACTCATATTCAAATGCCGCAGATCCAAACGTCGAATCTGGTTAGCCGGGGCTTATAACACATCATGTACAACACAATGGAAGAAAATGAATAATATCATATACAACATTTGATACAATATCTGATACAATGATGATATAACAGAATGATACAATAGATATCAATACTATCAAAGATACAAGAAATAGCAGCGGAAAAGAATATCTTCAATAGAATACATCACCAAAATGCAGCTGCAACACCATCTCCAAACTAAAAGTAGCTCGAACAACCATCAAGTTGCACCTAGATAAGCATGGTCAGTCGCGAATGCTGAAGTGTGGCAAATGCGATCCACAGATCCAAAGGGCTTCGAAGGCTATCGAATCAATTCCTACTATTCGACTATCTGAAAAACCCAACTCTAGACTATCCGTGTGGAAAATTGTGGGCACCCAGAGTTTAGGAAAGGAACAATAAACTCCAGGTCAGTCATGTTTGCATATCCAAGCAAATACTTATTACCATGATTTCAACCACAAGCATCAAATACACCATCAAAATATATCAGGTTTTAGATCAAAGATGGTAGTTTGCTCACCTGAAATGTTTTTATGAACAGAAAGCACTTTGCTGAAAACTGCAGTTTTTTTTTCCTTTAATCTCTTTTCTATTTTGTTGAATTGAAGTTAATCTTCAGTTGTATAGATTAGTTTTTGAAATGCTAAGTGATGATCGAACTGGAATAGAGTAGATGTATGTATATAGAGGGCAGTGTTTGTACAGGGGGAGGTATTTTCTAGTGAAATGTTTCTTTTGGTCAGAGATTTTTTCTTTTCTTACTTTGACTAAAGTTTTTTTTATAAATGGAGGTTGAAATGATTTTTTTTGAACAATTCGAATGACCTAATGTTGTGCTGAGATGATTTCTTGTTTGTGCTTATGTCACCCTATATGTTTATAGCCTCATTTGCTTGTTTTTTTAGATATTATTATCTTCTTGCATGCATTTTTGTTTCTTCTCTTGCGTACACTTGTTAATATCATACTTCATATATCTTACCTTTGTAATATTTAATATTAATAATATTTTATTTCTTTCTCAAAAATAAAACTAAATGACACTTGTATTTATCATGAATCAAAAGCTTTTAAATAAATTTTATATTACATTCTTCTTATTTCATAAATACATTTTCTTAATCATTATCATATACATATTATTTAAATGAAAATGCTTTTAAAACTAACTACCCATTAACTAGTTTACATAAATAATAATTTTAAACCCAAATAATTTTTCTAAGTCATTTATTTAAATTTTAAATTCAAATACAAATTCAATATTCGAATTCAAATTCTAAAGTCAAATTCATATTTACTCATATATACATATACATATATATTTCAAATCCAAAATTTATTCCAAAATCTACATTAACTATTAATTTAAAATTAATTCAAAATTGGGATCGTTACATATTCCCCCCTTAAAGAAATTTCATCCCTGAAATTTGCAGGCAGAGAAACAACGAAGATAGATACACAAAGATAGAGAAACAGTTTTCCAGGTCAAACTGGATATCTATTCTGTATTTGGCTTACCAAATCAGAATATCAGCAATAGATACAAGAACAAACTCATTCACTGCTATACAAGATACTCGGGTCATCGGTTCTACGAAATATGTAAGGCCACTGGTTAGTTCGAAGGAATAACTAACCACTCGTAGAATATATCGACACCCAAACAATAGATAAATGGATTTAATCTTCCACAATTTTCAAACACTAGATATGGATTCCAATCTCAAGTCGGAATACCCCAAAGTATATATAACTTGTCCCTCTTCAGACTTGATATTCACAAGAAATTACAATAGAATTTCAAATTTGGTTTTAATCGAAATTGTTTTATCGATACAAATCTTCATATTCAACTTCATATTTAATTTACCAATTTATTTCAATTTAAATTTAAATTTCGCTAAAGTTAAGAACGAAAAGCTGATAGAAATTTAACGAAGAATGTACGAAATAGGGACTTATCTACACGATTCGTAAGGCCGCCATCACACCAAAGCTTCTCCCTCGAGCTGCCACAAAGCCAGTCAAAGAATTGAAATCGAATCAAAGGAGATTGATAAGAGAGTTGTTTCCACTACCGCAGGGTATTGACCATTTATACTGGTACTCCTTTGTCCACTATCTCGTCCTCTTCTTGCCCTCATACTCACTATCGGTGGATAGTAAGAGAATTTATTGAGGCATTCGAATGGATATCTTAGGGATATACTCATTCTAGGGTATACTTCACCCTATCTCTAATGAGTTACCTAATGTGTTATACTCCTGAGCTAAAGTTTCAACCTTCAGCTCTGATACCAACTATAATGAACCTGACTCGACCTTCGAAAATCGGCACCGAATACGACACTCATATTCAAATGCCACAGATCCAAACGTTGAATCTGGTTCGTCGGAGCTTATAACACATCAAGTACAACATAGTGGAAGAAAAAGAATAATATCATATACAACATTTGATACAATATCTGATACAATGATGATACAACAGAATGATACAATAGATATCAATACTATCAGAGATACAACAAATAGCAGCGGAAAAGAATATCTTCAATAGAATACATCACCAAAATGCAACTGCAACACCATCTCCAAACTAAAGGTAGCTCGAACAACCATCAAGTTGCACCTAGATAAGCAAGGTCAGTCGCGAATGCTGAAGTGTAGCAGATGCGATCCACAGATCTAAAGGGCTTCGAAGGCTATCGAATCAATTCCTACTATTCGACTATCTAAAAAACCCAACTCTAGACTACCCGTGTGAAAAATTGTGGGCATCCAGAGTTTAGGAAAAGAACAATAAACTCTAGACCAGTCATATTTACATATCCAAGCAAATACTTATTATCATGATTTCAACCACAAGCATCAAATACACCATCAAAATATATCATGTTTTAGATCAAAGAGGGTAGTTTGCTCACCTGAAATGTTTTTGTGAAGAGAGAGCACTTTGCTGAAAACTGCAGTTTTTTTTCTTTCCTTTAATCTCTTTTCTGTTTTGTTGAATTGAAGTTAAGCTTCATTTGTATAGATTAGTTTCTGAAATGCTAAGTTATGGTCGAACTGGAATAGAGTAGATGTATGTATATAGAGGGCAGCGTTTGTACAAGGGGAGGTATTTTCTGGTGAAATGTTTCTTTTGGTCAGAGATTTTTTCTTTTCTTACTTTGACTAATGATTTTTTTTAGAAATAAAGGCTGAAATGATTTGTTTTGAATAATTCAAATGACCTGATGTTGTGCTGAGATGATTTCTTGTTTGTGCTTATTCTCCCTATATGTTTACACCCTCATCTTTTTTTTTTTTTTTTTTTAACAACAAATTCAACCTTTTATAACCTCAATCAAAAGCTGTCAACATGCCTGACAGATAACCCAAAACAAAAGGCCAAAAGGAAAAGCCACCAAAAACCCAGAACAAAGGAGAAAACAAAACAACCAATAAGGAACCAAATATAGGAACGAGGAGAAGCGGCACAATCTCTGACCAATCCACTTCGCACACCCAAATAGCTACTGGAAACCACCGCCCAGCCAACATCGTACTCGAGCTCCGGCAAGGCCACCGGCCTACCACGATGTTGAGGTTCCAACCATCAATGAAAAACAAGGACGTCCCCCGCCCAACCAAGATAACCGGAAGCAATGGCCAAAACCATCAACGCCGACAGACCGACAGAATGAAGATGATAAAGACTTCCGATAAGCCAACTCCAAACAGCAGAAAAATACCAAGAAAAGAAACTCCCATAAAATCAAGAGCCTAAAAGCACTAAACACAGAGTTACACACCAAAAAAAAAAAAAAAAAAAAAAAGGAGGGGGTGTTGGTGGAAGGGGGGGGGAGAGGAGATGACGGATGACAGACCGAGGGGAACAACCAAGCCAGAATTTGCAGTCCCCGGATAGGCAGTCATCCAATACCTGCTCTATTAGAAGAGAGAGAGCAGTTTATTGATAACAGGTTTACTAAATGACGAGAGCGAGCACTGGCCGAACCCCGGAAGGGTCGGCCCCGAAAAGCTAAGAAAACATCATCTCTTACCCGCCGAACAACGGAAAGAGGATCCATTGGAACCTCTTCAAAGATAGCCTTATTCCTCGCACACCAGACATGCCAGCAGATTAGACAAGGAATCAATCGAAAGATGATCGAGCGAAGAGATTTCCCAGTGCAAACAAACCACCAAGAAGTCAGCAAATCATTTGGCCAAGAGATGGTGCCACGAACACCCAAAAAATTACCGAAAAAATTCCAGGTGGATCTAGCACACCAACCACCTAAAAACAAATGATTAATAGATTCTGAATCCCCGTTGCCACAGCACCTGCATCGGGAAACAAAAGGAATGCCAATTTGCTGGAGGTTCTCATCAACCGGTAGCCCAGAGTGAAAAATTCGCCACATCAAGAGAGAGACTTTCGGAGGGATTCGAGCATCCCAAATGTAGGCGAAAAGGGGGAGGACCGGAGAAGGTGTACGAGAAGATCTCCAGGCTTTCAGAATAGAGAAAGGGCCACCATCCCAACCGGAGAGGCCACTATGAGAATCAACGAGCAATTTAACCGATTGCATATGCTTCCAGGTCTCACTCGCATAACAAGGAGATCCTGCATAATCAGAGGACGCCAGTCTCCGATACTTAGCATGGAGGAACTTGGCCCACAAGGAATCGTTAGACCCAAACCTGGACCATAACTTACAAGCGAAAGCCGAGCAAATGTCTTTCGGATGACGCAAACCTAATCCACCCTCTGTCTTAGGACGGCAGAGAACAGACCAAGACACCCAGTGATGTCTGCGATTGTCCCCCTTCGAACCCCAAAAGAAGGATGATGCCAAAGATTGGAACGAACGAAAGAAAGAGACAGTAGGTGTCATAGCGGCGAAGATATGAGTACCCATAGAGCTCAGAACCGATTGAATAAGAACTAATCTTCCAGCTTGAGAAAGAAGGGACGCATTCCAACGGATAATCTTACCCCTCACCTTATCCGTAAGAGGATCGAAAATGGCGTTAAGTTTCCTACCTCGGTAAAGAACAATACCTAAGTAAGGAAGAGGAAGGGAAGCGGCCTTGAAGCCAGTAAAAGATTCGACCCAATAAACTCGAACTTGGTCCATATCCTTCGCGTGAACGAAGCAACTCTTGTCAGAGTTGACCAATTGTCCCGAGCACCTCTCGTACAGCTTAATGAAACGAATAAGACGCCGAACAGAAGTCCGAGATCCGTTAGAGAAAATAACAATGTCATCCGCAAATGACAAAGAGGAGACGAGCGGACATCCGCTAGGAATACCGAATCGCTGAATTGACCAAAAATCGTCAAAGTGTGAATGCCACGAATGAAGGCCTCGGCCGCGATAACAAAAAGAGAAGGAGATAGAGGATCTCCTTGACGGATCCCTCTACCAGCCTTGAAAAACCCATTGGCCGATCCGTTTATGAGCACAGAGAACCAACAGTTGGAAATGAGTCTCCAGACCAAATCAATAAGGGTTTCCGGAAAACCGAAAGCACGAAGAACCTTAATGATGAAAAACCAGGACATACGGTCGTATGCCTTTTCCATATCAAGTTTGAATATGATGTTAGAACCCCTGACCTTACGGTCAATCTGAGAAACAAGTTCTTGGGCTAAAAGGACGTTATCAGTGATCAACCGGCCTTTTACAAATCCTGCTTGGGAAGTAGATATAATGCGGTCAAGGTAAGGAGCCAAACGAGTGGCCAAAACCTTGGAAATTACTTTGTTAGCAAAATTACAAAGGCTGATAGGGCGAAACTCTGAACACGCCCTAGGGTTATCACACTTAGGAATCAGGACCAAATTAGTGGAAGACCAACTAATCGGAAGAGCAGCCCCAGAAAAGAAATGCTGAATCGCCAGGCAGAAATCAGCTTGGATGATATTCCAAGTAGCTCGAAAGAAGGAGCCATTAAAGCCATCCGGCCCACTGGCACTATCCTTACTAAGAGCAAAGACACAAGCACGAACCTCATCTGACGATGGCGGTTCTGCCAAATCTTCACTACCCACTGCAGTAACAAGCCGAGGAATGAAAGACAGGATGTCCGCAGCCGGTTCGGACACCGACGGGGATCCCAGGTACGAATGAAAATGGGAGACTAAAACCTCCTTGACTGCAGATGGACACTTTTAGTTTATTTTTTATAGATACTTTTAGTTTATTATCTTCTTGCTTGCATTTTTTCTTCTTCTCTTGCCTACACTTGTTAATATCTTACTTCGTATATCTTACCTTTGTAATATTTAATATTAATAATATTTTATTTCTTTCTCAAAAATAAAACTAAATGACACTTGTATTTCTCATGAATCAAAAGCTTTTAAATAAATTTTACATTGCATTCTTCTTATTTTATAAATACATTTTCTTAATCATTATTATGTACATATTATTTAAAAGAAAATGCTTTTAAAACTAACTACCCATTAATTAGTTTACATAAATAATAATCTTAAACCCAAATCATTTTTCTAAGTCATTTATTTAAATTTTAAATTCAAATACAAATTCAATATTCAAATTCAAATTCTAAAGTCAAATTCAAATTTACTCATATATACATATACATATATATATCAAATCCAAAATTTATCCAAAATCTACATTAACTATTAATTTAAAATTAATTCAAAATTGGGATCGTTATAACATATTAATCCTTTTTCTAGAAAATCCCGGGTTTGATTGACTTGTTCTATCCTTTCCCTGGGTGCCATCCTGCGACTAACATGAACAACAGGACGAGCATTTGGAACTAAATCAATTCTGAATTCAATTTCTCTGTGTGGAGGTAAAGATTTGACATCTTCGAATATGTCTAGAAATTCTCGAACAGTAGGTATGGACTCCAGATTAGGTTCAGTACACCCCAAAGTATACACCAGCTTATATCTCTTAGGACTCGGATCCTCACAAGAGATTTCAATAAAATTTCCAAGTTATGTTTTGATCGAAATCGTTCGATTATTACAATCTAATTTGGCTTCGTATTTCGTTAGCCAGTCCATTCCAAGTAAGATTTCAAATTTGTTAAAGTCGAGAATGAAAAGGCTGATAGGAAATCGATGATAAGTATACGAAATAGGAACATCTCTACATCGCGGCAATGGTTCTTAGGACCACCAACTGGATTCTTTACGCAAATTGGCTAGTCAACAAAATCAGGTTTAAGTTTTAATTCATTTACGGTTTGTTGGGAGATAAAGCTATGTGTAGCTCCCCTATCGAAGAAAACTCTAACAATTCTATCGTAAATAATAATGTTACCTTCTAAAACTCCTTTTCCTTTATCTGCCCTTGAAGTTGAGGGGTCATCTTTGATCGTGTACACCTTTGCTACCTGAGCTTGCTTCATTGCTGGGCAACCTCTTATTACACGTCCAGGCTTGTGACAATTATAGCATTCTCTAGTTCCCTGGCTTCTCTTCGTAGGTTGTTCTTTCTTAACTTGTTTCTTTGGATTCTTGCAGCTGTTTAAATAATGGGCCTTTTCCCGACAATTGTAACAAGTAATAATCCTCGCCCGGTTTTCTTGATTGCACTTCTTCTCCTTGCCTTGATATGGTTTCTTGCCTCCGAACTTTCTTTTTTTCCAATTTAGATTGCTCGTATTTCCTTTCTGCTCCAGAGCTTCCTGCATAACCAGGGTAGTATATCTATACCCTATATCGATCAGATCAGAAAAAGATTCTTTAACGTGGTCAGCCATTCTTTCATGGAATTTCTTGTTCATTCCCCGAATGAATCTTTCATTTTTCTTTAGAGGTGTGTTTACCAGCTCTGGACCAAAACGCGGTAATTTATTGAATTTATTTAAATACTCCTCAAATGATAAGCTTCCCTGCTTCAAGTCCATGAATTCCTGTTAAATTCTAGAGATTCCAATAGATGGCATATAGCGTTTCTCAAACACATCCTTGAAACGACTCCAAGTGAACTCATCTTCTGGCTCATCCATAGTAATAGTCTCCCACCAAGCTAGAGCTTCCTCTTGGAGTTGCCAAGAAGCTATTAGTTGCATTTGATCGTCTTCAAACTTCAGCCCTCAAAAGATTCTTTCACATGATCGGATCCAGGCTTGGGCTTCGATATAGATTATGAACAACTTTCCACCCAGTCTGGAAAAACTTCGATATAGATCAGCCAGATTCGGCTGAGGTAGAGTAGGTATAGATGCTTATGTTATTGCAGGGACTTGACCAGTTGTTGTGGTATTTCCCCATCCCCTAGCTCTTCCTCTTCGCCCGCTCATTCTTACTATCTGTAAATAGTAAGAAAATTTGGTTTAGACTATACAGACGAGATATCTTAGGGAATATCAACAGTTTAAAGAAATAGACCAAGAAATTTTAGGGTTTCGGTCTCTCGTTTTATACTCATTCTAGTGTATTCTTCACCCTATCTCTAATGAGCCACATAATGTGTTATACTCCTTATCTAAAGTTCTTACTCATCCTTTAGCTCTCATACCACTTGTCACGACCCGAAATCCAACAATTGAAAATCAACATCAAATACCTCACTTGTATTCGACCGTCGAAGATTTAAACGTTGAACTCCGGTTCGGATGGATCTTATAACAACATTAGATGAATATAAACAGCGGAAACAAAAGGTGATATCATTAGTCACAACACAGATACAACATTAGGTACAATATCATCACAATATTTGGTTACAACAAATCACCACCATCATCAGAGCGATATACATAAGGTACAATAACAGGATGATAACACCACAGCGGAACAATAACAGTGTTATCTCAACTTCAAGAGAGTCTTCAAAAGAAAGAGAGCGAGAATTCCAACTAAGCACCTTTAGATCCAAAAGGCTTCCAAGACTTCAAACCAAAAGCTTCCAAACAAAAAAAACTTCTACTGTCCAAGCTAGCTCTAAAACACGGATAACCTGCTTCTAGGTTGCCCATGTGGAAATTATGGGCACCCAGAGTTTAGGAAGGAAACAATAAACTCCGGGTCAGTCGTGGGACTGGTATGAGTAAACAAAAATAGTTTTTTATACAAAAACTGTTTATAAAAGAAATCCGTTCATGCTTTTGGAAAATGAAACTACCATAAGGCCTCCCGGTACACACATAATGCAACCGTAAACTTGGGGTGATTTCTCCTTATGATAGGCAAATATGCTTGATATGAGAAAACACTTTTGATATTATTATTATTAGTGCATAGTGTGAAAAACATTTTGAAAATATAATGTTAACCTTAACCAGCATAGGTACCATTATACTATGCCTGCTATAGCTATTATTTAAGAATGGCAGGTTATACAATTGCAATCGTACTTGGTTCGTATTAGTGATAGTATTTCCAACAAATGGTCAGGCTAAGGAACTTCCTATCCACATGGATACGCCTCTGGAGGGACGCCCCAAGAACCTAACCGGATCTCTTCCAACACTAGGCCGGGTTACCTCTGTAAGTAGGTAACTACTACACGAGTATGCCATCCCCCGGTCATAACCGACCTTTATCCGAGGCCCCATCAACAACAACCACAAAGCAACATAATTGAAATATCCACATAAGTTAAGTATCTGGGCTCCATACCATGATATCACTTCTATTCAGAAGGAAATGAACATACCCTATGGGGTGCTACCCCCAATAACCTTGCTGCATCCTTCCTGTTTCGACCATTTTCGAGTTGTGAGGTTCGACGAAGTCTCGTCCATAAAGCTACGCTTTACACAAAAGCCATGCCTTGATCAACAAATGATCAGCAGCACTCAGCATGCCACACTACCAAATTGGGAGTACATCACTAATAACCATCAACTACATAACCTCTCAGCTCGTACGTCTCAGAGAAGGATGTTAAGCTAAGAGAATAAATTCACCACCACCAAACAGAAATGTATTTGACAGAAATCAGCTTTATATCTCAAAGTATAATGTCAGACATACAACCATACAAGTCCGTTCCGAGTTCGAACGGAACCGAAGGAACTTCCAAAGAAGCCTTTGCAATCCCAGAATACACAATCCCGATCGGACTCCCCATCACATATAGAGATCTCTATACCGGAGCAACTCAGTGCAGAGTCATTCGATAGGTAGTCCTATCGTCCTCGAAGACATCGTGTCTTCACCACCATATTCAAATGCTTTCCATTTCGTCGTATCACTTATTCGGAATGAGTTATATGACACAAAGTCCTTTCCCAGATAAAATGAATAATGAACGCTTAATTTAAAAAAAATGGATATATCAATCACAAAAATTCACCATTAAGGTTCGATGTGGGTTTCGGATAACCAACTGGAATCCAACTCCATGTTGCATCGAGACTCAACTGCCGTTTTACGGGCCAAGGGGTTTTTCACATTCACACAGAAAATATATCACAGATATCACAGCTCAGCATAAAGCAGTTCATATCATATGGTATCATAATCACATGTCAGAGATATCAATCAATATAAAGCATTCAATAATAACCAATCATCTATAATTAAGATGGATTAATCGTGTGAATAAAATTAATTAATCATATAATTATTTTCACTAATTAACCTTAATTAATGATTAATTATCCTTAATTATTAATAAATTAAATCTTAATTACCTTCATTAATTAATTATTCCTTAATTAATTACCTTAATTAATTAATATTTAATTATAAATTAATTAACTTAAATTAATTATAAATTAACCTTAATTATATAATTAATTAACCATTAATTAAGTAATTATTATTTAATTATTAAATAATTATAAATTATTTATTTTAATTAATCACTTAATTATCATTAAAACTTTAATTAACAAACCTTGTAATTAGTTAACATTAACACATAGATTAACTCAAGACATTTAGGTTAATTAATGATTTAAAAACATTTCTTATAATTAACTCTTTAATTTCATTATTTATTTAAAATAATTTTAGGAATTAATTTATAAATGGTGATCACATAATCAAATAAAACTTAATTACTTTAAACATAACTTTCTTAAACCTTTAATTATCCAACATTAAATCAACACAATTATTTAAAAAAAATAAGTCTGAAATGTTTAAAGTTTGAATTTATTTTAAAATTTTGAAAACTATTTTATCACGACCAGAGAACTACCCGAGACGAATGCCATTTACTTCGAGTTGTCCCTGAAACTAACCCGTATCTTTTCTTTTCAAACCGATTTTTTTTTTGTTTTAGTCTTAAACATGGTGCAACCCAAAAATACTTCGAGTCAGAACCCGAGCCTGTGACCTGCTTCCCCGAAGACTACTTCGAGTTATCCCCCTCCCTTCTTCAAAACAACTCCCTAACATGGCTAGGTACATTGTACACATGCACAATGATTCGAGCCACCACCGATTGATGCTACGATCGTCGACAGGTCAATGACAACTCCTCATAGGCCCCTGACCACCCAGCAACATGAAACGACGTCGAACTCGCAAATGAACTTTTCGACCCAAACTGGAACAAGAACAATCGTCACACAATCAACTCACACCGCCGTCTCAGGCCATCTGAAGCCACGAAAATTTTGTCAGAGCTTCACCTACCATCCTGGTTTCGATCGCCACCGGCGTGATTGATTCTGATGCAACGCCGTCGCCATAGCAATCAAAAATCTGCCCTCGACCAAACTAGGGGTTTAAACCCTAAATCGATCATGTTTGCCATCCACAACGATTAGAAAATTTGTCGAACATTTTTCCCAAACTCTCCGACCTCTCAACAAGCTACCATTACGATCACGAGGTCCATCATGTTGTTGATCACCAGAATTTGATGAAATAGGCAAGTTCAACCTCGATTTCCTCGCTCAATCTTTTATTAACAATTCTGATTTTGATTCTAAAATTTGTGATTTTCAAATACGAGATGAATGGTATAAGTGAATCAAACAATTATAACATTCGATTCAATCATGTTTTTGAAATTTTTTACTGTATGTTTAAATTTCCAGTCAAACTCAACTTTATTCTTCTTAAAAGTATTTTTAAGATCTAGTCCTTGATGATACAAGAAGACTGTTTAGATTTTACACCTTAAATGGGTCGAAGGAAGAGAAATCAAATTTCTTTTAGCAAGTTTTTTGAAACCTAGGAACCTAGAACAGAGGCTATTTATGCCTACAACTGACATGCACAATCATCTTAGCACATTCATACACACATCTTTGCATGCATGTAAGTATTTTAAAATTTCTATTTCAAGCATGATTTAAACAACAAATCAAATTCTATGGTTTCAAAAGATTTACTCACCTGATGTCTGAAAACAGAGAAGATATCCTAGAAATTGAGTTTGATTTTTAAAACTGGAAATGATCTTTGAAATTTGATCTTGGATTTGAAAACTTGATGTTAAATTGCTTGATTGCTGAGTTAAAACTTTGAATCTGCTGAAGTCCTTGCTTTGATTTGAACTGGAAACCCTTGATTAAATTTTGAAATGTTTTCAAGCTTCAGGTTTTAGATTATAGCGGATGTTTGAATTTTATGGTTTTGATTATTTTCTTTTGGTGATTTTCTGGTTTGAATTTAAAATGTACAGGCCCTTTTGTTTTTCTTTGGAAATAAATGAAAGAGATGGGGAAGAAGTGGATGTTATGTCTATAAACTTGTTTTCTTATTTTAATTAATTTTCAAAAATAAAAGCAACAAAATGACACTTGTTAATAAATTTGATAAGATCATTATACTTGTAAATCTATTTGTTAAAATTAAACACTTGTTAAATTAGATGTCTTATTAATTAACACTTGTAATTTTACATGATTACATGTTTTCAAATAAAAAAAATTTGTATTACATTTTCTTATTTGTATAAATACATTTCTTTTATCATATATATATATATATATATAATTTTAAAAGAATAAGGTTTTAAGACTAATTTGTGCATTAATTAAAATCATACATATATAATTTCCAATTCAAATTATTTACTAAGACATTCTTTAAAATTGAAAATTTCAAATCAAATTCAAAATAAAATCCAAAAATTCATATTAATTTAAAATTTTAAATTGATAAAATTTGGGATGTTACACACAGCAGCAAAAATCTTGATTTCTCTTACCAGATGAACAACCAAATGCACCATAACGTCAAAAAATGAAGGGGGAAAATACATCTCAAATTAGGATAAGGTAACAATAACATCAGCTTATTGATCATCCAACTTATCAGGTTCAATTACCTTGTTACAAATTATATTAAAAAAGAGACAAAGCATTGTAATAATATGTCTAACGTGTTTAGGCAATATACCTCTAATCGCAACAGGTAAAAAATGTTGCATCAACACATGGCAGTCGTGATACTTCATGCCATTCAATTTCAAATTCTTGATTGATACGCGACTGCTAATGTTCGAAGAATAACCTGGCGGAACCTTATCACCACCAAGACATTCACATAAAATAGTTCTCTTTTTTGGACAATGTGTAACACGCAGGAGGCAAATAAGTACGTTTACCTTTCTCTATTGGCGCTAACTCCGTCCGAATATCCATTTTCAACATATCTCGCCTAGTTTTCTCACCATCCTTTGTCTTACCTGTTATATTCAAGAGCGTTCCAATGATACTATCACAAATATTTTTCTCAATATGCATTAGATCAAGCCAACGTCTAATTTGTAATTGTCTCCAATATGGAATGTGACGACCCGTAAATTTTAATGGTTTTTATAATATATTTGACTAAAATTTTGCGAAACTTTTAATTACCACAATTTGAGATAAAAATAATATATGGAATACGTCTATTTAAACATAGCAAATGGTAAATTTTCATAGGATAATATGAAAGTTTATTTTAATTGTGTAATTCTACTTCAATTCAACTCTGCTAAAAATTGATGATAATAAAATATTTTCCAAATCTGAATATCTTTATACAACAAATTTGTAAATAATCTTCTAAGTGAGACATTATATTCCGTTTCTTCAATTTTGGAGTGCTATTGCTCCGTTTATCTTATTTTCGATGGATTTGCAGCATTTTCGGTACCGATTATCGACTTTTGACAGGATGATTGTACCACTGATATCTGTGTATCGTTTTGATAGTTTCGTCATACAGATCTCCATAGTATATTCGATTGTCAAATTCGGAGTTTGGTACGCAGTGGAACCCATGAGAACGGTAACCGTATCAGTACTCGTTCGTGCCATTTTAGGTTCTTATGTCTATTCAAATTTCCACAGTATTAACCCAACGGTCTTTGGCTCTTTAGCTTTTATTATTATTTACTGGATTCATTTTCGACTGTCACTATACCCCATAACTTCATTATATGTCTAGTGTGCTTTCTACTCCAATTGGTTCGCGCTTTTTTTAAAACAATAACTGAATACATATATTTTATATAACCTGTTACTCTTCCCTTTCATTTTCACTTCCATTCTTCATCCTTAAGCTTTCCTCCACATGCCTTAACCCGAGACCAAATCTTCCAAGTGCTCCCCACCCAATTTATCGAGCTCTGGCCTCAGTCTCTTCCTTTGCTTGATCGGCCTCCACCACTCACCGCAACTAGCCTCACACTTCTCCCTGCCATGCTCTTTCATCATACCCCACTCCATCCGTGCGACCACTTGCCAAGCCTACCACTTCATTGACAGGAAACCATCGATCCCAGCAACATCGGCAGCCACCTCCCCTTGTCTTCCACGCATGGTCCGATCGGCCATCACCCCAGACCCGTGTCCGTATCCTTGCACTCGACCATCTGTAGCTTCACTTGTATGTATGTATTCTATATAATATTTGTTATATACTTATGAGTTGCTATATTATGAGTTTTGTTTTATATAATTCTCTTCCTTACCATTTACAAATGTATAATTATTCGATGATAACCTTGTTTTCTTTTGTTTTGAAATATATATATATATATATATATATATATATATATATATATGTGTGTATGTTTTATTATAAAGCATATGTGTTTTGGTTATCAAAATATAGTTTTAAAAGTTTTGTCTATGTATAGGTCTATGGAAATTAAATATATCAGAATAACATGTTTAAGCTACTTGGTATATTATATAAGTGTGATATATATATATATATATATATATATATAGGTTTTATATATGTGTTTGTACATAAATATCTTGATTGTGTAGAGATAATATATGTATCTATACTTTGTGTAATGGCTTATTTATAATATGTTGGTGTATTTAAAATCTTTGATTTTGCATGTTATACGTATATATGTACACACTTTTTCTAGTATTTTAATTTACTCAGATATTCTTAGTTGTATGGGCTATAAAATCTAGGCTTATGTTAGTATATATATATATGTTATATATTTGTATACGTGTCTATTTATAACTCGTGTATTTTATGTTATATATGAGAAAGAAAATAGATATTTGGCTCTAAATCTTTATTCTATATGAATTTACAGAATTTTTTTATATTTACATGTTAATCTTTTAATTTTTATATATATGTGTTTCCTCTTTATATATATTGTTTTCGGTTAGGGGTATATATATCTTACTTCAGGTTACTATATATATATATATATATTAGTGTTTCTATGTATATTATATTATAGTATATTATAAAGAAGTATGTATGTGGTTTGTGAAAGTTGTTTATACATTGTTTAGTTGATCTAATAGTAATTATAAAGACAGTGTATATATAGTGTAAGTCTGAAGCACTTTTCTGCTATATAATAATGTAATAATATATACACTGTTATATTCACTACAGTATATAATCTGTTCGCGTTTTTCATATTTTCTTTAACCAGTATTTGTAGATTTGGTTATAGTATAAGTTTTGCATGGATTAGTTTATATGGGCTGCTAACGTATTTGTTGTATATATATATTCTTGTTTGCTGAGTTCATGTATAAAATTTAAGTTATATTGATTTTTATAAATTTTGTTTTAAATATAGTCAGTATGTATGTTACATATATGTTTATGTATTAGTTTATATATCTATCCGTTTATATAAGTATTGATTTTAATATACTATGTATATATGTTGATTTTCCATATATGTGTTTTAAATTTGAAACAATGAATTTTGAATATATATATATATATATTTAATTTAATATATGTGTGAATTTAGAATATGATTTTTATATATATAGTTACATATAATTATATATAAGTTCACTTATACAAATTATCTTCATCGACTGATTTGATTTCATCTATTCTTATTCATCGGATCTGTTTGTCAAATTTGTGCCAGTCTTGCCTTGATTTGAAATCCGTAGCTTGTTCTATTGTCGAATTCTCCAGCCTCGAAAGGCGAGAAATCACTCACGATTAACGTTCTTATATTTATTAAATTTGATTTTAATGAAATGACAATTGAAATATGTTGTTGTTAGTTATTTACATTGTTATATATGCTATTATCTGTATCTTTTCACCTGTGACATCTGATACCATTATCTATTATTTATATTGATGATACATGCCTGCATACTATTATCATATCTGTTATCACTCTGCAAGTTCCCTGCTAGTATAGAACTCCCTGTGGGTTGAAATGATACATAGCCGAATGATTTGGAGAATATGAGAAATTCGTTATGGGTTGAAATGATAACCTAAGCGATTTTCATTGAATTGAATTTGGGATTGCGAGGTGAAATGATATATACCCGTATATATTTAAATTGCATATTGAAATGATAAATATCTACATCACTTGACCATAGGATAGAAAATTTTATACAGACACCATCAGTCTATATATAAATGATCTCTATAGTTTTGAAAGGAAATATATGTGGTTTTATTCAATATTGAAAATATTTTATATATAAATAAGTTAAATATAAAGTAGATTTAATAATAAGCTTTAATTATATTTAAATAAGAATTTTATTTAATTAAATCGATTTGAAATTATTGAATTTGAAATTTAAAGATATGATTTTTTTTACTTGATTTTGATTTAGGTAATGTAATGAATATTTCACGCTTTAATAAATTGAAGAAATATTTAGAAAAATGCAATTTAAGGTTATTTAAATGATATTGAATTTATTAAGTGCATATTTCAAGATTAAATAATAATGAAGTTAAATAAAGAGATAAATGAAATTATCATTTTAGTTTTGAAAATGTCGAATGTTTAAGGCTTTGAAGTATACTGAAATTTAAATGGTTTATTTTGTGGTTCAAATCTACTTTTAAAATCGATATAATTTGAAATAGTTTATTTAGAAACTGAATTGAATTGAAATTGATGAATTGAGACTGAATTAAATTTGAAATTGGAATTCGAGTTGATTTGAATCATTTTGTGAAATTTAAGGAATTATAAATATTTTACTTTGTAAATTATTTTAATATATATAACTATTTTAGTATACTAATTATTTTAATATAAACTATTTTATCTTATAAACTATTTCATTATATATACTGTCATTAATATCTAACCTGTTTAAGTGGTAGAAGTTATGATTTCAAAATTATGGTTTCCAAAGTATATTTCAAAGTGATTTGGTTTTGAAAGGGTCATAACGTTGAAAGTGCTATAGAATGGAAATAGATATATTTGTAATGGAAATGATATTATATTGATATGGTTTCGAAATGGATATGATATTTTAGTTTTGAAGTATAAATTATTTTGAAATAACCACGGTGTTATAATGATGTTTGGTTGTTAATAGCGTATATTTCTACATAGTAGATAGTTCTACGGATCCCTAGAGGATGGTTATCTTAAACATCCTTTGAGTTACTTGTATTTCAGTTGATATAACACTTGCGTTGGATTTATTTATATAAGAATGTTAATCCTGACTCGAGTGTTTTGTGTTTTGCTTTACGCTCGGGTCGGACTGAGTGTCACGGCATTTGAGACTTACCTTTGGAGTCGGAGCTTCGATTAGAGATCCATCTATCTATCCAGCTTTCAGTCATTTAGTTGTCTCCAGTGATATATTTAGATTTGATATCGATTATTGTATTCGATACTTCTGGTGTATTCTGTTTAATCTTGTTATATATATATATATATATATATATATATAGTAGCTTTATGAACTGCTATTCATTTGTTTCCGCTGCTTATTTCATATTACTCCATGTCTGTGATTCTGTGATTTATTTATTTACCATATATGATGAGTTTTTGCCAAATTTAAATTGATAATATGGTATCTTGAGCAATTCAAGTCCGGCATGTGTGGATGCTAATAGTTGAAAATACCAGGATGTTACATGTGGTATCAGAGCTTTGGTTTTAGGCAAAAACTTAGTATATAGAGTAAATTAATTACATAATCGGTTTTGTTCGTGCTTGAATCTCTTCCTCTTTGATTCAGTTTCCTTTGAATTTTGGAACTCTCCCACTTGTTCAAAATTCCATTCTTGTCCCCCTCTATTTGTATTCTATTGATTCTGGATTATCCTATAACTCTACTTCGAATGATCTCTATAAAAATCGATGATCTCGCCAATCTTTGAATGATTTGTAAAGGGGTGAAACTCCTTTACAATTGTCATTTATTAACATGATATTTCTATACCCTCGGTTTAGATGCTGCTATCTCTTGCTATTCCGAATTCTATCTCTGGCAATTGAATATCGATTTGCCTTAGAATTCTGCATCGATCATGTTCCTAAAGTCACGGTAGACCCGGTTAAGATCATCCGTGATTTATATAAGTATATCCATCTTCTATTTTGTAATTTAATTATCTCATCTTCGTTCGAGCCTGTCTTCGAATCAAAATTCTATTTGATTAGAGTCCTTCGAATTTGAATCTCTATCTTTGTTTTGAAATCGATTTGTGAATCATCCTTTGAAAAATCATGTTTGTTTGTATTTTAGAAATTGTTTTATATATCAAAATTATTATTTTGATAAGTATGATTATATTCTATATATAAAAGTGAAAATGTTTTTGATAAGGATTATATACCTTTTAAAAGCGAGAATTTGAAGTTTTGAAAGGATTTGAAATTTTGAAAATTATATAAGAAATTGATTTTCTATAAAAATGATTTAAGGATTTTAAATTTGAAATTTAAGAAGCTGAACTCCGTTATTTTGAAATTGATTTTAAGACTTTGAAAATATATAATAATATGATTTGAAAGTATTTTCCAAAAATAAATGTTTCAAATGACTTCAAATGAGTTCCTATGATTTCGAAGAAATTTTAAAGAAATTTTCAAGAAAATAGAAGTCCAGAACTCACTTATGTCGCTGGAGAATAATTTTGGTGATGAGTGCACGCATCATCGACATTGATTTTTGAGTTTCAGAGCGGGGGAGAGGCCACTTTAGTAGTTTTGCTATGCGATTGATCTTGTGAAACCAATTTTGATTTCCAATTCCAAAGAAGGATTTGATATTCGAAAGATATATGAATATATATTTGAAACGATTTGAAGTGAGCCCGATGCCTCGAGTTTTGGATTTGATTTGGTATAACCCTATCTATTTGATTTACTGATTGGTTGCTGATTTCCAACTCTTGGATTGGAAATTTGATTTCTCCAACTATTTTGAATGTTCGAACACTTCCAAATCGAGGTTTAATTTTTTAAAGCTAAGTAATTTCGAAAAGTATAAATTATTTGAAAAAGTGTGTAATTTTAGTTTTGTATGTTTCAGTATGAAGTAATATGATTTAAATAAGTTTGAAACTGTTTGTTAAGTAAATGAATAAGACTATTTTGAATTATACTAATATGAAATTTAGTTTTGAAATTGTCACGACCCGACTTTCCAAATACCAGAAAATCGCGTCATGAATTAAGAAAGAAAGGGATAGAAAAGAGAATAGAAAGAAGAGAAGAAAGAAACAACATCAGAATCTAACGGCGGAACGAATAAATTATATTAATAACATAAATATTACATAGTTTACATCCATATCAGAGTACACAGATATACGACACATACTAGACAGTTATAAACACCTGTCTAGTTATACAACTCAATACAACCACTCAGAGAACACACAGCGGAATACTAGATATATCTACACGCGGAAGCCTCCTGCTCCATTGCTCCTCCATAATTCGTCAAGCTAATCCTGAATCCTAACCTGATTCCCTTGACTACTCATAAAAATTTGAGTACCCAAGAGTTTATGAAAAACAAAAATAAACTCCGGGTCAGACATGGGTCTGGTGTGAGTAACAGGTTAAAGTTGCTTAACTTTCAAAAACCTTTTGAAAAGAAAGGTATCATGTAAGACTTCCCACACATAAACATGGAAAAGTTTTTACCTTACACTAACCAAAACATTTGATAGGAAATCTGGTGATATTATAACAGTGTCTAGGGTTTTCAAATAAATATGAAATAGCCGAAATTGTTACATTTATTAAATTCCAGCTACTAGCCACAAAAGTGTGTAATACAATCAAAACTGTTGCCACTTATTGGATTTTGGATTCCATACAATGGCAGGGCTACTTGGGTACCGCCCGTCACAGTACGTGGCCTAGATCAACGTACCGAGGATCACTCTCGACCCCCTGCAACACAAAGCTGGACCCATTCCTTACTGAATAGTTCCAAACAAGACAACCCCGTGGTTGTAGCTAGCAACCACCCACACAGCCGAATATAAAGGGACTTCTAGACAGGGATCAATCTTGCTCTCCAGTGGGTGCGACCCACGAAGCTTTGCTGCACCTCCCCTGTTTTAGCCATTCCCGGTTGATGAGGCTTGAGGCTATGATTACCTTTATAGGACATATCACTTAGAATGCTCATCGTCCACCTGACGATGTTCTGAAAGCATTCAATCCATACAAGTTCGTTCCGGGTTCGAACGAAACCGAAGGCATTATCTCGTTACACTCGTTTTGGAATCACCCTCAGAGTTAACGACAATAACCCTTGCGCTCTGATTCACCATCTCGAATCTATAAGAACTAATTCCGTCAACTCATTACGGAATCACCCACAGAGCTATACTGACTCATAGTCCTTACACCTCGAGTCTTCACAAAGCTCCACTTTGATTCACGACCTAACGTTATTTGGAATCGATGTGGTTTTCGGATATCCAAATATGGAAACCCGATCCCGGTCTCATCGAAAACCAAAGCGTGTCTTTTAAGGTCCAAGTTGTTTTAAAGATTTTAAAACAATTCAATTACAGTATCTATTTACACACATATAGATAACTTATAAATCATAACTGATAATCAACATTATCACATAACATGTAATTCACATTATCAATATCAAACAGATATTTCATATAATATCATCACAATAGATAACCTATGTTATCATCACAATACAATCAAACATCCATACCACACAATAATATTTATCTCATTACTGAGATTTCAAAACATCCAAGACAATCAAGTTCAACCATTCATCCATAAGCAATGATTTATTCATCCAATATAATTAATTTAAAATGAATTAAATTAACTATCTCTAATTAATTTAAAATGAATTAAATTAATTACTTCATCTTTAATTAATTTAAAATAAATTAAATCAATTACTACATCAAATTATAACTTGCTTACTCAACCATTTAATTGATTACAATCAATTAATTAATCATTCAAAATAAACCATCCTAATTAATCACTCTTGATTAATTACTCTTAATTACATTCATGTAATTATCCTAAATTAATTTCACAAATTAATTATCCTCAGCCAAACAGTAATTAACCTTTAATTACTTCAATTAATTAATTAATCATAATTAATTCCATTAATCCTTAATTAATTACATTAATTAATTACCTTTAATTACTTACTATTGATTAATTAATCATAATTAATCAACTTTAATTACATCATTAATTATAACAATTAATGATCCTTAATTATTCCTTAAATTAATTACTCTAAGTAATTAACTAACTTAATTACCACATTAAACCAAATTAATTATCCTTAATTCTATTTCTTAATTAATCCCTTGATTAATTACTAAATAATTAATCCAAATTATCTCATACTTAAACATCTCCTTAATTACAATCTATAATTATTAAGCAATTACTTAACTAAGTAATTTCCAAAACTTTAATTATATAAAGTAATTATTTATAAAACCTAAGTGTTTATAATTAATTAAACTTAATTAATTGAAAATAAACAATCATATTAAATTAAATTACATTAAGTAATTAATCCCTTAATTATTTTACTAAGTAATTATACTTAAATCATTTACAATTGATTATTATTAAATTAATTAATCTAATTAATTATAAAAAAGTTAACTACATTAATTAATTGTTAAATAATCTTGGTTAATGACCTTAATTAACCATCCTCAAATTATTTTATAAGGTAATTAACTTAAATTATTTACCATTTAAATATATCTTAAATCATTTATTAATTAAAGTTAATTATTAAATTAATTAACCTTAATTAAAACTTAATCACATAATTATTATTCATTTATCATTAATTAATGACCTTAATTTCAAATTGATTAATCATTAATCAATTATTAATTTCAAAATCAATCAATTAATTAATTAATCTTAATCACCTTATAGATTAATTCTAAAACATAAATCTTCATCAAATTTTCAAAATAAAACATAACTTGATTATGTTTAAAACAATTTAACTGAAATAAAGTACTTTTTAAAATACTTTAAAATTTCAATTTTTAAATACAAGTTTAAATTAAAAGTAATTTAAACTTATCAAAGTTTGAAAATTTTAAAACTTATTTAAATTTCAAGACAAAACAAAAGTTTGTCTTAGAGATCAAATCATAAGAATTTGAAGTCAAATTCATTTCAAACTTTTAGAAATTCAATTCATTCTTAATTTCAACTTCCAAATTTAAATCTTCTTTTTAATTTGAAACTAAAGTTCATTTTAACTCAGATTTCCAGATTTAAAATTTATCTTTAAATCTTGCTTCATATTTTAAAAACTTCATTGTTAAAAATTTAAACTATTTCCCAAAATGAAATAGTTAATTAAGATAAATCTTGAAACTTTAATTTTAATTTAAAACTGGGATTTAAATTTGAATCTAAAATTCAAACCTGCATTTGAATTTACTCTTAAATTTTAATCAAAACATAAAACTGCAGATTTAAACAGTTCAAACCCAGATTTTAAATTTAAAACTCTGATTTAAAGAAAATAGAAAAACAGGTTTTAACTCAAAACCTGGAATTTAAATTCAAATTAGTAATTCAAACTTAAATTAAATTTTGAACCTAAACCTTATTTAAAACCTATAACTACAGAATTAAAATTTGAAAACCCAGATTTTTAAAAAGTTTAAAACCCATATTTAAAAAAAAAAACATACACAGTTTTACTGTGTACCCTGTAATCTACAGGTTGACCCGAGATATCAATCTTTTGCTTCGGGTTTCCCTCTCATTTACTCAGAGTTTCCTATCAACTTGCTTCGAGTCATTTACCCACTTGCTACGAGCAACCCAACCTCCTCCTGAACATTCCCAAACCCAAATAGTTCATCAGAGAACTCTTCACCGCCCCCTCTGCCGACCATCTCAGGTGATCAAGCCTCAACCAGAAACTCAACACTACTCTCACATCATCTCCAAATCACACATAACCCAAAGAATTCAAAAATTAGCTCTGAAACCCAAATTTCCAAAACCTGGAAAAAGTTTTTACAGGTTTCTATTCAAACCTGTCAACGGCCATTCTCTTGCCACTCCGATCATCTGACGATCAACCCTTTCGGCCCCGAGTTCCCTCACCCATCATCTACATCATCACCAATTTTCATAACACTCGATCATTCCATCACTTCACACTGACTAAATGCTCAGACCCACTTCAAACTAGGGTTAAAAAAAGTTTGAATCCAAACTGCAACTTAACTAGCAAACTTTAAATTCTTCTCTGAATTTTTCCAAGATCTATGATCCTTACTCTATAACTCAGAAGAGTTTCAGAATTTCCCAACTCAAAAATCAATAGAATTTGCACAGATTTCATTCTTAGTTTAATACCATACTGCTACTGAATTTAACCTCTAAAAATTCTACTTCTTGATTCAAAAATCAAGTTATGGTAAGTACTTTAATTTATGAATTTGAGGCATGATATCAATATGGTTGAGTTTGAATAAAAATACATCATGCAAAGTTTTACCGGTGTTAACAGGGACAATACTGTTTATATCCATTTTTTCTTTTACATTAGCTTAAAACTTTAAAAGTTAACTAAATATAATTTATAACCTTACTTATAAACCTAATCATACCAGAAATTTAAGTTAAAAGATAAAGTTTTAATAAAAACTTCCTAGGAAATCAAGAAAACAGATCATGTAATTAAACAACAGTGTACACACTTTACTTTCCACTTAACACAGCAATACTTATATATATATCAAACAATTTAGCATGCAATTCTGTTTTAAAATTTTAAAGTTAAAAGTTACTCACATTTATTTGAATGCAGACAACTGTTGTCCTTTTTGAATTTGTAGAATACCAAAAATGCAGGTTTGCTTCCTTTTATAAATTTGCAGAAATGAATATGCAGGGTCCCTGTTTCTCCATTATGCATAAGGCATAAAAATGCAAGCTTGCTTCCATTTCCAGGTTCCAAACAAAATGCAGAAAAATGCAGGCTTCACTTGAGTTTGAAATGAAGTGTAGATTTTTGGATTTGTACAGGGTTTAGATGAGCTTGTATATGCAGGTGAATTTGAGGAAATACAGAATAAGATATGCAGATTTTCTGAATTTCCTTTATATGAAAATGAATTTGATCTTGAAGAGGTGAAATTTGTACAGGGTTTTGAGGTATGCAGATTTGAATATGAGTTTGGGATATGCAGATTTAAATCTTTGATTGTGACATCCCGGAATTTTGACCCTATTATTATGAAAAGTTTTTGATCTAATTTAATTAAAATATAAGATTTTCATTTATAAATAAATAAGAATTTGGATATTATTAGTTGTATATTAGTTATAAAGGAATATAATTTCAAAATGTAAATAGACTCTTTTAACAATATTCAAAAATTAAATCTGTTTTATTTATTTAAATTAAAAGTTAAGTATGAATGACATTTAATATCGAATGTATAAATGCAGTTAATAATTACAAGTGCAATAACATAATCATATTCATAAATATAACTACATTAATGCACATATAAGTTACAAATCGAATATTGAAAGAGTAAACTTTAAATAAAAATAAGATTTAAGCAATGTTTCTAACAATTACTTTTATAACTAAATAACATAAGCTTATAAATATTTAGCATGAGTTCTTATATAAATATAAATATTTATAAATATGGTTACAAACATAAGTACTAATATAATTGGTATAAGATATAAATAGAAATGAAAACATTTAGTTCAAACACAAATGAGAACCTGCATATGTCTTATACAATAATTTGGCCAGCAAAGCATTATTAGTATGAACTGTATAAACATAAGGAATCAAACTTGCTCAGCAACAATGAAGAAAACCTTGAAGACCTGCAAACATCAATTATATGTTAACTTAAGTTTGAAGTCAAAATGTATAAAAAAACTGTAAACATCTTAGTTCCAACATAGGTTCTGCAAAATATCTTTGTAAAGTTATATGTTAGCAAATAATAATTAGTGTAAACTTATATGCACAGTAGTACAAGCCAAACCTGCACACATTAATAAGATGTTAGCATGAATGAAAACACTAGTACAAACACAAATTAAAACCTGCAACACACATTTTTTTTGTTTATATGTTCACATGAGTTTGTTCAAATAAAATAAAAAGAAATATGCAAGTATGAAATGGAATACATCTTAGTACAAATACTGCGAATATCTTTGTAAACATATTAGTGCTTAAGAAAACAAATTTGCAAAACATCTTTGAAAAAATCTTTATGTCAGTCAACATTAATTGTGTGATAGCATAAATAAGCACATTAGTACAACCAAGCCTGTAAACATCTTTGTACTTAATATGTTGGTCAGCAAAGCATCTAATCTATGTTAACTTAAAGAAGACATAAATATTAAGTAGCATACATATTTGTCTGGAAAAAAAATATCTCAGCCGAAATGGTTGAAATATCTTAGGCTTTAGTACATAGGAAATTAAACAAGATAATTATTATGTCAAGCTTATGCAAGAAGACACTTTGTTCAAGTTATATATATTTGTATACATCATTTCTTATACCTTAATTCATCTGTATCTTCAAAAACAAAAGAAACTTCACAAAACTGAGCAGAAGCAAAAGAATATAAACCAAACTTTATATTTGCAAGTTCAAAATAAAGTTCAGAGAACAAAGAAGTTACTGGAATTCAAATTTTGCAACTGCAGTTTTCTTACTATCCTCTGTTTCAAGTTCCTACTACAATCTTGGTGAGTAAACTAAATTATAACTTTTAATATGTTGTTTATGAAGAGTAGTTATGTGGATGCTTAAGTTCTGGAATATGGACTATGTTCTGTCAGTGTTAACTTGTTCTTTCAGGTTCCTATTTTGTTTTCTGTTCTGTTGAAAAAAAAAATCTAAAGAATATATTTCATACTTTTATTTAAAGCTAACTTCTTTAATTAGTGCATTAACTAAATAAAATTTTACAGTAAAATAAATTGTAAAACATTATATATCAGTGAATTATAAAACACCGTAAACCAAATTTTACAGTAAAAGGGAAATAAGGATAAAATTCGAATAATTCGAATTGTAAACTTGAATTTGTATATTGATACTACATTCAAAGATATGATTTTTAAGATAAAAATTATAATTTATAGTTAGAAAATTTGGGAGCAGTTAAATGGTAAGCCAAAAATGTATTTGGTGAAACTCTGATTATACAAACAATTATAGCTATTGTGATTCAACATGAAGCTAGTGTATTGATTATAGATCAACAGAAAAATGTTAGATAATTTTTTAATTGCAAGAATTTATGGGAATTATGAAAGGTAGGGTTTTGGGTCTGAAAATATTGGGTTCGGTTGAGTGATTCACGCGACATCGTGACTTCACCGAGTGACGAGCAGTTTTGGCATGAGTGAGGAAGTGATGTTGGCTACCCATGGCCGAAAGCTTGATGTCTCTGGTGATCGCAATCGTGTAGACGAGGCAAAATTATCTACTGTGTTCAAGTTCCAGATCGACATTTTAGTCGAATTTTGATTGCATGACGTTGGGGTTGATCTGGGTTTTGTAGTCGAGAGAGGGGAGGATTTGCGACTTGTTGGTGATGTCGTAGTGTGGTGGCGTGGTGGTGGACCGCCGTGCACGTGCACGGCGGCGGAGATGATGGTGTTTTGGGTCGACTCGAGGAAAACTTGAGTAGGTACGTGGAACGCTTCGAGTTTGATGCTGGGTCGAGTGTTTATGCGCGTGAGATTTTAAGTTTTTAACAGTTTATAAAGAAACTTAAGTTTAGATAAAAAAAAAGTAACAGTGAAAGGAAGGAACAGGGGAGAAGAAGAGAGGCAGGGGAGGATCGCGTGAATATTTCTGGGTGGATTCGAGTCCTACCGGAGGCGAGCTCGAGGTTGTCTTCGGGTTTGAGAAGGCAGAAATTTGGGCTAACTGTAATATGATAGTAAAAGTAATTAAGTTGAGTATAAACTATGTTATTAAGTATGAAACAATTTGACTTTGATAATCTTGAATGTTTTGCTGAAACAAAAATGGAGTAGTTAATTTAAAATGGAAATTAATTATGTAGGTAATAAAATTTATAATTGTGATTTAAAAAGTAAATGAAACTTAATTCAAATTAGTAATTAAAGATTTTAATAATAGTCTTGTATAAAATCATATGTAATCAAGAATTCAATTAATCATTTGAAGTTGATTAATTAACGAATCAGAGATAACTGATTAAATAAATAATTAATTATGGAACGAATAAGCTAATTAATAATTAATGATTAATAAAGTAATTAATAATAATTAAATGTGTAATTGAATTTTTATAAATCAATATTAAGGTTATTGATTAGTAATTAAGAATTAATTCATTAATTGAGTGAATAATTAATAAATAATTAATGAATTGAAATAAATTAATTAATTAATAATTAATTAAGCAAGAATAAAATATAATTCACTTTAAATATGCAATTGAGTTTAAACAAATCAAACTTGTTGATATGAATCGATGACTCTATTTGATTGAACTGATGTTTATTATTTCCTGTGATGTTCTATGAGATATCTGTGATAATTGTATATGATTATCTGTGTTAAATTGTTATATATGGTTTATCTGATGTTATTTATCAGTGTTGAATTGCTATATGAATTCAATTGTTAAATTTAAACTGTTAAGTTAATTAGACAATTTGGACTTTAAAATGGCGTTTGGATTTCGATGAGACCGGGATCGGGTATCCAATTGATATTCCAAAAACCACATCGATCCAAATTAAACGTTAGATCGTATAATCTCAAGTGAAGATCGAGATGGTGTTTTCAGAATGCAAGGGTTATCGTCGTTAACTCTGAGGGTGATTCCAAAACGAGTGTAACGAGATAATGCCTCGGTTTCGTTCGTACCCGGAATGAACTTGTATGGATTGAATGCTTTCAGCACATCGTCAGGCGGACGATGAGCATTCTAAGTGATATGTTCTAAAAAGGTAATCGCAGCCTCAAGCCTCATCAACCGGGAATGGCTAAAACAGGGGAGGTGCAGCAAGGTTAGGTGGGTCATGCCCAAGCAGGACGAGATATACCCCTGTCTAGATGTCCCTTTATTCGGCTGTGTGGGCGGTTGTATGTACACCAACTGCGGGGTTATCTTGTTCGGGACTGTTCAGTAAGGAATGGTTCCGGCCTTGTGTTGCAGGGGAGTTAGGGTGGCTCCTCGGTACTGTGATCTAGACCACGTACTGTGACGGGCGGTACCCCAGTAGCCCTGCCATTGTGTGGGATCCAATTTCCAATAAGCGCCGTACGTTTTGATTGTGCCCAACTATGTTGAAATGTGAGATGTAAGCATTTCAGCTATTTCTGTATTTTACTTCAAAACCCTAGACACTATTATAATATCACTGGATTTCCTATGAAATGTTTTGGTTAGCGTAAAGTAAAAACTTACCCGTATTTATTTGTGGGGAGTCTTACGTGATACCTTTATTTTAAATGATTTTCAAAGTTAAACAACTTTAACCCGTTTACTCATACCAGACCCATGTCTGACCCGGAGTTTATTTTTGTTTTTCATAAACTTTCGGGTACCCAAATTTTTACGGGTAGCCAAGGGATTCAGGTTAGCTTTGACGACTACTGGAGGAGCAATGGAGTAGGAGGCTTCAGCATTGTAGGCATATATATCTATATAGTTCCGCTGTGTTAGTTAGTTTATGATATTTGAGATGTATGTTCTGACAGATATGTATATGATAGTCATGTTGTACGATATGGTTTAACTCAGATGTATATATATAACTATGTAATATTTATGTTGATATATTATATTTTATTCCGTTCCGCTGTGAGATTCTGATGTTGTTGTTCTTTCTTTCTTTTCTTTTCTATTTCTATCCCTTTCTTTCTTATTGATGACACGACTTTCTGGGCGTAGAAAGTTGGGTCGTCACATTGATTGTAAATGCAGATTTTTGTACTTGAATTTTGAGGTATGCAGATCTTTAAAATGAATATGAAGATGGGTTTGATCTTTGTTTGATTTAGGAAAATGGAAAAAATTATGCATGAAGATGTAAGCTAACTAAATGCATTTTCAGATTTTAAGGAAAGCAAAGAAAAATAAAAACAAAATTCTAACACTTGTCTATTATTACAACACTTGTCAAATGAATGCATAAGAATCAAACACTTGTTTTCTTAAAGATAATTAGTTTTTAATTACAAATTAATGTTATATTAGCTTAATTTAAGTTGTTAGTTTATTTTATAATATGTTTTATGAATTTACAAAAGAAATAAAAACAATAATGTTTTACAAATTAACTTATACATATTAAAATTAAAACAATTTAAAGACTTTATACTTTTAAATTTAAATTCAACTAAATTCAAAAATCAAATATTTTTCAAATCAAGTTATACATATAAATTCAATTTGAAACAAACATTACAAATTCTTATTCAAAATTTATTTATAAAGTCAATACAATATTAATATTATTTTTTATAAATCTCTTATTATTAAATTAAAAATCATTTTACAAAATATTCATTTTATTAAGCCATAAAACCAATTTGTTGATCTTATTCTAAATTTAAAACAATACCAATTTATTTAAAATATAAACCATACATTTATATTGTAAACAGAAAACAATTTATTATTTTAAAAGATAAAATAACCAATTTAAATATTTATTAAAGAAGATTATTAAATTTATCTGAATAATTATTAACAGAATATCAATATCAATTTAATTTTAACTACAGATTATTAAATTGATATTGTTAAAAATTCCGGGATGTTACAATCCTCCCCCCTTAAAAGAATTTCGTCCTCGAAATTTAAAACAAAGGTAATTTGATAACCTCATTAAATTTTAATTTAAAAACACAAGCATATATCAACATATGCTAACAACCAAAACAACCAATTCAACCAATCAAACAAATCTAATTATCCAGACAATTCTGGATAAAATTTTATCGAGTTTCCCCAGGTGTATATATATATATCCACCGGGATACTCGCTCTAGAAAATCCAAACAAACAATACTATGAAGCTACAAAGCTCCTATACAACTATATCTATAACACTAGACAAAATATCAGACTACAAACGAGTCTGACTCAACAACCAAAACTCCAGAACTGCTGGTTCCACAACCAGAGACAGATCATACACGTACTCCTTCAGAGATACGTGAAACTCATCGAATCCCAGTTATCTAAACTGGCAATCCAATCCTGTAGATCAATCACTTAATCTCCTAGATATAGAAAAGATCCAAAACACTCTAGAGCTAACTTCTCAGACTTACCAAATCTTATAGCTCACTTATGATCGAAGAAAACTTATCCAAAATTAAATCTCCAACTTCAGAGTCCAAATCACTCTGACTCTTATCCACAAAACTCTTTGGACAAATCCTGACTGTCCACAACCTTACTGATTAGCTTAACCTTCGTTGATGTCTCTAGAAACAAACAAGCCCAAAAACTCTGATCCAAAGTAGAAGAAAAAGCTAAAGAAGAACACAAACACAAACAAGACAACACACTCCAGAGATATGATTCAACAAATCCATAAGAAAATTCAGAAGTTCCGCCAAAACTCCGAGCTGCTACACCAAATCAATCTCTTGGAACCATACTTCTATAAAGCTGAATCACCGGTACCACTCTTGGAATTCCAGACAATAAGAAAGTTCAAACTCCAGATGCGAACCAAACCCTGACTTCCTGAAGACATCCAGAAAAACTCAGATAACCCAAGAGAACACTCAAACAATCGCAAGTCACTTTTGCGATCCACCAAAACAAATCCAAGGAAAACTGTTCTCCCTTAACCAAATAGAACAGCTTAAACTTTACCAGCCAACCCAACGAAGAAACGGGTCCACTAAACTGCTTCTGAACTCCATTTCAGAAAAACTGCCAAGCCAGAAAATCTCTAGCCAACACTGAGAACATTCCAAACTGCACTGCTGCCACAGATGCCAAAGAATTCGAAAACAAAGCTCTCCGAGAAACTCGGACTTCAAAGCAAACAGAAACTCAAGCTAAACACAACCACAACACTGAAGCAGACTCACTTCCTTAAACTTGCTCCAAAGAAAACATCTTCGGGAACATCATTAGTCACTGCATCTCATCACGCAGCTACTATTCCCTGAGGTATTCAAAATACCATCACTTGCTTCTGCTCAAACAACAGATCCAAAAACTACTCATCCAATCTCAAAATTAAACTCCGAACCTTAACAGGTTTCCTTCAGAGATTAATGAAGTTCTTCATCACTACAGAACTCACTCGAGACGGTATTAGGTCTACAGTCTCGACGAAACACTTCCAACCTCAAACATTCAAACTCCAACTAATGGTAGTCGTGTTACACACACTACTACCCCCATCTACCTTTATAACTTATATTGGAAAAACCTGAACAGGTAACCCAACAGATAGGTAGAAATATATATATATATATATATATATATATTATATATAAAAATTACAAATACGCTATCTCAAGAAAGACACCACTACAGAGCCTAGGTATTCACTCAACCTAATGCTCTGATACCAACTGTCACGTCCTTAGGCTTTTCAACCATCGGGAAGCGGCTCACTCGACTGGTAGGCTTTTCAACCATCCAGCCCCGCCGTGGCTGACATTGATACCTCGGGTTTGCTTTTACGGCCAGCCTCTCGACTCGCAACCAACCCAGGGCCTTATACTACCCAAAAGGGACAATTAGGGGTAAGAGTCTCCCGTTCGCCACCTAACGCGAAGCGAGAACCCCCTATCACGCTGTATGAAGCAAACCCGATCCCGGTCTCATCGAAAACCAAAGCGTGTCTTTTAAGGTCCAAGTTGTTTTAAAGATTTTAAAACAATTCAATTACAGTATCTATTTACACACAGGTAGATAACTTATAAATCATAACAGATAATCAACATTATCACATAACAGGTAATTCACATTATCAATATCAAACAGATATTTCATATAATATCATCACAATAGATAACCTATGTTATCATCACAATACAATCAAACATCCATACCACACAATAATATTTATCTCATTACCGAGATTTCAAAACATCCAAGACAATCAAGTTCAACCATTCATCCATAAGCAATGATTTATTCATCCAATATAATTAATTTAAAGTGAATTAAATTAACTATCTCTAATTAATTTAAAATGAATTAAATTAATTACTTCATCTTTAATTAATTTAAAATAAATTAAATCAATTACTACATCAAATTATAACTTGCTTACTCAACCATTTAATTGATTACAATCAATTAAATAATCATTCAAAATAAACCATCATAATTAATCACTCTTGATTAATTACTCTTAATTACATTCATGTAATTATCCTAAATTAATTTCACAAATTAATTATCCTCAGCCAAACAGTAATTAACCTTTAATTACTTCAATTAATTAATTAATCATAATTAATTCCATTAATCCTTAATTAATTACAATAATTAATTACCTTTAATTACCTACTATTGATTAATTAATCATAATTAATCAACTTTAATTACATCATTAATTATAACAATTAATGATCCATAATTATTCCTTAAATTAATTACTCTAAGTAATTAACTAACTTAATTACCACATTAAACCAAATTAATTATCCTTAATTTTATTTCTTAATTAATCCCTTGATTAATTACTAAATAATTAATCCAAATTATCTCATACTTAAACATCTCCTTAATTACAATCTGTAATTATTAAGGAATTACTTAACTAAGTAATTTCCAAAACTTTAATTACATAAAGTAATTATTTATAAAACCCAAGTGTTTATAATTAATTAAACTTAATTAATTAAAAATAAACAATCATATTAGATTAAATTAGATTAAGTAATTAATCCCTTAATTATTTTACTAAGTAATTATATTTAAATCATTTACAATTGATTATTATTAAATTAATTAATCTAATTAATTATAAAAAAATTAACTACATTAATTAATTGTTAAATAATCTTGGTTAATGACCTTCATTAACCATCCTCAAATTATTTTATAAGGTAATTAACTTAAATTAATTACCATTTAAATATATCTTAAATCATTTATTAATTAAAGTTAATTATTAAATTAATTAACCTTAATTAAAACTTAATCACATAATTATTATTCATTTATCATTAATTAATAACTTAATTAATGACCTTAATTTCAAATTGATTAATCATTAATCAATTATTGATTTCAAAATAAATTAATTAATTAAATTAATTAATTAATCTTAATCACCTTATTGATTAATTCTAAAACATAAATCTTAATCAAATTTTCAAAATAAAACATAACTTGATTATGTTTAAAACAATTTAATTGAAATAAAGTACTTTTTAAACTACTTTAAAATTTCCATTTTTAAATACAAGTTTAAATTAAAAGTAATTTAAACTTATCAAAGTTTGAAAATTTTAAAACTTATTTAAATTTCAAGACAAAACAAAAGTTTGTCTTAGAGATCAAATCATAAGAATTTGAAGTCAAATTCATTTCAAACTTTTAGAAATTCAATTCATTCTTAATTTCAACTTCCAAATTTAAATCTTCTTTTTAAATTTGAAACTAAAGTTCATTTTAACTCAGATTTCCAGATTTAAAATTTATCTTTAAATCTTGCTTCATATTTTAAAAACTTCATTATTAAAAATTTAAACTATTTACCAAAATGAAATAGTTAATTAAGTTAAATCTTGAAACTTTAATTTTAATTTAAAACTGGGATTTAAATTTGAATCTGAAATTCAAACCTGCAATTGAATTTACTCTTAAATTTTAATCAAAACATAAAACTGCAGATTTAAACAGTTCAAACCTAGATTTTAAATTTAAAAACTCAGATTTAAAGAAAACAGAAAAAAAAGGTTTTAACTCAAAACTTGGAATTTAAATTCAAATTAGTAATTCAAACTTAAATTAAATTTTGAACCTAAACCTTATTTAAAACCTATAACTACAGATTTAAAATTTGAAAACCCAGATTTTTAAAATGTTTAAAACCCATATTTAAAAAAAAAACATACACAGTTTTACTGTATACCCTGTAATCTACAGGTTGACCCGAGAAATCAATCTTTTGCTTCGGGTTTCCCTCTCATTTACTCCAAGTTTCCTATCAACTTGCTTCGAGTCATTTACCCACTTGCTCCGAGCAACCCAACCTCCTCCTGAACAATCCCAAACCCAAATAGTTCATCAGAGAACTCATCACCGCCCCCTCTGCCGACCATCTCAGGTGATCAAGCCTCAACCAGAAACTCAACACTACTCTCACATCATCTCCAAATCACACATAACCCAAAGAATTAAAAAATTAGCTCTGAAACCCAAAGTTCCAAAACCTGGAAAAAGTTTTTACAGGTTTCTATTCAAACCTGTCAACGGCCATTCTCTTGCCACTCCGATCATCTGACGATCAACCCTTTCGGCCCCGAGTTCCCTCGCCCATCATCTACACCATCTCCAATTTTCATAACACTCGAACATTCCATCACTTCACACTGACTAAATGCTCAGACCCACTTCAAACTAGGGTTAAAAAAAGTTTGAATCCAAACTGCAACTTAACTAGCAAACTTTAAATTCTTCTCTGAATTTTTTCAAGATCTATGATCCTTACTCTATAACTCAGAAGAGTTTCAGAATTTCCCAACTCAAAAATCAATAGAATTTGCACAGATTTCATTCTTAGTTTAATACCAAACTGCTACTGAATTTAACCTCTAAAAATTCTACTTATTGATTCAAAAATCAAGTTATGGTAAGTACTTTAATTTATTAATCCGAGGCATGATATCAATATGGTTGAGTTTAAATAAAAATACATCATGCAAAGTTTTACCTGTGTTAACAGGGACAATACTGTTTATATCCATTTTTTTTCTTTTACATTAGCTTAAAACTTTAAAAGTTAACTAAATATAATTTATAACCTTACTTATAAACCTAATCATACCAGAAATTTAAGTTAAAAGATAAAGTTTTAATAAAACCTTCCTAGGAAATCAAGAAAACAGATCATGTAATTAAACAACAGCGTACACACTTTACTTTCCACTTAACACAGCAATACTTATATATATATCAAACAATTTAGCATGCAATTCTATTTTAAAATTTTAAAGTTAAAAGTTACTCACATTTATTTGAATGCAGACAACTGTTGTCCTTTTTGAATTTGCAGAATACCAAAAATGCAGGTTTGCTTCCTTTTATAAATTTGCAGAAATGAATATGCAGGGTCCCTGTTTCTCCATTATGCAGAAGACATAAAAATGCAAGCTTGCTTCCATTTCCAGGTTCCAAACAAAATGCAGAAAAATGCAGGCTTCACTCAAGTTTGAAATGAAGTGTAGATTTTTGGATTTGTACAGGGTTTAGATGAGCTTGTATATGCAGGTGAATTTGAGGAAATACAGAATAAGATATGCAGATTTTCTGAATTTCCTTTATATGAAAATGAATTTGATCTTGAAGAGGTGAAATTTGTACAGGGTTTTGAGGTATGCAGATTTGAATATGAGTTTGGGATATGCAGATTTTATTCTTTGATTGTAAATGCAGATTTCTGTATTTGAATTTTGAGGTATGCAGATCTTTAAAATGAATATGAAGATGGGTTTGATCTTTGTTTGATTTAGGAAAATGGAAAAAATTATGCATGAAGATGTAAGCTAACTAAATGCATTTTCGGATTTTAAGGAAAGCAAAGAAAAATAAAAACAAAATTCTAACACTTGTCTATTATTACAACACTTGTAACGATACGGATTTTCGTTGCCGAAAATCCGCATGGTTATGGGTTTTAAAAAGAATTAAGAAAAGAAAAGGTAGAAGAAGAAGGTAGATAGATAATAGAGAGAAAAGAAAATAGAAAAGAGGACAGAAAATTTTAAAATAGAAGAAAATAGAAGATAGGAAATTTTAAAAATAGAAGAAATAGAAAGAAAAAGAGAATAGAGGAAAAAGGAAACAACAGAACAACATCAGAAGCTCACAATTCGAAGCGGAACAACATATAATAATAAATGAATAATCTTTAAATAAAGAACTATATCAGTTATTACATTTCATTTCATTACATCACATCATATCATATCATCAGAGTGTACAACAACATACAACATATAAACAGTGCAGCGGAAAAAGAAATACTATATAAACTAGTAATACGCCATGCCATCCAGCTTGCCTCCAGCAACTCCAGAATATCCAGAATATCCTGATAAACCTAACTCTTAACTGCCCGTGTGGAAATTGGTGGGCACCCAGAGTTTAGGAAGGAAAACAATAAACTCCGAGTCAGTCATGTGACTGGTGTGAGAACTCAAAACAGTTTATTTATCTTTAAAATCAAAATAGAGGAATATTTTAAACTCAATTCGCAATGCTTTTAAAAATGAGACTACCATAAGACCTCCTGCCACACACACAATGCAAACGCAGACTTGGAGAAGATTTCTTCTTATGATAGTCAAAGATGCTTGATACGCATTTAAAAAGAGCATTTGATATTATTATTAGTGCATAGTGTAGAACAAATCCTTTCGAAAGTAAAGATATAAATCATAGCCAGCATAGGTACCATTATATTATGCCTACTAATAGCTACCATATTAAATGGCAGGTTCTACAACTAAAACCGTACAAGTTTCGTATTGTTTCTTTGGATTTCCAACAAATGGTCACGCCAAGGAACTTCCCATTGCCACTGAGAATGCCTCTGGAAAGACATCCCCGAGAACCAAACCGGAACTCTGCCAACACAAGGCCGGGTTACCCCTTAACTGGGTAACTACTGACACGAGCACGCCATTCCCCGGTCCTTTAGGACCTTTTCAACCGAGCGCTCGATATCCAACATCACACCATAATAAATAGAGTGTTTTCAACATGAGTAAGTATCTGGGCTCCATACCATGATACCACCCCTTTCCAGAAGGAAATGCACATACCCTAAGGGGAGCTACAGCAACCCCTAATAACCTTGCCGCATCTTTCCTGTTTTGACCATTTCCGGGATGTGAGGCTCGACGAAGTCACGTCCACAAAAACATACTTTATACAAAAGCCATGCTTTGGGTCAACAAATGATCAACACAATGATCACTAAGATAGACGATCAAATAAATGATCCTATCACAATAATCAACACAATGATCATTTCAGCATCACTCAGCATGTCACATTACCAAAATGGGATATATCGCTGATAACTTCAACTATATAACCTTTGAGCTCGTACGTCTCAAAGAAGGGTGTTAAGCAAAGAATAAATTCTCCGCCACCAACAGAAATATATTTGAAAGAAATCGGCTTTATATCTCAAATTGTAATGTCAGGCATACAATCCATACAAGTCTGTTCCGGGATCGAACAGAACCGAAGGCACTTACAAAGAAGTCCTTGCAATCCGGATATTCACAATCCCGATCGGATTTCCCATCACTTATGGAATCTCTATACCAGGTGCGACCCAGTGCAGAGACAATCGATAGGTCATCCTATCGCTCTCGCAAATACCGGTCTTCAACACCGATCTTCAAATGCAATTCACGACGTATCACATATTCGGAATGGGTTATACGACCCCATGGTCCTTTCCCGGTTAACCCGAATAGTGAGCGCTTATTCAAAAATAAGTGTGCATTCAAATTCAATCAATTCACATCAAATACCCATTCAAAGGGAAAACTGATAGTCGGTTATTGAACTATCAATTGATATGCATACATCACCAGATTCCAAATAATTTTCCAAATTATTTATTTTCCCAAAATATCTTTATAAGATATATAATTTCAACACTTCAAAAATAAATCAATATTTATTTTCAAACAAATTCCACTTTTCACATATAAATTCCATAATGAATTTATATTTCAAAATATCCATGCATATTCGATTTCAATAATTCATTTCAATTTATCTTCAAAAAGATAAATTCTAATTATTCACTTCATATTGGAAAACATTTCCATACTTATCAAAAATAAGTAATCGACAAATCTCTTTATTTTCAACCTTTGAAAATATTCAATATACTTAAATCGAATTAAGTATATTATTCATTCTTTAAGGGAAATCATTCTCTTAAACATTTTTATTTGGGCCAAAACGAATGTTGCGTAAAACATCGTTACAACGTCCCAAAATCACTAGTATAGGGATTCGAAATTAAATAGATATATAAATCCCAATACTATACAAAAACATTTCCTTTCGGAAATCATTTACTATAACAACAGTGTTATAGTACATCATCTCCTTTCATTTCTCGAAACATCTATTTCAACAATAAATGTTGAAATCTATGGTTTCGAATCTCAACATGTTTAAAAACATCGTTAGATTGTTTTAATTCTATTTAAAACATCACATTCAAAACAATTCCTTTAACGTGTTATTCACTATTCAAAAATGTGAATAAACTTCGTTAACAAATCTCATCCTTTTATTCATTTTAATTCAAAGGATTATTCACTATTAAAAAATGTGAATATAACTCCATTTCTAAGTTATAACAATTAACTTGTCAAAATAAGTCATTTGCGAATTTATAAAAACAACGTTTATAAATTCCTTTTCTATTTATTTATAAAAACTTCCTTTTTTTATAAATTCCTTTATTAACATATTTGATTTCATATCTCAATTATAAACTAAAAGTTCATATTATAAGTCAATTGCTTATAAAACGATTATTTTACAAAATCGTTCTTTTTAAAGACTTTTCAATTTATAAACCTTATAACTTATAAGATTTATTTATTTAATCAATCTATCCTTCAAATAATTTCACCAAATTTATAAATCTTACTATTTATAGATTTCATTTATAACTTCACAGTTTATAACTCTATAAATTTCATTCATTTATGAAATTCATTTTCACTACATTCAAACACTTATAAAACTTGTTTTATAATGTCAATTTTTCAATTTATAAATATCCATTTATAAATCTCTTAATATAAATCAGTTTATATTATTATTCTAAAACGTCTTTAAATTCCTTTATAATTTTCTCATTTCGATTTATAAAATAATCAAATTTTATAAATCCTATATTTAAACTTTTATCATATATTCAAAAATCCAATCTAAATTATTTTATAAAATCATTAGTTCATATTTCTCAAAAATCGACTTTTAATCGTATTTCTAAAAATCAGCTTTTTAACTATATTTCACAAAAACCATAATTTTTATAACTTTAAAAATTATAACGTTTATTTATTTACAATGGATCAATTCCAAAAATATAGTATATTCTCAAAAATCACTTTTAAAATCATTTTAAAATCCCAAAATCTGGGTCCAATGATGCTACACACCAAATAGTCAATCACGACAACAACGATATCATATATCGATATGATAATCAATCAAATATCAAAATATCTGAAATTAAATAAATACTGTTGAGGAATCCAGTTGGATCCCTCCAACCTGTTTCCTGCATCCAAAAACATTAGCACAATACCAATTTCGCTCCAGTACGAAATTATCGCGGTATATGTTCTTAATAAATATTATCCGCTTACTAACGGCGTAATAGGGTCTCATCCGCTAAACAAAAATGCGGGAAATCAACAACTGCAATATATACATATGCCAATATATATATATTGATATTATATATAATACCAATTTCACTGTTTATGAAATATTCGCGGTATATGTTTTTATAAATAACATCCGCTTACTAACGGCGCATAATGTCTATTTTAACAATCAATAATTTACAGTCATCATTCAAACATGCATTCAAATATTTTAAATCTAACTATTTAAAATAAAATCGAAACCTATTCGATTGAGTGAGAAATTCTCACCTTGGTTTTAATTTCCGTTTAAGCTTTTATTTCGAATAAAATTAAACGCGCGTTTAATTTTACCCGAAATTCTCACTAACTCCAAACGACTCCAAACCAACTCCATCGCGTAGTGCTCGTCCATACGATTCCAACGCAACTGAGTTTGCATTTTTTCGACCTCGTATGAAAAAGTTATTGATTTTTGAAGTTACACGATTTATAATATATAAATTACAACATTAATTTTAATAATTTTTAACCTAACTAGTATAGGCCGTTAGATTCATAGCCACCAAATCATGACCGCGTGCTTCTTCATCTTCCCTCCCTCACGCATTTGTTCCCAGGTCAATGAAACGCAGCCGAACCCATACTTGATCAACTAGGGTTTTATATTGCAACTTCAATACTCGATAAAACTTCATCAAACCACAGCCAAATGAGAGCACATCACCACCACAACACTCGGCCAGAACCCCCATAAGCTCGGCCCCCCTATCTGCATGCAAATCGAGAATGAACGCGCGGCCTTTGAATGCAATTTGCCGTCAATCCGTGCAACGAAACACGATCATAACCGTTGAGATTATAGATCTCAACATGCTCTACCTTTTTCTAGTTGTAAGTTTCTTGAGTGGGTTTGTGGATTGAAAGATAATTGAAGATGAAATCAAGACAATTTCGGCCATTCAAGCTAAGGTGGCGGCTGATGAATAAAGCTAGGGTTAGGTTTTTATTTTTCTAAAATTATGAAAGGTAGGGGCTATTTATAAGGAATTTTCGAACACTATTCATCCGGAAATTCCGAACTCCGATTTAGACGCCGTAACCAGCGTACCTAGGGTTTATCCCGCGTTCCGGACACAATGGAACAGGTTTCGGAAGCTAATTCGGAAGTATGTGTGAGTTATGGCTGAAAACGTTCAATTTGAATTAAACCGATTTAAGTCGATTTCTAGGCGTTTTAATTTGTACAGGACAAACCGTAAATCCAATTGACTTGAAATTTGAAACCTTACAATAATATCACATTACGGATCCGATGAAACTGGTTTCGTCGAAATCCGAGGCTTTTTGAAAAATGGCTATTTTCACTCGCCAAATTTAAATTAAAAATAAATCGATGCGTTTCGAGCTGCCACGATCAAACGATAACTCCGATTGACACGAAAATTGAAATCCGGTAATAACTAACTATTACGGATCCAATGGAACTGGTTTCGTTCAATTCTGAGACTGTTCAAAAATTGGCTATTTTACAGTCGATAATTAAATATTAAAATATTCAATTTTCACAAATTTACTTCTAATTCGATTTTAAAAGTTCTAAAATATTTCTATAACTCCAGTATGATTAAATAAAATTTTACAAATTATTTTCAATCATATTTAACTCAATTTTTTAATTATTTCCATAATTTAACACATTGAATTATCGATTTAATAATCCAATTAAATCCAATAATTCAAATAAAAATTTATTTGACTAATAAATTCACTTATTAATATTTAAAATTAATTAAATATTCAATTTTTAATAATTAAAAATTCTGGGTCGTTACAATCTTTCCCCCTTAAAAGAATTTCGTCCTCGAAATTACAAGTAAGAAAATTACAGAATCTATTAATTTTCCCAAAATTTATAATTAAACTTCTTACAATACTTTACTAAGTTTTCAAAATCATACTTAGTTATCTTCTCAAAAACAAACTATATCATTTAACTTTCAATTCCAAAATCAAAGTTATAGTTTTCAAAAATTTTCCAAATTTTCTCAAATTTTTCTAACGCTTTAAATTTTCGGAAAAATTCGCCATAGTCTCCTTTGCGCGGCTCGATCCGAAAAAAAAATGACAGTATATATATCACAAATATACATCTCATCAAGTAATGAGGCATCCCGAAGGGAAAAAAAAGTGTAAAAGTACTGTATTTAATCCGAGATATGTACCTTATATTTTATTAGCAAGCATATACGGCTAATATAGCGCTAAAGCGAGCTCCAAATGCGAAGCAAACGCGATCCGCACCTACTAAACTCAACAAACAACATGAGAATCATGCACATATACAATAATCTCAATATACAACATATAGCAACATATCAACTACATAATATAGCAAATGCAACTAAACAACAAATGCAAACATCAACCAACTATAATCTATATCCAATAAACATTCATTCTTAATTCAATTAGTTTACATTACTAATTAAATCTAATTCACTTTCAATTCTATTCAAATTTATTTACTTCTAATTTGAATTCAATTTCATAGCTTTCAATTTCATTAACACTTAATGAATTTTATACAATCAACTAACAACCATATAACAACCAATGTATATTAATTACCACCAAATTCCTTCACTTATATTTATTCTCATTCAATTTATTCAACTTCCAATAACATTAGATTTCAATGAATTTACACTTACATTCATTATTTTATATCAACTTAAATTACATTCAATTCAATTTCAAAGTTGAATTCTATTACATAACTCAAGTTCATATTCATTTAATCCACTTGATTATTTACTTCGATACCAAAATCAACTTAATTCAATATCTCTTAAGTTATATTCCATTTAACTTTAAAATTCACTTTTATTCACAACTCATATTCATAGATATATCCATAAAGTTTCACTTCTTATGTATATATATATAAGTTTATTTCACAATTGTAAACACTTTAATTATAATTTCAATTCTTATAATTCTTTTACTTATACAATTATTCTTTATTTAGATTATCCAAACAACCTAACAATCAACTTACATACACTTTAATAATTCTGAAAAATTATTCCTTTATATATGAAATATAATCAAGGCAAAATTATTTCATTTACCCAATTTAAAAACAATATCTATGTCGAATTGTTCTATTCAAGTGTTTAGAAACCCCTTCGGCTCAGTTTCGAGGCTGTGCTGACGAAAGTTCATATACCACTCAATAAACCAATCATCACAATATAAAACAATTTTATATTCACTAACAAATACGCACTCATAGCTATTATTACACTCAAACTCATTCTAGAGTACTGCTGACTCTATCTCTAACGAGTAATACCCTACAGAACCATGGTTGTCGCTTAACCAACAGAGCTCTGATACCAAATGTAACGATACGGATTTTCGTTGCCGAAAATCTGCATGGTTATGGGTTTTAAAAAGAATTAAGAAAAGAAAAGGTAGAAGAAGAAGGTAGATAGATAATAGAGAGAAAAGAAAATAGAAAAGAGGACAGAAAATTTTAAAATAGAAGAAAATAGAAGATAGGAAATTTTAAAAATAGAAGAAATAGAAAGAAAAAGAGAATAGAGGAAAAAGGAAACAACAGAACAACATCAGAAGCTCACAATTCGCAGCGGAACAACATATAATAATAAATGAATAATCTTTAAATAAAGAACTATATCAGTTATTACATTTCATTTCATTACATCACATCATATCATATCATCAGAGTGTACAACAACATACAACATATAAACAGTGCAGCGGAAAAAGAAATACTATATAAACTAGTAATACGCCATGCCATCCAGCTTGCCTCCAGCAACTCCAGAATATCCAGAATATCCTGATAAACCTAACTCTTAACTGCCCGTGTGGAAATTGGTGGGCCCCCAGAGTTTAGGAAGGAAAACAATAAACTCCGAGTCAGTCATGTGACTGGTGTGAGAACTCAAAACAGTTTATTTATCTTTAAAATCAAAATAGAGGAATATTTTAAACTCAATTCGCAATGCTTTTAAAAATGAGACTACCATAAGACCTCCTGCCACACACACAATGCAAACGCAGACTTGGAGAAGATTTCTTCTTATGATAGTCAAAGATGCTTGATACGCATTTAAAAAGAGCATTTGATATTATTATTAGTGCATAGTGTAGAACAAATCCTTTCGAAAGTAAAGATATAAATCATAGCCAGCATAGGTACCATTATATTATGCCTACTAATAGCTACCATATTAAATGGCAGGTTCTACAACTAAAACCGTACAAGTTTCGTATTGTTTCTTTGGATTTCCAACAAATGGTCAGGCCAAGGAACTTCCCATTGCCACTGAGAATGCCTCTGGAAAGACATCCCCGAGAACCAAACCGGAACTCTGCCAACACAAGGCCGGGTTACCCCTTAACTGGGTAACTACTGACACGAGCACGCCATTCCCCGGTCCTTTAGGACCTTTTCAACCGAGCGCTCGATATCCAACATCACACCATAATAAATAGAGTGTTTTCAACATGAGTAAGTATCTGGGCTCCATACCATGATACCACCCCTTTCCAGAAGGAAATGCACATACCCTAAGGGGAGCTACAGCAACCCCTAATAACCTTGCCGCATCTTTCCTGTTTTGACCATTTCCGGGATGTGAGGCTCGACGAAGTCACGTCCACAAAAACATACTTTATACAAAAGCCATGCTTTGGGTCAACAAATGATCAACACAATGATCACTAAGATAGACGATCAAATAAATGATCCTATCACAATAATCAACACAATGATCATTTCAGCATCACTCAGCATGTCACATTACCAAAATGGGATATATCGCTGATAACTTCAACTATATAACCTTTGAGCTCGTACGTCTCAAAGAAGGGTGTTAAGCAAAGAATAAATTCTCCGCCACCAACAGAAATATATTTGAAAGAAATCGGCTTTATATCTCAAATTGTAATGTCAGGCATACAATCCATACAAGTCTGTTCCGGGATCGAACAGAACCGAAGGCACTTACAAAGAAGTCCTTGCAATCCGGATATTCACAATCCCGATCGGATTTCCCATCACTTATGGAATCTCTATACCAGGTGCGACCCAGTGCAGAGACAATCGATAGGTCATCCTATCGCTCTCGCAAATACCGGTCTTCAACACCGATCTTCAAATGCAATTCACGACGTATCACATATTCGGAATGGGTTATACGACCCCATGGTCCTTTCCCGGTTAACCCGAATAGTGAGCGCTTATTCAAAAATAAGTGTGCATTCAAATTCAATCAATTCACATCAAATACCCATTCAAAGGGAAAACTGATAGTCGGTTATTGAACTATCAATTGATATGCATACATCACCAGATTCCAAATAATTTTCCAAATTATTTATTTTCCCAAAATATCTTTATAAGATATATAATTTCAACACTTCAAAAATAAATCAATATTTATTTTCAAACAAATTCCACTTTTCACATATAAATTCCATAATGAATTTATATTTCAAAATATCCATGCATATTCGATTTCAATAATTCATTTCAATTTATCTTCAAAAAGATAAATTCTAATTATTCACTTCATATTGGAAAACATTTCCATACTTATCAAAAATAAGTAATCGACAAATCTCTTTATTTTCAACCTTTGAAAATATTCAATATACTTAAATCGAATTAAGTATATTATTCATTCTTTAAGGGAAATCATTCTCTTAAACATTTTTATTTGGGCCAAAACGAATGTTGCGTAAAACATCGTTACAACGTCCCAAAATCACTAGTATAGGGATTCGAAATTAAATAGATATATAAATCCCAATACTATACAAAAACATTTCCTTTCGGAAATCATTTACTATAACAACAGTGTTATAGTACATCATCTCCTTTCATTTCTCGAAACATCTATTTCAACAATAAATGTTGAAATCTATGGTTTCGAATCTCAACATGTTTAAAAACATCGTTAGATTGTTTTAATTCTATTTAAAACATCACATTCAAAACAATTCCTTTAACGTGTTATTCACTATTCAAAAATGTGAATAAACTTCGTTAACAAATCTCATCCTTTTATTCATTTTAATTCAAAGGATTATTCACTATTAAAAAATGTGAATATAACTCCATTTCTAAGTTATAACAATTAACTTGTCAAAATAAGTCATTTGCGAATTTATAAAAACAACGTTTATAAATTCCTTTTCTATTTATTTATAAAAACTTCCTTTTTTTATAAATTCCTTTATTAACATATTTGATTTCATATCTCAATTATAAACTAAAAGTTCATATTATAAGTCAATTGCTTATAAAACGATTATTTTACAAAATCGTTCTTTTTAAAGACTTTTCAATTTATAAACCTTATAACTTATAAGATTTATTTATTTAATCAATCTATCCTTCAAATAATTTCACCAAATTTATAAATCTTACTATTTATAGATTTCATTTATAACTTCACAGTTTATAACTCTATAAATTTCATTCATTTATGAAATTCATTTTCACTACATTCAAACACTTATAAAACTTGTTTTATAATGTCAATTTTTCAATTTATAAATATCCATTTATAAATCTCTTAATATAAATCAGTTTATATTATTATTCTAAAACGTCTTTAAATTCCTTTATAATTTTCTCATTTCGATTTATAAAATAATCAAATTTTATAAATCCTATATTTAAACTTTTATCATATATTCAAAAATCCAATCTAAATTATTTTATAAAATCATTAGTTCATATTTCTCAAAAATCGACTTTTAATCGTATTTCTAAAAATCAGCTTTTTAACTATATTTCACAAAAACCATAATTTTTATAACTTTAAAAATTATAACGTTTATTTATTTACAATGGATCAATTCCAAAAATATAGTATATTCTCAAAAATCACTTTTAAAATCATTTTAAAATCCCAAAATCTGGGTCCAATGATGCTACACACCAAATAGTCAATCACGACAACAACGATATCATATATCGATATGATAATCAATCAAATATCAAAATATCTGAAATTAAATAAATACTGTTGAGGAATCCAGTTGGATCCCTCCAACCTGTTTCCTGCATCCAAAAACATTAGCACAATACCAATTTCGCTCCAGTACGAAATTATCGCGGTATATGTTCTTAATAAATATTATCCGCTTACTAACGGCGTAATAGGGTCTCATCCGCTAAACAAAAATGCGGGAAATCAACAACTGCAATATATACATATGCCAATATATATATATTGATATTATATATAATACCAATTTCACTGTTTATGAAATATTCGCGGTATATGTTTTTATAAATAACATCCGCTTACTAACGGCGCATAATGTCTATTTTAACAATCAATAATTTACAGTCATCATTCAAACATGCATTCAAATATTTTAAATCTAACTATTTAAAATAAAATCGAAACCTATTCGATTGAGTGAGAAATTCTCACCTTGGTTTTAATTTCCGTTTAAGCTTTTATTTCGAATAAAATTAAACGCGCGTTTAATTTTACCCGAAATTCTCACTAACTCCAAACGACTCCAAACCAACTCCATCGCGTAGTGCTCGTCCATACGATTCCAACGCAACTGAGTTTGCATTTTTTCGACCTCGTATGAAAAAGTTATTGATTTTTGAAGTTACACGATTTATAATATATAAATTACAACATTAATTTTAATAATTTTTAACCTAACTAGTATAGGCCGTTAGATTCATAGCCACCAAATCATGACCACGTGCTTCTTCATCTTCCCTCCCTCACGCATTTGTTCCCAGGTCAATGAAACGCAGCCGAACCCATACTTGATCAACTAGGGTTTTATATTGCAACTTCAATACTCGATAAAACTTCATCAAACCACAGCCAAATGAGAGCACATCACCACCACAACACTCGGCCAGAACCCCCATAAGCTCGGCCCCCCTATCTGCACGCAAATCGAGAATGAACGCGCGGCCTTTGAATGCAATTTGCCGTCAATCCGTGCAACGAAACACGATCATAACCGTTGAGATTATAGATCTCAACATGCTCTACCTTTTTCTAGTTGTAAGTTTCTTGAGTGGGTTTGTGGATTGAAAGATAATTGAAGATGAAATCAAGACAATTTCGGCCATTCAAGCTAAGGTGGCGGCTGATGAATAAAGCTAGGGTTAGGTTTTTATTTTTCTAAAATTATGAAAGGTAGGGGCTATTTATAAGGAATTTTCGAACACTATTCATCCGGAAATTCCGAACTCCGATTTAGACGCCGTAACCAGCGTACCTAGGGTTTATCCCGCGTTCCGGACACAATGGAACAGGTTTCGGAAGCTAATTCGGAAGTATGTGTGAGTTATGGCTGAAAACGTTCAATTTGAATTAAACCGATTTAAGTCGATTTCTAGGCGTTTTAATTTGTACAGGACAAACCGTAAATCCAATTGACTTGAAATTTGAAACCTTACAATAATATCACATTACGGATCCGATGAAACTGGTTTCGTCGAAATCCGAGGCTTTTTGAAAAATGGCTATTTTCACTCGCCAAATTTAAATTAAAAATAAATCGATGCGTTTCGAGCTGCCACGATCAAACGATAACTCCGATTGACACGAAAATTGAAATCCGGTAATAACTAACTATTACGGATCCAATGGAACTGGTTTCGTTCAATTCTGAGACTGTTCAAAAATTGGCTATTTTACAGTCGATAATTAAATATTAAAATATTCAATTTTCACAAATTTACTTCTAATTCGATTTTAAAAGTTCTAAAATATTTCTATAACTCCAGTATGATTAAATAAAATTTTAAAAATTATTTTCAATCATATTTAACTCAATTTTTTAATTATTTCCATAATTTAACACATTGAATTATCGATTTAATAATCCAATTAAATCCAATAATTCAAATAAAAATTTATTTGACTAATAAATTCACTTATTAATATTTAAAATTAATTAAATATTCAATTTTTAATAATTAAAAATTCTGGGTCGTTACAACACTTGTCAAATGAATGCATAAGAATCAAACACTTGTTTTCTTAAAGATAATTAGTTTTTAATTACAAATTAATGTTATATTAGCTTAATTTAAGTTGTTAGTTTATTTTAGAATATGTTTTATGAATTTACAAAAGAAATAAAAACAACAATGTTTTACAAATTAACTTATACATATTAAAATTAAAACAATTTAAAGACTTTATACTTTTAAATTTAAATTCAACTAAATTCAAAAAACAAATATTTTTCAAATCAAGTTATACATATAAATTCAATTTGAAACAAACATTACAAATTCTTATTCAAAATTTATTTATAAAGTCAATACAATATTAATATTATTTTTTATAAATCTCTTATTATTAAATTAAAAATCATTTTACAAAATATTCATTTTATTAAGCCATAAAACCAATTTTTTGATCTTATTCTAAATTTAAAACAATACCAATTTATTTAAAATATAAACCATATATTTATATTGTAAATAGAGAACAATTTATTATTTTAAAAGATAAAATAACCAATTTAAATATTTATTGAAGAAGATTATTAAATTTATCTGAATAATTATTAACAGAATATCAATATCAATTTAATTTTAACTACATATTATTAAATTGATATTGTTAAAAATTACGGGATGTTACAGAAATGTTTTGAATAAAATTTAGTTTTAAATGTTTTTAAATTGGTAACATCTTTTTTAAAACTATATATATATATATATATATATATATAGAATAATAATTTTGAAAGGGTAAATTGGATCTTTCGAATAGAAATAAACAGTTTAAAGGTCTTAAAGGGATGGTTATAAACTTAGTAATCATTTTGGGTATAAGTGATTTCGAGAAAAATATTTGGTTTCAAAAATAGATTGGAATTTAAAACGCAGAATTTATATAATGATTTTGAAAATGAATTTGTTTGACCTAAATTATATTGATTTGGAAATTAGGATTATTTTCTAAACCTATTATTTTGGAGACTTTGAAACTGAAGATATTGAATTTGGAAGAAATAATTTACTAAATCGTATATGATTTTGAAACTGAACTAATATTGAAACAAATTGAAATTGAGACCTTATTTTATGAAATACTTCATTTGGGAGTTATAACTTATATAATATTGATTTGTATAAGTATGAAGTTGATTCGATAACTATTGATTTGGAAAGGTACTCAATTTGAAAACCGAAATCTGATATAATCGAAGTCTATATTTGATATACTATTGATTTTGGAAAGTATTCGATTTGAAAATGAAATCTTATATATAATTGACTTTATATAAGTTTGATATTTGAAAAGGTAATATATGATGCATATTTTTGAAGTAAAGATATGAAAGGTGCCTTCTGCTTGATATCCTCTTTCTTGCCACATTTTGGATTCATTATATCAATATTATTCTCTCTGATTTGGGTTTTCCGGATATGATACTCGAGTGTCCTTCGAATTCCATGGCGTTACCCATGGTCTAACCAACTCGACTGCATAGCGTAATTCACAAGGCTGTGACGGCTTACGGATATGGATGTTTCCTGGGGGATCCAGGTGTAATCATTGTGTATCTGCGTTCTACGGTTGTTTTATTAGCGCAATCCACAAGGCAGAGATTTCTTAAAGGGTATGGATGTTTCCTGGGGTATTTAGGCGTAACCATTGTGTATTTGCGGTCTACGGGTTTTTGGTTATCATGGAGAAATTCATAAGGCAGTGATTGCTGAAAAGGTAAAGATGTTTCTTGAGGGAACCAGGCGTAACCATTGTGTATCAGCGATCCATGAATCGGTTCAATTCGATTCGGTTGATTTGTTTGGATTGTACTTTCCATATCGGGTTTGAAGGTTTTTCGAGTATTTTTCACTGGGTGTTGAAATAGCTCTACTAAATACTTGGTGAATTCTAGCTTTGCGCCTGATCAACACACGGCCAGAGTCTGCGAGAACGAGGATAAACCTGTTAAGACATCGAGTTGTAAAAGTATTTTGATAAAGTATTATATAAAGGATATTTTAATCATTTTTCTTTCTAAATAATTTAAAATGTTTAAAATATTATTTGTTTATTTACTACATGGTTTAATAATAAATTATTAGTGTTATAATTTTTTTATAAGTTATTAATTAAATGAAATATATTTAAAGTAAATGATTATTGATTTATTAATAATGTTTGAAAAGTATCTTGAGATAAATTTAATACATTTATGAATAATGGATTTAATAAAATGGATTTAACCAAATTATTGAATATTAATATATTTAAACTGAAATTTATGATTTTATATTAATTATTTCATTTTGTATTTCAATCTATTTTCTTCTGGTTGTTTCTATTCTCCTACGTCCTTCCTTTTTGGGGACCAAAAGTTTTGAGTGGAGGAAAGTGTAACGACTCGCAAATTTTAATGGTTTTTATAATATATTTGATTGATATTTTGTGAAATTTTAAATAATAGAAATTTGAAATAAAAATTTAATATTTGGAATACGTCTACTTAAAAATAACAAATGGTAAATTTTCATATGATAATATGGAAGTTTTATTTTTATTGTATAATTCTACTTCAATTCAAATCAGTTAAAAATTGATGATAATAAAATGTTTTCCAAGCCTGAATATTTTTATACAATAAATTTGTAGATCATCTTCTAAGTGAGATGTCATATTTCGTTTCTTCCAATTTAGATTGCTATTGCTCCTTTTATCTTATTTTCGACGGATTTGCAGCATTTTCGATACCGATTATCGACTATTGAGTGGATGATCGTACCACTGATATCTGTATATCATTTGATAGTTTCGTCATGTCGATCTCCATGGTATATTCAATTATCAATTTTGAAGTCGGGTACGAGGTGGAATACGCGAGAATGGCAACCATATCGGTACCCGTTCGTGCCCTTTTGTGTTATTATGTCTATTCAAATTTCCACAATATTAACCCAACGGTCTTTAGCTCTTTAGCTTTTATTATTATTTACTGAATTCATTTTCGACTGCCACTATTCCCCATAACTTCATTATATGTCTGGTGTCCTTTCTCCTCCAATTGGTTCGTGCTTTTATTAAAATAATAACTAAATAAATATATATATATATATATATATATATATATTATATAACATGCTACTCTTCCCTTTTGTTTTCACTGCCATTCTTCATCCCTAAGTTTTCCTCCGCACGCCTTAACCCGAGACCCAAATCTTCCCAGTGCTCCCCACCCAATTTTCCAAGCTCTGGCCTCAGTCTCTTCCTTTGCTTGATCGACCTCCACCGCTCACCAACACTAGCCTCACACTTCTCCCTGTAGTGATCCTTTCATCAAAGCCCACTCCTTCCGTGCGACCACTTGCTAAGCACCCACTTCATTGACAGGCAACCACCGACCCCACCAACATCGGCAGCCACATCCCTTCCTCTTCCACGCATGCTCTACTCGGCCATTATCCCAGACTTGTGTTTGTAGCCTTGCACGCGACCATCTGTAGCTTCACTTGTATGTATATATTCTATATAATATTTGTTATATACTTATGAGTTGCTATATTATGAGTTTTGTTTTGTATACTTCTCTTCCTTACTGTTTACAAATGTATAGTTATTCGATGATAATCTTGTTTTCTTTTGCTGTGAAAATAATACACACACATACACACACACGTATATATGTATATGTTTTATTATAAAGCATAAGTGTTTTGGTTATCAAAATATAGTTTTAAAAGTTTTGTCTGTGTACAGATCTATGGAAATTAGACTAATATGTTTAAGCTATTTGGTATATTATATAAGTGTGATATATATGTGGTTTTATATATGTGTTTGTACACAAATATCTTGATTGTGTAGAGATAATATATGTATGTAAGTTTGTGTAATGGTTGATTTATAATCTGTTGGTGTATTTAAAAGCATTGATTTTGCATGTTAATCTATATACATATGTATATACTTTTTCCAGCATTTTAATTTATTCAAATATTCTTAGCCGTATGGGCTATATAATCTAGGCTTATGTTAGTGTATATATTTGTTATATATTTGTATACGTATCTATTTATAACTCACGTATTTTATGTTATATATGAGAAAGAAAATAGATTTTTAGTTCTAAGTCTTTATTCTATATGAATTTACAAAATATATTTTTTGTTTTATTTGTATGTTAATCTTTTGATTTTTATATATATCCGTTTTCTCTTTATACATATTGTTTTTTGATTACATATATATACATATCTTACTTCAGGTTAGTGTATATATATATATATATTAGTGTTTCTATGTATATTATATTATATTATATTATATTATATTATAAAGAAATATGTATGTGGTTTGTGAAATTTGTTTATACATTGTTTAGTCGATCTAACAGTCAATATGAAGACAACATATATATAGTGTAAGTCTGAACCTTTTTTCTGCTATATAATAATGTAATAATGTATATACAGTTATATTCGCTATAGTATATAATTTGTTTTTGTTGTTTATATTTTCTTCAACCAGTATTTGTAGATCTGGTTATAGTATAAGTTTTGCATAGATTAGTTTATATGGACTGCTAACGTATTTGTTGCATATATATATATATATATATATATATATATATATATATAATATTCTTGTTTGCTGAGTTCGTGTATAAAATTTAAGTTATATTGATTTTTATACATTTTGTTTTAAATATAGTTAGTATGTATGTTACACATTTGTTTATGTATTAGTTTATATATCTATCTATTTATATAAGTATTGATTTTAATATACTATGTATATATGTTGATTTTCCATATATGCGTTTTAATTTGAAACAATGGATTTTGAAAATATATATATTTAATTTAATATATGTGTGAATTTAGAATATGATTTTTACATATATAGTTACATATAATTATATATAAGTTCACTTACACAAATTATCTTCATCGACTGATTTGATTTCATCTATTCCTATTCATCGGATCTGTTCGTCAAATTCGTGCCAATCTTGCCTTGATTCGAAATTCGTAGCTTGTTCTATTGTCAAATTCTCTAGCTTCGAAAGGTTAGCAATCACTCACGATTAACGTTCTTATATTTGATTTCAATTGAAACAACAATTGAAATATGTTGTTGTTAGTTATTAACACTGTTATGTATGCTATTATCTGTATCTGTTTACTTGTGACACCTGATACCATTATATGTTATTTATATTGATGATATATGCCTGTATGTGATTATCATATCTGTTATCACTTTGTAAGTTCCCTAATAGTATAGAACTCCCTATGGGTTGAAATGATACATACCCGAACGATTTGGAGAATAGGAGAAATTCGTTATGGGTTGAAATGATAAACCCAAGCGATTTTCATTGAATTAAATATGGGATTGCGGGTTAAAATGATATATACCCGTATATATTTAAATTACGAATTGAAATGATAAATATCCGTATCACTTGACCATAGGATAGAAAATTTTATATAGACACCGTAGATCTATATATAAATGATCTCTATGGTTTTGAAAGAAAGTGTATATGGTTTTATTCAACACTGAAAATATTTTATATATAAATAAGTTTAACATAAAGTAGATTTAATAATAAGCTTTAATTGTATTTAACTAAGAATTTTATTTAATTAAATCGATTCGAAACTATTGAATTTGAAATTTAAAGATATGATTTTTTTACTTGATTTTGATTTATGTAATGTAATGAATATTTCACGTTTAAATAAATTGAAGGAAATATTTAGAAAAAGTAAATTCAAGGTTATTTATATGATATTGAATTTATTCACTGACTATGTTACGACTAAATAATAATGAAGTTAAATCATGCGATATATGAAACTATCAATTTACTTTTGAAAATGTCGAATGTTTAAAGCTTTGAAGTATACTAAAATTTAAATGGTTTATTTTGTGGTTCAAATCTGTATTTAAAATCGATATAATTTGAAATAGTATTTAGAAACTAAATTGAATTGAAATTGATGAATTGAGATTGAATTAAATTTGAAATTGGAATTTGAGTTGATTTGAATCAATTTGTGAAATTGAGAAATTATAAATATTTTACTTTATAATTTTTTAATATATATATGTATAACTATTTTAATATAAAACAATTTTAACATAAACTATTTTAACATACTAATTATTTTATTATAATCTATTTTATTTTATAAACTATTTTATTATAAAAACTATTATTAATATCTAAACTGTTTAAGTGGTGGAAGTTATGATTTCAAAGTTATGGTTTCCAAAGTATATTTCAAAGTGTTTTGGTTTCGAAAGGGTTATAACTTTGAAAGTGCTATAATATGGAAATAGATATACTTGTAATGGAAATGATATTGTATTGATGTGGTTTCAAAATTGATATGATATTTTAGTTTTGAAGTATAAATTATTTTGAAATATCCACGGTGTTATAATGACGTTTGGTTATTAATAGCGTATATTTCTATATAGTAGATAGTTCCACGGATCCTTAAAGGATGGTTATCCCAAAAATCCTTTGAGTTACTTGTATTTCAATTGATATTTCACTTGAGTTGGATTTATTGATATAAGAATGTTAATCCTAACTCGAATGTTTTGTGTTTATCTTTACGCTCGGGTCAGACTGAGTGTCACAGCATTTGAGACTCACCTTGGGAGTCGGAGTTTCGATTGAAGATCCATCTTTCTATCCAGCTTTCGGTCATTTAGTTGACTCCACTGATATATTCAAATTTTATATTGATTATTATATTCGAGACTTCTGGTGTATTCTGTTTAATCTTGTTATAAATATAGTAGCTTCATGCACTACTATTCATTTTTTTCCGCTGCTTATTTCATATTACTCCGTGTCAGTGATTTTGTGATTTATTTATTTATTGTATATGCTGAGTTTTTGCCAAATTTAAATTAACAATCTAGTATCTTGATAAATTCAAGTCTGACATGTGTGGATGCGAATGGTTGAAAATACCAGAATGTTACATAGAAGTTCCTGAAATATAGATTTTTTCCACAAGCCTTTTGGAAGAGGAAAGACTTTTCCAAGTACATTTTTAACATCCTTGACCCGTTTATAAACATCATTTCCTACTAATGGCAAACGAGCAACTCCATTCTCTATCTCACTATTGAAAGGCTTCTTCTTTTTACGATAAGGGTGATTGACAGGGAGAAATCTATGATGATGCATATACACATTTTTCTTGCAAAAATTTAAACGCTTAATAACCATATCATCTTGACAAATTATGCATGCTTTGGCACCTTTTGTACTATAGCCAAACAAGTTACCATATGCGGGAAAATCATTTATGGTACAAAAAACCATGGCGTGCAATGTGAAACCACTTTTACTATATGCATCAAACAAGCACACACCTTTATCCCACAAAAGTTTTAGATCATCAATAAGAGAAGCTAGGTACACATAGTTGTCGTTTTCTGGTTGTCTCGGTCCTGAGATTAGAAGAGACAACATGATGTACTTGCGCTTCATACTCAAGTGAGGTGGAAGATTGTAAATCACCAAAAGAACCGGCCAAGTACCATGTTAACTACTAAGGTTGCCAAATGGGTTATGCCATCAATGCAAAGACCAAGTCCGAGATTCCTAATTTCTTTGCCGAAACTGGGATACATTGTATCGATGTTTCTCCACTACGGAGAATCGGCTGGATGCCTTAGTAACCCATCATCCTTCCTCACATGTGCATGCTATCCCAAGTTTTTTGCGTTTTCGTTATTGGAAAATAAGCGGTTAAACCTTGGTATAATGGGAAAATACCATAACACCATTGTCGGAGGCCATTTCTTATCCGAGCCGTTATGAACATTCCCTTGTATATCATGACGGGATAAGCCACACTTAGGACACTCTTGCAAGTTCTTGTAATAATTTCAATATAATATACTATCATTTGGACATGCATTGTAACAACCCGCATATTTATCGATTTTTATATTTAAATATTTTATTTAAATATTTTATCGTTAATCGGATTTTGGTCCGAAGCTACTTTTTGCAAACGGTCAAATTAGGACTCGAGACCACTTCCATTGAGTTCGAAACGTCGTTTGCAATCTTCTAAGTATAAACATTGATATGTTTGGGGTTAGTGGAATTTCACCACTTTTTCACTCGAGCCTTTGGTTTGGACTTTTAGCCCATTAGGCCCAAGTTCCACCCCCCCTTCTTCTTCATTGCTTCATTTCATTTCCTAACACTAAAGCTTCAACAAAAATGGTGAATGGAATGAGAAATTAAAACTCCAAAGTCTTTGTTTTATTGCAACTCCAACATTCAACTCCAAATTCAAGAAGAAGACATCGGATTCAAGCTTGTGGTTGCTTCTCCATTTGCCTTCAAGCTTTGTTCTTCATTTTCATTGGGTTTTGGAGCAAAGGTGAGATTTTTATCTCACAATTCTAGTCTATAACCATATTGGACTGTTGGGAATGATTCCCTATCACTTTTGCATGCATATTAGCATTTGGTTTGGATTGGATTGGCGAAAAACTCCAATTTTTAGCGTTTTGGTGAATTTTCTGCACTTAGGTCGTTCTGGCAATTTTCGTGTGTTCGGAGTTAGGTCGCTCGCGACCTAACCCTTAGGTCGTAGGTCGTTTCTGGCCTTAAATTCCCCCTGCAGCGTTAGGTCGTTAGCCTCGGAATTAGGTCGTTGAGCCTTAGGTCGTAGGTCGTATGGACCTTAGGTCGTAGGTCGTCCTGGCCATTTCTAACGTCTTCGGAGTTAGGTCGTATAGACCTTATGTCGTAGGTCGTATGGACCTTAGGTCGTTAGGTCGTATGGCTTTAGGTCGCTAGGTCGTATGACCTTAGGTCGTTAGGTCGTTTGGCTTTTAGGCCGCTTCCACGCTAGGTCGTTCGACTCTTAGGTCGTAACACTTAGGTCGTTCGACTCTTAGGTCGTAGGTCGTTCGAATGTTAGGTCGCTCGGCCCTTATCTCCTTAGGTCGTAGGTCGTTCGAACGTTAGGTCGCTCGGCCCCTATCCCCTTAGGTCGCTAGGTCGCGACGTTTTAGGTCGCTGCATCCTATGCCTCTATAGGTCGCTCGACCTCGTTTATGACCATAGGTCGCTCACCCCCTCTTCGTTAGGTCGCTCGGCCTTGCCTTCCATTTTTAGGTCGCTAGGTCGCGACGTTTTTGGTCGTTAGGTCGCGACGTTTTAGGTCGCTTGACCTTGTTTTCCTCTAGGTCGCATGGCCTTTAGACCGTTAGGTCGCGAGCGTTAGGTCGTTAGACCTTACCTTCCTTAGGTCGTTTGACCGGTTAAACCTTTAGGTCGCTCAACCCTACTACCATTACTAGGTCGTTTGGCCATAGCTCGTTAGGTCGCATGACCTTATAAACCGATAGGTCACATGACATTATAACCCTATAGGTCGTTGGACCTTATCCCGGTAGGTCGCTTGACCCTTTGGACCCCTAGGTCGCTCGACCCTATTCCCCTTAGGTCGTTAGACCTCATTTTGTCTTCACTAGGTCGTACTGTTTTGGTCGGGGCGCTGCCCCGCACCCCGCCGGGGGCGCTGCCCCCTGGACCCCCGCGACCTGACCGGGCAGGTCGAACCCCGTAAGCGGTGGCGTTGCCCCCGCACCCCCACCTTGGGGGGTTGCCACCCCCCTGGACCCCCCCTCCGTAGGGGATCTTATCTGAAAAACATTGAGCTGATTTCCTTGGATTTTATTCGCATCTCCGTATGCGATCTTTGTGACTGATTGTTTCTACACTTGCTTATGTGTTTTGTCACTTTATAATACAAAGGTTTCAATACTAGTAGTAAATATCAAAACTCTTTTAACAAACAATTTCAACTCTATTTTTAATAACAAAGCTCTTTTCTTAAACCGTTTTCCAATCTATTAGTATATACAAGCCTTTACCTCACTCGGATGAGAAATCTAATTAAACGACTTAGTAAAACAAGTGGTATGAAACGCTTGCGTTCACTTCGTCGGTTAATTCTTGGACTTGTTCGATTGAACCTCTTGTGACAATTTTATTAGTGAAGATTTACAGTTTGTTCGTAAATATTTAAGTTAAGCAAGTGGTTATGGGACATGAAGCTAAACTTCTATATTTACTAGCTTAGTGTAATTGACACTTCTCGTTGATCTTGATGATCGCTTTATGAATTAGACTAGCAATTGCGCGATGTCTCTTTCATTGCAAGGTTAGACTAGACACCACTTGTGTGATTCCATTCACACATACCTTTCTGCTTTTTGGTTAGTCTTGACCTCAATCTGTGTGATTCCATTCACACATGTGGGGTAGCTCCCCATGGTCTTCGGACCGTCATGTGATAGGCCTCTTTCCCTTTTTATGATTTCTGGATTTCTTGTGTTGATTTCTGGAATTTATCTCTTTGACTTGTCATGAGTACAAGTTTAGGGTACGATGCCCTCTTTGAATCTTTGAGAAGATTCTTGTGATATTGATTTATTTCTTATCGATTGATCTCCTGTTGATCATTAATTGCATACTTATAGTAGTATGTCAGTATGGATATTTTATGTTTATGCCATATCTTTTATTTTATATCATGTCATCTGATATTTATAGCTAGACTGATCCGTTTATTATTTTCTTATAAATAATACTCGGGTCAGGCCGAGATGTTACAGGTGCTACTGCTTGACTCCTCCCCCAGTGATTCACTACTCAGACTTTTGGCTACTTGTTTAGATTAGCAGCTTTTGTTGTTTACACTTGAGATATAGACTCATAGTTGTATTCTTTTGTATAGCACGTGTTGCTATTCTTTTGTATTATCGTGGATCTTTTTAGACCACTACTCTGATGTACACTTTTATGTGATATATATTCATATCTCTTTCCGCCTTTGTGATATGGATATCTGTGATTGATTCGCATGTTATGCTTACTTCTATATTTGTTTCCGAAGATCATTTTATAGCCACCGTGTGATAAGAAATTACACGGATGGTCGCTCCTCAACAGCCTTATTCTCCGCGCTAGTTGACAGCACTACACCGTAGTGTTCTTGGCTAGCGTGGGTATAGAGGTGGGGCGTCACATGCATGTATCTTTTTGTACCATATACCAACTGGACATATAATTTTCTTTGCCTCATAGTTAGAAGTAAGAAGCTCATTACCTTCTGAAAGCATTCTTTTGAAATTTCCAATAAAGGTGTAAAACTTTTATCACTCCACCCATACTTTGCTTTTAAATTGTAAAGCTTATGCAGGGCAGACAACATTATGAACTTAGCACAATCAGGAAACAAAAGTTTCTTAGATGCAATTAATATTCTTTCACACAACTTTGGCTCTTCCATCAACTGTTCTTCAGCATTACAAAACAACTCATAAACATAATCGTTCTCATTATCCTCATTATTCACCTTTATTCACATTATCTCTCAAGTCATTCTCATCATTTCCATGATTATTAGAACTAGTTCTACTAAGCAAACTTTCACCATGCCATATCCACCGTCTATAATTATTGCTTAAATCCTTTACAAATTATACGATCCTTAATTTGATCTATATTACGGAACCTCCTCCTATTTTTGCAGAATCTACAAGGAAAAAATAATAATTTCTTCCCTTCTTCTTGATTGAGCATTTAACGCATAATTGATGAACTCCTCAATTTCATTCAGAACTCGGCATCGCTAAGTTTCATATTGTACATCCAACTACGATCCATTTACAAATGCTAGAGACACACTACACAAGAAAAAAATATCTTTAGTGTTTCACATTAAACTAACTTTCAAACAATATAAATTGAAACTTATATCATCAAACATTTATGAAAATTTTGTACCAACATAATAATTGAATAATATAATAAAATTGTACCAATAGTATGCTAAGTTATTTGTAGTTTAATTTAAGAACAAACCTTATATTTATTTGGAATTGGATAGTCCACTATTTGGCTAGATCTTATTTTATATACTAAATTATCCATAGTTTAACTTAAGAACAGACCTTATACATGGGCAATCCATTGCTTGGCCAAATCTTTTTTGATATGCTAAGTTTTTTATGGTTTAATTAAGAATAGACCACGTATATTTAGCCGGATAATCCATTATTAGGCCTAATCTTTTTTATATGCCAAATTAATCATAGTTATACCTTAAAGTACTCTAATCTTGGTTTTAGAACATGACTTGGTTGGAAAGAGTATGTATATTTAAATTTTGATGCAAATTTTAAATGAGTTTGTGCTTAATTTAAGTTGATTACTGGACTCATAGAACAAAACTATTGATTACAGATCCAGGGCTTTACAGTAACAGGATGTCATATGTTTTTTGGGTCACACAAAGAAGAGATTTTCCATCTACACTTCAGTTATTTACAGGTAACTACAGCTTCGATTATAAATTACTTTTTGTAGTTTGCTTTTCCTTAAACCTTAGAACTTTTAATGATAGAGCATTATCAATGATGAACTGCTTATACCTCAGCTGTTGTGGTATAAACCGAGCAGAAATTAAAATGAACTATTTTAATTGAAATGCCCTAGGGCATATCGATAAATTTATATGTTTAATTTTTTTTTAAATTTCATTTTCAAGTCATACTACCCGCATTATACAAAATTCAAATAAAAAATCAAAACAAACTCGTATTGCTCAAGATAAACAAAGAAGGTATTTTTTGAGTACAATTTGATATTAGATACGCAAACTTGATAAGCATTGGAGATTTCATGTTGAACGGAAGAAAGAATAAGATTTAAAATTATATCTTTTTATTTAAATGAATGGATCAATTAGGGATTTAGGAATAAAAATAGTAAAAGGAGAAAGATGGCATGGTGTGGTGGTGATGCATAAGGCGCAAGTGGAGTTCTGGATTTTAGGTATTTTTAACTATGGAAGGAGAGAACTCCTATGCAAATAGAAATAATTTGTTTTGGCTCCTAATTTTTAAGGACATACTAAAGCCGAGGATAAACCTTTATCCGACCAGTCTAGATATTTTTGCCCAATAGTTTACCAAAAAAAGGTTAAGTTCGCATAGTGTTTGCAATTGGCCACTATCCACCAAGACTGAATGATTATTCAAGTAAACCTCGTCTATTCAATAGAAATATTAAATATCATGACAAAAACATGAAACAACAATATACCAAGTGGTACCTCCACATACTAATATTCCTTTCAATGAACTTCTTAGTTTCATCTATTAACAAACTAGCCTCCTTAACTCTGGCAGCACATAAAACGCATGAACTGAATCCTTATACTTAACAAGACTTGCTTTCTTAATTAAAATTTTTATTACAAGACAAATATCATCATGCACCTGTTAATTAAAAATATATTACGTAACAATGTCCTTTTCAAGTCTCGACATATTTATAGCTTCTTAATTAAAAATCACCTGTCATCATGGGATGTTCCCAATGCTAACATGTATTTGTTTTCTTGCCATGTTTTAGTGATTTTTTTCAATTGATAAATGTCAGTTACTTTCATGGATATTGTGTAATTTTATATAATTATCATTGTTTACTTATCCATGAGCTGATCTTCTTCTTCTTATCTTCTTTAATTTCTTATAAAGATGTGTTTACTTTTAACTGAAGAACCTGCATACCAATTTTGGTAGCTATAGCCTATGATAATAAGTGTAGAGTTGAAATGCAAAGTTAAGGTCTTCACTGAAATAATTGTTTCAGGCTGAAGGCTAAAGATCTTTTATTCCAAGAAACCTTAACCTAAAAATCATGACATAGCCATTAGTTAAGCATATAAATAACTAGTTAAGAAAAATTTCAAGTATGATTTATCTAAAATAATGTATCAGTATTGCTAAATTTAATTTCTTATGTTTATTTTGGTAAGGTAGTTGTCTTTATATTTATATAAAGGTCTATTGATATTTACGAGTACTCTCTAACAATGTCATATATAAGAATAGTTATTCGATTGCATTGGAAAAGAAAATAGTACTTTGATACAAATGAAGCAACATCCCATAGATTTTACAATTTGTGTGAATGAAATACATATTTATTTTAGTTTTATTAAACAACAAAAATTATTTGACATGTAGTACATATGGTGCAGTTCAAGAGGGTAAATTTCAAAATTCAATTACAACTACAATTTAAATGTGGTTCATTCAATTTTCAGTTAAAATGCATTTTTAGATCCGAAAAAACACCAACTTACAAATATTATCTATGATAATACCTATAGATATATCAATCTTGTTCCTGCGACAACCAAATTAGAACTTTTCACTAGAAAATAAGTTTTTTTTGAAAAATGATGAATCTAGGATGACAACATATTATTACTATCATTGAAAAATTCTAAAGATAAAATAAAATCCATAAAATTTATTAAAAAGTTTAAAATAAGATCAAATCATAGAATAAAAAACAAAAACATATGCAGCGGATTCTTGACAATATCTGAAAACATAAATAAATCTAACTCAAAATCTAAAAACAAAGACAAATCAAACTCAAAATATGAACACTCTATATATATATTTTCGTAACTCAAGCACCCATACGCAAATTTCCACAAAACCAACAAAAAAACTCAAAGTTGTCAATATGCCGGTAGTAGAAACGCGGAGATGAGCTAGGTAGTGAGAGCGGTAACAGCAGAACACGGAGACGAGGTAGGCAAAGGGAGGTTAATCCACAATTTGAGAGGTTGAAATAGGGGTAGGCAGGCGAAGACGGCAGTTCGCTTTTGAGATTTTAATACGCAAAGATTAATTGAAGGAGCGGAAGATTTATTTTTTCAAGAGGAAAATGAAATTACATTATATGCGATTTGGTGGTCTATTTGCTACGGTTTAAGCAGATCGGTCGTATTTTCTTATGTATTTGCTACTTTTATATTATACAACCGTCGCAAAATTATTTTCTAATTTTTTAGTCACATTTGCATTAGGTATTTGCTACGGTTATGAATATAACAGTTGTAACGACCCGTATTTTACGTGTCGATAAATCGTATATTAGTTGCATTTAGTCGTTTGGAGCTTGAGTCATTCTAGAGATAAGTCGTGTTAAAGTTAAGTCGTGTGGAACTTAAGTCGTGACCGACTTAGAGGATGGAGCGACTTAGGGTAGGTGGCCGACTCATGGGGTCAACGGTTTATAGGTTGACCGACTTATTGGAGTGAGTGGTAGTTGCCGACTTATGGTTGTTAGCGAGTTAGTAGGCAGCGGCTTAAGGTTTGGACCAAGTCAAGGTAGTGAGCGACTCATAGGATAACCGACTCATTGGGGTGACTGAATAGTAGAGGTGATCGACTCATGTATTGGAACGACTCATAGGAAGGAACGACTTAAGGTGATTGGCTGACCTAGGGGAAACTAACGGCTTAGGGGATGCCGACTCATAGGGTAGCGGCATAAGGAGTTAAGGCTTAGGTCGTTGGTAGTTGAGTCGTCCAGACGACTTAGTGTTAGGTCGGCAGGGAACTAGGTCGTGTGGCCCTGTGTAGTGTTAAGTCGTGAGTCGGCAACATAGTTAAGTCGTTAGGCCGTATTAGTTGGGTCGTTGAGTCGGCAGGATAGTTTAGCTCGTGTATGTTCTTAGGTCGTGTGTTGTTAAGTCGGTAGGGGCTTGAGTCGTGTGCATGCTATGCCGTGTGTGTGTGTTGTGTCGTATTTGCCTTGAGTTGCGTTGAGTCGTGAGTCGTAGTGGTTTGGGTCGTGAGTCATGAGTCGTGGACGACTCATAGGGGCGGACGACTCATGGGGGATTTCAGCCTATAAATAGAGGGGTTTGGCTCACTTTTTGGCACCGGTTTTTGAAGCGACGAAGTGCTGCCATTTTGAAATCTCGACTACAGCACTTCTTCATCTTCTTTTCTCCACTCCATTCTAGTTCTAACATCCATTCAAGATCGAAGATCCAAGAGCCAAAGTTGAAGATCTTCATCCAACGAAGCTAGATTTCATCGTTTCAAGCGGGATTTCGACGAATCAAGCTTGAATCCTTGCTGTCCAGATCTGAAGTGATTAGTTTTTGAAGTGTTTGGGTGATTCGGTGAGTGGTGGTTATCTCTCACGCGGACCCAAAGGAGTATATTGGATTGGTGGTTTGTTGAAGTGTTGTAGATAGTGATTTTATGCATATTTCTTTAGATCCAAGTGTAGATCCATTACTTATGAAGAAGTTTACTTATGCAAGTTCATTCACCAAGTTGTAGAGATAAAAACCCATGATTTATATTTGTTAGATCTATGCTAAAAACCCTTGATTCAGGTATGTTAGATCCATGCTCATTTATTTACGAAATTGCCATTTTAGTTATAAATGCCTATTTAGATCTTGATTGACTACTTATTTGTTTGGATTAATGTTTGCCTTGTTTGATTGTTGTGAATGAGTTATCTAGTTGATAGATTTGGACAAGTATGGTCAAAGACGATTCAAAAGCTACGGATGAGGCTCTTGAATGGTGATAGTTGCTTAAGGCATATGGAGTGGATGTTGAAGCTCATATGTATGGATTGGATGATGTTGAGATGGAATTTTGCCATGATGCGATGAGGCAAACCATGATGTTAAGATGAGCCTTTGCTATAATGAAGATGAGGCAAGGAATGATGTGATGTAACCTTGGTATAATCGAGAAGGATTGCTCCAAGCATGTTGACAACTTGAAGGGTAGTTCGAGTTGATTGATAATGGATGGCTCAAGAGGTAGTTTGGGCTAGGTTGAGAATAGTCGTCAAGGAGGATGACTAGAAGGCTTGGATTTCATCGTTGTTGAAGGTTCTAGCAGACTCAAAGCAAGAGTACAAGGGTTGCCCTAAAGACTACAGGTAGGTGGTCTGGACACCCTAAAGACTACAGGTAGGTGGTCGAGTACTCTGGGTAGTTGCGAAAATTCCTAGGCACGGGTCATGATGACGTGCGGAGTTATGTCTAGAAACGGAGTTACCATTAGCCCTTGATAGATGGCTCAGGAAGGAGTCGGTCATTCAATTAACGGTGATTTCGAAGCAAGGTTAACAGTGATAGCCAGAGTCATGGATGTTTGGACGTTTGGTTGTATCGTCATTCGGTCTCAAGAGCGGTGTTTTCTGGGTGCTTATATGATCTTGGTTTAGGCCTTGGCGGTTTGTATTTGGAAAACATCGACCTTGACTCGAGTGATTATTGCTTTACTTTAATTTCCTGCTATGTTATGCTTGCTTCTCCTTAATGTGTGTCTGGGAGCTATCACTGTAGAAAGAGGTGGAGTGGGATGGTTTGGTTCCTATTCCTTTTATCTCTTATACTCTTTTGGTATGTTTGATAGTTGATTTACTGCTCACTAAGACTTTGTCTGACTCAAGGTTTTATGTCTCCTCTTATTACCTTGGGCTGTTCATCCATGTTGGGATGGGCAGACTAGGTAGCAGGTGACAGGTGCTGTTCTTGGAGATCTACGTTGATGATGACGAAGACGAGCAGGAGGCTTTTGCATATTATTTCATATTATGTACTAGGTTTTTCCGCTGTATATACTTTGAGTGCTTTGTAGTGAGGTTTTGATGTATTGACTGTTCTGATGATTGTATCAATTTCTAAGATGCTTATTTGATGATATTCTGTTATGAAGCTTCACTATACATATATTTCTCTATTGTATTTTATCCATGCGCTGTGAGTTATGCGATAGATTCTGCGATGTTTATTCTACCCTTGACGGTCACCCATGGCTGCCTGGCACGCCTTTCAGCGCATTATTTCCTTGTTTTGGTGCGGGAGTCATGGGCGGTCGTCACATTTGGTATCCGAGCTTTGGTTAATCGATTTTAGCCAACGCTCGCTGACGTAACTACGTAAGAGAGACGTAATTGTATTTTGATGAATGATTATTATATATAATATAGTAGTTTAGAAGGATTTGAACTCCTTATGCAGTTGTTTCTCAAGGTGTTCTAAGTCATTCCTTTTTGTAGATATTAAGGATGAGTCGAAGGGGGAGACCAGCTGCTAGGGAAGACCGTGCTGCTAGGGAAGCTGTTGATTATGCTCCTATGTTTGAGGCCATGATGACTTCGATCATGAGGTGGATACCAGCTTCGGGGTCATCAGTAGATGTTGGAGTTCAAGTTCAAGCTCCAAGATCGGTGGATTTTACTAAGCTTTGTAAGGACTATACTTCTCTTGGAGGAAAGGTTCTCTTGGGAACGGAATCAACTATTGAAGTGCAGAGATGGATTGATGCTTGTAGGAGGATCTTTGGTGATTTGGGAATCGAGGATGCAACTAAGAGGAAGCTTGCATCAAGGCAACTTCAAGGGAGAGCTTCGGATTGGTGGAATTCTATCACCATTGATACTCCGGAGGAGGAGATTACTTGGGAGCAATTCCAAGCTAGATTTGAAGCTAAGTTCATCTCTACAGCTCAGAAATCTGTTTTGTTCAAGAAGTTTGTAGAGCTCAAGCAAGGTGGGAGATCGGTCCTTGAGTATGTTTCTGAGTTTGAGGCTTTGTCCAAGTATGCCAGATCGTATATTGATTCTCCCTATCAGAAGAATGAGAAGTTTGTGACCGGTTTGGATGCTTATCTTGGAAGACAGTTGGTGGATCATCTGGACGATCCGTTTGAGAAGCTTGTGGAGAAAGCTCTCAGGCATGAGAGTTTGTTTCCTAGGGAGAGTTCTGTTGTTGCTATAACCAAGGAAGGGTTTAAGCCACAGAAGGGTGGAAACAAGAAGAGGAAGCAGCAGCAACAGAAGGGTAAGGATGGCCAGAAGAAGCCGAAGGGTGAAGTGACCTGCTACAACTGTCAGCAGAAGGGCCATCTCTTCAGAGATTGCAAGAATCCCAAGGTGCCGGGAAAGTGTTACAACTGTGATAAGCTGGGACATATCAAGAAGGATTGCCCAGAACCAAAGAAAGATAGGCAGATTGTGCAAGCTTATGCTATGGGAGCTGTGCCGTCGTCATCAAAAGCTCCTACTGCTGAAGAGAAGGGGAAGAGTGTGGTGGTTCAAGGTACTCTTTCCATTTGTGGTGTTCCAGTTAGAGTGTTGTTTGATACTGGAGCGTCGCATTCCTTTGTTTGTAATGAGTTAGTAGACCGGTTGGGTTTGGAACCGGATATTGTTGATAGGCCATTGGTTGTGACTAATCCAGTTGGGGGTTCATCATGTTTGTGTATGATATGCCATGGTCTAGTTGTATCGAGTCATGATTTCTCTTTTGTTTGTGATTGTTTTGTTCTGAACTTTGCGGGGTTCGAAATTATTTTGGGTATGGACTGGCTTAGGAAGTATGCGGCAAAGGTTGATTGTGAGAGATTGGAGGTGACAGTCGAGAATGTGGAGGGGCGAAAGGTTGTGATACGATGTAAGCATGAAGAAGGCGTCTTCATGAGCTTCATGTATTCGCTGGTTGTTCCACGGGATGGACTGTCATCGGTGCCAATCACAAATGGATTTGAGGATGTCTTTGAGGAAGTCAAAGGGTTACTGCCGCATAGAGAGATCGAGTTTCGTATCGATCTAGTTGAGGGAGCCAGGCCTGTTGTGATGCCTCTTAGGCGGATGGCACCTAGGGAACAGCAAGAGCTGAAGGTGCAAGTTGATGACCTTTTGCAGAAAGGATTCATTCGACGTAGTGTGTCCGAATGGGGTGCACCAGTTGTGTTCGCAACCAAAGCGGATGGATCGTTGAGGTTGTGTGTGGATTATCGTGAGCTGAATAAGGTGACTAAGAAGAACAAGTATCCATTGCCGAGAATAGATGACTTGTTTGATCAGCTTCACGAGGCTAAGGTGTTTTCTCAGATGGATTTGACAACGGGATTTCACCAGTTGAGAGTGTCTAAGGATAGTGTGCCGAAGACTGCTTTTAGGACACCATCCGGTTTTTATGAGTGGCTGGTAATGCCGTTTGGTTTGACTAACGCACCAGCATATTTTGTGGATCTTATGAATAGAGTATTTAGAGATCAGTTGAACAAGTTCGTACTTGTGTTCGTGGATGATATTCTGATTTATTCCAGAACTGAAGAAGAGCACAAGATGCACTTGCGTATTGTTTTGGAAATCTTACGGAAACATCAGCTGAAGGCTAAGTTTTCGAAGTGTCACTTCTGGAAGAGTGAAGTGAGATTCTTAGGCCATGTTATCTCTGGAAATGGAATAGCGGTTGATCCCGCTAAGGTGGCAGCGATCCAGGATTGGATTAGACCTAAGAATGCATCTGATGTGAGAAGTTTTCTTGGATTAGCAGGATATTATCGTCGGTTTATCAAAGACTTTTCCAAGATAGCAGCACCATTAACAGGATTGACGAAGAAGAACCAAGTGTTCTGTTGGGATGCTAAGTGTGAGCAAGCTTTTGAAATCCTGAAAGAGCGACTGACAAGTGCTCCTGTTTTGACTATTCCAAGTGGGAATGATGAGATGGTGGTTTACACCGATGCCTGTGGTACTGGACTTGGAGCAGTGCTGATGCAGAAGGATAAAGTTATTGCGTATGCTAGTCGACAACTGAAGCCGCATGAAAGGAATTACCCGACTCATGATTTGGAGTTAGCGGCGATTGTTTTTGCTTTGAAGATGTGGAGACATTACCTATTGGGAGTTCGATTTGAGTTGTTTACGGATCATAAGTCGTTGAAGTATCTGTTCTCCCAAAAGGATTTGAATCTCCGACAGCAGCGGTGGCTAGAATTTTTAGCATCATATGATTTTGGTATAGCCTATACTCCGGGAAAAGGCAACGCAGTGGCAGATGCGTTAAGTCAAAGACATGCAGGATTAGGAGCCATGTTTTCGGAATGGAAAAGTCTAGAGTATTTGGCTGAATTTGACTTCAGGCCTAGATGTGAATTGGAACCTGAGATGTTGGCAAACTTATCGATAAGGCCTACTCTTGTGGAGAGAATTGGCGAGAGCCAAAAGCGAGACGATAAGCTTGTCAAGATCATCCGAGATTTGGAATATGGATTGAATCCAGAAAAGGATAAAGGATTTGAAGTCGATCGAGAGGGTTGGCTTCGAAAGCAAGGACGACTAGTTGTTCCCGATGTGGATGGACTGAGAGATGAAGTCCTTAGGGAAAGTCATCACTCGAAGTTGACGATTCATCCGGGTGGAAATAAGATGTATCGGGATATGAAAAGAACCTATTATTGGGAAGGTATGAAGAAGGATGTTGGAAATTTTATTTCCAAGTGTATGAACTGTCAGTTGGTGAAAGCTGAGCAGAAGAAGCCCAGTGGATTACTTCAGCCATTGGAGGTTCCTACATAGAAGTGGGAGCAAGTGTTGATGGATTTTATCGATGGTCTACCTAGAACCAGGACAGGGAATGAAGGGATTTGGGTCATTGTAGATCGTTTGACTAAGAGTGCAAGGTTCATTCCTGTTTGATCAATTAGGACTGCATCGAAGTTGGCTGAGTTGTATGTTAAGTGGATTGTTCGATTCCATGGTGTTCTGAAGAGTATAGTGAGCGATCGAGACCCATTGTTCACTAGTGGATTTTGGAAGAGCTTCCAGGAAGTTTTGGGAACTAAGTTGTGTTTGAGTACAGCTTACCACCCTCAAACAGATGGTCAGACTGAGAGAGTCAACCGAGTTTTGGAAGATCTCCTCAGAGCATGTGTTTTGGATTTTGGAGGATCGTGGGAAGATCATCTTCATTTGGTGGAGTTTGCGTATAATAACAGTTACCAGTCAAGTATTGGTATGGCACCGTATGAAGCATTGTATGGAAGACCGTGTAACTCTCCGACATGTTGGTTGGAAACTGGAGAAAAGTTGGTACTTGGGCCAGAGATGATTCGACAGACTACGGATTGTATAGAGATCATTCGGCAACGAATGAAGGCAGCCCAAGACCGTCAGAAAAGTTATGCCGATAATCGTCGTAAGGATTTGGAATTCGACGTAGGTGATATGGTTTTTGTGAAGATTTCTCCTCTGAAGAATGTTATTCGATTTGGAAAGAAAGGAAAGTTAACTCCGAGATTTGTTGGACCATTCCCGATTATCGAGCGAATTGGAAAGCTCGCTTATAGATTGGAGTTACCGGAAAAGATGGCGGGTGTGCATAATGTTTTTCATGTATCTTATCTACGGAAGTATGTGCACGACTCAAATATTGTGGTTTCTGCTGATAGCTGTGAAGACTTGGAAGTTGATCCGATGGTTACGAGACCTCGTAAGCCGCTTCGTGTTGTAGAAACCGACACGAAACAGCTTAGGAGGAAAACGATTACGTTGCTCAAGGTACAATGGAGTGATGATGTTAACGACTGTACGTGGGAGGAGGAAGAGAGGATGAAGGCAGTTCATCCTGAACTCTTCAAGGTATGGCCATAAGGTGTCGTGACATCTCATGAATTTGTAACTTGTTCTAAGTCTTAGAATTCTGCATGCTAGGATAGTAATTGGATGCAGGGTTTGTTGATTGTTATGGATGGTAGGCATGCAGAATAGTTTTGATTTCTCTTGTTTGTTTGGAATTTCGGGGGCGAAATTCCTAAGGGGGAGAGAATGTAATGACCCGTATTTTACGTGTCGATAAATCGTATATTAGTTGCATTTAGTCGTTTGGAGCTTGAGTCATTCTAGAGATAAGTCGTGTTAAAGTTAAGTCGTGTGGAACTTAAGTCGTGACCGACTTAGAGGATGGAGCGACTTAGGGTAGGTGGCCGACTCATGGGGTCAACGGTTTATAGGTTGACCGACTTATCGGAGTGAGTGGTAGTTGCCGACTTATGGTTGTTAGCGAGTTAGTAGGCAGCGGCTTAAGGTTTGGACCAAGTCAAGGTAGTGAGCGACTCATAGGATAACCGACTCATTGGGGTGACTGAATAGTAGAGGTGATCGACTCATGTATTGGACCGACTCATAGGAAGGAACGACTTAAGGTGATTGGCTGACCTAGGGGAAACTAACGGCTTAGGGGATGCCGACTCATAGGGTAGCGGCATAAGGAGTTAAGGCTTAGGTCGTTGGTAGTTGAGTCGTCCAGACGACTTAGTGTTAGGTCGGCAGGGAACTAGGTCGTGTGGCCCTGTGTAGTGTTAAGTCGTGAGTCGGCAACATAGTTAAGTCGTTAGGCCGTATTAGTTGGGTCGTTGAGTCGGCAGGATAGTTTAGCTCGTGTATGTTCTTAGGTCGTGTGTTGTTAAGTCGGTAGGGGCTTGAGTCGTGTGCATGCTGTGCCGTGTGTGTGTGTTGTGTCGTATTTGCCTTGAGTTGCGTTGAGTCGTGAGTCGTAGTGGTTTGGGTCGTGAGTCATGAGTCGTGGACGACTCATAGGGGCGGACGACTCATGGGGGATTTCAGCCTATAAATAGAGGGGTTTGGCTCACTTTTTGGCACCGGTTTTTGAAGCGACGAAGTGCTGCCATTTTGAAATCTCGACTACAGCACTTCTTCATCTTCTTTTCTCCACTCCATTCTAGTTCTAACATCCATTCAAGATCGAAGATCCAAGAGCCAAAGTTGAAGATCTTCATCCAACGAAGCTAAATTTCATCGTTTCAAGCGGGATTTCGACGAATCAAGCTTGAATCCTTGCTGTCCAGATCTGAAGTGATTAGTTTTTGAAGTGTTTGGCTGATTCGGTGAGTGGTGGTTATCTCTCACGCGGACCCAAAGGAGTATATTGGATTGGTGGTTTGTTGAAGTGTTGTAGATAGTGATTTTATGCATATTTCTTTAGATCCAAGTGTAGATCCATTACTTATGAAGAAGTTTACTTATGCAAGTTCATTCACCAAGTTGTAGAGATAAAAACCCATGATTTATATTTGTTAGATCTATGCTAAAAACCCTTGATTCAGGTATGTTAGATCCATGCTCATTTATTTACGAAATTGCCATTTTAGTTATAAATGCCTATTTAGATCTTGATTGACTACTTATTTGTTTGGATTAATGTTTGCCTTGTTTGATTGTTGTGAATGAGTTATCTAGTTGATAGATTTGGACAAGTATGGTCAAAGACGATTCAAAAGCTATGGATGAGGCTCTTGAATGGTGATAGTTGCTTAAGGCATATGGAGTAGATGTTGAAGCTCATATGTATGGATTGGATGATGTTGAGATGGAATTTTGCCATGATGCGATGAGGCAAACCATGATGTTAAGATGAGCCTTTGCTATAATGAAGATGAGGCAAGGAATGATGTGATGTAACCTTGGTATAATCGAGAAGGATTGCTCCAAGCATGTTGACAACTTGAAGGGTAGTTCGAGTTGATTGATAATGGATGGCTCAAGAGGTAGTTTGGGCTAGGTTGAGAATAGTCGTCAAGGAGGATGACTAGAAGGCTTGGATTTCATCGTTGTTGAAGGTTCTAGCAGACTCAAAGCAAGAGTACAAGGGTTGCCCTAAAGACTACAGGTAGGTGGTCTGGACACCCTAAAGACTACAGGTAGGTGGTCGAGTACTCTGGGTAGTTGCGAAAATTCCTAGGCACGGGTCATGATGACGTGCGGAGTTATGTCTAGAACCGGGGTTACCATTAGCCCTTGATAGATGGCTCAGGAAGGAGTCGGTCATTCAATTAACGGTGATTTCGAAGCAAGGTTAACAGTGATAGCCAGAGTCATGGATGTTTGGACGTTTGGTTGTATCGTCATTCGGTCTCAAGAGCGGTGTTTTCTGGGTGCTTATCTGATCTTGGTTTAGGCCTTGGGGGTTTGTATTTGGAAAACATCGACCTTGACTCGAGTGATTATTGCTTTACTTTAATTGCCTGCTATGTTATGCTTGCTTCTCCTTAATGTGTGTCTGGGAGCTATCACTGTAGAAAGAGGTGGAGTGGGATGGTTTGGTTCCTATTCCTTTTATCTCTTATACTCTTTTGGTATGTTTGATAGTTGATTTACTGCTCACTAAGACTTTGTCTGACTCAAGGTTTTATGTCTCCTCTTATTACCTTGGGCTGTTCATCCATGTTGGGATGGGCAGACTAGGTAGCAGGTGACAGGTGCTGTTCTTGGAGATCTACGTTGATGATGACGAAGACGAGCAGGAGGCTTTTGCATATTATTTCATATTATGTACTGGGTTTTTCCGTTGTACATACTTTGAGTGCTTTGTAGTGAGGTTTTGATGTATTGACTGTTCTGATGATTGTATCAATTTCTAAGATGCTTATTTGATGATATTCTGTTATGAAGCTTCACTATACATATATTTCTCTATTGTATTTTATCCATGCGCTGTGAGTTATGCGATAGATTCTGCGATGTTTATTCCACCCTTGACGGTCACCCATGGCTGCCTGGCACGCCTTTCAGCGCATTATTTCCTTGTTTTGGTGCGGGAGTCATGGGCGGTCGTCACAACAGTCGCAAATAACAACGTATCTGCTATGGTGTAGACAAAAACCGTTGCAATTTTCTTTTATTAAATTTTCTCCCGCTACTCAAAGACCAACTACCACGGTTTTTAAGAAAAATCGTTGCATATTTTACTATTTGCTACTGTTTTGACCTAAATTGTCACAAACAAGGTGGCACAACAAACAGATTGTGTACCAGTGTTGGTTCTAAAAGCCGGCGATTAGACCTGATTTTTCTATTCATGAAATCCGGATGTAAGGTGCTTAAACTAAGAAGATGTTCAGGAGCAACTAGTACCCTGGCTCACCCGGCCTCTTTTCAATGCGAGGAATAGATAAGTTTGAAATGTCAAAAACGAGACAAGTATAAAGGATTTAATTTTTATAATTAATTAATTGCAACTGGGATTAAATAGAGATAATTTTCTTGTACTCGGTGTTAAATTCCAAGGAGGGAACTCATACTAATCATATGAATGATTCCACTGTTATTCGACGAGTAGTACAAGTTGATTACGAAAATTAGTGTCGAGTAAATTAGTATAATGTCTATGGATTCATTTTAATTGAATACTAACAAATTTGGCTCCACCATCTTAGGTAACATGATTTCAACCTATAAAAAGTTATGGTCTAAAAATAAGAAATCTTTTGTCAAGATTTAAATAAATGATTTGGAATTACTCTACGATTTAAAAAGGCTTTAATTAAACGAAGGTTTGATAAATGAGGCTTAATGATCTCGTGTATACTGAAAAGAAATGGTTTCAAAACGATATATCCCTCTAAGGAAATATTCTGATAGGAATTTACTAACTAATGAAATAATAATCACCCACCTACTTGACATCCTTTTATGGATGATTGGTTTAGGCGAACCTGGTCCGGATTTGGGAAATTCTTATCCAAAATCACTTTGAACCAATTTACGAGTTCGAAAGAGAAGACATGTTAAAGACAATGAAGTTGAAGGCAGCGAGTGGAAGGACCGCTTCTCAATAATTTCTGAGCAGCTTCCGAGATAAATAGATAGTAGTGGCCTCTTCGTTCTAGGATCTTTGTATGCTAGGAGTACTCACTGCTAATCCTAGGGTTGATTCCCAACAGGATTTGGTAGGAGATTGCCTACGGTTTGTCCTGTTCTTGGACAATTTGTATAGATGGATGTCTGACATTTCATTTCTATGATTACAATGCATTGATCTCTACAAACGTACATTTGTTTGGTAGTGTAGGAGGTAACCCCCTTATGCTTAGCACCCTTCTCTAAGATGTACAAGCTCGGAGGTTGTACTTTTGTTGAGATCAATAGTGTGTTATTGGAAATGGCTATGGGGAACTTATGTGAAAATGTTCTAAGAAAGGTAAAATTACTCAAGCCTCACAACTGGGGAATTGTGAAAAAGGGGTTGCTTTAAGGCTAAGTGGTTCGCAACCATTAGGGTATTATATCATCTTTCCAGATTAATTTATTTCTACCCGCTATAACGTCGAGTTTAAATTTTATGGACCATTCTATGAGACGTCTCGAAGAGGTCAGGAACGGCTGGTGTGATATCGTATTCGGTGCTATCCTTACTATTTGTTGATCTCGGGTAGGCATGTCTTAATTCACAGAGGACCATCTGTTTGTTGCCTCGGTACATTCCTCTAAAAATGTACTATACGGAAGGTAGTCCCTTACCTCGCTATTCATTGGAAATCCATTTCCAAGAAGTGCCTTCGGACTTAGTAATAAACCTATTATACAAGAAAATTTAACCAATGTAACAATTTTGACTATTTTAGTATGTTTATTGAAAAGGTTTTCGAAGAATCTCATTAAAAATAATATCATCGGATTTTACGTATAAATGATTTGGTTATCATAAGGTAAAAACCCATCCATGTTTATGTGTGGCATGGTCTTATGAAACACCCATTGTTTTCAGATACTCGTATTTTGAGTTTCTCACACCAGTGCCATGACTGATCTGGAGTTTATCTTCTTTCCCTTAAAATTTAGGTGCCTAATTTTCCAGGCTGCCTAGTCATCATGTTTAATTTAGAGCATTTTGAAAGAGCTCGGAGCATGAAGCTAGAAGATTTTTCCGAGCAGTGTTATCCATTTTCACCACACTTATGTACTATTGTATTCCACATTTGTAGGGATAAAGATTTATAACCGTCCATATTGACGTTAAGCTAAACTTTGATAAATGTATTTAAAATATACTGCTGTAAATATTATATGCTGAAATAATATATGTTATTTAATTTTTGTAGTATTTTTGTTCTATGTCATAATTTTCTTTTCCCCATAACTATCCACCTTTTTGTTCAAATTAAGTTAGACATGTGTGGTTTATTCTCAACTTAGGTCATTACAAATACAAACCATAAAGCAACTAAGAAATGGAATTAATGTTCTAAGGTTTCAATGCATTTGAAGGTATGGTTTTTCAAGGTTTTCGAAAGGAAGATTATGAATGGTTTCGAAAGCAATGCTTTAGCCTTTCGTCCTAGGTGAAAGAAGGGTTTTACTTAGTTTTGAAAGGGGTACTTTCAATGGATTTGAAAAGGGTACCTTAAAAGGTTTAAATGTTTTCATCAACAAAGATTTGAGTAAAGTACATATAACATGGCAAGGTGATTTTAAGTAAAGCATAGAGTATATATTTTCCTTGTTTAAGCTTGGTTTAAAGGTTTTTAATCAATTTGAGATGAAAAGATTTTCAGGGAAAATTTAAGGGAATATTACCCTAAGTAAAATGACTCAGATATTAGAATACCAGATGGGACCGGTATAGGGTCGCATCCTATACATTAGCTGTTAACTCCAGCTAATTTAGTCCAAAATTCCAGTGTGTAGGGCTTTGTCACATGTATGACTAAAATTATGATTACACATAAAAGGGAATATATATTTGTATAGAGATAGGTTATAGGCGAGCCCGCAAAACCATTAGGATCAGGTGACCCTGAGACGTTAAGTAAGGGACATACCATCCAGAAGAGGAGTATTTAACAAATAGTTTGGGATAGACCATCGAGAAAAGGAGTGTCTAACAGGTGATAATTATATTGATTATATTGTCTGGTAGGGCCTTGTCTGCCAAAGGTTAGTAGTTAGCCAAACAAAACTATAGTGTTTGGACAGATAGTTCATTTGTTACTCGATATGTATGTGTACATAATAATGCTTAAAGTTTTAACCAGTTTTGGTTGCAGGATAGAGGTTTGCAAAAGATATATTTTAAAAGGAAATTAGTAAGCGGAATCCTGTACCACTAAGCGGCATGGTCTCACTTAATATCAAATAACTGAGATGTATAGTATTATTCACACCAGGCTTTATGTCTGACTCAAAGTTTATGTTTTTTCCCTTAAACTCTCGGGTGCTAAAAATTGATTTGAGTAAGCTGAGGGTTGAGGTTTACATGTTTTTAGTAGGATGACAAATAAAGCTACCGAAGACGTGCAGGACCGACAGATAGCTATTTAGGAGTTGTTGTTTTGTTTTGTTTTATTCCGCTGTGTTGTATTCAAGACACTTATGTTACTTTGGTCAACCAAGGGGGCATCATCATACGTTACTCTTGGCGTGTTTATGTAATAATTATATTTTATCCTAATCCAAGAAATGATTATGGGGTTATGTAATAGAATACGAAAAATGTTTTATGAAATGCAATCCAAAAAGTTGTTTTGTGAAATCTGTGACTTTGTTTCATATTCATGTGCTTCTGATATTATGGATTCCATTAACATTACTGTATTTGGTCATCGAAAGTTAATATTATAGATGACTGCAGCATATGTAGCGCTTAGCCTTGGGCCTCCAGATAGGGGATGTCACAACTTGGTATCAGAGTATAGGTTTATGAATAACATTAACTAAAAATGATTTTTGAAAGCATAATCTTAAGGTATTAGAGTAAGATCGGGGCATGGGATAACCCTATAGTAACATATTTATTTACTATATATAAGTACACGCAATATCTTTGGTCTCCTATCTCTCTTAAGCCATTCTTATGTATCTCATAAAGCTTGAATGCAGATATGGACGCTAGAAGTGGAAGAGTGAATCTTGGAGGAAGCACCACTATAAATGGAAATGTTGGAAAAAAATACCAGGAGAAACCAAGGTCAGGCACAAGCAGGGAATGTTGGTGCTGGAGTTCCACAATTATATATGGGAGCTATGCATCAATTTTTTATGAACATGACGTAAGCTGGAATTGCTACTAGAGTGGTTGGGGAAATGCTAGAATAGGAGTTTAGGAAGTCCCGATGGTCAACTATTTTGCTATCTTAAGCAGAGATTGTGCTAGACTTGGAGGGAAGCACTTTATAGGAATTGAGGATGTTATAAAAGTGGAAAACTAGTTGCTGCATTATGAGAGGATCATTATAGACATGGGGCTCGATAATGAGCAGTAAAGGAGGCTTGCTTCGAGATGGCTTCAGGGAGCAGCTTTATTTTGGTGGGATAGTGTGATCGCTAGAGTAAATGAAGAGGAGATTACGTAGGTTGAGTTTTGGAGAAGGTTTCAGGGGAGGTTCATGTCTATGATGGTGCGGTCTGCATTGCTTAGGAAGTTTGCTGAGTTGAAGCAAGGGGAGATGTCTGTTTTGGAGTATGCTAGATGATTTGAGGAGTTGGCTAGATATGGGTATGCTACCGTGGATATTGTGTTGAAGAGGAATGAGAAGTTCATAAGGGGTTTGAAGCCTGAGTTGGCGAGGCAACATTACTTATATTAGATCCCATTGTGATGTGGTTGTAGAGATGGCTTGGAGACAAGGAGATTCTTGCTTGTCTAGAGAAGAGTAAGGTGAAGGAGGTCCAAGTTGGGCAAGGCTAAAAGAGGAAGTTCTTTCATAAGAAGGGTGCTCAGAAAGGTGGAGCAGTAAAGAAGGGAAAGTCTAAGGTTGTGTGCTTCAAGTGCAATAAGAAGGGGAATTTTGCAAATGATTGTCGTACTGGAAAGGCAAAGGAAGTGATCAGGAAGAAGAATATCATATGTTTTAACTACGATCAGATTGGCCACTATAAGAATTAATGCAAAGAGGCCGCTAAGGATGGAAGAGGCAAGGTATTTGCATTGGAGCCTACAACATCAGGACCAACATCATAGGAGAGAGGAAAGGCAGTGTTGGGAGATACGCTTGAGAATCATGGTATATTTGTTAGCATTCTATTTGATATTGGTGCATCGAATTCTTTTTTATCTTGTCGTTTGGTAGATAAGCTTAACCTAGAACCCATATACTTAGTTACTTTCTTAAGGGTCGCAAATACGATAGGAGGGTATGCGACACTCAGGATGAAGTGTGACCACTTAGAATTTGATTTTCTAGGTCATTCATTTGTTTGTAGTTTGCATGTGTTTGACTTTGTTGGGTTATAAATTATATTGGGTATGAATTAGTTAAGCAAGTACGATGCTAGGATATTTTGCCACGATAGGAAGATATCGCATAGAAACCCTAACTGTAGTGATCAGAAAGTATATATTATAGAAAGCCCTAATTACGAGGTGAATGGTTTGTTGGGTGTAGTGGAGGTGGACGAGTTGAATCGCATTTTTTTGGTTAGAGAATTCACGGTCTTCAAGCTTGTAGTAGGAATGCCACCAAAACAAGAAATCAAATTTCAGATAGATTTGGTGCCTGGAGCAGAACCAGTGAGTAGACCGTCGAGAACGATAACACCTATAGAGATGAGGGAGCTGAAGGTGTAGTTGGTAGATTTGGAAAGCAAGAATTTTATTATACCTAGTAGTTCACCTTAGGGAATAGCCGTAGTGTTTGCTAAGAAGCGGGACGGATTGTTGAGGTTTTGTATTAATTTTCGTAAGTTGAATGAGAAGACGATAAAGAATCGATATACGTTGCCTAGAATTTACGATTTGTTCGATCGGTTGGGTGGAGCCAAGGTATTTTCTCAGTTGAATTTGGCAACAAGTTTTCATCAACTTAGAGTAGCAGAAGACAGTATACCTTTGACAGCATTTAGAACTAGATATGGATCGTACAAATGGTTATGATGCCATTAGGACTAACTAATGCGCCGGCATTCTTTGTGGATTTGGTGAATAGAATTTTTTGAAACTAATTGGATAGGTTTTGTTGGTTTTTATAGATGATATTTTGATAGTCTCTAAGGATGAAAGGGTGCATGAAGTTTATCTTAGAGCTGTCCTTGAGACGTTAAGGCAGCATCAGCTAAAGGTGAAGTCTTCAAAGTGTCATTTCTGGAAGAAGCAAGTGAAGTTTCTTGGTCATATGGTTTCATAGAAGGGGTTATCAGTCAATCCAGATAAGATCGAAGTTGTTAATAATTGGAAGAGACCAGAGACGGTGACTAAGATTAGTAGTTTTCTTGGATTAGCTGGATCGGTGATTCATTAAGGATTTTTTTGCAGATAGTAGCAACGACTACCAAGCTAACAAGAAAGGATGTGAAGTTTGTGTGGACCAATAAGGGTAAGGAAGCATTCTAGAGCTTGAAACACTTATTGACTCATGCACCTGTATTAGTCGTTCCGGAGGGATATCAAGATCGAGTCATTTATACAGATGCGTATGGAACTGAATTAGGAGCTATGCTAATGCAAAGAGGTAAAGTGATTGCCAATGCTTCTCGACAGCTTAGACCGCATGAGGTTAGATATCTAACATAAAATTTGGAGTTGGCTGTGGTGATTTTTGCTTTGAAGGTATGGAGACATTACCTTTTGGGAGAGAGGTTTGAGCTTATACGGAGCATAAGTCGTCGAAGTATTTGTTCTCTTAGAAGGAGCCGAATAGGAGATAGTAGAGGTGGTTACAGTATTTAGCCGCTTTTGACTTTGATATTGAGTACACACTAGGAAAGGGCAACAAAGCTGCTGACGCATTTAGCAGAAAGCATCAGAATGCAGTGTTGGCAATGATAGCAGACTGGAAAGATTTGGAGGCATTTTCGACTTGTAGAGTTCAGTGGAGATCTGAGGCCAGATCTAGTGAAGGATCTGCTGCGTTGTCTTGTTTAGAAGTTTGACCAGTAATGATTGAAAGGATTGCTTGTAAACTGGAGGATGATCCAGTATTGGCTAAACGGATCAAGAAGTTGAAGGAAGGAACGAAGATTGATGACTTGAAGGATTTTAGTCATGACCAGAATATGTGGTTTAAAAAGAAAGGAAGGTTGTGTGTCCAGAATGTGGGAGACATTAGGAAGGAAGCTTTGGAGGAATGCCATCGTACAACGTTCGCTATTCATCCAGGAGGCACTAAGATGTATCAGGGTATGAAGCAGAGTTTCTTCTGAGATGGTATGAAGAGGGATGTAGGCTTATGGGTGAAGCAATGTTTGAACCGTCAATAGGTAAAAGCTGAACATTAGAAGCCAAGTGGGTTGCTATAGCCATTGTATATTCCAGTGTGGAAGTGGTATTCTATTTCATGGGTTTTATCAACGACTTGCTAAGATCTAGCAGAGGAAATGAAAGTATATGGGTCATAGTGGATAGACTGACCAAGAGTGCCCATTTCCTTCCAGTTAAGTCAACTAGGACAACACCTATTTTAGCGTAGTTATTTATGAAGAATATTGTTAGACTTTGTGGAAATCCTAGTAGTATAGTAAGTGATAAAGATTCATTATTCACTAGCGAGTCCTAGAAGAGTCTTCTGGGGATTTTAGGAACCAAGCTCAAGATGAGTACAGCTTACCATCCATAGATCGATAGGCAAACTGAAAGAGTTAACAAAGTCTTGGAGGATTTTTTAAGAGCTTCTATGTTAGATTTTAGAGGATCATGGGAAGATCATCTAAACTTAGTCAAATTTTTGTATAACAATTGTTATTAGACTAGTATAGGGATGACACCATTTGAAGCTTTGTATGGAAGGCCATGCAAATCATCAGTTTGTTGGTTAGAGACCGAGGATAGGTTAGTTGTTGGCCCGGATTTGGTTAGAGAAGCAGCAGAGAAGGTTGAGTTGATTCGAGCTAGGATGAAGTAAGCTTAGTCTAGGAAAATGAGTTATGTAGATAGAAGATGGAAAGACTTAAATTCTCTGCTGGAGATCATTTTTTATTAAGGTATCACCGATGAAGAGTGTAATTAGATTCGGGAAATCAGGGAAGTTGGCACCGAGATTCGTAGGACCATTCCTATTGTAGAAAGGATCAGGAAACTCGCATATAGTGTAGAGTTACCGAGCAGTTTGGCAGGAGTTCACGATTTGTCTCTTATTTGTCATCTAAGGAAGTGTGTTAGAGATTTGGAGTCTACTATACCACTGATTGTGTTAGATGACTTAGTAGCAGAACCAGACTTGACTATAGTTAGAAAGCCGATTCATATATTCGCGAGAGATGAGAAGAGGCTAAGGAACAAGACATTCATATTAGTGAAAGTCTAGTGGAGTAATGATGAGATAAACTGTGCTTGGGAGACTGAGAGTAGGATTAGAGATGCTTATCCTGATTTGTTCGATGGTATGTTTTACCTTTATGTTTGATTTGTTATGTACCCTATCATAATTTCAAGGACGAAATCCTCTAAGGATGGGAGGTTGTAACACCCTATATTTTTAGTAACATTATTAAGATATTTAATTAACTAAATAAAATAAAATAATATGATGATTTGGGGATTGATATTTTTAATTAATAAGAGGTAGTCGTGCCATGTTAAGGAATAAACTAAAATGAGCTAATATGAAGAAAAATAGATAAGGGGAGATATTGGAATAAGTCACTTCCATATACCCTAAACCCTTAGGCCATACAGTTCACACGTTCTTTCATACATTCACAAACAAAAATATAAGTTAAGGTCGGCCACCATTAGAAGCAACTAGAGGAAGGTAAAAGAATCAAGGGGAAGCTTAATCGACTTAAATCCATTCAAATCTCAAACTCTTTTGTGACGACCCGCCTTTCATTCCACGGAAAGACGCATCATCAATAAGAAAGAAAGAGATAGAAATAGAATAGATAAAAGAAAGAACTCAACAATATCAGAGTCTCACAGTGGAAACGAAACAAAATATAATATAATAAATTGATATTACATATTCATTACATCAGAGTTACACAGATCACAACAACATTTCACATTAGATAGTTATAAAGATCTGTCTAATCCATTACATTCCAATACAACAGACAAAGACTTCAACGCAGCGGAAATAGATAGATATAGATACAACCGGACGCTTGCTCCATGCCATCCAATATTCGTCAATCCAAAACGTGGTCACTTGGCTACTCATAAAAATTTGAGTATCCAAGAGTTTAAGAAAAACAGAAATAAACTCCAGGTCAGACATGGGTCCGGTATGAGTAAATGGTTTAAAGTTGTTTAACTTTTAAAATCATTTGAAAATAAAGGTATCACGTAAGACTTCCCACACATAAACATGGGTAAGTTTTTACCTTATGCTAACCAAAACATTTGATAGGAAATCCGGTGATACTATAATAGGGTCTAGGGTTTTCAAATAAATAAAAAATAGCTGAAATTGTTACATGATTAAATTCAAGTATACCAGCCACAAAGTGGGTTATACAATCAAAACCATAGGGGAACGAAGGAAGGATGGGTTTCCATCAATGGCAGGGCTACTGGGGTACCGTCGGTCACAGTACGTGGCCTAGATCGACGTACCGAGGATCACTCCCGACCCCCTGCAGCACAAGGCCGAAACCATCCCTTACTGGATAGTCCCGAACAAAACAACCTCGTACTTGGCTGCAAACCAACTGCCCACACTGCCGAATAAAAGGGACCTCTAGATAGGGGTAAATCTTGTCCTACTTAAGCGCGACTCACTTAGCCTTGCTGCACCTCCCCTATTTTAGCCATTCTCGGTTGATGAGGCTTGAGGCTACGATTACCTTTATAGAACACATCTATCTTGGAATGCTCATCGTCCATCCGACGATGTTCTGAAAGCATTCAATCCATACAAGTCCGTTCCAGGTTCGAACGAAAACGAAGGCATTATCTCGTTACACTCATTTTGGAATCACCCTCAGAGTTAACGACAATAACCCTTGCACTCTGAAACTCCATCTCGAACCTGAAAGCACTATCTCCGTTGTACTCGTATTGGAACCACCCTCAGAGTTTTAACGAAAAATAGTTCTTACACTTTGAGTCTTCAACTTCCTCTTCACTTGAATTCACGACCTAACGTTTAACTTGGATTGATGTGGTTTTCGGATAATCAGATTTGATATCCGATCCCGATCTTATCGAAATCCAAAACGTATCTTAAAGACCAAGTTGTTTATAGTTAAACAATTCAATTCAATTCAATACTTGAATTCACACAGCATTTAACATAGGTAAATATCACACATTTATCACTGATATATCTAATATCACATCACAGAATATCACAGCATATCATCCAATAGACATCATCCAATAGATATCATCCAATTCAGATATTCTAGACACAATCATCCACAAACAAGAATTATTAATCCATGATATAATTAATTTAATCAATTAAATTAATTTAATTACTTAAGAATTAATCACCTAATCCTGCTTTAACCAATCATTACTTAACTACAAACAAATTAATCAATCACTCCCCGATTATTTTATCAATCAATTAATTAATCTCTATTACAGATTAGTTATCCTGTAATTATCAATTAATAAACCTTAATTATTAATTAATCCCCTTCAATACAAAGTAATCAATCCTTATTTACTTTTATAATCAATTAATTAACATTTAATTAAGTGATTAATTATCCATTAAATATTGATAAATTATTAATCAATATATCTTAATACAAATTAATTAATCCATAATTACTCTTATAATTAATTAATTAATCATTAACTAATTAATTATCCCTTAATTATTAATTTATAAAACTTAATTATTAATTAACAAACTTAATTACAAATTAATTAATCCTTAATCATCAGTTGATTAAATAGTTAATCAATCCTTAATTACCATTTGATTAATCCTTAATTACCCTTGATTAGTTAACTACTTAATCTTTTATCATAGATTAATCATTCTTTAAGTATTAATTAATAAAATCTAATTATTAATTAATAAAACAAAATTACACATTAAGTACTTCTTAATTATTAATTAAGTAACCTCTAATTACTTAATTAACAACTCTCTAATTACTAAATTAATCAATCTTAATTGCTTGACTAATTAATTCTTAATTACTTAATTACTCAATTAATTAATATCTAATCATTAATTAATTAATAATTATTAATAACAATTAATTAGCCTTTAATTAATTAATTCATTTATAACCCTTAATTATTTATTAACTAAACCAATTAATTACTCTTAATTAATTACTTAGTTAACCTTTTATGATTAATTAATCTAATTAATTAATTATACCTAATTTCCTTAACTAACTTAATTAATCTTACTCATTTAAAACCTTAATTATCTTTAAGATAAAACATTACCTTATTAATACCTTATTACTGTTATCATTTTTAAAACATTTTATCATTATAATTATCTTTACTTAATTAAATCGTTAATTAAGTTTAAGAATAAAATAATCATTTAACTTGATAATTTAAATTTAACAAAAGTTAACTTCATTAAAATAACTTAAAACATTATCAAGTAGAAATTTTGAAAACTAATTTCAATTTTTATTTTAAAACTTGCTTTTATAAAAATTTTAAACTTTCATTTAAAATCAAGTTTTAAAATCACTTTAAATTTTACAAAATTTAAATTAAACAAATTTTCAAAACCTCTTAATCAATTGTTAAAGAAAACAATTATAAAAAGAGTAAGTTTAAATAAGAAAGTTTAAGCTAGATTTAAATTTAAATTTCAAAAAAAATTGATTTTAAAACATTTTAAAAACTGCCTATCACTATACTTCGGGTCAAACCCGAAGAACTCTCAGGACTAACCCGAATTTCTTCCGCTTATTCCCATTTTAAAAAAAACTTAAATTATTTTAAGTTAAACCCTGAGGCCCAATTACCCACCAACAACTCGAGTTTCTCCTCAAGTCACACCCTCAAAAACTCGATCTCCTTTTCGAGCCAAAACCCAATCGAATCAACAGACACCAAATCATCACCGTGCACCTGCACAGTAAACTCCAACGTTAGTGATCACCTCCGATAACGTCGACACACCGTCCATCACCATAGCATCAGTGCTCGATTATCCAAACACATGCCCAAGCTTCCAATCAAAATCGAGTAAGGTAGTTGAAGCTGGAACTCAAAATCTCACCAGAAAATGCCTCGAACATCTTACCTCCGACCACCAGAGTCGATGCACTTCTGGCCTCACAATCTCTGACCATCCCTGAAGCCATTCCCTTTGGTCTGGTGAAGCTCGAACCACCAGAGACGAATCAGTGATCCCTTTAACCAGCTCAACCAAATCTAGGGTTAAAAAATAAATTAACACACCACCGACGCCATGACGATCAGGAACCCCATCAACCATTTTTTCCGAACTCCCTAATCCTTCACCTATCTTCAGCCAAGATCCCAACCACCATTGATCCTTTGGCCACCATAATTTCCCCAAAATCCAATTTCCAGTCAACACTGAAATGGTCGTCCATCCTACAACTAAAAATCTTGATTTTTGTTTCAAAAATCCTCATTTTCAATATAGATTCAAGTTATAAACATGAATCAGAAACCCTTGATGATGGATTTTAACATACATTTACATTTTCTTCCGTTCTATCTTATTTCCAAAATATTTCAAACTTATATTGCTTGAAATAAATTTTAAACTTAAATTTATGATTAAACAAACATATAATGTTTGAATCTCTAAGCCTAACAAAGATCAGGTGAGGAAATTTTCAATTTTTGATCAAAATTTTATTTTCTGAAACAAGAACAGAGATGATTAAATTCAACAGGCATGCACACTTACAGCACTCATAAACACAGAGATAACTCATATATATGCGCAACAAAGCATCATTCATAATCAGACTTCATCAGCAACAGATGTTTATTTACTTCGATTTTAATTTAGAAAGTGTTTACTCACCAGTTTTTAAAAAGTAGAGACTTGATTTCTGGGATTTGAAAACTGGAAAACTTTGATTACTGCCATGTTGTTGACGAGATTGCTTGACACTTTGCATTTGATAATGTAATCTTGATCAACAGGCCTTGCTTGCTTTGATAGAAGGTTACAGGCTTTCAGATAAATGATTTACAGAGTTGCTTGCCTATAGATTTTTGGAAAAATGTTGCAGGATTTTTGATTTTGTTGAAAATTGCTTTGCAAATATCAAATTTAAAAATGGTTACAGGCTGGATATTGTACTTTCGGGTTGCATTTGATAATACATCTTTGTTTACAGGCTTATTTGCTTGTTTGAGAAGGTTGAGAGGAAATGGTTACAGAGTTGAATTGTTTTTGAGGAAGTGATTACTTGAAAATGAATTTACAGATTTGGATTTGAGCTATTTTTGATTACCTTGTTTGAGGAAGTTTTCAGGTTTTAATTCATGAGAATTTCTGCTTTGTGAAAGATAGTTTTACAATGTTGAGTTTCTTTGAAAGTGAGGAGATAAGAAAAGAAATAAATGAGAGGAGATGAGAGTTTATAAAATGTTTATTAGAATTTTTATTAAAATTAAAGAAAAATAAAAATAATGGAATGACACTTGCCCAAATGTTTAACACTTGTCATATCTAAAGGCTAATTATCTTACACATGTTTTCACAAGCTTTAATAAATCAACACTTGTAATTATATCATTTTTATTTATTTTTAAAATATTTTTAAAAGCTTTTATATTCATTTCTTAATTAGTAAATACATTTCTAAACTAATAAATACTTTTTAAATTTTATATAAATAAACCTTTTAAAAGAAAATAAAATAAAACCAATTAGATTCTAAATAAAACCATAAAAATATTAAATTCATTTTAAAATGTAAATATAAAACTTTTTGTATTTCTTTTTACAATTTAATAAACACTGTCTTAATTTATATAAATAAATTCTTTTAAGGAAAACAAATCTCATTCAAATAAAAATCCACATTCACATATTTTATATATTCAAATAATTTCAAGATATATATCATTTAAACTCAAATTTAAATCTAAATTCTAATTCAAATTCAATTTAAAATCAATTTAATATCAATTCAAATAAACACAAATTAAATTTGAAAATAATAACTTTATTTAAAAATCTATTTTTAAAATCAATCTCAAATATATATATATATATATATATATATATATATATATGAACAAACACCTTATTAACTCAAAAATAATAATTCTATTTTAAAATCTATTTATACCTTTATTTAAAAACATGACACTATTAATTATTGTTATTTATATTTGAAAATAGCAATTTTATCAATTTTAAATAATTTAAATAAGCAGATTATCATATTTTAAATTTCGGGATATCACATTCCTTCCCCTTTAAAAGAATTTCGTCCTCGAAATTTAAAACAAAGATAATCCAAAAGCTTTTATTTTATTTCATCAATCCAAGCATTTATATCAACCATACACTATCAACCAAACAACAATTCACCCAAACAAACAGTTTATTCGAACAAACAATCTATTCAAACAAACAATTTATTCAAACAAATATCACTAGCTATCCGTACACAATTCCGGATAAGCCTTCCTAAAACTATCCAGAGTTTCTCAAGACGAACTCTAAAATCCAAGCTCCACAGAACCTTAACTAGCTATACCACTATGATCTAGAGCTTCCTCTCACTCTGATTCATAAATCTGAACTAGATATCAGACCATACTTAAAACCAGCTCAACTACTAGAACCTACTAAACTGCAGATCCCAACTAAGATGGATCGTTCACGTATTTCTTTAGATGAGATACGTGAAAAACATTGTAAATTCCAGCCATCCGGACTGGCAATTCAATCATGTAGACCACAACACCAAAACTCTCGAGCACTTGGAATAGACCAATACACCTTAGGGCAAATTTTCCCATCTTTCCAAATCTGATAACTCCTTTAATCGGGAAACTTTAACCAAGACTAAATCCTTAGATCTCGAATTCCAATTGTCCATGTCTCTTGTCCGCATATCCTTTCTGACGATCCTGTGCTACTCTCAAACTCTTCTAGATAAGCTTCACCTTCACAGATGCCTCTCGGATCAAAACTGGACCAAGAACCAGACGATCTCTCGACGCTATCCAACAGAATGGGAAACTACAAGGTCTTCTAAGCAAAGCTTCATAGGGTGTCATCTAGATACTCGCCTGCTAGCTATACGAGAATTCCATTCAATGCAGATGCTCCTTCCAAGATCCATCAAATTCCAAAACACAACCCTCGGTATAACTCAACAATTCTATTTAGCCCTTCCGTCTGACCGTCGATCTGAGAATGATAGGCTAAACTCAAATTCATACTCGAACCCAAAGCTGATTACAAAACCTTCCAAAATTCACTGCAGAAGACCGAATCACGGTCGCTAACAATGCTGAATGAAACACCAAGCGGACGGACAAACTCCTGCAAGAAAACTCAGCCAAAGATGCTGCAGTACGGGTTGCCTTGACCGGAATAAGATGGGCATTCTTAGTTAACCGGTACACGATTACCCATAATCCTTAGTTACCCTTTTTGGTCCTTGGAAAACCGTCAACGAAATTCAAAGAAATCACTTCCCACTTCCACTTCAGAGCTTCAAAGGCTAAAACAAACCGGCAGTCTTCTGCTGATCACCTTCACCCGTTGTCAGATCGCACATCCATTGACAAAAACAACAACATCCTTCTTCAAGCTTGGCCACCAGCAGGCTCTCTAATAGAACTCCTTGCCTCAAATCCTTGATATTCAGAACACAAATCCTACCGATGATCCTCAATGTTCCTTGTCCATCATTCTTAAAACTAGAACACTAACCATTCTTGTCTCAATCCATCCACTTCTGGCACACACAAACATCCATGTAGACCTCAAACTTACTCTTGCCATACAAAATAGCTAGAATAGGTGCACTGGTCAACCTTTCCTTCAAATCCGAGAAAGCCTCTTCACACTCGGATCCACTTAACTTTTCTCCTTCCCGAGTCAACTTGGTTAAGTGCGAAGAAATCTTAATATAGACCTGATAAACTTCCTGTAGAAACCTACCAAATCCAGAAAACTGCGGTTTCTTCCTCTCCTGAATAGTAGCTACCCTGGCTGTATCTACAGAAATACCCTCTCCAGAAACAATATACCTCCTCAAAGAAATCTTAAGTGTTCTATACCAACTCTTCTCTCTTCTTCAGCGCCATCCTTCACTAGGCTGAACAACAGGTGCGGCTCCCAAAACTGAGACGATCCGAAACTCTATCTTCCGATGGGGACAAACCTTACTCCTCGAAAACATCTGAACAATCTCTGACCGCTTTGATGGACTTTACGCCTTTAGGAGATGCCTCAAGTCCAATGCAGAAGATCACCCAAATGAACTCCGGAATCGTCGCAAGTCACTTTTGCGATTCTTCCCAACTCAACCTCCAAAGAAACAATCTTATACTATCCATCCAATCCATATCCAGAATAATATCAAACCCTCGAGATCCAGTATAAAGGGTCACCAGAAAACTGTGGGGGTGATAAGAATGTCTCTATGGATCTTATCTAATTCGGTTACTCCACATATAGGATTAGATGCAAAGATGGGATGGTCAACCAAACAAAGAGAAAGATAAAACTTCTCTAGAACTCATGTTGGAAATCTGAACAGATACCCAACAAATTTAGATAGATATATAATTATATAAAAATTACAAATACGTGCTCACAAGATAGACACTACTCTAGAGCCTAGGTATTATCTCAACTTGGTTCTGATACCACGATGTGACGACCCGCCTTTCATTCCACAAAATGACGCATCATCAATAAGAAAGAAAGAGGTAGAAATAGAATAGATAGAAGAAAGAACTCAACAATATCAGAATCTCACAGCGAAAATGGAACAAAATATAATATAACAAATAGATATTACATAGCCATTACATTAGAGTTACACAGATTACAACAACATTTGACATTAGACAGTTATAAAGATCTGTCTGATCCATTACATTCCAATACAACAGACAAAGACTTCAACACAGTGGAAATAGATAGATATAGATACATCCAGACGCTTGCTCCATGCCATCCAATATTCGTCAAGCCAAAACCTGATCACTTGGCTACTCATAAAATTTTGAGTACCCAAGAGTTTAAGAAAAACAGAAATAAACTCCAGGTCAGACATGGGTCTGGTATGAGTAAATGGTTTAAAGTTGTGTAACTTTTAAAATCATTTGAAAACAAAGGTATCACGTAAGACTTCCCACACATAAACATGGGTAAGTTTTTACCTTACGCTAACCAAAACATTTGATAGGAAATCCGTGATACTATAATAGGGTCTAGGGTTTTCAAATAAATAAAAAATAGCTGAAATTGTTACATGATTAAATTCCAGTATACCAGCCACAAAGTGGGTTATACAATCAAAACCATAGGGGCACGAAGGAAGGATGGGTTTCCATCAATGGCAGGGCTACTGGGGTACCGTCCATCACAGTACGTGGCCTAGATCAACGTACCGAGGATCACTCCCGACCCCCTGCAGCACAAGGCCGAAACCATCCCTTACTGGATAGTCCCGAACAAAACAAGCTCGTACTTGGCTGCAGACCAACTGCCCACACTGCCGAATAAATCTCGTCCTACTTGAGCGCGGCTCACTTAGCCTTGCTGCACCTCCCCTATTTTAGCCATTCTCGGTTGGTGAGGCTTGAGGCTGCGATTACCTTTATAGAATGCATCTATCTTAGAATGCTCATCGTCCACCCGACGATGTTCTGAAAGCATTCAATCCATACAAGTTCGTTCCGGGTTCGAACGAAACCGAAGGCATTATCTCATTACACTCATTTTGGAATCACCCTCAGAGTTAACGACAATAACCCTTGCACTCTGAAACTCCATCTCGAACCTGAAAGCACTATCTCCGTTGTACTCGTATTGGAATCACCCTCAGAGTTTTAACGACAAATAGTTCTTACACTTCGAGTCTTCAACTTGCTCTTCACTTGAATTCACGACCTAACATTTAACTTGGATCGATGTGATTTTTGGATAATCAGATTTGATATCCGATCCCGATCTCATCGAAATCCAAACGTATCTTAAAGGCCAAGTTGTTTATAGTTAAACAATTCAATTCAATTCAATACTTGAATTCACACAGCATTTAACATAGATACATATCACACATTTATCACCGATATATCTAATATCATAGCATATTATCCAATAGATATCATCCAATAGATATTATCCAATTCAGACATTCTATACACAATCATCCACAAGAAGGAATTATTAATCCATGTTATAATTAATTTAATCAACTTAAATTAAATTAATTACTTAAGAATTAATCACCTAATCCTACTTTAACCAATCATTAATTAATTACAAACAAATTAATCAATCACTCCTTGATTATCTTATCAATTAATTAATTAATCCCTATTAAATTAATTATCTTTCAATTATCAATTAATAAACCTCAATTATTAATTAATCCCCTTCAATACGAAGTAATCAATCCTTAATTACTTTCATAATCAATTAATTAGCCTTTAATTAACTGATTAATTATACATTAACTATTGATTAACAAACTTAACTACAAATTAATTAATCCTTAATCATCAGTTGATTAAATAGTTAATCAATCCTTAATTACCTTTTGATTAATCCTTAATTACCCTTTATTAATTAATTAAGCTTTTATCATAGATTAATCATTCTTTAAGTATTAATTAATAAAATCTAATTATTATTTAATAAAGCATAATTACACATTAAGTACTTCTTAATTATTAATTAAGTAACCACTAATTACTTAACTAACAACTCTCTAATTACTAAATTAATCAATCTTAATTACTTGATTAATTAATTCTTAATTACTTAACTACTCAATTAATTAAAATCTAATCATTAAGTAATTAATAATTCTTAATTACAATTAATTAACCTTTAAATAATTAATTTATAACGCTTAATTATTTATTAACTAAGCCAATTAATTACTCTTAATTAATTACTTAGTTAATCCTTTATACTTAATTAATCAAATTAATTAATTATACTTAATTTCCTTAATTAACTTAATTAATCTTACTCATTTAAAACCTTAATTATCTTTAAGATAAAACATTATCTTATTAATACCTTATTACCATTATCATTTTTAAAACATTTTATCATTATAATTACCTTTACTTAATTAAATCATTAATTAAGTTTTAGAATAAAATAATCATTTAACTTGATAATTTTAAAGTTAACAAACTTAACTTCCTTAAAATAACTTAAAACATTATCAAATAGAATTTTTGAAAACTAATTTCAATCTGTATTTTAAAACTTGCTTTTGTAAAAACTTAAACTTTCATTTAAAATCAAGTTTTAAAATCACTTTAAATTTTACAAAATTTTAATTAAACAAATTTTCAAAACCTCTTAATCAATTGTTAAAGAAAACAATTATAAAAAGAGTAAGTTTAAAAAAGTAAGTTTAAACTAGATCTAAATTTAAATTTCAAAAAAAATTGATTTTAAAACATTTTAAAAACTGCCTATCACTGTACTTCGGGTCAAACTCGAAGACCTCTCCGGACTAACCCGAATTTCTTCAGCTTCTTCCCATTTTGAAAAAAACTTAAATTATTTTAAGTTAAACCCTAAAGCCTAATTACCCACCAACTACTCGAGTTTCTGCTCGAGTCACACCCTCAAAAACTCGATCTCCCCTTCAAGCCAAAACCCAATCGAATCAACATATACCAAAACATTACCGTGCATCTACACAGTAAACTCCGACGTCGGTGATCACCTTTGATAACATCGACAAACCATCCATCGCCATAGCATCAGTGCTCGATCATCCAAACACATTCCCAAGCTTCCAATCAAAATCGAGTAAGGTAGTTGAAGCTGGAACCCAAAACCTCACCAGAAAATGCCTCGAACATCTACCTCCGACAACTAGAGTCTCTACATTTCTGGCCTCGCAATCTCCGACCATCCCTGAAGCCATTCCCCTTGGTTCGGTGAAGCTCGAACCACCAGAGACGAATCAGTGATCCCTTTATCTAGCTCGACCAAATCTAGGGTTAAAAAATAAATTAACACACCGCCGACGCCATGATGATCAAGAACCCTATCAAACATTTTTGCCGAACACCCTGATCCTTCACCTATCTTTAGCCAAGATCCCGACCACCATAGATCCCCTGGCCACTAGAATTTCCCCCGAAACCAATTTCTAGTCAACACTGAAATGCTCATCCATCCTACTACTAAAAATCTTGATTTTTTAAAAAAAAATCCTCATTTCCAATATAGATTCAAGTTATAAACATGAATCAGAAATCCATGATGATGGATTTTAACATACATTTACATTTTCTTCTGTTCTATCTTATTTCCAGAAATATTTCAAACCTATATTGCTTGAAATAAATTTTAAACTTAAATTTATGATTAAACAAACATATAATGTTTGAATCTCTAAAAGCCTAACAAAGATCAGATGAGTAGTTTCTGGATTTTTGATCAAATTTTTTATTTTCTAAACCAAGAACAGAGATGATTAAATACAACGGGCATGCACACTTACAACACTCATAAACATAGAGATAACTCATATATATGCACAACAAAGCATCATTCATCTCATACTTCACAAGAACAGATGTTTACTTACTTAGATTTTAATTTAAAAAGTGTTTACTCAACTGTTTTTAAAAAGCAAAGACTTGATTTCTAGGATTTGAAAGCTAGAAAACTTTGATTACTAGTATGTTGTTGAGGAGATTGCTTGACACTTTGCATTCGATAATGAAATCTTGATCTGCAGGCTTGCTTGCTTTGATAGAAGGTTATAGGCTTTCAGATAAATGGTTTGCAAAGTTGCTTGCCTACAGATTTTTGAAAAAATGTTGCAGGGCTGTTGGTTTTTTTGAAAATTGCTTTGCAAATCTCAAATTTAAAAATGGTTACAGGCTTGATACTGTACTTTCAGGTTGCATTTGATAATACATCTTTGTTTACAGGCTTGTGTGCTTGTTTGAGAAGGTTGAGAGGAAATGGTTGCAGAGTTGAATTGTTTTTGAGGAAATGATTACTTGAAAATGAATTTACAGGTTTGGATTTGAGCTGTTTTTTATTATCTTGTTTGAGGAAGTTTTTAGGTTTTAATTGATGAGAATTTCTGGTTTGTGAAAGATACTTTTACAATGTTGAGTTTCTTTGAAAGTGAGGAGATAAGAAAAGAAATAAATGGGAGGAGATGAGAGTTTATAAAATGTTCATTAGAATTTTTATTAAAACTAAAGAAAAATAAAAATAATGGAATGAGACTTGCCCAAATGTTTAACACTTGTTATATTTAAAGGCTAACTATCTTACACATGTTTTTACAAGCTTTAATAAATCAACACTTGTAATCATACCATTTTTATTTAATTTTTAAAAGATTTTTAAAAGCTTTTATATTCATTTCTTAATTAATAAATACATTTCTAAATTAATAAATACTTTCTAAATTTTATATAAATAAAACCTTTTAAAAGAAAGTAAAATAAAACCAATTAGATTCTAAATAAAATCATAAAAATATATTAAATTCATTATATAATGTAAATAAAAAAAATTGTATTTTTTTACAATTTAATAAACACTGTCTTAATTTATATAAATAAATTCTTTTAAGGAAAACAAATCTCATTCAAATAAAAATCCTTATTCATATATTTTCATATTCAAATAATTTCAAGATATATATCCATTTAAATTCAAATTTAAATCTAAATTTAAATTCTATTTAAAATCTAATTAGTTATCAATTCAAATATATATTAATTATAAACAAACACAAATTAAATTTGAAAATAATAACTTTATTTAAAAGTCGATTTTTAAAATTAATCTCAAATATATATATATATATATATATATATATATATATATATATATATGAACAAACACTTTATTAACTCAAAAGTAATAATTCTATTTTAAAATCCATTTGTACCTATATTTAAAAATATTGCACTATTAGTTATTGTTATTTATATTTGAAAATAGTAATTTTATCAATTTTAAATAATTTAAATAAGGAGATTATCATATTTTAAATTCGTTGAATCCGAGATATCACATCTTTAATCTCAAAAGCTAAGGTGAATAATAACTACATCTCGTTTTTTAATGGTTTTCGGTCTTAAGATGAATCCGAAGAATTTTGCGTGATTATGCCATGTTTTTGCATGATTAATTGTTTATGCATGCTTGTTGATGATTTATGCTTAATCATATAGGTTTTGTGATATGTTTTAATGTGAAAAGCTTACTTGATGACATCCAAATGCCTTGCGTTTTTAGATATAGACCAGAAATGATATTTTAGAGATGGGTTTTGATTTTCATAATTTTCTGAATTAATGGGGATTTTATATTAATTTTCTAGTCTAGAAAATGATTATTTGGGTTTTAAATTATTTACAGCGAAATAAGTACTATTTTGGGTATGGAATTAATATATGTTAGAAAATATATTATAAAATAATTTTATGAATTTTTGTAGAATTTTCCTAAGTGTTTTGATGAATATGTAAAATTATTTAAGGTATGAGACTTAAATGTTTTATATATTTATAAAAGAAGAAGAGGTATTTAATAAATATATTAAATTATTTTTTCTAAAATATTGGCAGCACTTTTAGAAAAGAAATTTTGCAACCAAAAAATGTTTTAAAACAGGGCAGGTTAGTTGAAAAGAAATTCTTTTTAAAGTAAAAATTAGTTTTTACATGCTTTTAACATGTTTCGCCATTTTCGGCATAGGGGTTCCGACCAGGTACCGCCGCCTCCATGCCATCGAAACCAATGCATAGTATTGATAACTTGGTACAGAGTGAATTGGACTAAGGCACAAGACACTAGGTCGAGACCAAAGGTTTAGAATGGTTGAAGCGTGTCTTTGCTTTTAGATTAAAACATGCCTGCTTTGCTTTTGAAGGGATGCTTTTGACTTTTTTGGCTTTCGGCTGAGTCAAATGTTTTAAAGGAAAAGTTTCGAACAGGTTGCACCTTTTGTTTTAAGTAAATGCTTTTGAATGGGGTGGAAACCCTTTAGCTGCCGCTTTTCTTCCTTTCGACGCCAATGGTTTCAGAAGGTATACTTTTTAAAACTTAGCCTCTTCTCCAATGCTTTTGAAAGGTTGGTTTTGACGCCATCACTTCTTTTCTTATAAAATGCTTTTAAAAGAGTGCTTTCGACTTAAATGTTTTATGAACTTTCTACAATGTTGAAGGTAGAACCTAAATGGTTTCGAAGGATTTAATTTTTAATGGTTTTGAAAGGTATTTCCATATGTTTTACTTGAACCTAAAGGCTTTTGAAAGGTTTGATGTATTATTGCTTTCAAAAGGTTTTAAAGAATGGTTTCGAAGGGGTGGTTCCCCAATGGTTTCGAAAGGTATGAAAGGAAAGATTTTTCAATGTATTCAAAAGGTAATGTATAATGGTTTTGAAGAAGGATGTCTAAGGTTTTAATGCTTTCGAAGGAATGGTCGAAAGGAAGATTATGAATGGTTTCGTAAGGAACGTTTTGGCCTTTCGGCCTAGGTGAAAGAAGAATTTTACTTGGTTTCGATAGGGGTACTTTCAATGGATTTAAAAGGGGTACTTTCAAAGGTTTAAATGTTCTCATCAATAATGATTTGAGTAAAGTATGTATAACATGGCAAGGTGATTTTGAGTAAAGCGTAGAAATATGTATTTTCCTTATTTAAGTGTGGTTTAAAGGTTTTAAATCAATTTGAGATGAAAATGTTTTCAAGGAAAATTTAATGGAAGATTACCCTAAGTAAAATGACTCGGATATTAAAATACCAGATGGAACTGGTATAGGGTCGCGCCCTATACATTAGCTATTAGCTCCAGCTAATTTAGTCCAAAATTCCAGTGTGTAGGGCTTTGTCATAGGTAAGACTAAAATTATGACTACACACAGAAGGGAATATATATTTGTATACAGATAGGTTATTGGTGAGCCTGCAAAATCATTAAGATTAGGTGACCTTGGGAGATGTTAAGTTAGGGATAAACCGTCTAGAAGATGTGTATTTAACAGATAGTTAGGGACAGAGCGTCCAAAAGAGGAGTGTCTAACAGGTATTAGATTGTGATATCCCGGAATTTCGAGGAATTTAAAACGTGATAATCATATTAATAAATTATTTTAAAATGGATAAAAGTTGTTAATTTCAAATATAAATAACCAATATAATTAATAACATGATGATTTTAAATATAGTTATAAATGGATTCTTAATAAAATAATTATTTGCAAATTTATTTGGTAATGTTTTATAAATAGATTTTTAAATGAAATAATTATTTTCAAACCTAGTTGGTGCTGATTTATAAATGAATTCTAAAATAGAATTATTATTTTTGAGTTAAGAAGGAGTTTATATATATAATTAAGATTAATTTTAAAATAGATTTTTTTAAATAATGTTATTATCTTTCAAAAGTAATAATGTGTTTGCTTATAATTAATATATATATATATATATATATATATATATATATTTGAATTGTTTTTGAATTTGAGCTGCATTTAGATTTAAATGAATATTTATATCTTAAAATTATTTTGATATAAAATATACGAATGAGTTTTATTTAAAATAAGATTTATTTCCTTAAAAAGAATTTATTAAGAAAGTTTTGTTAAATTGTAAAATAAATACAAAAAGGTTTACGTTAACATTTTAAAATTGATTAAAAATATTATATATTATTTTATTTAAAATATAATTGGTTAATACTTTATTTTCTTTTAAAGAATTTATTTATATAAATTTTAGAAGCATTTTTTATTTAGGAATGTATTTATTAATTTAGAAAATTTATGTAAAAGCTTTTAATGTCTTTTAAAAATATATATAAATAAGATAATTACAAGTGTTAATTTATTAAAGCTTATAAAAACACATGTAAGTTTATTAATTATGAGTTGTGACTGGTAGTGGCATTTAAAACAAGTGTCAAAATTTATTTTATTTTCTTTAAGTTTAAGATAAATCCAAATTTACATGATATAAAACATATATCTTCTTTTTCACATTCTTTTCTTATCTTCTCAAGCATCAAAAACTCAATCTTGTTCAACTATCTTAAAACCAAAAAATGCATGAATTAAATCTGAAAACTATTTTTCAATTAATCACCCAAAATCAAATAATTTAACCCAGTAATCTGTTTTGTCTCAAGCCAGTAATTCTCCTCAAACCAAAAATCCACCTCTATTCAAGTTTTTTTTTTCAAATCAAAATCCATAAAGTGTTAAGCCTGTAGAAGATTTTCAAAACTTTAGATTTCAAATGCTAACACCTCAAACTCAAGAATCAAAATCTGAAAATCAAGCCTGGAAGTGTTAGTCTGTAAAAAATCAACTCTGTTCCTTTTCAACCTGTAAACATTTTTTTTTCTCAAATCAAAAGTCATGAGCCATTTTCAGATTTGAAGCTTCAAACCAAAATAAATGCAACCCTGTAATCACCTTCTCAAAACAAATCAAGACTGCAACATTTTCAAACTCTGTAAACTATTTTGTAAAACTGTTTTGTAAAACTGTTTGCAAAATTGTTCAAGAATTTGTAAAACTCTTTTATCCTCAAGCAAACTCGGTAAACTTTCTTTAAATGTGTAAGCAAAGATCTTCAAATGCAAGCTTGTATTTCTCTTCAGAACCAAATATACACCTCTTTTCAAATTTTTGAAAAAAAAATTCAAAGGCCTGAACCATTTTCAAATCTGGAGTTTGCAACCATTTCAAGTCTAAATCCAACCTGAAGATCATTGTCAAGCAATCTAGTCAACTGTATTTGTTTCAACTAGCAGTTTTAAAGAAATCAAAAGCCCCAGGCAAATTCAGTTTTCAAAAGCTTTCCAGTTTTTAAAGCCTCGGCAATTTAAAGCATTCAAGCCTCTGCATTTTTAAAGATCGGTGAGTAAAAAAATTTAATTAAAATTTAAGTGTGTATACTTCTGTTTGCCTGTGAAGTTTAAAATGAATAATGCTTGGTTGTGCATATTTATGTGAGTTATCTCTGTGATATGAATGTTGTATAAGTGCATATGTGTTGTATTTTTATGTCTTTGTTCTTGGTTCAGGAAACTAAAGTTTGATCAAAAATCATAATCAAATCATTCAATGTTTGTTAGATTTAGAGATACAAACAGTATATGCTTGTTAAATCATACATTTAAGTTTAAAATTTATTTCAAACAATATAGGTTTAATTTTGTTCTTGAACCAAGAAATACAGTAACAATTTTAAAATGCATGTTAAATCAAGTGTTGTATGATGATGATTCAAGTTTATATCTTGAATTGGCTTAGGAAAACATGATTTTTAAAATGAAAATCATGATTTATAATGTTGTATTGGTTGAGTATTTTGAAGATATCTGGATTTGGGTTTCTGAGCAACTGCTGATGGCCTAAGGGTCTAGAGTGGTCGGAGCTTTGTCTCGTGGGGGAGGACTGTGCAGTGAGGCTGGAAAAAATAGTTGGAGGCTGTAAAGATCGCCGTGGCGTCGACGGCAAAGAGATTAAATTACTAACCCTAAAAAGGTCGGACCTAGAAACTGATTCACTGTTCTGCCATCAAGTGATCGAGTGGCTTGGGAATTTGGGAAGTGGTAGCGTGGGGTGTCGGCACGACATGTCCAGAGCTTCAGCAACTCCGATGATCGGAGACGTGGATGCGAAAAGATTTCCTAGCAGTGGTTTTTTCTGTTGTTCTTCCTCCTTGCTTGAATTTGATTTGAGGGTTGTAAGTTTATTTGGATGATTGGGAAAGGATGCTTGTATGATTGTCGGAGTGTTGAAGTCACCGGCGGTGATCAACATCATCGATATGGGTTGTGCATGTGCACAGTGATGATTTGGGTCGTTTGCTGTTGAATTGGGTTTGAACTCGAAGACGTGATCGGGCTTTGAGGCAGATAACTCGAGTTCATACTTGAGTGGTTTAGTGGGAATAAACCTGTAAGTTAAAACTTAAACTTCAGACTAATTTTTTTTCTTAAAAAAGGTAGAAAGTGGATTGACTCGGGGATAGGGCCGAGTGGCCTTCGGGTAAAACCCGAAGTAACTGTTTAAAACAGTTTTTAGAATGTTTTGAAATAAAATATTTTTTAAATTTGAAATTAAATCTAGTTTAAACTTCTATATAAACTTATTTTATATATAATAAGTATTTCTTAAACAATTGGTTATGAAGTTCAAAAGATGTTTAAATTAAATTTTGTTAAATAAAATTTTAAAGTGATTTTAAACATTAATTTAAAGTATAACTTAAGATTTTTAGAAAGGTAAGTTTTAAAATCCAAATTGTAATTAGTTTTAAAACCTTTATTTGAAATGTTTTAAGTTTTTAAGGACATTAAGTTTTGATAACTTTAAAATTATCAAGTCAAATGATTATCTACTTTAAGACTTAATTAATAATGTAATTAAGTAAAGATAAATTATAATGTTTTTAATTGTTAATGTTATTAAAGGTATTAATAAGATAATATTTTATATTAAGATGATTAAAGGTTTAATGCCTTGAGATAAACTAAGTTAATTGTGGAAATTAAGTATAATTGATTAATTTGATTTATTTAATTATAAAGGATTAATTAAGTAATTAATCAGGAGTAATTAATTGGTCTAATTAATAGTTAATTATAGGTTATTATTTAATTAATTTAAGATTAATTAATTATAATTAAGGATTATTAATTAAAAAATAATAATTAATGATTAGAGATTAATTAATTAAGTAATTTAAATAATTAAGAATGAGTTAATCAAGTTATTAAGATTTGATTAATCTGTAATTAGAGAGTTGTTAATTAAGTAATTAGAGGTTACTTAATTAATATTTAAGATGTACTTAATTTATAATTAAGTTTTATTAATTAATGATTAGGTTTATTAATCAATACTTAAAGGATGATTAATAAGTAATTAAAAGTTAATTAATTGATCTATCAAAGGTGATTATGGATTAATCAGAGGGTAATTAAGAATGAATCAAAGTTAATTAAAGATTAATCAAATGTGATTAAGGATTATTCAAAGGTATTTAAGAATTAATCAATGTTAATTAAGGATTGATTAATTAATAATTATGGATTAATTAATTTGTAATTAAGGTTGTTAATTAATAACTAAATTTTATTAATTAATAATTAAGAGATAATTAATTAGTTAGTTAATGATTAATTAATTAATTTTAAGAGTAATTATGGATTAATTAATTTGTAATTGAGAGATATTGATTAATAATCAAGGTTATTAATTAATAGTTAATGGATAATTAATCAGTTAATTAAAGGTTAATTAATTGATTATAAAGGTAATTAAGGGTTGATTACTTTGTATTGAAGGAAATTAATTAATAATTAAGGTTTATTAATTGAGAATTAAAGATTAATTAATCTATGATTAAAGGTTAATTGATTAATTGATAAGAATAAATCAAGAAGTGACTAATAAATTAAATGTTTGTAATTACTTAATGATTGTTTAAGCAGGATTAGGAAATTAATTCTTAAGTAATTAATTTAATTTAAGGTGATTAAATTAATTATAACATGGATAAATAATTCCTGTTTATGGATGATTGTTTGTGTAGAATATCTATATTGGATGATATCTATTGGATGATATCTATTGGACGATATATATTAGATGATATCTATTGGATGATATTTACTGGATGATATCTATTGGATGATATGTTGTGATATTCTGTGAGATGATATTAGATATATCAGTGACAAATGTGTGATATTTATCTATGCAAAATGTTGTGTGAATTCAAGTATTGAATTGAATTGAAATGAATTGTTTTAAACTTCGAAAACAACTTGGACCTAAAAGATGGCGTTTTTTATTTCGATGAGACCGGGATCGGGTTTCCAGATTTGGATATCAGAAAACCACATCGATCCAAATTAAGCGTTAGGTCGTGAATCTCAAGTGAAGATGAAGATTCAGAGTGCAAGGGTTATCATCGTTAACTCTGAGGGTGATTCCAAAATGAGTGTAACGAGAAAATGCCTTCGGTTTCATTCGAACCCGGAACGAACTTGTATGGATTGAATGCTTTCAAAACATCGTGTGGTGGACGATGAGCATTCTAAGATAGATGTGTTCTATAAAGTTAATCGTAGCCTCAAGCCTCATCAACCGGGAATAGCTAAAACAGGGGAGGTATAGCAAGGTGGAGTGGGTCAAGCCCAAGTAGGACGAGAGCTTCCCCTGTTTTGATGTCCCTTTTTATTCGGCTGTGTGTGCAGTTGGTCTGCAGCCAACCGCAGGGTTGTCTTGTTTGGGACTGTTCAGTATGGAATGGTCCCGGCCTTGTTTTGCAGGGGAGTTAGGGTGGTTCCTCGGTACGGTGATCTAGGCCACGTACTGTGACAGGCGGTACCCCAGTAGCCTTGCCATTGTATGGAATCCAATCTCCAATAAGTGACGTACGTATTGATTGTGCCCAACTATGTTGGAACGTGAGATGTAAGCATTCCAGCTATTTCTGTATTTTACTTGAAAACCCTAGAATATATTATAATATCACTGGATTTCCTATCAAATGTTTTGGTTAGCGTAAGGTAAAAACTTACCCATGTTTATGTGTGGGGAGTCTTACGTGATACCTTTTTTTCAAAAGTTAAGCAACTTTTAACCGTTTACTCACACCAGACCCATGTCTGACCCGGAGTTTATTTCTGTTTTTCTTAAACTCTCGGGTACTCAAATTTTTATGAGTAGCCAAGGGATCAGTTTTGGCTTGATGAATATTGGAGAGCATGGAGCTGGAGTCCAGACGTAGCTATATCTATATTTCCACTGTGCTGAGTTGTGTTGTAGTCTTTGTCTGTGTTATTTGGAATGTAATGGATTAGACAGAACATTATAACTGTCTAATATGAAATGTTGTTGTATCTGTGTAACTCTGATATAAATAACTATGTAATTTCTATTTGATATATCATATTTTGTTCCGTTCCGCTGTGAGATTCTGATATTGTTGAGTTCTTTCTTCTTTCTATTCTATTTCTACCTCTTTCTTTCTTATCGATGATGCGTCTTTCTATGGAATGAAGGGCGGGTCGTCACATGTGGTATCAGAGCATAGGTTGAGATAATACCTAGGCTCTGGAGTTGTGTCCATCTTGAGAGCGCGTATTTGTAATTTTTATATAATTTTATATATCTATTCAAATTTGTTGGGTATCTGTTCGGATTTCCAACTTGAGTTTTAGAGAATTTCATCTTTCTCTTTGTTTGGTTGACCGTCCTATCCTTAGGCAGAACAACTGAGTTAGATAAGATCTGTAGAGGCCTAAGATTTCTTATCTTCCCCATAGTTTTCTTGTGACCCATCGATATTGGATCTCGAAGGGTTTGATCTTATTTTGGATATGGATTTGATGGATAGTAAGAGTTGTTTCTTTGGAGGCTGAGTTGGGAGGAATCGCAAAAGTGACTTGCGATGATTCCGAAGTTCTTTGAAGCATCTGTTGCTTGTAAGCAAGGTATCTCCAGAAGGTGTAGAGTCCATCGAAGTGGTTAGAGATTGTCTGGATGTTTCCAAGGTAATGGAAGTTTGCCTTCATCGGTAGATGGAGTTGGAGAAGCAGATCCAAGTTTTCTTTGAGGAGGCCTTTTGTTTCTAGTGGAGGTATTTCTGTGGATTCAGCCAGGGTAGCTACTATTTAGGGGTGAAGCAACACAGTTTCTGGGTTTGGCAAAGTTTTACAGGAAGTTTTTCAAGTCTATTCTAAGATTTCTTCGCATAACCGAGTGACTTAGAAAGGAACTAAGTTAAGTGGACCCAAGTGTGAAGAGGCTTTCTTGGATTTGAAGGCAAGGCTGACCAGGGTGCCTGTTTTAGCTATTCTGGATGGTAAGAGTAAGTTGAGTTCTACGCGGACGATGTGTGTATGTGTGCCTGTTATGGATGGATTAATGATCAAGGAACATTGAAGATCATCAGAAGGATTTGAGGCAAGGAGTTTAGGAAATCTTCTAGTAACTGAGCATGAAGAAGGATGTAGCTACTTTCGTCAGAAGATGTGTGGTCGATCAGCAAGTGAAGGTGATCAACAGAAGATCGCAGGATTGTTGCAGCATTTGAAGTTTCAAAGTGGAAGTGGGAAGTGATTTCTTTGGATTTCATCGACGGTTTTCCAAGGCCCGAAAAGGGAAATGGAATATGGGTATTTGAAGACCGGTCAATTAAGAGCACCTATTTTATTCCGGTCAACGCGACCCGTATTGTAGCACCTTAGGCTGAGTTTCCTTGAAGAGGTTTGTCCGACTATTTGGTGTTTCGATCAGGATTGTTAGAAACTTTGATCCTATATTCTCCAGCAGATTTTTGGGGACTTTGAGATTAGCTTTGGGTTCGAGTTGAGTTTGAGTTCAGCCTATCATTCTCAGATCGACGGTCAGATAGAAAGGCTGAATAGAATTTAGAGATTATGCTGAGGGCTGTGTTTTGGATTTTGATGGGTCTTGGAAAGACCATCTGTTCTGAATGGAATACTCGTGTAGTTATCAGGCGAGTATCTAGATGGTATCCTATGGAGTTTTGTATGGAAGACCTTGTAGATTGCCATTCTGTTGGGTAGAGTCGAGAGATCGCCCTGTTCTTGTCCAGTTTGATCCGAGGGGCATTTGTGAAGGTGGAACTTATCTAGAAGAGTTGAGAGCAGCACAGGATCGTCAAAAGGATTTGTGGACTAGATACAAAGACAATTGGCTTATGAGATTTGAGATTTAGTCTTTGTCAAAGTTTCCCGATTTGAAGGAGTTACCGGATTTGGAAAGACGGGAAATTTGCTCCAAGATGGTTTGGTCTGTTACGAGTGCTTGAGGAGACTAGTGTTGTGGTCTTCAGGATTGAATGGCCAGTTTGGATGGCTAGAATTCATGTTGTTATTCACGTATCTCATCTGAGAAAATATGTGAATTATCCGACTTAGTTAGTATCTGTAGTTCAGTGTGATATGGTAGTTGAGCTAGTTTTTTTAGCGCGGTCTGATATCTGGTTCATATTTTTTGATCGGGGTAAAAGGAAGCTCTGGATCATAGTAGTTCTGGTTTTGGTTCTGTGGAGCTAGGATTTCAAAGTTTATCTTGAGAAACTCTGGATAGTTATAGGAAGGCTTATCCAGATCTGTGTCCGGATAGCTAGGGTTGTTTGATTTGAATAATTTGTTTATACAAATAAATTGGTTATTTGAATGAATTAATGTTTAGTTAATAGTGTATGGTTGATATGGATGTTTGGACTATTAAATGTAATAAAAGATTTTGGATTATCTTTATTTTAAATTTCGAGGACGAAATTCTTTTAAGGGGGAAGGAATGTGATATCCCGGAATTTCGAGGAATTTAAAATGTGATAATCATCTTAATAAATTATTTTAAAATGGATAAAAGTTGTTAATTTCAAATATAAATAACCAAAATAATTAATAACATGATGATTTTAAATATAGTTATAAATGGATTCTTAATAAAATAATTATTTGTAAATTTAATTGGTAATGTTTTATAAATAGATTTTTAAATGAAACAATTTGTAATAACCCGCATATTTATCGATTGTATATTTAAATATTTCACCGTTAGTCGGATTATAGTCCAAAAAGCTACTTTTTGCAAACGGTCGAATTAGGACTCGAAACCACTTCCATTGAGTTCAAAATGGCGTTTGCGACCTTTTTAAGTGTAAACTTCAATATGTTTGGAGCTAGCTAAAAATTTGACCTTTTTCACTTTGGGTTTGGGTTTGGGTTCAGTCCACTAGCCAACTTAATACCCCAAACTGAACCACTTCTCCTCATTCATTCCCTCTTCCTTATCTTTTCAGTTCTCAAGAGAATAATGGGGGAAAAGAAAAGGAATTAAAATCCTAAGCCCTAGTTTCCATTTGCAAATCAAGTTCTAGCTCCAAATTCAAAGAAAAGCATTGGTAAGTATCATCTCCTTCTTCTCCAACTCATTCTCTCTTTGATTTCAGAAAATTCCTAAACCTAATTTGGGAAATGTTTCTCTTTTAAGCTTAGATTCAAGCTTCTTGTGTTGAGATTGAAGTGTGGTTGATCTTCCCTTGTCTTCAAGCTTCTCATTCATTGTTTTTGGGTTCAAAGGTGAGATTTTTATCTCACATCTATGCCTATATCTATCTTTGATTATTGCGTATAAATTCCTAACACTTATTCACATGCATTTGCTTTTGGTTTGGATTGAATTGGAGAATATTCCAATTTTTGGTGTTTTGAGTTCAATTCTTTAAAAATCCTAACTTTGTTGTCTGATCATGTTTTTGGTGATGAATCGAAGAGCTTATAGGACCGGGTAGCCGACAGGCATAAACCCCCAGCGTCCAAGCTTGTCCGATTGCAAATTGAGAGAGTTTGCACATCATTTACAATAGGGCAGGAAATGCAGGAAATCATGTTCAGTCGACTGAATTCTCTGAGTCAGTCGACTGAGCTGAAGCCCAAGAATTTTTCAGGGTTGTGTTCAGTCGACTGACTCAGGGAGTTTAGTCGACTGACCTACTCCTATTTTGCCTGTTTTGCCTATTTATGCTAAATTTGCTTTGTTTTCCAATCTTCAATCGATTCTTCTTCTCCGATTAGTTGTTATCACCTTTTTCGACTTTGATAACTTCTATTTTAGGAGTTTTTGGGTATATCCACTTTGATGGATTCGATATCAGTTTCTTTGGATTTGATTCACGTCTTCGTACGTGAATTTTGATGATTGATTATTTCTACAATCATTTTTGTGATTTTTCACTTTAAAAATATAAAGGTTTTCTATACAAGTAGTAAATATCATAACCCTTCCATTAAAATGATTTCAACGCTATTTTATTACAAAGCTCGTTTCTTAAACCGTTTTCCAATCTATTAGTATATACAAACATTTACCTCACTCGTATGAGAAATCTAAATAAACGGCTTAGTGAAAAAAGTGGCATGAAACGCTTGCGTTTACTTCGTCGGCTAATTCTTGGAATTGTTCGATTGAATCTCTTGTGACAATTTTCGAGTGGTGATCTACAATTGGTTTGTAAATATTTAAATTAAGCTAGTGGTTATGGGACATGAAGCCTAGCTCATATATTTAGTAGCTTAGTGTAATTGACACTTCTTGATGGTTGATGATGATCATTTTTGTGATTTAGACTAGCGATATGCTATGTTTCTTTGTCCACATAGGGGACGGTACCTCGTTTTATTGAGTTTCGTCTCATTTCTTTTATAGGCCAACGACCTATATATTATTTGGAGTTTCGACTCAATTTTTGTGGGCTAGCGACCCATGTTCTTTTATGGAGTTCGTTCCATTGAACATACCTTTGTACTACGTTGTTGCACCAGCTTATCAGGATCATCGGGTATACCGTTGTACTACGTCGTTGTTCCGAATTATTCGAGTTTCAGGTTCCTCGGGCATACCGATATTGTACTACATCGTTGCACCGGCTCTATGGTTAACGACCATAGGATAGCGTCCCGTTTGTGATACACGTGTTGGTGAGTTTTCATGCTCCCATTTTGTGATAGGCCTCCCCCTTTTTGTGATTTTTGGATTTCTATTGATGATTTCTAGAATTTGTGTTCCACCAGCTTTTATGATTGGCATCGATATGATGTCGATATTTGTGCCTTGGTGAATAAAACTAAAGAGTATGACATTCTTTTGAACTTTGAGAAGATTCTTGTGATATTGATTAATCTCTGGTTGATTTTTAATTAATACTTATCATAGTATGGCTTTATGGTTATCATACGTTTTTGTCATATTTCTTATTATATATCATTGTATCTAATATTTATAGTTAGACTGATCTGTTTATTATTTTCTTATTAAATAATACTCGGGTCAGACCGAGATGTTGCAGGTGCTTTTGTTTGACCCCTTGTCGGGGAGAATTACTTGACTTTTGGATAACTACTTAGATTAGTAGTTTATTTTGTTGTATACATTTGACATATAGACTCCATGATGTATACTTATTCTTTTTTGTAGCACTTGTAACTATTCTTTTGTGATATTGTGGATCTTGTTAGACCACTACTCTGATATACACTTATGTGTAATATTCATATCTGTTTCCGCCTTTGAGATATGAACTTCTGTGACTGATTTGTGTTATGATATTTCTATATTTGTTTCCGATGATTATATTTAGCAACTGTGTAGTAGCTTTGACTTTGTATCGGTATGTCGGATTTCCTCTTGAGATGAAAAGTTATATTTTTCTCTGGCATAACGGTACTCGCCCAAAGCCATTTTACAGATGGTCACTCCTCAACAGCCTTATTCTTCGCGCTAGTTGACGGCACTACTCCGTAGTGTCCTTGGCTAGCGTACGTATAGAGGTGGGGTGTCACATAATTATTTTCAAACATAGTTGGTGTTGATTTATAAATGAATTCTAAAATAGAATTATTATTTTTGAGTTAATAAGGAATTTATATATATAATTAAGATTAATTTTAAAAAAGATTTTTCTTAAATAAATTTATTATCTTTCAAAAGTAATAATGTGTCTATTTATAAATAATATATATATATATATATATATATATTTGAATTGTTTTTGAATTTGAGCCGCATTCAGATTTAAATGAATATTTATATCTTAAAATTATTTTGATATATAATATATGAATGAGTTTTATTTAAAATAAGATTTATTTCCTTAAAAAGAATTTATTAAGAAATGTTTATTAAATTATAAAATAAATACAAAAAGGTTTATGTTAACATTTTAAAATGGATTAAAAATATTATATATGATTTTATTTAAAATATAATTGGTTTATAATTTATTTTCTTTTAAAGAATTTATTTATATAAATTTTAGAAGCATTTATTTATTTAGGAATGTATTTATTAATTTAGAAAATTTATGTAAAAGCTTTTAATGTCTTTTAAAAATATATATAAATAAGATAATTACAAGTGTTAATTTATTAAAGCTTATAAAAACACATGTAAGTTTACTAATTATGAGTTGTGACAGGTGGTGGCATTTAAAACAAGTGTCAAAATTTATTTTATTTTCTTTAATTTTAAGATAAACCCAAATTTACATGACATAAAACATATATCTTCTTTTTCACATTCTTTTTTTATCTTCTCATGCATCAAAAACTCAATCTTGTTCAACTATCTTAAAACCAGAAAATGCATGAATTAAATCTGAAAACTATTTTTCAATTAATCACCCAAAATCAAATAATTTAACCCTGTAATCTGTTTTATCTCAAGCCAGTAATTCTCCTCAAACCAAAAAGCCACCTCTATTCAAGTTTTTTTTTCAAATCAAAATCCAGAAAGTGTTAAGCCTGTAGAAGATTTTCAAAACACCAGATTTCAAATGCGAACACCTCAAACTCAAGAATCACAATCTGAAAATCAAGCCTGGAAGTGTTAGTCTGCAAACAATCAACCCTGTTTCTTTTCAACCTGTAAACATTTTCTTTTCTCAAATCAAAATCTTGAACCATTTTCAGATTTGAATCTTCAAACCAAAATAAATGCAACCCTGTAATCACCTTCTCAAAACAAATCAAGATTGCAACATTTTCAAACTCTGTAAACTGTTTTGTAAAAGTGTTTGCAAAATTGTTCAAGAATTTGTAAAACTGTTTTATCCTCAAGCAAACTCAGTAAACTTTCTTTTTAAATCTGTAAGCAAAGATCTTCAAATGCAAGCTTGTATTCTCTTCAGAACAAAATATACACCTCTGTTCAAATTTTTGAAAAAAAATTCAAAGGCGTGAACCATTTTCAAATTTGAAGTTTGCAACTATTTCAAGTCTAAATGTAACCTGAAGATCATTGTCAAGCAATCTTCTCAACTGTATTTGTTTCAACTAGCAGTTTTAAAGAAATCAAAAGCCCCAGGAAAATTCAGTTTTCAAAAGCTTTCCAGTTTTTAAAGCCTCGGCAATTTAAAGCATTCAAGCCTCTGCGTTTTTAAAGATCGATGAGTAAACAAATTTAATTTAAATTTAAGTGAGTATACTTCTGTTTGCCTATGAAGTTTAAAATGAATAATGCTTGGTTGTGCATATTTATGTGAGTTATCTCTGTTATATGAATGTTGTATAAGTGCATGTGTGTTGTATTTTTAAGTCTCTGTTCTTGGTTCAGGAAATTTAAGTTTGATCAAAAATCATAATCAAATCATTCAGTGTTTGTAAGATTTGGAGATAAAAATAATATATGTTTGTTAAGTCATAAATTTAAGTTTAAAATTTATTTAAAAGAATATAGGTTTGAATTTTGTTCTTGAACAAGGAAATACGGTAACAATTTTAAAATGCATGTTAAATCAAGTGTTTTGTGACGATGATTCAAGTTTATATGTTGAATTGGCTTAGGAAAACATGATTTTTCAAATGAAAATCATGATTTATAATGTTGTATTGGTTGAGTATTTTGAAGATATCTGGATTTGGGTTTCTAAGCAACTGCTGATAGCCTAAGGGTCTAGAGTGGTCAGAGCTTTGTCTGGTGGTGGAAGACTATGCAGTGAGGCTGGGAAAAATAGTTGGAGGCTGTAAAGATCTCCATGGCGTCGACGGCGAAGAGATTAAATTGGTAACCCTAAAAAGGTTGGACTTGGAAACTGATTCACTGCTCTGCCTCCAAGTGATCGAGTGGCTTGGGAATTTGGGAAGTGGCAGCGTGTGGTGTCGGCACGACATGGCCAGAGCTTCAACCACTCCGATGATCTGAGACGTGGATGCGAAAAGATTTCTGTAACGATTTCAATTTTTCGTTGCCGAAAAACCGAAATGTTAGGGTTTAAGAAAGAAGAAAGAGGTAGAAGAAGAGAGAGAAAGAAAGAAAAACAGAAAAACAAATACCAGAACAGGAAAGAACAACAGACAATATCAGAATCTCACAATTCGCAGCGGAACAACATATAATAGATAAATGAATATTTATTATAACAAAGAACTATACATTTTATACATTACATCACATTACATTCATTATCAGAGTTTACAACAAAAAACAGTAGAAAAGAAATACTATATACAATAGATAATATACCACGCCAACCAGCTCGCTTCCAGATATCTGTAGCAACACCTGAATCCAGAATGACCTGATAACCTAACTCTAGACTGCCCGTGTGGAAATTGGTGGGCACCCAGAGTTTAGGAAGGGAACAATAAACTCCAGGTCAGTCATGAGATTGGTGTGAGAACTTAAAACAGTTACTTATCTTTAAACAATGAATAGGAGAAATTTTAAATAAATTCGCAATGCTTTTTAGAAAATGAGACTACCATAAGGTCACCCGCCACACACACAATGCAAACACAGACTTGGAGGAGGTTTCTCCTTATGATAGTCAAAGATGCTTACTACGCAAAATCAAATCATTTTTGATATTATTACTAGTGCATAGTGTAGAAAACAATTTCGAAAGTAGAATATAAATCTTAGCCAGCATAGGTACCATTATATTATGCCCGCTATAGCTACCATATTAAATGGCAGGTTCTACAACTAAAACCGTACAAGGCTCGTATTGTTTCTTTGGATTTCCAACAAATGGTCAGGCCAAGGAACCTCCCATTGCCACATGGAAACGTCTCTGGAATGATGTCCCGAGAACCTAACCGGATCTATGCCAACACAAGGCCGGGTTACCCCTAACTGGGTAACAACTGACACGAATATGTCATTCCCCGATCGTAACCGATCTATATCCGAGGATCCCCGATTTCCAACAACCACAAAGTAATAAATTTGCAGTAACCACATAGGTTAAGTATCTGGGCTCCATACCATGATACCACCTCTATCCAGAAGGAATGACATACACTAAAGGGGCGCTACCCCCTAATAACCTTGCTGCATCTTTCCTGTTTTGACCATTTCCGGGGTATGAGGTCTGACGAAGTCTCGTCCACAAAGCCACGCTTTACAAAAGCAGTGCTTTGGGTCAACAAATGATCAAAGCAATGATCATCAAGATAGACGATCAAACAAATGATCCTATCACAAACGATCAACCAATGATCATTTCACAGCATCACTCAGCATGCCACATTACCAATTCGGGAATGTATCACTAGTGACCATCAACTATATAACCTCTGAGCTCGTACGTCTCAGAGAAGGGTGTTAAGCTAAGAGAATAAATTCTCCGCCACCAATAGAAATATATTTGATAGAAACCAGCTTTACATCTCAAATTGTAACGTCAGACATACAATCCATACAAGTCTGTTCCGGGATCGAACAGAACCGAAGGCACTTCCAAGGAAGCCCTTGCAATCCGGATATTCACTAATCACGTCCGGACAACCCGTCACTAAGGGTGATAAAACCTCTATATCGGAGATCAGCCGATGCAGAGTAACTCGACGGTAATCCATCCGTTTTCACAAATATCCGGTCTTCAACACCGGTCTTCAAATGCAATTCATAACGACGTATCACATATTCGGAGTGGGTTATACGACCCCATAGTCCTTTCCCGGTTAACCCGAATAGTGAGCGCTTATTTTTTTTAAAAATAAGTGTGGCATTCAATTCAAACAATCACAACAAATACATATTTAAAGGTAAATATTGATAGTCGGTTATTTAATCATCAATAAAGATGTGCAACATCACCAGATTCCAAATAATTTTCCAAATTATTTGATTTCCCAAAATATAATATCTTTACAAGATATAAAATTTCCACACTTCAAAAATAACCAATGTTTATTTTGAAACCAATTTTCCCTTTCCATTTATAAATTCCATAGTGAATTTATATTTCAAAATATCTACTATCTACATTTTTCAGTAGATTTCCAATATTCAATTCCAATTTATCTTCAAAAAGATAAATTCTCAAAAACGTTCCATTTCATATTGGAAAAGCAATTCCATACTTATTTAAAAGTAAGTGATTCACAAATATTATTTATTTTCACAATTTGAAAATATTCGGTATACTTAAACCATAGTTAAGTATATTTTTCCATTCCTTAAGGAAAAACGTTCTTTTATTCACATTTACTTGGGTCAAAACGAATGTTGCGTAAAACATCGTTACGACAACCCAAAATCACTAGTATAGGGATTCAAAATTTAAAATAGATATATAAATCCCAATACTATACAAAAATATTTCCTTTCGGAAACCATTTACTATAACAACAGTGTTATAGTCCACCATTTCCTTATTTTCTCGAAAACGTCTATTTCAACAATGAATGTTGAAATCTACGACTTCCTTTCCTTCTATTTCTCGAAAACGTTATTTCAACAATGAATGTTGAAATCTATGTTTTAGATACTTGATGCATTTTAAAACATCTTTAAATCGTTTTAAATTCTATTTAAAACATCCTTTTCCCAAAAGATATCCATTTTATTTAACGATATATTCACTGTTCAAAAACATCAAATTCAATTGATTACGAATTTATAAACAATGTTTATAAATTCTATTCCTATTTATAAACTTCAATTTACTAATCTCTTTTATTAAATCCAACTCAATTTATATAACCCAATTATAAACCAAAATCTATATTATAAGTTGAATACTTATAATATTATTTATTTACCAAATCGTTCCTTTGAACTTCACAAATTTTTAAATCTTATTACTCATAAGATTTCTTTATATATTTTCTTTCAGTTTCAACTTATAAAAAAAATTCTTTTATTAACTGTTTCTATCAGTATCCCATTTAAATGCCCAAAAGCCAGTTTATAAGTTAATTTCCTATAAAACTTTTATTTTCACATCTATTCATTTGATAACTTTTACAACTTATAAATCTATAAATTTTAATGAAATTCATTTTATACATCAACTCAACACTTTATAAACCCGTTTCAGAATTCCAATAAATTTAATTCACAAATATCCATTTATAAAATCTTTTATATAAACCGATAATAAAATTTATCCAAAATCCCAATTTAACTATTTTATAAAAATCTATGTATTTTAAAAAATACCTTTCTGTCATATTCCATAAAAATGTTAATTTTATTATAACATAAAAATTTATAAGTTTATTTATTTTAAAATGAATCAATACAAAAATTGAATAAAACATATTCTTTGAAAAATCACTTTAAAAACCCCTTTTAAATTCAAAATTGTTATTTTTAACTTTAAAAATGAATCTGATGATGCAACAACATCCAATAGTCAATCACGGCACAAATATCATATATCGATATGATAATCAATAATCACACAATATCTATAATCATATAAATATTTGTGAGGAATCCAGTTGGATCCCTCCAACCTGTTTCCCTGCATCCACATACGTTAGCACAATACCAATCCCACTTCAAGACGGGATATCGCGGTATATGGGATTTTATAAAATATATATCCGCTTAATAGGCGGCGCAATAGGGTCTCATCCGCTATACAATGCGGGAAATCAATCAATTGCAATATATACATATGCCAATATATATATATATATATATATATATATATATATATATATATATATATATTGCTATATATAGATATATCCTACTATATCTAATATCACAATCAAGCAAGCAATCAATCAATCAACAAATTTTTAAGTATAACTATTTAAAATTTAACAAACCCTTTTGAGTGAGAAGTTCTCACCTTTGATTTATTCTGCAATCCATTTCCATTTCCGGCTTGATTTCATCATTTTAGACCTTGTATACACAATTTTTGCAATTTATTAATATTCGAAATAAAACCGAGCAATTAAATTTTATTTCTTAATTTTAGCTGTAAATTAGCTTTAAACCAATTTTTCTTCATTAAATTTCTGCAAGTACAACAGTAAATTACTTTACTGTAATTTCTTAATTTCAAATCAAGATTTTAAATTTTTAACTTACTATAATATTTTTATTTACTTTAAATACTTCAAAAATTATCATACAGTTAACATTTTATTTCAACTAATAATTTCGTTTCACTGCATATTTTTTTTTTCAAATTAAACGAAAATAACATTTTATACCTAATTGCCGTTGATTTCCACCTCATCGAACACGACCCCAACCAACCACGAATCCATCAGCGCTGACCCCATCTTCATTCGCGATTCCTCCTGCCTGCGCGATGCTCCACCTAGCCGCCGTTGCTGCTGCCAATCGCGAGCACGAGCCCCCAAGCGCCGCTGCCCCTGATGCTCGCGCACACGGGCGCGATGTCCTTCCTTGTCGCGAAGCCCTAGTTGCAGTCGCCACTTGCCGATGCGTGAAATCAACCCAGTGCCTTGCGACATGACAGCGCCGCCGCCCCTGCTTATGCATGCCTAAAATCTCCCATCGGCCCGAGGCCAACACGAATGCAAGCTTTCGAAGTCGCGATGCCTGCAGCTTGAGGTCGAGCTTGATTTCTTTTTTCTTTTTATTTTATTTCGTTTTCAGTCGCCATTTTTCTTTGATTCGAATTGAATTGGGGTTTTGAAAGTGAGGGAGGGAGAACGAAAATTGGCTTCGGCCATTATTTGTTTTCTTTTTCTGAGTAGAAGGGCTTCGTATTTTATGAGGAAGGAGGGGAAGAAAGCGTGATTTTAGGCGTAATTTCTGGCTGAGGGAAGGACTATTGGTCGTTATATGATAAGAACGACGTGATTTTAAGCAGAGAGTAGGGTGGCTGGAGTACGAAGATATAGGGTGGTTGTGATTTGAGGGTATAGATTTATATTTAAATTAAATTGATTTTGATTTAAATTTCTATGCGTTTACTAACCGTGTGCTCACATATCAACTCTGAAAAATACGAAATTTGAAATACGATAACAATTCAATATTACGGACCCAATGGAACTAGTTTCGTTGAATTCCGAGACTGTATGAAAAATGACTATTTTTAAATATCGATTTAAACGATATAAATTCAAAACTGAACAATTCACTATTAATTTCAAATCTGAAGCTTCTATTATCTTTAGTATTGTCAATATAAATTTTATAAGCCTTTGAAATATTTTTAATCAGCTTTAAACTGAAGATTAAATTTTTATTCAACTTTCAATAGATTAAATTTTAGAATTTAATCGCCAATTTCATAGTTATATTGAAAATTCAATTCAAATCATTATTCAAATATTTAAAATAAATTAAATATTTTCAAATTTAAATTGTTCAAAATCCTAGGTCGTTACAATCTTCCCCCCTTAAAAGAATTTCGTCCCGAAATTGCAAGTTAAGGAGAATGATCCTAAACCGTTTATTATTTTTCACAATTCAAATAGTTTTATCAACTTTCTAACACAAATCTTTTTATTAAAGATTCATTATCATTTCAATTAGCTTTCAAACTTCAATTATAAATTTCAAAGAACATTGTTTACCTCACAATTCAAATTTAAATTCAAATTCAAATTTTAAATTTTCAAAATTTCTCAAAAATTTTCTAACACCCTAAATTTTCGAAAAATTTCGCCAGCGTCTCCTTTGCGCGGCTCGATCGGTACGACTACAAAATGGCACCACGGCCCCTCAGAATCAAAAAGAAAAGAGAAAGCCAAGTGGCTGGAGAAGAAAATCACCAAATTTCATACTGAAATTGAAATACGTACCTTTTTGTCGAGCAATTCAATTTTTATCTTTGAAATCAAAATCCCAATTCCATTTCTTTTAATACACCTGTATAACCTGCTAGTAGTAGTATCCAATTCCAACATTCAAATCATTTTGCACATTCCATTTCAAAATTTTCAATATATACTACTTATACCATCTTTAGCTTTACTATTGAAGTTACATATCCAATTTCATTCATTTTCAATCAATTTTACATTTTCAATTACATTTGGAATTCCTAAAGTTTCAATTCATCTTTAGTTGCTTACGACCAATTCATATGCCATTTTCCATTTAATTCAATAGCTTACAATTCATTTTCTTCATTCTATTCGTTTCTAAGCAAAATGAATTCATATTCATTCTAATTGATTTTAATTTCCATTTCATTTCCAATTGATTCCATTCAATTTTGTTTACATTCCATATTCATATTCATCTTGAATTTTACTTAAGCTATTTTACTTCAAACTCAAGTTCATTTCCTTGTAAACAATTTCCAATATATTTACGAATGTAGCTTCATTTGTTCATCCACCGTTCATTTTATCTCAATTAATTGAGCCCATTAGATTAAATTCTCAAATTTACTTTTATCCAAATTTATTCACTTATACATACTTTAATTTAACTCTATTCTTTAAATTAAATTTATTCTATCATAATTGAAGTTGTATAAGTTATCAATTCAATAATATTCCATAAATATTTTAAATAGGATTCCAGAGTCTTTTCTACGGTTTCAAAACCATTATTGAAACAATTCAAATTATCTTTTGAATTTCTAAAACCAAATCCCAAATTTTTCAAACAACTTTCACTTAAAACAATTTGGCAGCAATCCCTCTTTTGGAAAACCGAAAATGAACACCAATGATGCCGCGGTCATCATCGGAATTATTTTCCAGCGACCCAAAAGAGTTTAGAGCTTTTCATTCCTTCAAACATTTTTCCCAAAACCTTTGAAAATTATTTCCAAACCAAACAGGAATTTAATTCCTAAAATTTCCAAATTCTTTCAAAACATTCCCAAATATTTCTCTGAAATTTCATTTCTAATTATAAATCACATTTATAATTTACATTCTTCAATTACATTTGCATATGGATTTTATTTTCTAATTTTTTGATTATGATTCCAATTTCTTTTTCAATAATCAATGGTAATAATTTTAATATTATCCACTCCTAACATCCAGGCATCCATATTTACATTATAATAATTTACACAAAATCATTTCTTTTATATACAAAATAGACTTGGGTAAAATTATTTCATTTACCCTATTTTTAAAACAATACTGTGTCGAATTGTTTTACTCAAGTGTTTAGAAACCCTTTCGGCACAGTTGTGCAGACTGCGCTGACAAAGGTTCATATGCCACTCAATAAATCAACCAACACAATATAAAACAAATTTTATATTCACTAACAAATACGCGCTCATATCTATTATTACACTCAAACTCATTCTAGAGTACTACTGACTCTATCTCTAATGAGTAATACCCAACAGAACCATGGTTGTCGCTTAACCATACGCTCCGATACCAAATGTAACGATTTCGATTTTTCGTTGCCGAAAAACCGAAATGTTAGGGTTTAAGAAAGAAGAAAGAGGTAGAAGAAGAGAGAGAGAGAAAGAAAAACAGAAAAACAAATACCAGAATAGGAAAGAACAACAGACAATATCAGAATCTCACAATTCGCAGCGGAACAACATATAATAGATAAATGAATATTTATTATAACAAAGAACTATACATTTTATACATTACATCACATTACATTCATTATCAGAGTTTACAACAACAAACAGCGGAAAAGAAATAATATATACAATAGATAATATACCACGCCAACCAGCTCGCCTCCAGATATCTGTAGCAACACCTGAATCCAGAATGACCTGATAACCTAACTCTAGACTGCCCGTGTGGAAATTGGTGGGCACCCAGAGTTTAGGAAGGGAACAATAAACTCCAGGTCAGTCATGAGACTGGTGTGAGAACTTAAAACAGTTATTTATCTTTTAAACAAATAATAGGAGAAATTTTAAATAAATTCGCAATGCTTTTTAGAAAATGAGATTACCATAAGGTCTCCCGCCACACACACAATGCAAACGCAGACTTGGAGGAGGTTTCTCCTTATGATAGTCAAAGATGCTTACTACGCAAAATCAAATCATTTTTGATATTATTATTAATGCATAGTGTAGAAAACAATTTCGAAAGTAGAATATAAATCTTAGCCAGCATAGGTACCATTATATTATGCCCGCTATAGCTACCATATTAAATGGCAGGTTCTACAACTAAAACCGTACAAGGCTCGTATTGTTTCTTTGGATTTCCAACAAATGGTCAGGCCAAGGAACCTCCCATTGCCACATGGAAACGCCTCTGGAATGACGTCCCGAGAACCTAACCGGATCTCTGCCAACACAAGGCCGGGTTACCCCTAACTGGGCAACAACTGACACGAATATGTCTTTCCCCGATCGTAACCGATCTATATCCGAGGATCCCCGATTTCCAACAACCACAAAGTAATAAATTAGCAGTAACCACATAGGTTAAGTATCTGGGCTCCATACCATGATACCACCTCTATCCAGAAGGAATGACGTACACTAAAGGGGCGCTACCCCCTAATAACCTTGCTGCATCTTTACTGTTTTGACCATTTCCGGGGTATGAGGTCCGACGAAGTCTCGTCCACAAAGCCACGCTTTACAAAAGCAGTGCTTTGGGCCAACAAATGATCAAAGCAATGATCATCAAGATAGACGATCAAACAAATGATCCTATCACAAACGATCAACCAATGATCATTTCACAGCATCATTCAGCATGCCACATTACCAATTCGGGAATGTATCACTAGTAACCATCAACTATATAACCTCTGAGCTCGTACATCTCAGAGAAGGGTGTTAAGCTAAGAGAATAAATTCTCCGCCACCAACAGAAATATATTTGATAGAAACCAGCATTACATCTCAAATTGTAACGTCAGACATACAATCCATACAAGTCTGTTCCGGGATCGAACAGAACCGAAGGCACTTCCAAAGAAGCCCTTGCAATCCGGATATTCACTAATCACGTCCGGACAACCCGTCACTAAGGGTGATAAAACCTCTATATCGGAGATCAGCCGATGCAGAGTAACTCGACGGTAATCCATCCGTTTTCACAAATATCCGATCTTCAACACCGGTCTTCAAATGCAATTCATAACGACGTATCACATATTCGGAGTGGTTTATACGACCCCATGGTCCTTTCCCGGTTAACCCGAATAGTGAGCGCTTATTTTTTTTAAAAATAAGTGTGGCATTCAATTCAAACAATCACAACAAATACCTATTTAAAGGTAAATATTGATAGTCGGTTATTTAACCATCAATAAAGATGCGCAACATCACCAGATTCCAAATAATTTTCCAAATTATTTGATTTCCCAAAATATAATATCTTTACAAGATATAAAATTTCCACACTTCAAAAATAACCAATGTTTATTTTGAAACCAATTTTCCCTTTCCATTTATAAATTTCATAGTGAATTTATATTTCAAAATATCTACTGATCTACATTTTTCAATAGATTTCCAATATTCAATTCCAATTTATCTTCAGAAAGATAAATTCTTAAAAACGTTCCATTTCATATTGGAAAAGCAATTCCATACTTATTTAAAAGTAAGTGATTCACAAATATTATTTATTTTCACAATTTGAAAATATTCGGTATACTTAAACCATAGTTAAGTATATTTTTTCATTCCTTAAGGAAAAACGTTCTTTTATTCACATTTACTTGGGTCAAAACGAATGTTGCATAAAACATCGTTACGACAACCCAAAATCACTAGTATAGGGATTCAAAATTTAAAATAGATATATAAATCCCAATACTATACAAAAATATTTCCTTTCGGAAACCATTTACTATAACAACAGTGTTATAGTCCATCATTTCCTTATTTTCTCGAAAACGTCTATTTCAACAATGAATGTTGAAATCTACGACTTCCTTTCCTTCTATTTCTCGAAAACGTCTATTTCAACAATGAATGTTGAAATCTATGTTTTCGATACTTGATGCATTTTAAAACATCTTTAAATCGTTTTAAATTCTATTAAAACATCCTTTTCCCAAAAGATATCCATTTTACTTAACGATATATTCACTGTTCAAAAACGTGAATATAACTCCTTTAATAAACTTTTATATTCAATAGATCAAATTCAATTGATTACGAATTTATAAACAATGTTTATAAATTCTATTCCTATTTATAAACTTCAATTTACTAATCTCTTTTATTAAATCCAATTCAATTTATATAACCCAATTATAAATCAAAATCTATATTATAAGTTGAATACTTATAATATTATTTATTTACCAAATCGTTCCTCTGAACTTCACAAATTTTTAAATCTTATTACTCATAAGATTTCTTTATATATTTTCTTTCAATTTCAACTTATAAAAAAAAATTCTTTTATTAACTGTTTCTATCAGTATCCCATTTAAATGCCCAAAAGCCAGTTTATGAGTTAATTTCCTATAAAACTTTTATTTTCACATCTATTCATTTGATAACTTTTACAACTTATAAATCTATAAATTTTAATGAAATTCATTTTATACATCAACTCAACACTTTATAAACCCGTTTCAGAATTCCAATAAATTTAATTCACAAATATCCATTTATAAAATCTTTTATATAAACCGATAATAAAATTTATCCAAAATCCCAATTTAACTATTTTATAAAAATCTATGTATTTTAAAAAATACCTTTCTATCATATTCCATAAAAATGTTAATTTTATTATAACATAAAAATTTATAAGTTTATTTATTTTAAAATGAATCAATACAAAATTTTTATAAAACATATTCTTTGAAAAATCACTTTAAAAACCCTTTTAAATTCAAAATTGTTATTTTTAACTTTAAAAATGAATCTGATGATGCAACAACATCCAATAGTCAATCACGGCACAAATATCATATATCGATATGATAATCAATAATCACACAATATCTATAATCATATAAATATTTGTGAGGAATCCAGTTGGATCCCTCCAACCTATTTCCCTGCATCCACAGATGTTAGCACAATACCAATCCCGCTTCAAGACGGGATATCGCGGTATATGGAATTTTATAAAATATATATCCGCTTAATAGGCGGCGCAATAGGGTCTCATCCACTATACAATGCGGGAAATCAATCAATTGCAATATATAAATATGCCAATATATATATATATATATTGCTATATATAGATATATCCTACTATATCTAATATCACAATCAAGCAAACAATCAATCAATCAACAAATTTTTAAATATAACTATTTAAAATTTAACAAACCCTTTTGAGTGAGAAGTTCTCACCTTTGATTTATTCTGCAATCCATTTCCATTTCTGGCTTGATTTCTTCATTTTAGACCTTATATACACAATTTTTGCAATTTATTAATATTCGAAATAAAACCGAGCAATTAAATTTTATTTCTTAATTTTAGCTGTAAATTAGCTTTAAACCAATTTTTCTTCTTTAAATTTCTGCAAGTACAACAGTAAATTACTTTACTGTAATTTCTTAATTTCAAATTAAGATTTTAAATTTTTAACTTACTGTAATATTTTTATTTACTTTAAATACTTCAAAAATTATCATACAGTTAACATTTTATTTCAACTAATAATTTCGTTTCACTGCATATTTTTTTTTCAAACTAAACGAAAATAACATTTTATACCTAATTGCCGTTGATTTCCACCTCATCGAACACGACACCAACCAACCACGAATCCATCAGCGCTGACCCTATCTTCATTCGCGATTCCTCCTGCCTACGCGATGCTCCACCTAGCCGCCGTTGCTGTTGCCAATCGCGAGCACGAGTCCCCAAGCGCCGCTGCCCCTGATGCTCGCGCAAACGGGCGCGATGTCCTTCCTGGTCGCGAAGCCCTAGTTGCAGTCGCCACTTGCCGATGCGTGAAATCAACCCAGTGCCTTGCGACATGACAGCGCCGCCGCCCCTGCTTACGCGTGCCTAAAATCTCCCATCGGCCCGAGGCCATCACGAATGCAAGCTTTCGAAGTCGCGATGCCTGCAGCTAGAGGTCGAGCTTGATTTCTTTTTTTTTTTCGTTTTCAGTCGCCATTTTTCTTTGATTCGAACTGAATTGGGGTTTTGAAAGTGAGGGAGGGAGAATGAAAATTGGCTTCGGCCATTATTTGTTTTCTTTTTCTGAGTAGAAGGGCTTCGTATTTTATGATGAAGGAGGGGAAGAAAGCGTGATTTTAGGCGTAATTTCTGGCTGAGGGAAGGACTATTGGTCGTTATAAAATAAGAACGACGTGATTTTAAGCAAAGAGTAGGGTGGCTGGAGTACGAAGATATAGGGTGGTTGTGATTTGAGGGTATAGATTTATATTTAAATTAAATTGATTTTGATTTAAATTTCAATGCGTTTACTAACCGTGTGCTCACATATCAACTCTGAAAAATACGAAATTTGAAATTCGATAACAATTCAATATTACGGACCCAATGGAACTAGTTTCGTTGAATTCCAAGACTGTATGAAAAATGACTATTTTTAAATATCGATTTAAACGATATAAATTCAAAACTGAACAATTCACTATTAATTTCAAATCTGAAGCTTCTATTATCTTAAGTATTATCAATATAAATTTTATAAGCCTTTGAAATATTTTTAATCGGCTTTAAACTGAAGATTCAAATTTTTATTCAACTTTCAATAGATTAAATTTTAGAATTTAATCGCCAATTTCATAGTTATATTGAAAATTCAATTCAAATCATTATTCAAATATTTAAAATAAATTAAATATTTTCAAATTTAAATTGTTCAAAATCCTGGGTCGTTACAATTTCCTAGCAGTGGTTTTTGTTGTTGTTCTTCCTCCTTGCTCGAATTTGATTTGAGGGTTGTAAGTTTATTTGGATGATTGGGAAAGAATGCTTGTATGATGGTCGGAGTTTTGACGTCATCGGTGGTGATCAACGTCGTCGATATGGGTTGTGCATGTGCACAGTGATGATTTGGGTCGTTTGCTGTTGAATTGGGTTTGAACTCGAAGAGGTGATCGGGTTTTGAGGCAGATAACTCGAGTTCATACTCGAGTGGTTTAGTGGGAATATACCTGTAAGTTAAAAAATTAAACTTTAGACTAATTTTTTTAAAAAAGGGTAGAAAGTTGATTGACTCCGGGATAGGCCCGAGTGGCCTTCGGGTAAAACCCGAAGTAACTGTTTAAAACAGTTTTTAGAATGTTTTAAAATCAAATATTTTTGAAATTTGAAATTAAATCTAGTTTAAACTTCTATATAAACTTATTTTATATATAGTAAGTATTTTCAAACAATTGGTTATGGAATTTAAAAGATGTTTAAATTAAATTTTGTTAAATGAAATTTTAAAGTGATTTTAAACATTAATTTAAAGTGTAACTTAAGATTTTTAGAAAGGTAAGTTTTAAAATCCAAATTGTAATTAGTTATAAAACCTTTACTTGAAATGTTTTAAGTTTTTAAGGATGTTAAGTTTTAATAACTTTTAAATTATCAAGTCAAATGATTATCTATTTTAAAACTTAATTAATGATGTAACTAAATAAAGATAAATTATAATGTTTTTAAGTGTTAATGTTAATAAAGGTATTAATAAAAATATATTTTATATTAAGGTGATTAAAGGTTTAATGCCTTGAGATAAACTAAGTTAATTGTGGAAATTAAGTATAATTAATTAATTTGATTTATTTAATTATAAAGGATTAATTAGGTAATTAATCTGAAGTAATTAATTGGTTTAATTAATAGTTAATTAAAGGTTATTATTTAATTAATTTAAGATTAATTAACTATAATTAAGGATTATTAATTAAAAAAATTTAATTAATGATTAGAGAATAATTAATTGAGTAATTTAAATAATTAAGAATGAATTAATCAAGTTATTAAGATTTGATTAATTTGTAATTAGAGAGTTGTTAATTAAGTAATTAGAGGTTACTTAATTAATATTTAAGATGTATTTAATTTATAATTAAGTTTTATTAATTAATGATTAGGTTTATTAATGAATACTTAAAGGATGATTAATCTATAATTAAAAGTTAATTAATTGATTTATCAAAGGTGATTAAGGATTAATCAGAGGGTAACTAAGAATGAACCAAAGTTAATTAAAGATTAATCAAAGGTGATTAAGGATTAATCAAAGGTAATTAAGAATTAATCAACGTTAATTAAGGATTTATTAATTAATAATTATGGATTAATTAATTTGTAATTAAGGTTGTTAATTAATAATTAAGTTTTATTAATTAATAATTAAGAGATAATTAATTAGTTAGCTAATGATTAATTAATTAATTTTAAGAGTAATTATGGATTAATTAATTTGTAATTGAGAGATATTGATTAATAATTAAGGTTATTAATTAATAGTTAATGGATAATTAATCAGTTAATTAAAGGTTAATTAATTAATTATAAAAGTAATTAAGGGTTGATTACTTTGTATTGAAGGAAATTAATTAATAATTAAGGTTTATTAATTGACAATTAAAGAGTAATTAATCTGTGATTAAAGGTTAATTGATTAATTGATAAGAATAAATCAAGAAGTGATTAATAAATTAAATGTTTGTAATTACTTAATGATGGTTTAAGCAGGATTAGGAAATTAATTCTTATGTAATTAATTTAATTTAAGGTGATTATAATAAACATGGATTAATAATTCCTGTTTATGGATGATTGTTTGTGTAGAATATCTATATTGGATGATATCTATCGGATGATATCTATTGGATGATATCTAGTGGATGATATGTTGTGATATTTTGTGAGATGATATTAGATATATCAGTGACAAATGTGTGATATTTATCTATGTGAAATGCTGTGTGAATTTAATTATTGAATTGAATTGAAATGAATTGTTTTAAACTTCAAAAACAACTTGGACCTAAAAGATGGTGTTTTGGATTACGATGGGACCGGGATCAGGTTTTCATATTTGGATATCCGAAAACCACATCGATCCAAATCAAGCGTTGGGTCGTGAATCTCAAGTGAAGATGAAGATTCAGAGTGCAAGGGTTATCGTCGTTAACTCTGAGGGTGATTCCAAAATGAGTGTAACGAGATAATGCCTTCGGTTTCGTTTGAACCCGGAATGAACTTGTATGGATTGAATGCTTTCTAAACATCGTCGGGTGGACGATGAGCATTCTAAGATGGATGTGTTCTATAAAGGTAATTGTAGCCTCTAGCCTCATCAACCGGGAATGGCTAAAACAGGGGAGGTGCAGCAAGGTTGAGTGGGTCATGCCCAAGTAGGACGAGAGCTTTCCCTGTCTAGATGTCCCTTTTTATTCGGTTGTGTGGGTAGTTGGTCTGCAGCCAACTGCGGGGTTGTCTTATTCGGGACTGTTCAGTAAGGAATGGTCCCGACCTTGTGTTGCAGGGTAGTTAGGGTGGCTCTTCGGTACGGTGATCTAAGCCACGTACTGTGACGGGCGGTACCCCAGTAGCCCTGCCATTGTATGGAATCCAATCTCCAATAAGTGACGTATGTATTGATTGTGCCCAACTATGTTGGAACGTGAGTTGTAAGCATTCCAGCTATTTCTGTATTTTACTTGAAAACCCTAGACCCTTTTATAGTATCACTGGATTTCCTATCAAATGTTTTGGTTAGCCTAAGGTAAAAACTTAGCCATGTTTATGTGTGGGGAGTCTTACGTGATACCTTTTGTTTTCAAAAGTTTTAGTTAAGCAACTTTTAACCGTTTACTCACACCAGACCCATGTCTGACCCAGAGTTTATTTCTATTTTTCTTAAACTCTCGAGTACTCAAATTTTTATGAGTAGCCAAGGGATCAGGTTTTGGCTTGACGTATATTGGAGAGCATGGAGCTGGAGTCCAGATGTTGCTATATCTATATTTCCGCTGTGCTGATTTGTCTTGTAGTCTTTGTCTGTGTTATTTGGAATATAATGGATTAGACAGAACCTTATAACTGTCTAATGTGAAAAGTTGTTGTATCTGTGTAACTATGTTGTAAATAACTATGTAATTTCTATTTGATATATTATATTTTGTTCCGTTCCGCTGTGAGATTCTGATATTGTTGAGTTCTTTCTTCTTTCTATTCTATTTCTACCTCTTTCTTTCTTATCGATGATGCGTCTTTCTGTGGAATGAAGGGCAGTTCGTCACATGGATTATTTTGATTATACTGTCCTGGAGGCCCGAGTTAGCCAAAGGTTATTAGTTAGCCAAACAAAACTATAATGTTCAGACAGATAGTTCATTTGTTACCTGATATGTATGTTTACGTAATAATGCTTTACAGTTTTAACCAGTTTTAGTTCCAGGACAAAGGTTTGCAAAAGATATGTTTTAAAAGGATATTAGTGAGAGGAAACTCATTTCGCTAAGCGGCACGGTCTCACTTAATATCAAATAACCGAGATGTTAGTATTATTCACACCAGGCTTTATGTCTGACTCGAAGTTAATGTTTTTCCCCTTAAACTCTTGGGTGTTCAAAATTGATTTGAGTAGGCTGAGGGTTGAGGTTTATAGGTTTTTAGTAGGATGGTGAATAAAGCTACCAAAGACGAGCAGGAGGCTAACAGATAGCTATTTAGGATTTGTTGTTTTGTTTTGTTTTATTCCGCTGTGTGGTATCCAAGGCAGTTATGTGTATATATTACTCAGGTCAACCAAGGGGGCATCATCATATGTCGCTCTTGGCGTACTTATGTAATTACTGTACCTTATTTAGACCTAGGAAACGATTGTGGGGTTTTGTAAGAGAATATGAAACATGTTTTTTGAAATGTAATCTTAAAAGTTGTTTTGTGAAATCTGTGACTTTGCTTCATATTCATGTGCTTTTGATATTATAGATACCATTAACATTACCGTATTTGTTCATCGGAAGTTAATGCATGGATGACTATAGCATCTGTAGCGCTACGGGCCTCTCGATAGGAGATGGCACATTATCCTTCGCTAAGGAAAACGGCCAAGTGAGCCAGGGCACTGGTTGCTCCGAAGATCTCCATAGTTCAAGCACCTCATATACTGATCTCAAGAATAGAAAAATCAAGTCTATCATTGACTTTTAGAGTTAGAATAAATCACTTAATTATAACAGCTTTCGTTTGAATCTTATATTTAAATGTTTTAAATAAATTATAAAACCTCAACATTATCTTTAAAATACTAAGTTATTTTGTAAAGGCCCGAAAATCCGAACTCCTTTGAGCTGGCAACTTCCACAACAATCCAGCCAAAGAGGAACAAACTCCCGAATCTTTCGGGTTTAAGAAGAAGAAAGAAGTAGAAGAAGAGAAGAAAAGAGAGAAGAAACTGAAACAACAGAACAGGAAAACAATATCAGAATCTCACAATCGCAGCGGAACAACATATAATAGATAAATGAATATTCATTAAAACAAAAGAACTGAATATTTTATATATTACATCATTATTAGAGTTTACAACAACAATAGACAACAGAGTCAATACATCAATGGACAGCTATATAACTTGTCCTCTTTCAGAATACATAGCGGAATAATACATAGTATAATATCATATACAAGTGGTACGTCTCGATATGCAGCTCGCCTCCTGAGCTCCATAGCACTCCTAAATCCAGAATAACCTGATACCTAACTCTAGACTGCCCGTGTGGAAAATAGTGGGCACCTAGAGTTTAGGAAGGAAACAATAAACTCCAGGTCAGTCATGGGACTGGTGTGAGAACTCAAAACAGTTTATCTTTAAACAAACAACAAGAAAAATTTAAATTTTGAAATCCGCAATGCTTTTTGGAAAATGAAACTACCATAAGGCCTCCCGCCACACACACAATGCAAACGCAGAATTGGAGGAGATTTCTCCTTATGATAGTCAAAGATGCTTACTACGCATAAATCAAATCATTTTTTTTTGATATTATTATTAGTGCATAGTGTAGAAAACAATTTCGAAAGTAGAATATAAATCCTAGCCAGCATAGACATTCCGAACTATGCCTACTATACTACCATCCAAACAGTGGGGCGCCACCATAAGTGAACGGCAGGTTATACAACTAAAACCGTACAGGGCGCGTATTGTTTGATTGGATTTCCAACAAATGGTCAGGCTAAGGAACTTCCTACTGCCACATGGGATCGCCTCTGGCGGGACGTCCCGAGAAACTAACGTTACGGTTAGATCTCTGCCAACACAAGGCCGGGTTACCTCTGTAACTAGGTAACTACTACACGAATATGTCATCCCCCGGTCCTTTGGGACCTTTATCCGAGCGCTCGATTCCAACAACACCACACAGTAATAGATATAGTGTATCAACATGAGTAAGTATCTGGGATCCATACCATGATACCACCCTTTTCCAGAAGGAAATGACATACCCTAAAGGGCGTGACCCTCATAAACTTGCCGCATATTCCTGTTTCGACCACTTCCGGGGAGTGAGGTCTGACGAAGTCTCGTCCACAAAGCTACGCTTTGTGCAACAAAGACATGCTTTGGGTCAACAGATGACCAAAGCAATGATCACAAAGATAAATGATCAAACAAATGATCATATCACAAATGACCAACCAATGATCATCACACAGCAGCACTCAGCATGTCACATTACCAGATTGGGAATATAACCTCTGAGCTCGTACGTCTCAGAGAAGGGTGTTAAGCTAAGAGAATAAATTCTCCGCCACCAATAGAAATGTATTTGAAAGAAATCTGCTTTATATCTCAAAATGTAATGTCAGACACGTAACCATACAAGTCTGTTTCGGGTTCGAACAGAACCGAAGGCACTTCCAAAGAAGCCCTTGCAATCCGGGTATCCACAATCCCGATAAAATTTCCCATCACAAAGGAAATCTCCATATCGTAGCCAACGATGCAGAGACAATCGATAGGTCATCCTATCGTTTTCACAAATACCCGGTCTTTAACACCGGTCTTCAAATGCTATCCATAACGACGTAGCACATATTCGGAATGGGATATACGACACAAAGGTCCTCCCCCGGCTAAACCGAATAGCGAGCGCTTATTTTAAAAATAAGTGTAGCATTCAATTTCAACAATCACAACAAATACCATCCAAGGGTAAATACTGATAGTCGGTTATTTAACTATCAACAAAGATGCGCCACATCATCAGATTCCAAATAATTTTCCAAAATTATTTAATCCCCAAAAAAATATCTTTATAAGATATACATACATTTCCCAAATAATTGCCCAAATTATTTGTTTTACCAAAATATCTTTATAAGATATAATTTCCACACTTCAACCATTTGAAAACCAATTTCAAATTACTTTACATCATTTATACCCTTTGAAAACAAATTTCAAACCATTAAATAAATCTTTACCGATTTATTTTAAACTTACGTTCCAAATTCGTGAATTCATTTCCATACTTCAAAATAAACCAATATTCATTTTTAAACAAATTTCCCTTCATTTTATAAATTCCATAGTGAATTTCAAATTTCCAAATATCTACGGATATACGATTTTCAAATCGATTTCAAAATATTTGCTTACAATTTACCTTTAAAAGATAAATTTTCAAAAACGTTTCATTTCATATTGGAAAGCATTTCCATACTTATTTAAAAATAAGTAATTTACAAATTCTATTTATTTTCAACAATTTGAAAATATTCAACATACTCAAACCATAGTTAAGTATATATTCCATCCTTTTAAGGAAAACATTCTTTTATTCACTTTTATTTGGGTTAAAACGAATGTTGCGTAAAACATCGTTACGACAACCCAAAATCACTAGTATAGGGATTCGAAATAAAAATAGATACATAAATCCCAATACTATACAAAATATTGCCTTTTGGAAACCATTTACTATAACAACGGTGTTATAGTTCACCATTTCCTTGTTTCCTCGAAAACGCCTATTTCAACGATGAATGTTGAAATCTACGTATTCATTTCCTTCTATTTTTCGAAAACGTCTATTTCAACAATAAATGTTGAAATCTATGGTTTCGATACTTAATGCATTTTAAGCATCTTTAAATCGTTTTAAATTCCATTTAAAACATTCCTTTCCCAAACATGTCCATTTAACTTAATAATATATTCATCTTTCAAAATAGTGAATATAACTTCTTTAACAAATTCTATATTTAATTTATCAAATTCCATTGATTTCAAATTTATAAACAACGTTTATAAATTCCATTTCTATTTATAAACTTCAATTTACCAATCTCTTTTATTAAATCCAATTCAATTTATATAACCCAATTATAAACCAAAATCTATATTATAAGTTGAATACTTATAATATTATTTATTTACCAAATCGTTCCTTCGAACTTCACAAAATTTTAATCTTATTACTTATAAGATTTGTTTATATATTTTCTTTCAATTCCAACTTATAAAAAATTACTTTTATTAACTTTTTCTATCAGTATCCCATTTAAATGCCCAAAAGCCAGTTTATAAGTTAATTTCCTATAAAACTTTTAATTTCAACATCCATTCATTTGATAACTTTCACAACTTATAAATCTATAAATTTTAATGAAATTCATTTTATACATAAACTCAACCCTTTATAAACCCGTTTCAGAATTCCAATAAATTTAATTCACAAATATCCATTTATAAAATCTTTTATATAAACCGATAATAAAATTTATCCAAAATCTCAATTTAACTATTTTATAAAAATCTATGTATTTTAAAAATCACCTTTCTGTTATATTTCATAAAAATATTAATTCTTATAACATAAAATTTTATACGTTCATTTATTTTAAAATGAATCAATCCAAAAATTTAATAAAACGTATACTTTGGAAAATCACTTTAAAAACCCTTTTTAAATTCAAAATCGTTATTTTTAACTTAAAAAATGAATCCGATGATGCAATAGCATCAAATGGTCAATCACGGGAACAAACAACATAAATCGATGTGGTAGTCAACAAACATCACAATATTTATAAACAAATAATTATTTGCGAGGAATCCAGTTGGATCCCTCCAACCTGTTCCCCTGCATCCACAGACATTAGCACAATACCAATTCCACTTCAAGGTGGAATATCGCGGTATATGGGATTTTATAAAATATTATCCGCTTAATAGGCGGCGTAATAGGGTCTCATCCGCTATACGAGGCGGGAAATCAATTCCAATATATACATATGCCAATATATATATATATATTGCTATATATAGTATAAATCCTACTATATCTACTACCACAATCAAAGAGCAATCATGAATCAACAATAACTATTTAAAATTTTAAACCAAACTGTTCGATTGAGTGAGGAGTTCTCACCTTGGTTTTATTTCCAATTTCAGCGTTCATTTCGAATAAAATTAAACGAACGTTTAATTTTACCCGAAATTTTCGCTAGCTCCAATTGACTCCAAACTGGTTGCATCGAAGAGCTCGTCAATACGGACTCGTCGCAATTTGTTTCGTCCCAATCGGACCTCGCAGCAAAAAGATATGCATTTTTAAAGTTTTGTACAATTCAAATTAAAATTAAATTCAATCAAATTTTTTTTCTTTATTTTCCTTCTACCTGGACAACACGCGCGCACGTTTGCTCCTCTTCCCCTCTCACGCGACCAACCCAGGCAAAGGAAACGCGCAACAACCCAACCTAGCTCCCCTAGGGTTTGAAAACGCAACCACCATATGACGTCAAGCCTCCGATCAGATGATGTCGTTCCATTCGCCATGACGAGAGCTACCCACGCCCTAAAGCACGTGCAACTCGGTGGTCCCCTGCTTCCCCACGACGAGCTCGAATGGCCCACGCCTCGGCCTCGATTCTGGCCACCTCGTCACACGAAAAATCATCCTGACCGTTGGATTTACCCGTCTCTCCATCCCCTACGACTTCTTAGTTGAGAACTTTGGACGAAAGCGATTTGATTGAGAGAAAAATCGCGATGAATTCTGGAGCGTATCGGCCATTAGTAAGAGCAAGTGGCGGCCTGGCGAATTAGCTAGGTTTTAGTGAAAAATATAAATATATATATATATGTTATTAATATTATTTTATTAATAAAATTCTCTTTTTTAACAACTTATGCAAACGAACTCCAATTCTCACGTTCCGACAGGCGATTCTAAAGTTTTTCCGCATTCCGGACGCAATGGAATAGGATTCGTAAGCTAATTCGATCGTGTAACGACTCGGATTTTGCCCGCTTGAAAATCGACATCCATACTTCAAATCGTATTCGAATGCCATAGATCCGATCGTTCAAATCCGATTCACCGGAGCTTATAACAACATCAAGTAAATAACACAGCGGAACAAAAGAATAATACATTGATATACAGCTTTGATACAATATCTGATACAACAGATGATCCAATAGATATCAATATACATCAGAGATATGACACAATAAAATAGCAGCGGAAAAGAAAATAGATGACCTCTAGCAGCGGAACAATATAACTCTGAGATAATCTTCAAAAGAGGACTCCGAGAACTGCAACTCCATTTCCAAGAATCAATCCAGCAATAGCTCGAACTCCCCATAAACATTGCACCAAGCTAAGCAAGACTGGTGTGGTCCAAAGACTGAACCAACTCCAGATAATCCACTATATCTAACTATCTGTAAAACCCAACTCTAGACTGCTCGTGTAGAAAATAATGAGCACCCAGAGTTTAGGAAAGAAACGATAAACTCCGGATCAGTCGTGGGACTGGTATGAGCAACAAAAACAGTTTATCTTTAAAAACATTCAATAAAAGATTTTCAAAGTCAATTTGCAATGCTTTTTAAAAATGAGACTACCATAAGGCCTCCCGCACACACACACAATGCAAACGCAGAATCAGAGGAGATTTCTCCTTATGATAGTCAAAGATGCTTGATACGCATTAAAAAGAACATTTGATATTATTACTAGTGCATAGTGTAGAGAAAATCATTTCGAAAGTAGAATATAAATCTTAGCCAACATACGACCATTATCGTATGCCTACTATAGCTACCATCCAAACAGTGTTGCGACACCATAAGTGAATGATAGGTTCTACAACTAAAACCGTACAAGTTTCGTATTGTTTCTTTGGATTTCCAACAAATGGTCAGGCCAAGGAACTTCCCATTGCCACATGAGAATGCCTCTGGAAAGACATCCCCGAGAACCAAACCGGAACTCTGCCAACACAAGGCCGGGTTACCCCTAACCGGGTAACTACTGACACGAGAACGCCATTCCCCGATCGTAAACGACCTTTCTCACGGGATCCCGAAAACCAACAACCACAAAGTAATAAATTCGTAGTAACCACATAGGTTAAATATCTGGGCTCCATACCATGATACCATCTCTATCCAGAAGGAAATGTACATACCCTAAAGGGTGCTACCCCTCATAACCTTGCCGCATCTTTCCTGTTTTGACCATTTCCGGGATGTGAGGCTCGACGAATTCACGTCCACAAAAACATACTTTATACAAAAGCCATGCTTTGGGTCAACAAATGATCAACACAATGATCACTAAGATAGACGATCAAACAAATGATCCTATCATAAATAATCAACACAATGATCATTTCAGCATCACTCAGCATGTCACATTACCAAATTGGGAATATATCGCTGATAACTTCAACTATATAACCTCTGAGCTCGTACGTCTCAGAGAAGGGTGTTAAGCTAAAATAATAAATTCTTCGCCACCAACAGAAATATATTTGAAAGAAATCGGCTTTATATCTCAACTTGTAATGTCAGACATACAATCCATACAAGTCTGTTCCGGGATCGAACAAAACCGAAGGCACTTACAAAGAAGTCCTTGCAATCCGGATATTCACAATCCTGATCGGATTTCCCATCACTTAGGGAGTCTCTATACCGCTGCAACTCAGTGCAGAGACAATCGACAGGTCATCCTATCGCTCTCGCAAATACCGGGTCTTCAACACCGATCTTCAATGCAATTCACAACGACGTATCACATATTCGGAATGGGTTATACGACCCCATGGTCCTTTCCCGGCTAACCCGAATAGTGAGCGCTTATTCAAAAATAAGTGTAGCATTCACATTCAAACAAATCACATCAATTACCCATTCAAAGGGAAATATTGATAGTCGGTTATTGAACTATCACTGGATATGCACACATCACCAGTTTCCAAATAATTTTCCAAATTATTTATTTTCCAAAAATATCTTTACAAGATATATTATTTTCAATACTTCAAAAATAAATCAATATTTATTTTTTCTAAACCAATCCCACTTTCTTTTATAAATTCCTTAGTGAATTTATAATCCAAAATATCTATGAATATTCGATTTCGATCATTCATTTCAATTTATCTTCAAAAAGATAAGTTCTCAAAGTATTCACTTTATATTGGAAAACATTTCCATACTTATTTATTAAGTAATTCACAGATTTTATTTATTTTCAACACTTGGAAAATATTCAATATACTTGAATCGAAATTAAGTATATATTTCATTCTTTAAGGAAATCATTCTCTTAACATATTTATTTGGGCCAAAACGAATGTTGCGTAAAACATTGTTACGACAACCCAAAATCACTAGTATAGGGATTTGAAATTAAAATAGATATATAAATCCCAATACTATACAAAACATTTCCTTTCGGAAATCATTTACTATAACAACAGTGTTATAGTCCATCATTCCCTTTTATTTCTCGAAAACGTTTATTTCAACAATAAATGTTGAAATCTATGGTTTCGAATCTCAACATATTTTAAAACATTGTCCGATCGTTTTAATTCTATTTAAAATATCACATTCAAAACAAATTCTTTAACATATTATTCACTATTCAAAAACGTGAATATACTACGTTAACAAATATCATCATTTCCATTTATTTTATTTCAAAGGGTTATTCACTGTCAAAAATGTGAATATAACTCCATTTATAGGTTTCAACAATTTACTTATCAAAATAAGTCGTTTGCGAATTTATAAAACAACGTTTATAAATTCCATTTCTATTTATTTTATTTCAACTTCCTTTTATAAGTTCCTTTATTAACCTATTTGATTTATAACTCAATTATAAAACAAAGGTTCATATTATAAGTTAAATGCTTATAAAACGATTATTTTACAAAATCGTTCCTTTTAACTTCCCAAATTATAAATCTTATAACTTATAAGATTCATTCATTTATCCAAAATCATTCTTTCAATAACTTCACAAATTTATAAATCTTACTATTTATAAATTTTATTTATAACTTCACAGTTTAAAATTTTATAAATTTCATTCACTTATGCAATCCATTTGCACTTCATTCAAACGCTTATAAAAACTCGTTTTATAATTTCAACATTTTAATTTATAAATATCCATTTATAAATCTCGTAATATAATTCAATTTATATTATTCTTTTAAAACGTCTTTAATCTCCTTTATTATTTCACCATTTTGATTCATAAAATAATTAAATTTTATAAATCCTATATTTAAACTTTTCACAATAATTCTAAAATATCTCGATTAAACTATTTTATAAACTCAATAGCATCGTATTCTCAAAAATCAGTTTTTAACTATATTTCTCAAAAATCATAATTTTTATAACATAAAAATTATAACGTTTATTTATTTAAGATGAATCAATTTCTAAAAATAAAGTATATTTTCAAAAATCACTTTAAAAATCATTTTAAAATCCCAAAATCCGGGTCCAATGATGCTACACACCAATTAGTCAATCACGACAACAACGATATCATATATCGTATATGATAATCAACGAATATCAAAATATCCATAATCAAATAAATACTGTTGAGGAATCCAGTTGGATCCCTCCAACCTGTTTCCTGCATTCACAAACATTAGCACAATACCAATTTCGTTCCAGTACGAAATTATCACGGTATATGTTTTTAATAAATATTATCCGCTTAATAACGGCGCAATAGGGTCTCATCCGCTAAACAAATAAATGCGGGAAATCAACAACTGCAATATATACATATGCCAATATATATATATTGATATTATATATAATACCAATTTCACTGTTTATGAAATATTCGCGGTATATGTTTTTATTAAATAACATCCGCTTACTAACGGCGTATAATGTCTATTTTAACAATCAATAGATATCAATCAACATTCAAACATGCATTCAAATATTTTAAATCTAACTATTTAAAATAAAATCGAAACTAATTCGATTGAGTGAGAAGTTCTCACTGATACACGCTGATACGTGTGCATATGCACCAGCGTCCGCCACCTCTCCGACCATCACCGTTGCCACTCACAAGTCTTCGCCGACCACCTCAACCCAATCGACCACCCAGAGACCACATCGAACCCCAAAATCAAAAACGAGCATACAAACCAAACCTGGAACACGCGAGACCCATCACTTAGCAAACCTGTCAACATCAATTTCTCGGTGCTCCGACCACTATCACCTCTGAAACACTGGCCATCAACTCACCTACACTCGCTCTACCTTCTCCCCAAAGTTCGCCAGACTCGATCGACTAGAGAAGGCGCACGATCCAAAACATTTTACATCTCTAAAACTAGGGTTCCAGACAAAAAATGTCAACCACCACCTCCACCGTGCTTCGATCGACTACCTGACATTTTTGCCAAAGTCTCTGGTCACTCCACTACCTCTAGGAAGAAACACGACATCTCCAACCCTCTAGATCAATCGAGACGACTTGAATTGCTCAAATCAGACAAGCTCAAACTACTCTCTTATCTTTGATCTAAAAATCAAGATTTTTATTTAAAAATCATGTTATAGAATGTGAATTCAAGTTACAAACCCGAACTTGTAAATTAGAAAATTTGAATTTTGACAAATTTATGTTTTACTCAGTATCTTGATTTTCCAAAAACATTAACTAGTTGTTTTATCTTAAATAAAATTTTAAATTAAAGCTTAAGGTAAAACAATCAACTTTTGTTTAAATTATGAGTCCAGATTTTCCTTGGATCAAGAGGAAATAATTTTGAAAGATAACCTGAGTTTGAAATCTTTTGGAACAGAGGTCTTCTTCAGGTCATACAAACATACACTCATTATACTTCAGTAGTTCAACAAGATAAATATCCAAATGTACTTCACACTACAAGATGGAACACAGAAATAATATGAACCAAAATTATACTTAAGGGTTTAAAGGTGAAGTTGCTCACATGTTTCCCAGGAAAGAACAGAGCTACTTATTGTTGAACTTGCATGCTTGCTGAGATCTTCTTTGCTCCTTTGATCTTCATTTTGTCTGATTAAATGGTTGTTCAAGTTTAAATTGAATTTTTGTTTGAGTTTTCACTATGATGCTTGCTCCCATTTTACTCAGTTGTGATAATGAACTGAAAGGAGGGTTGATGTATATAAATGATAGTGTGCAGGTTGAGGTTAAGTACAATAGGTATGTTGCATTAATTGTTGAGGTGTATGGCATTTATTGCCTTGTACAGATATACTTTCCTCTCCATACTTGTTGTTATTATTTTTATTTATTTGTTTTCTACTTGCATGTATTTGCTCGGCTGATATGTTTTGTGTTGAGAAGATTTTGTTTTGCAATTTTTTTACAGGCAACATTCTTTTGCCTGATTACTTTTATACTTTCTTTTCTTTACCTTACATTGTTTAATGTTCTTTCACTTGCCTGCATATCTACTTTACACTCTTTGAATCATGTATGTACTTATTTATGCATATGTTTATTTTACTTATGTATTGAATTCTAATTTAACTTTAACATTTATTGCTAATGCTTATTTTACTTTGTTTATATATCTTACTTTGTTTTCAAATTATGTATGTAGTTAGTTTGTGGATATTTTGCTTTGTATTCTTTTTATAGTTTAATTCATTTTATATTTAACTTATACTTTGGAATATGAATAAATTTCTATTGTTAACTAAAAACATCATTTTACTTGTCTTTATCACTTTGAAATAAAATGAAGTTCTGCTTTTGTCATGTTGTTATAGTTTATTCTTTTATGCATTTACTTCCTATTTTACACTAATGTGTTACTATGTATGTTATATCTTATATTTTATTTACTTCTTATTTATTGTCTTGTATTTGTTATATATATTTTAACCATCAATAATAAATTAACAATTCACTTATTTATTCATTTCGTACTTGTGTCAATGTATATACTTTAATATTTATTTTTCAAACCATTAATATAAGATTTAAATTCAAATCAAAATATATATATATACACACAAGATTTTAAAATTTCAAATTGACTCATATATACCCAAATATACATATATATATATATATTCACATATATACATATATACATAATATTTAAAAATTTAAATGATTTATATAGAATATATTTGAACTCGGGGAAACTCACATCACTATTTATAATTAATTTTATAAATTTTTATTCAAAATTTCATTTAATTATTAATTTAAATTAAATAAAAATTCAGGATCGTTACAGATCGTATGTGTGAGATACGGCAATAAACGATCAATTTAAATTAAAACTGATTTAAACGATTTTCTAAGCGTTTTGGCTTGTACCGGACAAACGGTAAATCCGATCGACTTGAAATTTGAAATATTACAATAATATCACATTACGGATCCGATGAAACTAGTTTCGTCGAAATCCGAGACTGTTTGAAAAATGGCTATTTTAACTCGCCAAATAATTATAGAAACAATTTCGATGCGTTTCGAGCTACCACGGTCAAACGATAACTCCGATTTCTACGAAAATTGAAATCCGATAATAACTAACTATTACGGATCTAATGGAACTAGTTTCGTTCAATTCTGAGACTGTTCAAAAATTGGCTATTTTTCGGTCGATAATTAAATATTAAAATATTCAAATTTTACAAATTAATTTCAAATTCAGTTTTACAAGTTCTAAAATACTTCCATAACTTCAATATGATACAACAAAATTTTCCAAATCATTTGCAATCATATTTAACCCAATATTTAATTATTTTTGGAATTTCACTATTAAATCATCGATTTAATTATCCCATTAAATCCAATATTCGAAAAATAAATTATTCGACTTAAAAATTCTACTTATTAATATTTAAAATTAATTAAATACTCAAATTCAAATTATCAAAAATTCTGGGTCGTTACAATCTTCCCCCCTTAAAAGAATTTCGTCCTCGAAATTGCAAGTTAAGAAGAATAATTCATAATCCGTTTATTACTTTTCCAAAATCAATTAGTTTTATCAACTTTCCAAAACAAATCTTTTTATTGAAGGTCCATTATCATTTCAATTAGCTTTCTAACATCAATTATAGGTTTCAAACAACATTGTTTACTTAACAATTCAAATTTAAATTTAAATACAAAATTTTAAACTTTCAAAATTTTCTCAAAAATTTTCTAACATTCTAAATTTTCGAAAAATTTCGGCAGCGTCTCCTTTGCGCGGCTAGATCGGTACGACTACAAAATGGCACTACGGGCCCTCAGAATCAAAAAGAAAAGAGAAAGCCAAGTGGCTGGAGAAGGAAATCATCAAATCTCATACTAAAATTGAAATACGTACCTTTTTGTCGAGCGATTCAAATTTTAAACTTCAAAATCAAAATCCCAATTCCATTATATACCTGTATATCCTGCTAGTAGTAGTATCCAATTCCAATATTCAAATCATTTTGCCAATTCAATTACAAAATTCCGATACTTACTTTTTACCCCAATTTTAGCTTTACTATTTAAGTTAAATATTCATTTTCATTCGTTTCCAAATAGTTTACATTCACTACTTAAATTCACATTGGTTCACTTCCAACTCAAATCAAATTCAATTCTATTTAAATTCATTTACTTCACTTTCAATTTTGAATTCAATTACATAACTTTCAAATTTTTTCTAATTCAATTTCATTAACACTTAATGAATTTACATACAATCAACCAACAAGCAAATAACAACCAATGTACATCCAATACAACCAAATTATTAAGTTTCTTTCTCATTACATTCAATTTGGTTCAACAGTTTTAATTCCAATTGGTTTAACATTCAATTGATTTTCAATTAATTATTCAACTAGATTCAAATGAATTTGCACTTACATACATCATTTCATATCAACTTATTTACATTCGATTGATTAACATTCAATCCATTCTTTAATTCAATTGCTAATTCTTTTACAAATAAAATTGAACTTCATTTATATAACTCAAGTTCACATCATTTGATTCACTTGATTATTTTACTTCGATACAAAATCAATTTTTTTATTCAATTTCACTTAGGTTATACTCCATTTAACACCATTTGTTAATTAAACTTAAGTTTACACTTATCAATCCAATTCAGTTTTCAATTCTAAAGTAAATTCTATTCAACTTTTACTTAAGCCCAATTCATATCAATATTCAAATTCATATTTCATCTTACTTAACTAAATTGTTTAACCACTTCAACAATTGGTTTGCTTACATTTTCCCATTCTATAAGTTATACAACTTATTATCCAACTTCCAACTCATATTATAAGTTCAAAACCTTTTTCACTTATATTTATCAACTTCAAGTTGAATTTTAATTTCAAATTTGTTTATTACAACAAAACTTCAATTTTAAACTCATTATTGTAGCAAATCCATCACATAGAAACTCGGAAATGATACTGATGATGCTGCAGTCATCATCCCTATTATTTCCCAGTGACAATAGTGAAATCAGTGCTAAATATTCTTTCAAAAAGTTTTCTTTTATTATTTATAAATCACATTTATAATCTTTTTCTCATAAAATTTCACTATGCATATATAAGATCATTTTCAATTGTAAATTATTCTAATTATAACTTCATACTTATAATTCATTAGCTTATACAATTATTCTTTTACAATTGTTGCTTTCATTAGCATATTCAACAACTTTTAATTAACCTATATATATTTATATTTCAAACAATCAAACAACCAATTATATACACACTTCAATAATTCTTGAAAAATTATTTTCTTTATATATAAAACATAATCGGGGCAAAATTATTTTATTTACCCAATTTAAAACAATATCGTGTCGAATTGTTCTGTATAAGTGTTTAGAGATCCCTATCGATAGAGTTGTACAGACTATACCGACCAGAATCCATATACCACTCAACAAACCAATCACCACAATACAAAACAATTTTATATTCACTAACAAATACGCGCTCATATCTATTATTACACTCACACTCATTCTAAAGTACTACAGACTCTATCTCTAATGAGTAATACCCAACAGAGCCATGGTTGTCGCTTAACCATATGCTCTGATACCAAATGTAAAGGCCCGAAAATCCGAACTCCTTTGAGTTGGCAACTTCCACAACAATCCAGCCAAAGAGGAACGAACTCCCGAATCTTTCGGGTTTAAGAAGAAGAAAGAGGTAGAAGAAGAGAAGAAAAGAGAGAAGAAACTGAAACAACAGAACAGGAAAACAATATCAGAATCTCACAATCGCAGCGGAATAGCATATAATAGATAAATGAATATTCATTAAAACAAAAGAACTGAATATTTTATATATTACATCATTATCAGAGTTTACAACAACAATAGACAACAGAGTCAATACATCAATGGACAGCTATATAACTTGTCCTCTTACAGAATACACAGCGGAATAATACATAGTATAATATCATATACAAGTGGTACGTCTCGATATGCAGCTCGCCTCCTGGGCTCCATAGCACTCCTAAATCCAGAATAACCTGATAACCTAACTCTAGACTGCCCGTGTGGAAAATAGTGGGCACCCAGAGTTTAGGAAGGAAACAATAAACTCCAGGTCAGTCATGGGACTGGTGTGAGAACTCAAAACAGTTTATCTTTAAACAAACAACAAGAAAATTTTAAATTTTGAAATCCGCAATGCTTTTTGGAAAATGAAACTACCATAAGGCCTCCCGCCACACACACAATGCAAACGCAGAATTGGAGGAGATTTCTCCTTATGATAGTCAAAGATGCTTACTACGCATAAATCAAATCATTTTTTTTATATTATTATTAGTGCATAGTGTAGAAAACAATTTCGAAAGTAGAATATAAATCCTAGCCAGCATAGACATTCCGAACTATGCCTACTATAGCTACCATCCAAACAGTGGGGCGCCACCATAAGTGAATGGCAGGTTATACAACTAAAACCGTACAGGGCGCGTATTGTTTTGATTGGATTTCCAACAAATGGTCAGGCTAAGGAACTTCCTACTGCCACATGGGATCGCCTCTGGCGGGACGTCCCGAGAAACTAACGTTACGGTTAGATCTCTGCCAACACAAGGCCGGGTTACCTCTGTAACTAGGTAACTACTACACGAATATGTCATCCCCCGATCCTTTGGGACCTTTATCCGAGCGCTCGATTCTAACAACACCACACTGTAATAGATATAGTATATCAACATGAGTAAGTATCTGGGCTCCATACCATGATACCACCCTTTTCCAGAAGGAAATGACATACCCTAAAGGGCGCGACCCTCATAATCTTGCCGCATATTCCTTTTTCGACCATTTCCGGGGAGTGAGGTCTGACGAAGTCTCGTCCACAAAGCTACGCTTTGTGCAACAAAGCCATGCTTTGGGTCAACAGATGACCAAAGCAATGATCACAAAGATAAATGATCAAACAAATAATCATATCACAAATGACCAACCAATGATCATCACACAGCAGCACTCAGCATGTCACATTACCAGATTGGGAATATATCGCTGATAACCTTCAACTACATAACCTCTGAGCTCGTACGTCTCAGAGAAGGGTGTTAAGCTAAGAGAATAAATTCTTCGCCACCAACAGAAATGTATTTGAAAGAAATCTGCTTTATATCTCAAAATGTAATGTTAGACACGTAACCATACAAGTCTGTTCCGGGTTCGAACAGAACCGAAGGCACTTCCAAAGAAGCCCTTGCAATCCGGGTATCCACAATCCCGATAAAATTTTCCATCACAAAGGAAATCTCCATATCGTAGCTAACGATGCAGAGACAACCGATAGGTCATCTTATCGTTTTCACAAATACCCGGTCTTCAACACCGGTCTTCAAATGCTATCCATAACGATGTATCACATATTCGGAATGGGATATACGACACAAAGGTCCTCCCCCGGCTAAACTGAATAGCGAGCGCTTATTTTAAAAATAAGTGTAGCATTCAATTTCAACAATCACAACAAATACCATCCAAGGGTAAATACTGATAGTCGGTTATTTAACTATCAACAAAGATGCGCCACATCATCAGATTCCAAATAATTTTCCAAAATTATTTAATCCCCAAAAAAATATCTTTATAAAATATATATACATTTCCCAAATAATTGCCCAAATTATTTGTTTTACCAAAATATCTTTATAAGATACAATTTCCACACTTCAACCATTTGAAAACCAATTTCAAATTACTTTACATCATTTATACCCTTTGAAAACAAATTTCAAACCATTAAATAAATCTTTACCGATTTATTTTAAACTTACGTTCCAAATTCGTGAATTCATTTCCATACTTCAAAATAAACCAATATTCATTTTTAAACAAATTTCCCTTCCTTTTATAAATTCCATAGTGAATTTCAAATTTCCAAATATCTACCGATATACGATTTTCAAATCGATTTCAAAATATTCGCTTACAATTTACCTTTAAAACATAAATTCTCAAAAACGTTCCATTTCATATTGGAAAGCATTTCCATACTTATTTAAAATTAAGTAATTTACAAATTCTATTTATTTTTAACAATTTGAAAATATTCAACATACTCAAACCATAGTTAAGTATATATTCCATCCTTTTAAGGAAAACATTCTTTTATTCACTTTTATTTGGGTTAAAACGAATGTTGCGTAAAACATAGTTACGACAACCCAAAATCACTAGTATAGGGATTCGAAATAAAAATAGATACATAAATCCCAATACTATACAAAATATTGCCTTTTGGAAACCATTTACTATAACAACGGTGTTATAGTTCACCATTTCCTTGTTTCCTCGAAAACGCCTATTTCAACGATGAATGTTGAAATCTACGTATTCATTTCCTTCTATTTTTCGAAAACGTCTATTTCAACAATAAATGTTGAAATCTATGGTTTCGATACTTAATGCATTTTAAGCATCTTTAAATCGTTTTATATTCCATTTAAAACATTCCTTTCCCAAACATGTCCATTTAACTTAATAATATATTCATCTTTCAAAATAGTGAATATAACTTCTTTAACAAATTCTATATTTAATTTATCAAATTCCATTGATTTCAAATTTATAAACAACGTTTATAAATTCCATTTCTATTTATAAACTTCAATTTACCAATCTCTTTTATTAAATCCAATTCAATTTATATAACCCAATTATAAACCAAAATCTATATTATAAGTTGAATACTTATAATATTATTTATTTACCAAATCGTTCCTTCGAACTTCACAAAATTTTAATCTTATTACTTATAAGATTTCTTTATATATTTTCTTTCAATTCCAACTTATAAAAAATTTCTTTTATTAACTGTTTTTATCAGTATCCCATTTAAATGCCCAAAAGCCAGTTTATAAGTTAATTTCCTATAAAACTTTTAATTTCAACATCTATTCATTTGATAACTTTCACAACTTATAAATCTATAAATTTTAATGAAATTCATTTTATACATCAACTCAACACTTTATAAACCCGTTTCAGAATTCCAATAAATTTAATTCATAAATATCCATTTATAAAATCTTTTATATAAACCGATAATAAAATTTATCCAAAATCTCAATTTAACTATTTTATAAAAATCTATGTATTTTAAAAATCACCTTTCTGTTATATTTCATAAAAATATTAATTCTTATAACATAAAATTTTATACGTTCATTTATTTTAAAATGAATCAATCCAAAAATTTAATAAAACGTATACTTTGGAAAATCACTTTAAAAACCCTTTTTAAATTCAAAATCGTTATTTGTAACTTAAAAAATGAATCCGATGATGCAATAGCATCAAATGGTCAATCACGGGAACAAACAACATAAATCGATGTGGTAGTCAACAAACATCACAATATTTATAAACAAATAATTATTTGCGAGGAATCCAGTTGGATCCCTCCAACCTGTTCCCCTGCATCCACAGACATTAGCACAATACCAATTCCACTTCAAGGTGGAATATCGCGGTATATGGGATTTTATAAAATATTATCGGCTTAATAGGCGGCGCAATAGGGTCTCATCCGCTATACGAGGCGGGAAATCAATTCCAATATATACATATGCCAATATATATATATATATATATATTGCTATATATAGTATAAATCCTACTATATCTACTACCACAATCAAACAGCAATCATGAATCAACAATAACTATTTAAAATTTTAAACCAAACTGTTCGATTGAGTGAGGAGTTCTCACCTTGGTTTTATTTCCGATTTCAGCATTCATTTCGAATAAAATTAAACGAACGTTTAATTTTACCCGAAATTTTTGCTAGCTCCAATTGAATCCAAACTGGTTGCATCGCGAAGAGCTCGTCAATACGGACCCGTCGCAATTTGTTTCGTCCCCATCGGACCTCGCAGCAAAAAGGTATGCATTTTTAAAGTTTTGTACAATTCAAATTAAAATTAAATTCAATCAAATTTTTTTTCTTTATTTTCCTTCTACCTGGACAACACGCGCGCACGTATGGTCCTCTTCCCCTCTCATGCGACCAACCCAGGCAAAGGAAACGCGCAAAAACCCAACCTAGCTCCCCTAGGGTTTGAAAACGCAACCACCATATGACGTCAAGCCTCCGATCAGATGATGCCGTTCCATTCGCCATGACGAGAGCTACCCACGCCCTAAAGCACGTGCAACTCGGTGGTCCCCTGCTTCCCCACGACGAGCTCGAACGGCCCACGCCTCGGCCTCGATTCTGGCCACCTTGTCGCACGAAAAATCATCCTGACCGTTGGATTTACCCGTCTCTCCATCCCCTACGACATCTTAGTTGAGAACTTTGGACGAAAGCGATTTGATTGAGAGAAAAATCGTGATGAATTCTAGAGCGTATCGGCCATTAGTAAGAGCAAGTGGCGGCCTGGTGAATTAGCTAGGTTTTAGTGAAAAATATATATATATATATATATATATATATATATATATATATATATATATATGTTATTAATATTATTTTATTAATAAAATTCTCTTTTTTAACAACTTATGCAAACGAACTCCAATTCTCACGTTCCGACAGGCGATTCTAAAGTTTTTCCGCGTTCCGGACGCAATGGAACAGGATTCGTAAGCTAATTCGATCATATGTTTGAGATACGGCAATAAACGATCAATTTAGATTAAAACCGATTTAAACGATTTTCTAAGCGTTTTGGCTTGTACCGGACAAACGGTAAATCCGATCGACTTGAAATTTGAAATATTACAATAATCTCACATTACGAATCCGATGAAACTGGTTTCGTCGAAATCCGAGACCGTTTGAAAAGTGGCTATTTTAACTCGCCAAATAATTATAAAAACAATTTCGATGCGTTTCGAGCTACCACGGTCAAACGATAACTCCGATTTCTACGAAAATTGAAATCCGATAATAACTAACTATTACGGATCCAATGGAACTAGTTTCGTTCAATTCTGAGACTGTTCAAAAATTGGCTATTTTTCAGTCGATAATTAAATATTAAAATATTCAATTTTCACAAATTAATTCCAAATTCAGTTTTACAAGTTCTAAAATACTTCCATAACTTCAATATGATATAACAAAATTTTCCAAATCATTTGCAATCATATTTAACCCAATATTTAATTATTTCTGGAATTTCACTATTAAATCATCGATTTAATTATCCCATTAAATCCAATATTCGAAAAATAAATTATTCGACTTAAAAATTCCACTTATTAATATTTAAAATTAATTAAATACTCAAATTCAAATTATCAAAAATTCTAGGTCATTACATATTTAGTTGAAAACATTTATAAAATATTTGGGAAATAATATGTAAGTTTAAATCCATATTTCAAAGGTTATTAAAATGCTGTAAAAAAGGCTACGAATAGTGCAGCGAATAGTTCTTTTAAGGCTTATTTGATCAAAATGAATTTTCTATCATTTAGAAATCCATTTTTATAACTAAAATCTCTTTTAAAACATTTTAATATGTTTATAGAATTTATTCCATATTTTTAAAGAATTAAAAGTATCACTTTTAAATAACGAACTACCATACCGCGACCATTTTGAAAAATTATTTTGCTCAAATTTCAAAATCTACTAAAAGAAGTCTTGATTATTTTCTTTTGTTTGAAAACTATGATTATAAAAGTTTGGAAAATTCTTATTCCAAAGAATTCCAACACCGAATTATAATGGATTTAACTTTCTACAACACGAAATCACGAACTACCGTTACGCGACGTACCTATTTTTGACTCAATTTTCATGACTTGTCAGAACTTCACCAAACAGGGTTTTAATGATTACAAAGCATTTATAAACCATTTCAAAGGGATTTAATAATATCAGATACAACGTTCTATTTATTAAAGGAAAGTGATTTCCTTTGTGATATTCGACGTGCATAGAATGTGAATCATTTTAACGCCGAAATAAACATATTATCAACATCCAAACTTGATGATCAAACATAGTAAACAACCATTGCAATTATATCACATCATTATATTAATAAAATAAATTTTGAAGAGTTTCCCAACCGATTTTCGATAAGACTAACTTCAAAACTGCTATAGCTCCGCTATCTTGAAATTGGATCACGACTACTAGCACAAATGCTCCTAAGTGGTTTGTCCTTAGTCTTGGAGGTTTGGAAGGGCTCGACCTTTCTTGGAAAGTGGTGGTGGATGGTTTGGCCTTGTGTTTTAAAGGGGGGAAAGCAGTAGGCTTAATTTGGTTTTGAAGAGTTTTGATAGTATATACTTACTATATAATTTAATTACTTTTTGCCATAATTTTGGCATTATTTTTCTTTGGGAAGAAGCCATAAATGTTGAGAAGAAGTGAAGGAAGAGCTTAGGAAATTTTTGAAGAAGAAGTGTGAGCAAGTGATGAAGGTGGGTGCCATTTATAGGCAAATGTAAGGATGAAACTATCATGATATTTCCACACAAGCACATCACCATTTCATCACCTCTACACCCATTTCTCACCTCATCATCCACGGTCGAACTCCTCCCATGTGTATAGCCATATGGTTGTACTTAGGGTGTAAGAGGTATTGACTTTAGTTTTACTTAAGGATGAAGTTTTAGGAAAATATCTTAGATATTTTGTAATATACATACATATATATATATATATACACATAAATGTATAAGTATATTTGTATGTATTTATTTTCACTTCTTATTTAATATATATATACATATATATTTGTAAACAAAGTTTAATAATAATAATTATTTCATTATATAATAATTAAAAGGGCTTATTTAATAACTGAAATAATTATTAAATCATTTATCCTCAATTTAAATTCAAAATTCATTTATTCCAAAATAATGATATTATTCATGTTGTCATAAAGAGATTTTATTTTCATAATTAAAAGAAATAATTTTATTACATATGCTCACTCATATATATAAATGATGTATGTGTCCAGCTCCATGCATGATATCGGATGGTCTAATAGACGTTTATTGATAAAACGGTTTTCGATCATTTTATAGATATATCTTCCAAAGTATATAATTTTTAAATATTTACTCAAAATAAGATTGCTAATATTATTTATTGTTCAGAACATTATTATTTTATGTAAAAAAAATCTGATATTTGAATATTCCAAAAAATTTCTAAAGTGATTATTTTACTTGTCGTTACATACTTCTTCCCTAAATGAATTCCGTCCTCGAAATTAAGGATAAGAAGAAAATGATTTGAAAAGGAATATATATTTTAATAATGGGAAACATATACAAGATACGATGATGACATACCATAGGCGATCGGTACACTGTTTCGATTATACATGCAAATTATACATCAATCCTAAACTCAGGATAAGCTTTCCTTATTCTATTTTCTACTTCCCATGTGCATTCTTAGGCATCACCACTCCATTTAACTTGAACCAACCTTAAAACCTTCCTTCTCAATCATTTCTCATCATGATCCATGATTCAAACTAGTCCTTTGATAACTGCCAAATTTGGTTCTACTTCTAAATCTTCCTGGGCGCCTATTTCTATAATGCATTCTAGATCATGCACATATTTCTATAGATGGGATGTGAGAAAGATGTTATGCGCACCCGTCAACTTTTACACCCAACAACCTTTCAGGCAATTCCATACGATAAGCTAATGGGCCTATCTGCTCAAGAATGGGAAAGGTCCAATAAATCGATGAGCTAACTTCCTCGCTCTTCTAAATCTTACCATTCAGAGGTACTTTCAAGAATTCAAAATCTGCAACTGAAAATTCCAAATTTCTATGCCCTTGATTGGCATAACTCTTTTGCTTGCTGTGGGCTTCTTTCAAGTCTACCTTTTCTAAGGCTTCTCAAATCAATTAGGACCCAGCACTGAGCGATAACTAGTTTCGATTCGGATCTACATGGACGGCCATATAAGCATTGTACGGTGCCATGGCATTGCTTTCCTAATAGATACTATTATAAGAGAATTCCACCAGATGAAAATAGATTTCCCATGAAGCTCCAAAATCTAAGATACAAGCCTTAGAAAATCTTCCAACACTCGATTTAACCTTTCAGTTTGCCCATTAGTCTAGGGATGGTATACGGTGCTTGTACTCAGCTTCTTTCCCAACGATGTCTATGATGCCTCCCAAAACTGATTTATAAAAGTCGAGTCCTGGCCACTGGCTATACTGCTTGGGACACCATGCAATCGAACAATTTCTCTCATGTATATCATTATAAGACTTGTTGGCTTTACTAAGATAAAGTGTGCGCTTTTGTTCAATCGATCTACAATAACCCAAATGCCTTCATTTCTTTTTTGATTGAGGTAAGCCATCAATGAAATCCATTAATATTTAGTCCCATTTCCAAGTCGGAATTTGAAGAGGTTGAAGTAATCCAGTAGTCTTTTTCTTATCGCTTTTGATCTATTTACAATTTTCACATCTGCTAACATGGAAAGAGATGTCCATCTTTATGCTCTCCCACCAAATGTTCATTTTATGTCTTTGTACATAGTAAAAAATTAACTCCAGAGTGAATATTAAGCTTGTATTGATGGCACTCGGTCAATACTTCTTGTCTTAAGTTGTTAATATTAGGAACACAAATTCTTTCATTTAATCGTAATATCCTATAGTCGTCTACTTCATAACTTGAAATATACCCTCTGCTTATATCCTTAATAGTCTTCCTTAAACACCGATCTTCACTTTGTTTGCTAGAAATCCTCTCTAGAAGAGTCAGACTCACCACGAGATAAGTTATAATGGCATGCTTTTTTCTTAACGCATCTACTACTACGTTGGCTTTCCCAAGCATATATAGGATATCTAAATCATATGTCATGAGAAATTCTAGCCAATGCCACTATCTCATATTCATGTCTTTGTGAGTGAAAACATACGAAGTGTTTGAACTTTTCTCCTATTTAAAGGAATATTATTTACCAAGGTCAAATAAAATTTATCAAAATAAATTATGAGAAATTCTTACCTATTAAGTAATCTCTCCAAATCTTTAGTGCTAATTGTTCTAAGTCGTGTGTTGCATAATTTTTTTATGCATCTTTAACTGCCTACTAGCATATGCAATAACCTTCCCATGTTGTATTAGTGTTGCTCCCAATCCTTCAGCATAAGCATCAATATAAATGGTTGAACCACCACTTTCATTAATAATAGTCAGGACTGGAGCAGTAGTTAACCTTTTTTCAGTTCGTGGTTTGTTTCTTTACATTTCGGCGTCCATTCAAATTTAACATCCTTCATAGTCAGCTACTTTAAGTAATAGAAAATCTTGGAGAAGCCCTGAATAAATCTATGGTAATATCCTGCCAACCCTAAGAAGTTTCAAATGTCATTTGGAGTTTGTAGCTGCTTCCAATCTAGAACGGCTTTAATTTTTTTAGAATCAATCGAGATTCCTTCCTCTGACGTAACATTTCCAAGGAACCTTATCTTTTCTTCCTAAAAGTGGCATTTTGAAAACATAGCCTTGAGCACATTCCTCTTAATATTTCTAGTAAAAATTCTAAATACCTTTCGCGTTCTTCGGTCTTTGAATACATAAGAATATCATCAATAAATTGGTGGATCACACCTCTGAATAAATACTCTATTCATAAGGTCCATAAAATAAGCGAGAACATTGGTTAGCCCAAAAGGCATAACCAACCACTCATAGAAATCATTTGGTCCTCTGAATGCGGTTAAAGGAATGTAACCATTTGCTACCCTTAATTGATGGAATCCTATAGCTAGGTCCATTTTGGAGAATAGTTAAGCACCATGAGGTCGATCAAACAAGTCATCAATACAGGGTAGAGGATACTTGTTCTTAATCGTTTTCTTATTTAGGTCTCGATAGTCTAGACAAAGTCTTTTGGAGCCATTTGACTTTGCAATGAAAACTACCGCTGAGCTCCAACTTGAGTGACTTGGTCTAATTAGTCCCTTCTTCGACAATTCATACATTTGATTCCTTAATTCATTTACTTCCTTGGGGGCCATTCTTCAAGAAGAATGAAAAATAGACCTCATACAAGAAATCAAGTCGATTCGAAACTCAATTTCCTGATGTGGGGGTAAACGTTTAACTTCCTCATAAACATCCAAAAATTTCTTAACAATTATTATTTATTTTAGATGTTTTTGAAAAGAATTTAGAGCACACACAAAACTATCCATTGCTAGACTTAATTCTTTACATGTTATTTTAAAAGGTTTACTTCTTTTATTTTCCATATGCACTGTCCTTTTAACACGATCAAGATCAGCCTTATATTCAGATAACCAATCCATACCGAGTATAATCTCAAATCCAATAAAATTGAGAACGATTAGGTCACATGAAATTTTTGGGATAGGTAGGCAACTTGTAGTTTTTCACAAACTATATCTAGATTAATTTTACCACCTATGTGGTTAGAGACATAGATAGGAGTATCTAATATCTTTGTGGTAAATTTCAATTTATTAACCAATTCTTTAAAAATAAAACCATGGAAATCCCCAATATCAAATAATACTCTAACTAGATTTTCATTAATAAAGATACTACAATCTAGAACTCTCTTGCCCTTCGCATAAGTCGAAGTTGAGGGTTCATTTGTAATGGAAAAAACTTTGAACCATTCTCCCTTCCTTTATCAGTAGGCAATCCTTCTTCTTGTGCCCTAGTTTGTCACAATTGTAGCAATTCCTATCATGAGCCTTAGTATTCTTATAGGTGGTGGAAAAATGACCCTTTTATTGTCAATTATAACAAGTAATATCCTTCAAATTGTTTTCTTGCAGTATTCCTTCTGTCTTGCCTTACCATGGTTCTTCCCACAATGGTTTAACTTTCTCTTCTTCAAGTAATTGTTGCTGCTTTGAGTTATGGGTGGATACTTTTTGTCTGAAGTCTCATATCGAAAACCCATGTCTACCAAATCTACAAAGGTTCCCTTTACACGCCCGGTCATCCTGTCTTGATATTGCCCCTTCATCCCAGCAACAAACATTTCATTTTTCCTTAAAGGAGTGCCTATTAAACCCAATCTAAAATGGGACAATTCACTGAACTTGGTGGAATATTCTTCCATCGACATTTCTCCTTGCTTTAAATCCATAAAACTCACATAAAGATGGGATTTTCTTATAGCTGGCATATATTGTTCTTCTAAGACTTCCTTGAGCCATTCCAAAGAGAAATTAAATTTTGAATCATTTAGAATTATGGACTTTCACTATGATATAGCCCGTTCTTGTAACCTCCAAGAAGCTAAGAGCCTTTTTTGCTTATCCCTGATATTTAATCCTTTAAAAATTCTTTCACAAGAGTGGATCAAAGCCTGAACTCCAATAATGGACTCCGTTCCTTTGAATCATTTACCAAATAAACCGGTGTAATTCTTGCATAGTGTAGCAAGGTAAATTTGAGGTTGCATAGGAAATACCACTTTGTAACGAACCGGAATTTTTGACCCTTGAAAATTCGACACTAGTACATCCACTGTATTGTGTACTGAGCATTCAAGTGCCAACAAGATCGATTGTTGGTGGAAAGAAAGAAGATAGAAGTTAAGAAGAAACTGAACAATCACAAAATCTCACAATGCAATGGAATAACATATATTAATCGACATAATTCTATACAAAGTCATTCCAAACTGATATAGCAGAGTCTTACTGATACAAATTTTCCCTAAGATAGTTATAACAGCCTGATCCTTCCTAACTGATATAATATATATATATATATATATATATATATATATAAACAGTGGAGATAAGATAATAACTAACTATCGATGAAGCAGGTTGCTCCAAGCTCCTCCAAAATGCATCCAAGCATAACCTGAACTAGTTGTTGCCCATAAAAATTTGAGCACCCATCAGTTTTAAGGAAAGAAAATAAACTCCAGGTTAGAAATGGGTCTGGTGTGAGTAAACGCAAATGTCAAAATTATTATTTTTGAAACTCTTTTAAAATCAAAGGTATCTCATAAGACCACATCGTACATAAAAACAGACGGGTTTTTTCCTTACGATAACCGAAACACTTTTTATACAAAATCCTGTAATATTATAATAATAACTAGGCATTCAAAATAAATATATGAAAATAGCTGAAATTGTTACCATTATTAAATTCCAGCATACTAGACTCTACAATCAAAACCGTTTAGGAACGTATTGGAGATTGGATTTTATACTTTGACATGCCACCCGGATACCACTTATCATGGTACACGTTTAGAAAATGTACTAAGGAACTAGCTAGGATCCCCTGCCTACAAAAGTCTGGCCTACCTTTTACTGTATAGTACGAAATATATCATCACTTCGGTTGCTTTGCAACCCTTTCTATTGAGATCTCATGCAAAACCAATCCATACATATGTGGATGTATCTTGAAAGGTGATAACACATCCTAATGGGAGCGACCCACTTAGCCTTGCTACATCTTCCCTGATTTTAGGCATTCTCGGTTGATAAGGCTTGAGGCTATGCTTACCTTTTAAATAAAAATTCCACTTAGGATGCTAACACTGCCTTCTAGGCAGTAATACAGTGTTAGCATTCATCCATACAAGTTGTCCAGGATAAGGACAAACCGAAGGCACTACTTCTACTACATCCATTTTGGAATCACCCTCAGGAATAGTAGCAAGCTGCCCTTGCACTTCAATTCTCCTTCTTAGATCCCATATTCTTCAATATGTCTTTGTTTTGAAAGGCTTGAATTGGATCGAAGTGATTTTCGAATAACAGACGAATCTCGGTCTCTTCGAAAAAACTTTTGATAGTTCCCGGTAAACTCAACACTAGTTCTTTAGGAAATAAATAGAAAAATATAAGGGTGGACTTCACCTCCTAACCGTTTGTGAATGAATTTCCTTATCATTTATCCTAGAAGAACAAAATAAGATTTATACGCATAGTACAACATTATTGGGGATGATTGTGCCATATAACACGCGTATTTCTCCTAAATATTTTCAAAGTTACGTTTATGTTTTTGATGGTTGGTTATTTAACTATCAAATAACAATCATTCAACATTGATATGATCCCATATGGGATCCAATAAGCCTTTATTAATTAATCTTTAATTAATTAAAATCACTTTATAACATTCGATCAAAAGATTTTTTTCAAAACACTATTTCCAAACCCCTTACATCCCTTTATACTTGAAAAAGCATTTATATACTTATCTCAACAGTTTAAGTATATTTACCAAACTTTATGAAGTTTCGTTCTTTCGAATTTCTTTTTGAAAACCCTACTTGCTATAAATTGATCCACTTATCTTTTATAAAAAGTTCCCATTTAAAAGCTCACTTCCCATTTAAATATCTTTATAAATTTTCAAATCAATTTATAAAGCACTTTTAAAGTCCACAAGTCAATCTACAAAAACTCTTTACAAACCTCTAAATTCATTTATAAAACATTTCCCCATTTAAAACTCCTTTGAAAAATCTTCGTTAAGAAAAATTCTTTACAGAAAATTCTTTGCAACTCATCCTTCTAAATTTCCTTAAATAAACCATTTTACTTAGTAAAACCCATTTTTATAAATTGGTTATTATTTAAAATACCTTTATGAAATATTAATATACCTTGATATATACCTTAAACCCCAAATTGACTAAAGAATTGAAGTTAATTCAAAACTATACTTTACAAATTCAAATGGAGGCTTAGAATCCCAATAGCAGTAATTTAAGTTACCATTTAATATCATTTTCACTTTCAGGTCACTTAGCAATTTATTTACATAAATCAACATATATATGTAAATACAATTCATATCCAAATCAGAAAATAAAATTTGTGAATATAAACTAACTAGCATATACATGTCCAAATAATATAATAGCAGGATGGTGATTTGTCATGCTAAATGGATGTCCAACAATCAAACAATTATATTATAGCAGAATAGGGATTTATTCTGCTGATAAATGTCCACACAATCAACAATCAATCTATAGCAAATCAGGGATTTATTCTGCTAATATATGTCCACAACAATCAAATCAATTACATTGTAGCAGAACAGGAATTTATTCTACTAATAAATGTCCATACAATCAAACAATCAATTTATAGCAGAACATGGATTTATTCCGCTACCAAATGTCCATAAAATCAAACAATCGATCATAACTCATTCATGTGCATTTGTCTACTTCATAGTACCCATATTTGAGTTCCTTGAGTCCAAAACCTTCTCTGAAAAACAAGTACCTTTAAAACAGTTTGATTCTTGGAGACAAAGGATTTAAAACTTAAAATACCATTCAAAATGATTAATTACAAGATAAACTTTTATTAATCATAATTAATCTTTATTAAATTTGATCTTAATTTAATTATAAATTAATAATTAATTAAACCTTTAGTAAATAATTTATTTATAAACTAGACCCTTAATTAATCCTTTATTAATTAATTATTAAAACCTTTATTAAGAATTAACTATTAATTAATGTCAATTAATTAATTAAATAATCCTTAAATTAAAACTTAAATAAGAAACTAAACCTTAAATAAATAATTTCTTATAAATTAAAACCTTAATTACTTTATAATTAAAAACAACTAAACATTATCTTAATAATTAATTAATAATTAACCCTGTATTTGATTAATAATTAATTAAAAATAAATCATATACTTGACTAATAACTAATAAAAATTAATCTTACCGTTTGAATGATAATTAACTAAAAACTAATATTCAGTTAATTAAAATTAATAAACCTTGTTTATACTTAACTAATTATAAATTAAAAAATAATTTAATTGATAATAAATCTTTAAATTCTTTATTAACTTTTTTAAAAACCTCATTATTAGGTTTGTAAAAATTTTACAAAGCATTTAAAGTATAAAAACTCAATTTTTTAAAAAAAAAACCGGATGTTTATTGAAAACTTCATCCATACTCTAATTAAGAAACATTTCTAAAGTTTACTAATATCAAAACCTCTTACTTATTTCTTTAACTTTAAAACCCATAGTAAAAAATTTGGAAACTAAAAAAAAAAGTTTTAAAAATTTTAACTTGAAAGCTTTAAAAAAAATAAACAAAGTTTTCCTAGATTTTAAATCTCACTTAACATAACTTTATAAATTAGTTTAGATACACCATCACGTGCAAAGTTTATTTACAATACCATAACCAAAATTTACATATACTTCATGCTCTAATTTCACATATCCTATCCCATCCAAGTTCACAACTATATAACCAAACATATCGCTTAAACCATTATTTTCAAATCTAATGCTAAAGTACATACTAGCAACATGCATATCATCCAAACCATACCATAATCCAACTAATACACAACATATTTTACAACTATTATAGATTACAAAATAAGGTTGAATATTTCCAAAAAGGTTAGAAATTTACTTACAAAAAATCTTAACAAACTTGAAATGCTTCAGAATTTGGAAATCTTGGAAAACCACAAAAATCACTCAAAAATAGGTCATCTTTCCCTCAATTTTTTTCCATTTTACTCTCGGTGAAGAAAAGTTTTAGTAAATTCTTTACTCTAAAATATATATAAAAAAGGAATCACTCAATTTGGTTTGTTTTTTAGGGAGATATGGTCAAAAGTAGGAGTATTATTTTCGAGCTTGAAAATATATTCCAAAAACGAGTCCGAAAGAAATACAATTTTGACTCAAAAATATTCAAAATTTAAAAGATTCATTCGAATGAAAGTTGTAGCCACTGAAATTCTTTATAGATTGAGAAAAATAAAATCTTGCTTTAAAGTAGTATGGAGGTTGTTATGGCCGAAAGAAATGGGAGGAAAATGGAGAACAAAGAGTACTAAAACAAGTTTAAATATTTAAAACAAATTTAAAACTTTTGATTTTTAAAATTTTAAAAACTAACATACCACTAAAAGTTTCATGAAGCTAAAAAGAAAATGGAGATGCTTTGATCAAGCTAGAAAAGTGAAAAATGAATGAAAGAGAAAATGGGAGAAATGTTTTATGTGAAATGAATATGCAAAATTACCTAATTACCCTTACAACACTACCCTCCACTCACCTCACGCCACCTCACCTAGCCTTCCTACTCTTCATGAAAATGCCACCTTCTCGTCTCCCCTGCTCATTTCCAAAAGGAAACATGTTTCAAACATGTTATGGTACTTATTTGTACCTATGTCTGCATACGGGGTGACACATTACATTTTTATTTATTAATTTAAGTATATATATATACACACACATACATATACTCTAGATAATACATACATGAATACATGCATACATACATATATATACTAATAAATTTATAAGTGTGTATACATATGTTAAAGTGTTCACAACATTTTCGATAACTTTTAGTCGATGAAAAGTCGAAATTTCAGAAAATGAATTCCGATCACATTTTCAACTTTTCTTCGAACTAATTATTTTTGTAAACACATTTCGAAAAATAATTCGCCATTATTATTTAATTTCTAAAAGATTTTTATTTTCATTATAAACCTAATGTTTGAATACTAAAATTAATTAAATATTCGCATTAATGCAGTGAACTTCAGGGTCATCACACACTTCCCCAATTACTGTAGCATTTGATTAAACGTTGGTGGCCGTAGTGTTGCTATCTCTCTTTCATCCTCTTCTATTACTCATCTCCTACAATCTTCATATAGTAAGATAACATCTTTAGAAGTACAGATGAAATTATCTTAGGGTGAGGGTATAAAACTCGAATATACTTAGTCGGATAAAATTTCAATAAGCGTTCTCATTGACTAGACTCATTCTAAGGCATTACAAACCCTATCTCTAATGAGTTGGCCCTATCCATAATTAGGTATTCACTCAACCATAAGCTTTGGTACCAAATGTGACGACCTACCTCCTCGACCCTCAGAAATTGACATTAATACATCCTCGGTATTCACGTGCCGTAAATCCAAGTGCCGGAGAGGCAGATTATCATGAGGTAAAAGAAAATAAAGATAGAAGAAAAAATAAAATAGAATCTCATATTGCATTCAACATTTAATTAAACATATGTGCACTACATTCAATTACTCCAACTTGCTCCATTAGAGTTCCTGTAAGTACTAAACCTGCCGGATAGTTATAACTGCCCATCCTCATAAGTGCTGGAAGATACATCATACAAAATACAACGGAATTAATAGATAACTTCCTAAGAAGGAAGCAAAATACTCCATGCTACTTAACTACTTGGCTGCCTGGAAAAAAATAGGGCACCAGAGTCTAATGGAAAACGAATATAAACTCCAGATTAGTCATGGGACTATTATGAGAAATTCAAATTACGGATATTTGAAAACAAAGAGTATCTTATAAGACCACGCTGCATATAAACACGAAACAGGTTTTTACCTTATGATAACCAAATCATTTTCTATAAAAAAATCTGGGGATATTATTTTTAATGACTTTCATTTGAAAATACTTTTCAAGTAAACTTATTAAATCTTAGCCGAAATTGTTACATTGATTAATTCCAGCATAATAGTATCTACAATCAAGTTTGAAGGCGCTTATTGGAGAATGGATTTCCATATAACGGCATGTAAGGAACTACTTCTTTACAATAATCTCTAGAGGGATGTACCGAGGATCAACACCATTGAAACCTCTGCACCTGGCAAAATCTGCCTACCCACCGACCCATCTGGTGGTGGATAGAACCAAATATGATATCATCTTGGTTGTAACCTACCCATCGAGGATCTCATAGCATGCTCGCAGACCCATCTGTTGTGAATAGAGCTGCATATGACATGACCTTGGTTGTAATCGACCCATCGGGGATCATATAATGTACACAATATACCCGACACATACAAAGTAATCTAGAAAGGTGATTACCATAACCTAGTGGTTGCAAACCACATAGCCTTATGACATGCGCTATTTAAGCCATTTCCGGGTGACGAGGCGCAAGATAACGATTACCTTTCACATAACACGTTCCACTTTGAATGTCACATTACCAATTCCATTACCAACCATTGATTTCCACAAATGTACAACCTCTAAGCTTGTAGACCAACCTACCCACGGACCCATCTGGTGGTGGATATAACAGAATATGGCATCACCTCGGTTGTAACTGAAATATCCAGGACCCCATAGCATACTTGTAGACCCATCTAATGGTGGATAGAACTGAATATGACATCACCTCCGTTGTAACTCACCTATCCGGGATCCCATAGCATACACAACATACTCGATATATATAGAGTAATCTAGAAAGATGATGACCATACCCTTATGGTTGTGAACCACATAGCCTTGCGGCATGCGCTGTTTAAGCCATTTTCGGGCGATGAGGCCCGAGGTAATGATTACCTTTCATATAACACATTCCACTTTGAATGCCACATTGCCAATTCAATCACACACTATTAATTTCCACAAATGTACAAGCTCTGCATTTAAATGTCTCAGAGAAGGGTGTTAAGCATAACAGAGTTACTTCTGATACCACCAAAGAGATGCACTTTCATAAAATCAATGTACGTTTATGTTGGAAATGCAATGTCAGACATTCATCTATACAATTTGTTAAGGAACAGAATAAACCAAATGAACTCTCCTACCATATCCTATTAGGAATCATTCTGAGGATTAGTAGCAAGCAGCCCTTGCATCAAAGATCAAATGAAGATACCACTGCCACATATATGTGATATGGGAAATTTCACCCGAGGGTTAGTGATAAGCAATCCTTCATTCCATGTCTTCACTTCGAATATGTAAATTTGTTCGAAGAGGTACTTGGATAAGAATAACTCAAATTTGATCCCGGTTCCTTCGAACCAATCATCGATAAAAGATGTTAAGCTTGAGGGAGATTATCATTTCATTTATTAATATCTTTTCTCAAATAAAATATTTCTTTTAAAGATATAAATTTTTGAATCATATTCTTTTTCAATATACATGAAATCATTAAACCTCTCTTCAACTTTGGAAATACCAAATCAAAATCAATTCTCATAAATCACATTGAAAAGCTTATTGATTAAAAAAGGTCGACATAAATTACACTAATTCTACTCAACATCAATTTTCGTATACAACCTTTACTATTCGTTGAACAACAGTGAAATTACCTTTTAAATTCACATGGATAGTATGGGTTCCCTCCTTGGAATTTAATACCAGGTATAAGAATATTATTTCTACACAATCTAGGTTTCTTAAATTTGGAAAAAATAGATCTTTTATACTTGCCTTGTTTATGGCTATCAAGATTAAATCACCAAATTATAACAACTTTTCTTTAAATCATTTACTTAAACTTTTTAAATAAATTATAAAACCTCCACATTATCTTTAAAATAATCAGTTAATTATTTGAAAACATTTATGAGAGATTTGGGAAAGAATACTTATGTTTAAAGTCATATTTCAAAAGTTATTAAAAATGCTGCAAAAAGTGCTATGGATAGTGGTACAAATGCGCTTTTAAGGCTTATTTGACCAAAAGGCTTTTCTATCACTTAGAAATCCATTTTTATAAATAAAAAAATCTTTTGAAACATTTATATAATTGATTTCTTATTTTTAAAGAATTAAAAATATCATTTTTTAAAGAATTTTCGCTTTAGTTTCTGAACTGCCAAAACCGTAACTATTCTGTAAACTTGTGTAATGACCCGGATTTTCCATCATTTGATTTTGAATATTTAAATGGTTTTAAGTATTTAATTTGGAATATAAGTTGAATTTTAAGTATGAATATTTTGGTTGAAATTATAAAATGAAATTGAATTTCAAATATAGCGATTCATCGTAATATGGAAATGGTGAATAAATGAAATTTGAGTTAAGTATGAATCGAAACGATTTTTAATGTTGATACAATTCTATTTGAATTAGAATTTGAGTTATTAAGTTTCTAAAATTGGAATTTCAAATGATTTCATAAATTTTGGAAATCATCGATTTAATCGACGTGTAAAAATAGCGATCTGGGGCATAGTCTCGGAATTTGACGAAACCAGTCCCATTAGGGTATGACCATCACTCGTCCAGAGCAGACTCTATCATCACTTCCATTTGTATGCAATTAGGTCCAATTAGTGGTGATCATATTCGATACTAGTAGTCAAGTGCTAAGCCAGTCTTGCGTGGCAGGGGTAAAATATGTTCTTTTCGGACCTCGGTGAATTTTATTTGGAGATGCACCTTCGGAAGGTAGTTCCTTACTATGTAATCATATGGAATCCATTCTCCAATAAGCACTGTACAATGTTGATTGTGCCCAACTATGCTAAAACGTGAGATGCAGACATTTCAGCTATTTTATAGTTTACTTTCTGTAGACACTATTCTAATATCCGATGTTTTGATATAAAAATTTTTTGGTTATCGTAAGATAAAAACTCGTCGAGTTTATATGTGATGTGGTATTATGAGGTAATTTTTTTCAAAAGATTTTGATAACAGTAATAAATTAAATTGAGTGTGTTTTCTCACGTTGGTTTTTCAAACTGACTCGGGTGTCATTTTATTATAATGCTCGGGTCAGACCGAGTACTACAGATCCAGGTTAGGATGCTATGGAGCTCAGAAGATGAGCTGGAGGATTCTCAAGCGTATTATACGTACTTGGTTATTTTCGTTGTGTGAGTCATGCTATATATTCAGTATTGTGAGGATAAGTTATTAAAACTATCCAGATTTGGTTGTCGATCATTGTACTCCTATGATTGCATGTATATTAATAGTTAAAGATTCTTTTGTATAAAAATATGCAACTATCTATTATATATTGTTCCGTAGTGATCTGTGAGATTCTATGTGTTGTTCCTATTTCCTTCTATCTTTTCTTCTTTACCCCTACCAATCGGTATTTCCGGCACTTAAATATTCGGCATGCTATACAGTAAAAGTATTGATATCGATTTTCAAGGATCGAAAAGACTGAGTCGCTACAATTGGTATCAGAGCTGTAGGTTAAGCAAGAACCTTGGCTTTGGTGGGGATTACTCGTTAGAGATAGGGTCAATAGTACCCTAAAATGAGTTTGATTGTATTATAGATATGAGCATATATTTATTAGTGAATATAAATTATTTTATATTGTGTTGACTGTCGATTGAGTGTTTGTGATTTTTGGTCGGTACGGTCTAGACAACTGTATCAATAGGGGTATCTAAACTCTTGAACTAGGCAAACCGACATAGTATTGTTTTGAAGTGGGTAAATGAAATAATTTTTCCAAATTGTATTTTGATATGATAGAAATAAATTTTTTAATTATTATATTTATTTGGGTGTTTGGTTAATAGTATTATAATCTAAATAAGATTATAAAATTGAAGTGGTTATATATATAACCAAATAGAAATTGTATAAAAATGAATTATAAAAAATGAGTTAAACTAAAAATGGATTCAAGCTAGTATTTGGAATTTAAATCCCATAAATTTTAGAAATGTTTTCCAAAGCGTTTAAGAAAACAAATAATAGTAATATTATTTGGAATATTTTTGAATGGAAATTGTTTTAAATGTATTTTAAATGATATAGTGCTGAACTCACTTCAGTCGCTGGAAAATAATTCCGATGATGGTCGCGACATCATCGGTGCTCATTTTCGAGTTTCTAAGTGACGAATTGCTACCTAGTTACCTTGTTTTGGATTAATTGGGGGTAAAACCCAGTTTTGTTTTAGAAATTCCAAAGGAATTGTTTTGGATAAAACTAGGTTGATTTTGGAAATTTCAGAGGAATGATTTGTTAAACCAAAAGAGCTATGCATATATGTATATATGATTTCAAAGTGGTTTGAAATATAAATCAGATGTTTGAATTCTGAAATTTCTTATCTAAATATTTTAGAAAATATCAAAAAATAAGTTTTGGACATATAAGTTGGGAATGATATAAATAAGAAAGGAAATGGTGAGTTTCAATATGAAATTACAAATTTAACATAAGTTAAATGGATTGGGTTGGTAAGAGAATCGTATAGATTAAACTTTACTTAAGCTAAGTTAAATAAAATTGGATTGAATTTGATATATAAAATTTGAGTTGTAAAGTGACTATATAACTATAAGTTACAAATTTGAATGGAATAAAATTCAAGTGAAAAATTACGCGATTGTGAATAAATAAGTTTAAACAACGTATAAATTTGATGAAATGGAAAATAAAACCCAATTAAATGGGTTTGTTATTTGTTATAGGAATGGAAATTAGATTTTGAATTATAAAACGGAAATGAACCAATTGGATAAATTAATTGGTAAATTGAATATTGAAATGGAGTTGGAGCCAAATGGAATTAATATAGACTTAGGTTGTGGAAACCCAATCGATGATAATCAGAAATGGATTAAAGGAATGAACTAAATTAATAAATTAGTAAATGGAATGGAATTTGATTTACAATGACTTGGTGTTAAAAATAGAATTGGATTTAATTTGTATTGAATTTGAATATATTGTGTGTAAATATGAATTGGATATTAATAAATTGTTTGAGAATCATTCGAATTGAATGAAAGGGTATTTAAATTGATTGGAAGCGAACTAATTGAATGTTTGAATCTTGTATTTGTTTATGCATTCAAAATATACATACCATGACATGTTGCATAATGAACATATTGTTTAGTTAGTGAACAAAAAAATATGATTAAATTTCATGTTTTGGAACTTACGTATTTTAAATTTATTAAGTACAGGTACAAGAAAACCATTTGGATAGATTTGATTATGCAATTGCATATAAATTAAGCGAACTCGCTTAACAACGCTAAAATAAGGTACGCTTATGAATTTAGCGTGAAGAATATAAATATAGTTATATATTGCATTTTCCGGCCATGTGAGCCGATGTATATCTTTTTATTGTATTTGTCATATTGCAAAAGTCGCTCCATGCAAGGGAGACTCCGGCAAAAAATTTCAAAAGTCTAAGGCATTAGAAAAATTTTGAAATTTTTTTGGAAAATTATTGTTAACAAAAATTTGATTTTGAATTGTAATTGAAATAAAGGGTTTTGGTTTAGAAATGGAAAATCAATTGTTTTGAATGAAACTAAAAGATTTGGAAAAAAAATGAAATATCAAGTTATAACTACGTGGGTTTTAACAAAATAATGGGTTTATTGCATTTTTCCTACATAGCAATTTCGAGGACGAAATTCTTTTAAGGGGAAGAAATGTAACGACCCGGATTTTCCATCATTTGGTTTTGAATATTTAAATGGTTTAAAATATTGTATTTGGTATATAAATTGATTTTTGAATATGAAGATTTTGGTTAGAATGAAATTAAATTTCAAATATAGCGATTTATCGTGATACGGAAATGATTAATAATTGAAACTTGAGTTGAATATGAATTGAAACGATTTCTAATGTTGATATAAATTCTATTTGAATTAGAATTTAATTAGTAAGTTTTTAAAATTGGAATTCAAGTGATTTCATAAATTTTGGAAATCGTAAATTTAATGTACGCGGCAAAATTGCGACACGGGCACACTCTTATAATTCGACGAAACCAGTTCCATTGGATCCATAATATGTATTATTATCGTATTTCATATTTAATAGCATTTGGAATTACCATTTGGTTGTACGGGATAGAAACGCGTTGAAATTAATATCATAAATTTAATATAATAATTAGGAACAAAAAGCTATCTTCTCCATTTGATCGCGTTAGGCCTCGAGACTAGTTCCATTAGGTTCATAATAGAGATATAACAGTAGGAACACAAGGCGGCACGCTTAAATAGGAGTTCGGGATCTTAAGTTGCTATAAACGAGATATCTTCGAATTTAATAATATTATAAATTTCTAAGTCAAACCTTGTTATATCTCTATAAACCACCCTACCTACATGATCAAGCCGCCATATATATTGTTTTTTCTTCTCCCTTGTAACAACACGCATATTTATCGAGTTTATATTTAAATATTTTATTTAAATATTAAATCGGTAATCAGATTTTGGTCCGAAAAGCTACTTTTTGCAAACGGTCAAATTAGGACTCGAGACCACTTCCATTGAGTTCGAAATGCCGTTTACAATTTTTTTAAGTATAAACATCGATAGGTTTGGAGTTAGTGAAATTTCACTAACTTTTCCCGCTTTGGACTTTGGGTTAGTTTGGCCTATTAAGCCCAAGTTCCAAGCCTCTTCTCCTCACTATTCATAAATTTCCTAACTAACCCAAGCTTTGGCATTAATGGTGAAGAGAATGGGAAATTAAAACTCCAAGCTCAAATTCAATTGCAACTCCAACATTCAACTCCAAATTCTAGTAGAAGATATTGGATTCAAGTTTTAGATTGCTTCTCCTTGCTTTCAAGCTTCATCTTCATAAATTTTAGTGCAAAGGTGAGATTTTTATCTCACAATTCTAGCCTATAACTATATTGGGCTGTTAGGAATGATTCCCTATCATTTTTGCATGCATGTTAGCATTTGGTTTGGATTGGATTGGCGAAAAACTCCAATTTTTAGCGTTTTGGTGAATTTTCTGCACTTAGGTCGTTCTGGCCATTTTCGTGTGTTCGGAGTTAGGTCGCTCGCGACCTAACCCTTAGGTCGTTCGCGTGTTATCGCGCTAGGTCGCACTGCCTTGAATTTTCACTTCGGAGTTAGGTCGTTTCACGTTAGGTCGTATGGGGTTTAGGTCGTAGGTCGTTTCTGGCCTTAAATCCCCTCTGCAGCGTTAGGTCGCTCAGCCTTTACTTGTTAGGTCGTCACCACTTAGGTCGCGACAAATGTTAGTACGTTAGGGCCTTAGGTCGTAGGCCTTAGCTCGCATTTGAGCTTAGGTTGTAGGTCGCTAGCTCGTAGCTCGTATTTGAGCTTAGGTCGTAGGTCGCATCACCCTTAAGTCGTTCGACCTGATGCCTCTCTTAGGTCGCGCATCCCTTTAGGTCGCTAGGTCTTAGGTCGCGCATCGCCTTAAGTCACTCGACCTGCTCTCACCTTAGGTCGCGCCATCTTTTAGGTCGCGTACCATACTTTAGGCCGTTATCCCTTAGGTCGCTTGCACCTTAGGTCGGCCTCGTTAGCTTGCAGATCCTCTAGGTCGCGTGGCCTTTAGACCGTAGGTCGTTAGGTCGTAAGACCTTAGGTCGCCTGACCACTTAGGTCGCTTGACCTATTCAAATGTTAGGTTGCGAGTTCCTTAAGTCGCTCGTCTCTCTTAGGTCGCTCGCTTCGGCTAACTCGCGAACACCACTAGGTCGTTTGACCCCTTAGACCCCTAGGTCGCAACCATTAGGTCGCTCGACCCTATTCCTCTTAGGTCGCTCGACCCTATTCCTCTTAGGTCGTTAGACCTCATTTGGTCTTCATTAGGTCGTACCGTTTTGGACGGGACGCTGCCCCCCGGACCCCCGCGACCTAATGGCGGTGGCGTTGCCCCCGCACCCCCACCTTGGGGGGTTGCCACCCCCTGGACCCCCCCTCCGTAGGGGATCTTATCTGAAAAACATTGAGCTGATTTCTTTGGATCTTATTCACATCTCCTTATGCGATCTTTGTGATTGATTGTTTATATAATTGCTTCTGTGTTTTGTCATTTTATAATATAAAGGTTTCGATACTAGTAGTAAATATCAAAACTCTTTTAACAAACAATTTCAACTCTATTTTTAATAACAAAGCTCTTTTCTTAAACCGTTTTCCAATCTATTAGTATATACAAACCTTTACCTCACTCGGATGAGAAATCTAATTAAACGACTTAGTAAAACAAGTGGTATGAAACGCTTGCGTTCACTTCGTCAGTTAATTCTTGGACTTGTTCGATTGAACCTCTTGTGACAATTTTATTAGTGAAGATTTGCAGTTTGTTCGTAAATATTTAAGTTAAGCAAGTGGTTATGGGACATGAAGCTAAACTTCTATATTTACTAGCTTAGTGTAATTGACACTTCTCGTTGATCATGACGATCATTCTGATGCTTTAGACTAGCAACTGTGCGATGTCTCTTGTTGCGAGGTTAGACTAGACACCACTTGTGTGATTCCACTCACACATACCTTTTTGCTTTTTGGTTAGTCTGGACCTTAATCTGTGTGATTCCATTCACACATGTGGGGTAGCTCCCCTTGGTCTTCGGACCGTCATGTGATAGGCCTCTTTCTCTTTTCTATGATTTCTGGACTTCTTGCATTGATTTCTAGAATTTATGTCATTGACTTGTTATGAGTACAAGTTTGGGGTATGATGCCCTTTCCGAATCTTTGAGAAGATTCTTGTGATATTGATTATCTCTTATTGATTGATCTTCTGTTGATCATTATTTACATACTTATAGTGGTATGTCATTATGGATATTTTATGTTTATACCATATCTTTTATGTTATATCATGTCATCTGATATTTATAGCTAGACTGACCCGTTTATTATTTTCTTAAATAATACTCGGGTCAGACCGAGATGTTACAGGTGCTTCTGCTTGACTTCTTCCCAGGGATTCATCACTCTGACTTTTGGCTAACTGTTTAGATTAGCAGTTTTTGTTGTATACACTTGAGATATAGACTCATAGTTGTATTCTTTTGTATAGCACGTGTTGCTATTCTTTTGTATTATTGTGGATCTTTTGACCACTACTCTGATGTACACTTTCATGTATTAGTTATATATTCATATCTTCTTCCGCCTTTGTGATATGGATGTATGTGACTGATTTGCGTTATGCTTATTTCTATGTTTGTTTCCGAAGATTATTTTATAGCCACCGTGTGATAAGCAATTACATGGATGGTCGCTCCTCAACGGCCTTATTCTCCGTGCTAGTTGACAGTACTACTCCGTAGTGTTCTTGGCTAGCGTGGGTATAGAGGTGGGGCGTCACATCCCTCTTCCTCAAATTGCCTTGTACCTTTTCCTCACATCCAAATAACTTCACTCAAAAAAGAAAATCTCATTAATTTAATATCTTCTTCGTGAGTTTAGCGCCCAAAATCGAGATATGATACTGGAGCAAGTCGACGTCACCTAGAAGTTAACTATCGTCATTGCGCCTCACTTGTAATTCAAAGAGAGATGTGCCAATGGTCGCTCATTGCCTCGTTTCTTCCTATTGTCGCATGTAGCCCTAATTTGGCCATCAACCTGAATCGCCTCTCTATGAACATCCATGATGCCTTGTCGGTGTTTTTGTAAACCCTTAACTTCTTGCCAACTTGGCCCTCGAAGTGGCAATAGTGTTCTTCTAATTAGGTTTGTGTGTTGGCTGAGTTTTCGACGCTAATAGTGGCTTTCGAGGTGTGTAAATTGGAGCATATATAACTGTTGGAGGAAGCTTCTGCTTTTTTGTATGTGGGAAAATAGGCCAAGTGTTTACGTTGTTACTAGTTTTAGGTGAACAACAGTTGCTTAATCTCTTCCAACGATCCTAATGAGCATAGGAGAGCTCAACTGGTAATGCTACTGACACTTGTGTTGTGTTGGTGGTTTTCCCTCTTTCCTTCACTACTATTAGGATTTATCTGTGTTTACTATTGCATAGCCAAAACAATAAGGAATTTTTAGGAAATCATGGTTTTATAACTCGATATTTATTTAGATGAGCATTGCGACATAAAAAGTTTGAACATATGGCAAGGAGGATATTTCTTCTTACTAAAACGTTAAGAGATGAGTATCAGAAGAGTGTAGTTCAGGGAACTTTGGAGCTTTATGTGAACTTAACAATCGACGAATTGTACAATGAATTTTATAGGCATCAACGGCATTCTATAATAGGCACCACAGATTTTTGAATGAGCAAGTTTTGATGTTATCCTCTCTAATCTTGGACTCACTGATTCTTCAGCCTTCATTCTTATAAATGCATTGGTTGCTCTACTAAGCTTCCATCTATAGGCATTACTTCAAGATTCATGGACATAGCTAGAAGAAGGTTCATATTGACGAGCACTATGTGATGGAATTAGTATGGAACTTTTCGGAGTCGGTTGGAATTTTAGATTTAAATCGAACGATGTTCGATTTAATTTAAAATTGAAACGGATTGCAAATAAAAATCAAGGTGAGTAAATCTCATTCAATTTCGTCAACTAGTTTAATTTATAGCAATTAAAAATTGATTTTTGGATGATTGGTCGAATTTATGTATTATTATCAGTTGAATATTATATTATATATAGTAGTATTTTTATATATTAGTAGTTGGGTATATTCTAGTCGATTGGAGCGGATGAGACACTATGCGCCCCGCGTAATAGCAAATGACCCTATATTACAGCAATATCCTGCCTCGAAGTGGGATGAGTATTTTTTAGATTATACAACATATATGGAAACAGGGAAATAGGTTGGAGGGATCCAATTGGATTCCTAAAAAATGTTGGTTTTAATTTCATATTAGTGATATATGATATATGTGTGAATAATCTGATATAGGTTAAGTTGTGATTTGAATTATTGGATGTTATAGTAGCACTGGCCTAATTTTGGTATTATAAATACCATAAATAATATTTTTGATTTTATAAAATGGAATTCAAAAGTGATTTGGAAAATAAAATTATTTGTATTGAATTTTGAAATTATTTAAAAAGGAATTGGATTAGAAAAAGTAAATAAATAATCTAATTCTGGATATTTATTTAGCTATTTCATATAATGGTTTCAAATAGAGAATTTTCAACTAAGAATTTTTAAACAATGGATTTGAAATGAGATTTCTTAAAAATAAAAAAGGAAGTCGTAATTGAGATTTTGATAGAATTTGGATTATAATTGGAACTTGTTGAGGAATAGGTTTCCAAATGGAATTTTGAATAGAAACCGATTTATAAATGGATTTCAGCAATATAAACCTATTATAAACTGGAAATGAGTATATAAAGTTTATAAAAGATGTTTATAAATAAAGCAAAGTGATTATCATTTGATAAATTGGTAAAACATACATTCATGGTGTGAATTTATAATGAGATATAGAATCGATTTAGCAAGAAATTATGGAACCTATTTTGGATTTTGGAAATATTTGTGAAATTGGCAATGTATATCGATTTGTGATAAATCGAGAGGGATTTATAAATATAAAATTGGTTATATTGGAATTTTACAAAATATATTTTTATCGTGAAGTTAAGTTGTTTTAAAAGGAATTGTTATTTACTAAACTATGTAGTTTAAAATTGTTTAGAATTAAAATATTTTGGAAGTTGGTTTTTCAAATATTTAGTATCAATTGAAATAAATTCAAATTTTTATAATAAGCTTTGTAAAATCGATTAGTATTATTAAAAATGAATTGGAAACGAGTTATCATTGATTATTTATCTTTTATACAATTATCTACACGTGTTTTGAAATAAATTATTATACTTTAAAAATTACTTATCATATATATATATATAGTGTTTTGAAAATGATTCGAATATGTTTTAAATACTCGATTTATAAGAGGAATCTTAAAATGAATTCTAGGAAGTTTAGAATATTTTCCTAAATGTTCGATACATGAACTACGAAAAATGAATCAGAATTCATAAAGAAGTTATAAATTATTGGATGGGATTTTAAATAAGTAAAATCGTTTTAGGAAATTGTAAAAGGGATTTATTAAAAATCTAGAGATTTATGGAACGAGTTATAATGAGCTGAGAATTTACAAAAGAGATTGTAATTGTATTTATATGTTGGTAATAAGGGAAATTTCCTTGCTTGGGAGTATAACCATAAATCGATATAAGTTTATGAATATTTCCTAAGTGTTGAAAGTAAGTGATTTTGAAAAATACATTTATAAATATTTTCCTAAGTACTGGAAAAAAATGTTGTGAAAATGTTGACTATCGAATGGGTATGTGGAAATATTTCACTAAGGGTTCAAATAATATATGGTTTGAAAATATCCTGTTATGGATATAAGTTTTGAAATGGTTTTCAATTATTGGAATATGGGAAGAGATTTGAATATATATCCTTATGAAGATATTTTGATATAAATATTTTGAAAGATCTAATAAAATTGGGCCCATTGACTGCTTATGTGTGTAATTTGATAATTAAATAACGGACTATGAAATCTAGCCAAATTCGTTAATCGTTTCAAAGAGACCGAGATCAAATTTAAATATCTGAAAACACTTTGATCTGATTTGTGCGTTATGTATTGTGATATCTCAAAGACAAATGGAGATGGTGACCTTAAAGTAGATTCAGTTTGTTCAAACCCAGAAAAACTTGTATGGATGAATGTTATCATCGCATTATTGCCTAGAAGGCAGTGTTAGCAGTCAAAGTATGGACGTTATTCTTATTAAACGTAGACTCAAGCCTCATCACTAGGAAATGGAAAAAACATGGCATGTAGCAAGTCGAAGTAGGTCGCTCCCATTAGGGTATGATCATCACTCACCTAGAGTGGACATCTATCATCACTTTCATTTGTATGCATTCGGGGCCCATTGGTGGTGATCGTATTCGATACTAGTAGTCAAGTGCTAGACCGGTTGTAACGATCCAAGAATTCTAAAAAATTTTAATAATCTAATTAACTAAATTTTTCTTGAAATTAAATAATAAAACTTTAGAAATGAAAATTTGGTAATTGGTATTCGTCTATTTAAACATAGCAAGTCTTAAATTTTTGTCGAAAAATATGAAAGTTAGTTCTGTTGTATAATTTTTAATTTTTAATTTAAAATCAGTTAAATTGATGAAAACAAAATATTTTGAAACTTGAATATTTTTATAAAATAAATTTGTAAATCATTTTTTGAGTGAGATGCCGTATTTCGTTTCGTCAAATTTGGGCTGCCATAGCCCAGTTCATCTTATTTTCGGCAGATTAGCAGTAGTTTGGTAGTGAATATCGAGTTTTAATAGCTTGATTGTATCGTTGATATCTACTTACCATTCTGTTTATCCCAATGTGCTAATCTCTATAGTATATTCATTCCTGCAATTCAGTGTCTAGTATGCCGTGAAATCGATAAAATGATTTACCGTATTAGTTCTGTATTTAGACCTTTTGAGTTTCTATGCCCTTTCATATATCTTCCGATTGAACCAACAGTCAATTGCTTTTATTAAATCTTGAAATCATTCTTGCCCTTTTCTATTCCTAACAGTTCAATATTTATAGCTTGCGTCTCTTCATTCTTTCTCTTCTTCATTCTGAAAAGAGAAATTATATAAATATAAAGCAAGTACATCTATGGTCTCTTGGTTCGAGTCTCTCTCAGTTCATATTCTTTTGTTTCGAGAATTTTTTTCATTGATAATATAAGTTTTTATAATCTCTATTGCCTCTCTCATAGGAAACTATGTTTGTGTTTGGAAAATTTCCCCTTCCTACTAGAAGCGAACCATTTTTCACTTTGTGCTCCTCCCACTTTTGCCCGTAGCCAATCTATCTCCTTTATTTTTGGGTCTGAAGCATGCCCTTACTCCTTCCTGACCATTTCACTTTTTTATCGAAGGAACTCCCTTACATGTCCCTGTCAACTTCTGCGAGACATGCCGCCAACCGCAACATGTGCCACCCTCTCCCTGATTAAACGAGCACCATCTACCTCAACATGACCACAGCCAACTGTTGCACGCCCTCCTGCTTTCCTCATCACCCATCTTCCACTGGCCGAACCACTATGAAAGCCTTATCTCAGCCCATCTGTCGTTGTCTGATCACTCCGTGCGAGCATCCCTTCTCTCCTCCTATCCTATCACCACCTTACCTTCTCACCACGCTATTCCTCCACTGGCCGCACGTTGCTTGCATCATCCGCCTCAGCCCGCACGAGCAATAGAAGATCAAACCCCAAAGCAACCAACAGACTATCCGCCTTGTCCCCTCTCCAACCTTCGCAAAACGAAACAACCGGGGTTTTGTATCGGTTAATTATCGTCATTAGGCGATTAATTTTGCTGGTTAATTGCTGTTGGGCATTTTAATCAGTTGAAATTCTTTTAAGGATTTGTTAAGGGATTATACGAGCTTTAAAATCTTGGCCACGTTTCTTTTGTTTTGGGGGCGGTGATAACTATCAAGCAAATAACCGGTTCTCTTATTCATTTTCATCGCTAGCCCTAAATCAAAGAAAATGAAATAATGGCGGCTCGTTCCTTGTTCGTTCCTCTTCCTTCAAAAAATTAGGGTTTCGATCGACTTCGTGATGCCACGGCTTCGATCCTGATTGTTCGATCTTTGATTTCGACTATGATATTGGGTTTGGATTCTTCGTATAAGGTGAGTGATATCCACTCACATCTAATTCAATCTGCAATTATTGAATTTGTCAATTAGTTTATTTCGACAATCTGATTTTGTTCGACGTTGATGATTTTTGACTAAGTCAGATTTCTTGTTGTATTCGGCTTTCACTTGATTTTACGAGTTTGGTTTTGTTCAACTTTCGACTTTGTTCGATTTCACCTGTTGTTTTATGTCTTCGGCCATTAACAGTTGCTTTAAATTCTTTGTTGGCTTTTGAAACCACTACCTCTAACTCTGTTCGATTCTAGCCTTAACCACCTCGGCTCTGAATTGATGTTAAACTTCGGTTTTGATAAAACTGTTGACATTGGCCTTAAACTTGATATTGATTGTGCTCTTCATATTATCTACTGTGAAAAAAATGACTTCGGCATTTGAATTGAATTGTAAAACCTGTTGTCTACATTGAACTTGACTTCTACCTGCTGTTGCATGACTTCGGCAGTTATGTCATGTTCAAAGCTGATACTTGTATTTGACTCCGGTCACTTGATATCACTGACTTTAGTTATTTAATGATTTGAAATTGTAGTTGTCTTTGACTTGTTCCTAGGACTTCTCTTGTGACATATCTGATTTCAGTTACTTGTTAATTACTGCTTTGGTTGGTATTTTGTGTTGAAGTCACCTGACTTCGACATCCTTGGGCATTTGATTACTTGCGGCCTCGAATTTGTCATACACCACATATACTTTCTGATACATGTATACTTGTTCAAACTAGCATTGTCACTTGTATTGGTCATTGTTCTTTGGTACAGTTTGTTTTGCATCTCCATTTGTACTCGAGTTAGACCTGTAGCTTGCATTGTCACTTGTACTTCATTATTCACTAGTTTCTTATGTCCACACATCTTTGATAAACAAGTTGAGTCTGCTTGGGGCTTTTGTTGCATTATATATATGCCACGAGTAGTTTGCATTGCACCGTAGATTCATTGAGTCGTGTTGTGTCATCACTGATGGTTGTTGCATCGAGTCAGTGATGGTTACATATACTTATGTTTACACAGTGTATCTTTAGGATCTTGTGTCTGCATATATACGGTCTAGTATCACTTGATGGCATTTGGTTTTGTATACATGTGCACTGTTCCATCTTTATATTACATGGTCCGTTCCTTTGAGCTTCATTTGCATTGTTGTTTCACTGTTTTCAATTGAATCTGGGGTGTTATCACGAAGTCTGTACATTGCTATGTTGTATTTGTATCGATGCTTGAACTGGATTGGATATTGAACTTTACTGTTTGGTCAGATGCTGTTGCAGTCTCCGTTTTCTGTTGATTGATTCGAACTTTGGTCGAGACTTGATTTTTATGTCTTGACCATTTCATTTGAATTTATACCTGTGTTGAATCCAGCTAATAGCTCGGGTTTGACCATGTGCTCATTTGTGAATTTTCATTGTTCATTCATGTGCACTTTGTTTATTTGATGGCTACTAGATGGATGTTGTGCTCATGCTGTTGCAGTTCCATCTGGTTCATTTTGATCTGAGTTGGTGCCATTTGCTTCTGATTTATTGATCTTTTGCGTATTTCATATGTTGTTTTGGCAAGGCAGTACACGTGAGCGTGTTCTCCAGCCAATTAGTATTAATGTTTTTAAGTGATATTTCAATTGTTTGAATTGTTTCGTGTGTCCAATTCAATATATTTTGAAAGTGTATTTTGATTTGGTTTAATTCGATCATTTTGTGATATCTAATTATCATTTAGATAATTAGATTATGTGTTTTCTAGTTATCGTATCGATAATTAGATTTTGTTGTTTATGCTGATTCGCTGACTTGGGTTTAGCTTTGGCCACTTGCTGTTAATTGCTGTTTAGGCAATTCTGTTGTTTCTAAATTATCTTCATTAATAATTCTTTTATTTATCTTTGTTGATGATTTGGCTTTGTTGATTCGCTGTTTATTGCTGTTATGTGTTATATTTACCGTTATCCGATTTCCTTATTAAAGGATTGGATAGGTGAGATTTTTGTGACTATCATCTATTTGTTATTTAATTATTATTGCTTCCGTGCATTAATAACTGAGTTTGAATTAGACTGACCCGTGTATTATTTCCTTTTGAATTAATACTCGGGTCAGACCGAGTTATTACAGGTTGTTGATATCTATCTTTGGGTTTCTGCTTGAGCTATGAAGTCTCTTCATATCCTTTGGTGTAGTCAGTGTTATTTCTTAGGGTGATATGTATTCATGTATATTATTTACAATAATGTACTGTATGTGTAATTTCCAGTGTCGATAGTTGTAGTTGTATTACATGTATTGTATCACATGTATTGTAACTTACTTCAGTTATATATATATATATATATATATATATATATATAAGATTTTATATTATCTGTGTTCTGTGTTTAGCTATTTTGTGTTATTATTTTATATGTGTCCTGAACTATTATGAACCATCGTAGTTCGTTTTATACTGGGATTGGATATGTCGATGGGAGTAAATAAACAAAGAGATGAAAGAAAAACAAATATTTATACCACTCCTATCGAGGTAACCAATACTAGTACAAGGCCTAACTACGGATGATCGCTCATATCCCGCCTTATTCTTCATGATAACAGACAGTATTTCTTTTAATACTCTTTGTTATTGTGATCATAGAGGTGGGGCGTCACAGTTGGTATCAGAGCGAGGGGTTTATGGATATAATATATAATTTAACTTAGATGGAACATGTGTTACAACTATTCGTTGATGTTTTTATTTGTGCCTTGATTCAAAACTAAAGTTTTGAAATTTTGATGAAAATTTTAAATATCTTTATTTAAAAATAAAAGTGAAATTGTGTTTTGATGATTAATTGATTTGTGTTCTGTTCATCAGAGTGCGCAGCGGAAACAGTGAGACTGCCTTCGCTGGATATAGCTGATAACCCTTTTTGATTTAAAAATCAAAATATGAAAATGAAATTAAATTCATTGTGTTGTTACACAGATGTGTTTGTTTTGGTTTTCTTTGAAAATTTCGAATCCGATTTGAGGATCCGAAGCGATTGCAGTTATATGATTTTGTTGAGATTTTTGTTGTTTTAAATTATATTCATTGAAGATATAACCAAGTGATTTCTTTGTTCATCTTGTAGTGTGCGTAAAAATATGAGTTGCACGTCACTGCATTAATTTTACGTTGAACCGGTGTTTGGTTCTAAAACGTATTTTGTTGCCGTTATTTTTATAACGGGATTTTTACACCGATGCTAGATTTTTGAAGCACGGTATTTTGTTGACATTTTAATGAATGAAAATTCACTGGTATTGTATTTTGATGCGAATTATTTTGATGAGATTTTGACGTATAAAAGTATTGTCGCCTTGACTTCAGTAACCGTCAAATTTAAAGTGAATTTTAAGCGGTTATCCCGCAATGCTGATTTGATACCCGTTTTTACGGAGTTTTGAGAAGTGCAATTTCTTTGTCGAAATTGCTACTGATGTTGCAGTTTTAATCACGTGTTTTAAAAAAAATCGTTTTTGAAATAAAATTGTTTTCAAAACTTTTACAGTTTGCGCTTTTAAAAGAATGAGGAAGCGATTTAAACGCTTCAGCAAAATTGAGGACTATGAACCCTCACTATTACTGATTCGCTTAATTCCGGACTTGTCCATTTGAGAACGTAAAATATTAATTATTTAAAATACACAATTTTGCACTTTCAAGGAAACGATGAAGTGTATTAAACGATTTAGCAAAAGTGCGGAGTATGGAACCACACTTTTACTATTTCGGTTAATTCTGGACTCGTTAATTGAAACATCTACTGTTTGATGATTCTGATGTTTTGTTAGGCTTTCGGGCCACTCTACTGGACCTTCGTGTCATTTGTTGGGCTTTCGGGCCACTCTGCTGGACCTTCGGGTCATCTGATGGACCTTTGGGTCAAATACCAGTACTATACCTTCGGGTCACTCTACGGACCTTCGGGTCATCTAATGGGCGCCAAAATTTATAGTACTTGGTAGGTTTCGGCCATCTGACATGCACGCGCGGCGTAGCTAAAACTCGCCATCTGCTGGGATCGATCCACCTTTTATATTGATTTTCTAGTCATATTAATTGATTTCTAGATATTAATTATTTCTAATTATCTACAGGTAATTAGATATTTGTGTTTTCTAATTATCTTTGTTGATAATTAGATATTTGTTGATTTGAGTTCTAATTATCATTTTTGATAATTAGATATTTGTGTATTCTAATTATCTTTGTTGATAATTAGATATTTGTGTTTTCTAATTATCTTTGTTTATAATTAGATATTTGTTGATTTGAGTTCTAATTATCCTTTTTAATGATTAGATATTTGTGTTTTCTAATTATCTTTGTTGATAATTATATATTTGTTGATTTGAGTTCTAATTATCATTTTTGATAATTAGATATTTGTGTATTCTAATTATCTTTGTTGATAATTAGACATATGTGTTTCTTAATTATATTTGTTGATAATTAGATATTTGTTATTTGAGTTCTAATTATCATTTTTGATAATTAGATATTTATGTTTTCTAATTATCTTTGTTGATAATTAGATATTTGTTGATTCGATTTCTAATTATCGTTTTTGATAATTAGATATTTGTGTATTCTAATTATCTTTATTGATAATTAGATATTTGTTGTTTTTTATTATCGTTTTTGATAATTAGATAATCGTTGATTTGAGATTTTCGATTATCGTTTTTGATAATTAGATATTTGTTGATTTCTGATTATCGTTTTTGATAATTAGATATTTGTTGATTTGAGATTTCTGATTATCGTTTTTGATAATTAGATATTTGTTGATTTGAGATTTCTGATTATCGTTTTTGATAATTAGATATTTGTTGTTTTCTAATTATCGTTTTTGATAATTAGATATTTTTGTATTCTAATTATCTTTGTGATAATTAGATATTTGTTGTTTTCTGATTATCGTTTTTGATAATTAGATATTTGTTGATTTGAGATTTCTGATTATCGTTTTTGATAATTAGATATTTGTTGTTTTCTGATTATCGATTTTGATAATTAGATATTTGTTGATTTGAGAATTCTAATTATCGTTTTTGATAAATAGATATTTGTTGTTTTTTATTATCGTTTTTGATAATTAAATATTTGTTGTTTTCTGATTATTTTTTGATAATTAGATATTTGTTGATTTGAGATTTCGGATTATCGTTTTTGATATTTGGACCTTTGTTGTTTTCTGAGTATCGTTTTTTATAATTGGAAATTTGCTAATTTTGTCGATTATGAGATTTTCTAGTCTCTAATTGATTCTGGATTATGTTGATTATATTGAATTGCTGCTTTCTATCTATCTCTGTTGATAGTTAAAGTTTGCTGATTATAAAGTTTGTGTTTTCTAATTATCTGTTGGATAATTAGATATTTGCGGTTTTGCGATTTGTGATTTGTGTTTTCTAATTATCTTTGTTGATAATTAGATATTGCTGTTTTGTGATTTCTGAATTTTAATTATCCAATTGATAATTAAATATTACTGATGATTGTATTTATTCAGTTTGTTGTTTTCTGATTATCTATTTGATAACTAGATTTTTTTGAAAATTTGTGAATTTCTTTTATGAAATTGAAATATTTCTCTGGCGTTTGTATTCTTGACCTTTATTTTTTCTAGCTTAACCAGTTTATTCTTGACCTTTATTTTTCTAGCTTAACCAGTTTATGTTAGAAAAATAATTGTTATTGACGACTTTAATTATGAAAACTGCGGGGATGCAATTTTTAGAAGGAGGGGAGTCTGTAACAACCCGGGGTTTTGTACCGGTTAATTATCATCATTAGGCGGTTAATTTTGCTGGTTAATTACTTTTAGGCATTTTATCAGTTGAAATTCTTTTAAGGATTTGTTAAGGGATTATACGGGCTTTAAAATCTTGGCTACGTTTCTTTTGTTTTGGGGGCGGTGATAACTATCAAGCAAATAACCGGTTCCCCTATTCATTTTCATCGCTAGCCCTAAATCAAAGAAAATGAAATAATGGTAGCTCGTTCCTTGTTCGTTCCTCTTCCTTCAAAAAATTAGGGTTTTGATCGACTTTGTGATGCCACGGCTTCGATCTCGATTGTTCGATCTTTGATTTCGACTGCGATATTGGGTTTGGATTCTTCGTATAAGGTGAGTGATATCCACTCACATCTAATTCAATCTGAAATTATTGAATTTGTCAATTAGTTTATTTCGGAAGTTTGATTTTGTTCGACGTTGATGATTTTTGACTAGGTCAAATTTCTTGTTGTCTTCGGCTTTCATTTGATTTTACGAGTTTGGTTTTGTACGACTTTCGACTTTGTTCGATTTCACCTGCTGTTTTATGTCTTCGGCCATTAACTGTTGCTTTAGATTCTTTGTTGGCTTTCGAAACTACTACCTCTAACTCTGTTCGATTCTAGCCTTGACCACCTCGGCTCTGAATTGATGCTAAACTTCGGTTTTGACAAAACTGTTGACATCGGCCTTAAACTTGATATTGATTATGTTCTCCATATTATCTACTGTGAAAAAAAATGACTTCGGCATTTGACTTGAATTGTAAAACCTGTTGTCTGCATTGAACTTGACTTCTACCTGCTGTTGCATGACTTCGGCAGTTATGTCTTGTTCAAAGCTGATACTTGTATTTGACTCCGGTCACTTGATATCACTGACTTTGGTCATTTGATGATTTGAAATTGCAGTTGTCGTTGACTTGTTCCCAGGACTTCTCTTGTGATATATCTGATTTCGGTTACTTGTTAATTACTTCTTTTGTTGGTATTTTGTGTTGAAGTCACCTGACTTCGACATCCTTGGGCATTTGATTACTTGCGGCGTCGAATTTGTCATACACTGCATATACTTTCTAATACATGTATACTTGTTCAAACTAGCATTGTCACTTGTACTGGTCATTTCTCTTTGGTGCAGTTTGTTTTTCATCTCCATTTGTACTCGAGTTAGACCTGTAGCTTGCATTATCACTTGTACTTCATTGTTCACTAGTTTCCTGTGTCCATACATCTTTGATAAACTAGTTGAGTCTGCTTGGAGCTTTTGTTGCATTATATCTGTGCCACGAGTAGTTTGCATTGCACCGTAGATTCATTGAGTCGTGTTTTGTCATCATTGATGACTGTTGCATCGAGTCAGTGATTGTTACATATACTTATGTTTACACTGTGTATCTTTAGGATCTTGTGTCTGCATATATACGGTCTAGTGTCACTTGATGGCATTTGGTTTTGTATACATGTGCACAGTTCCATCTTTATATTACATGGTCTGTTCCTTTGAGCTTCGTTTGCATTGTTGTTTCACTGTTTTCAGTTGAATCTGGGGTGTGATCTCGAAGTCTGTACATTGCTATGTTGTATTTGTATCCATGCTTGAACTAGATTGGATATTGAGCTTTACTGTTTGGTCAGATGCTGTTGCAGTCTCCGTTTTCTTTTGATTGATTAGAACTTTGGTTGAGACTTGATTTTTATGTCTTGACCATTTTTCATTTGAATTTATACCTGTGTTGAATCCAGCTAATAGCTCGAGTTTGACCTTGTGCTCGTTTGTGAATTTTCATTGTGCATTCATGTGCACTTTGTTCATTTGATGGCTACTAGGTGGATGTTGTGCTCATGCTGTTGCAGTTCCATCTAGTTCATTTTGCTCTGAGATGGTGCTTTTTTCTTCTGATTTATTGATCTTTTGCGTATTTCATATGCTGTATTGGAGAGGTAGTACACGTGAGCGTGTACTGCAGCCAATCAGTATTGATGTTTTTAAGTGATATTTCAATTATTTGAATTGTTTCGTGTGTCCAATTCAATATATTTTGAAAGTGTATTTTGATTTGGTTTAATTCGATCATTTTGTGATATCTAATTATCATTTAGATAATTAGATTATGTGTTTTCTAGTTATCGTATCGATAATTAGATTTTGTTGTTTATGCTGATTCGCTGACTTGGGTTTAGCTTTGGCCACTTGCTGTTAATTGCTGTTTAGGCAATTCTGTTGTTTCTAAATTATCTTCATTAATAATTCTTTTATTTATCTTTGTTGATGATTTGGCTTTGTTGATTCGCTGTTTATTGCTGTTATGTGTTATATTTACCGTTATCCGATTTCCTTATTAAAGGATTGGATAGGTGAGATTTTTGTGACTATCATCTATTTGTTATTTAATTATTATTGCTTCCGTGCATTAATAACTGAGTTTGAATTAGACTGACCCGTGTATTATTTCCTTTTGAATTAATACTCGGGTCAGACCGAGTTATTACAGGTTGTTGATATCTATCTTTGGGTTTCTGCTTGAGCTATGAAGTCTCTTCATATCCTTTGGTGTAGTCAGTGTTATTTCTTAGGGTGATATGTATTCATGTATATTATTTACAATAATGTACTGTATGTGTAATTTCCAGTGTCGATAGTTGTAGTTGTATTACATGTATTGTATCACATGTATTGTAACTTACTTCAGTTATATATATATATATATATATATATATATAAGATTTTATATTATCTGTGTTCTGTGTTTAGCTATTTTGTGTTATTATTTTATATGTGTCCTGAACTATTATGAACCATCGTAGTTCGTTTTATACTGGGATTGGATATGTCGATGGGAGTAAATAAACAAAGAGATGAAAGAAAAACAAATATTTATACCACTCCTATCGAGGTAACCAATACTAGTGTAAGGCCTAACTATGGATGGTCGCTCCTATCCAGCCTTATTCTTCGTGATAACAGACTATTTCTTTTAATACTCTTTGTTATTGTGAGCATAGAGGTGGGGAGTCACACAAAACCCCGCTTCTTATGCTTTAGCCCACCACCATCAAAACATGCCCACATTCTCACAACTTCTACGCCTATAGCAACCAATAGCCACAGTTCGCCTGAGACCAGCTTACCACCTTTTTCCACCTTACCGATATTTTACTTGACCCATAGCAGTAGCCCGCCACTTCAACCAACCCTCCTCCATTGCAGCCTTCTTTATATATGTTATATTATAAAAATAATATAATATAAAGTACTAAATTTTGTTTGTTTCATAAAGAAAAAAAGGTTGTTATTTACAAGTTTATACATTAAGTTGGCTCGTATTTATCTGCTCCTGCTTTCGCAAAAAGAGTATATTTCATATTTTGAATATATATAATTAGTTATATATATATATTGTTTAAAGGATTTATATAAATTTATGTTGATACATTTGAAATAGATTTTTGTTGCAGAGAATACACGCAGCCCTATAATAATAAGCTTAGTTCCACTGAAGGCAGGATCAGAACCGAGAAAGCAGGCTTCAGGTCGACTCCCTACCTAACTTAGAGGTCAGGGTTAAATATATATTTAAAATTATGCTATTATTTTAAAATAGATTTTGTAATAATTTTTATATAAGTATTGTTTAACGGCAAAAATTTTGACAAGTTAGAAAACCGCCGATAAATTTTGAATTAAATTTATACCGCAAGCGCAAGGCGTACTATCGTAGTATGTTGTGAGTACGGGTCAATCCGCAGGGAATTGTAGATTTTAAATTTCTACTAAATCAAACTAAACCAAAGTTTGAGATGTTTAAGCTAGAAAATGAGAAACTAACTAACTAATTAACTAAAGAAATTTGATAAAAATATGAGAGTTAAATGACAATTTAGAGATAACTCTACTCTCTAGATCATATAGTTCAACAAAACATGAAATTATGATCTCTTTCTGGTAATTAGTGAGTTTAGTTGATGCATTTATCATAAGCATCGCCTAAATGTGTTATTAATTAACACACTTAAACCATCAAACTTTAATGCACCCTCTAACTCACTTACCAACTTTAATGAAAATGACATGAAATTAAAAGTGGAATCTATTTTAAGCATGGCTCATTAACTATTGAATTGGAAACTTAAACCATCAAATTTTGATCCTATATCCACTTTCATTACCATGGTCATATGTAGATGAAGTGGTAATTAGTGATTCATATGACTAAGCATAGCCTATTTGTTTTGAACAACATAAGCTAACAAACTCAATATTAAATACAAAATCACACAAACATCCAAATTTCCATTAAGTATGAAAGAGACGTAAATGAAAATTTATGTTGCATTTACATAATTCAAGAGAGCTTCATTACTCTTAAATTGAAGGGGATTAGCCTCTCATATTTGTTATCAAATCAACAAATGTAGAAAGCAACATGAAGTAAGAAGAAAAGAAAAATGCAAGCTAATGGAGAAGAGAACTAATCTAATTGCATAAAATAAAATTTATACTACTAGCATGAAAGACAGAGAGCATTTAAGTAAAAAAACACTAATTAACATTCATAAAAAAAGGAAAAGTACAAGAAATAAAAATGGCTAAGTAGCCATGAAAAGAGAAAGAGAGTTTGTGTTTTTTTTTTTTTGATTATAAACTGAAACTAAGTAAGAGGAACAGGAGGGTTACATGAAGATGTGGGGTATTTATGCAATTTAGAAACCATAATTCATTTTTTGGGGAATTCCTAAAATACCCTTGAGGTAGTGTGGCCACCAAGTAATCATTAGCATGTCTTAATCCCCCACTCAAATGTACATGAAGCTTTAATGGCCTTTTAGCATGTGCATTAACTCCTAATTGAAAATCAAGGTAAGTGGGTAGGTGGAGTCATCCATGTTCATGAGTTTGAATTATTTTTATCTTCATTTGCTTTATTTCCTTTGTGCATGCATATCTTCATAAAGTTACTTGTATTTGAATTTAAATTCCTACAAAACAACATAGAAATTTCAATTAAATTTTATAAAATTAATATATGCACAAAAATGACCACTTTGCCCTTGGATGAAGATGTCTATGTGACGATTTGAAATAATTTGAATTTTTGGTTTAAACAAGTTAAAATACCCAATATGATCGTTTATTTAATTTAAATAGATTAAATATATTGGTAAAAATATGCACGTTTACATACACATCAAATACCCCCACACTTATCTTTTTATTCGTCCTCGAATAAAGAAAAACTAAGATAAATCCATTTTCATAGGTATCACGATTACATTGAGCGTATGTAATAAACCGTTAAACCTCTGGGTGTCTCCAGTAGGACAAGTGTTGTCACGTGAGGGTTTTCAGCGAATACTACCCACAAAATCCAAATGCAAGATGAAAATATTTACAAAATGCAAAATTTATTTACAAAGAGATGAATGCAAGGTTTTGAAAGTATTTACAAATGAAGAATTTACTTTCAAATTAACATAAATAAGTTAAATGTAAGTTTTGGTCATTATTTTGAAAATTTAAGTCATTTACTCGTCAAATTTCCAACAAAAACGAAGTTATCATAACAACAAGACTATAGTTTAACTCGCTGTTTCGGTTGATAACAAAGCATAACTATGAAATGGATATTTATTGATTATCAATATTTATCAAAGTGGTATTTTCATTTCTTTTCAATAACAAGTCAAATCATATAAGTTAAAATGGTGCTTGGAGTTCATTTGCTTACTCCCTCTGCTTTTTTTTTGAAAATTTTATTGATATTTATAATATTTATATATGCCTAACTCAGAAAACTGAGGCAAGATATATTACCCATGTGCTGCCTTCGGGCTTATGTGAGGGGAATATAAAGCGTGGCGAGTGAACATACGAATATGAACACCTATCAATTGTAGGAGTTATTAAAAAGAATTTATATATATATATATACACCTAACTCAGATAAACCGAGGCCAGATATACTGATTGTGCACTGCCTTTCAGATTACGTGAGAAGGGTATAGAGCATGGCGAGTGAACACACAAGTATGAACACATGAATCTAGGTGTTAAAAAATTATATACATATAGAATACATATGTGTGTATGTGTGTGTGTGTGTGTGTGTATATTGTTTTTTGTTTTTTTAGAAGTGTTTTGCAAAATCATCTTAGCACCATTTAACTTAGTAAACAAAAAAATGTTATATCCTTTACTTTAAATTCACCATTTCTTTTTAAACAAAGATTTTCAATTAGGATATATTTCATAATTAATACGTATGAATCTTCCTATGTACTAGTTAAACCATTGTTATTTGTAATCAAACTTCATTTTTTTGTTAAGACAAATAAATTTAAAAAAAAATTAATTTAATAAACCAAAACCATATATTTATCCTGTAGTGTTTCTTTTAAAAATAAATAAAAATGCTTAAAAAATTTCTTTTTTTATTTTGAGAATTTTTTTATTTTAGAAAGAAAATAAACATGAAAAATTATGAAGAAGATGAGATTCCCCCCTCCCCCACACTTGATTTTGACTGTGTCCCTACAGTTAACCTAAGTGATGGGAGAAAAATAAAACCAAAATAAAATGATGACCTATATTACATGAAAACGAACGGTATTTACATGAGATCAGAAAGTATATTGTCAAAAATTAAATGAAATAGTCTTCCAAAGATCAAATCATTTGTCTCGTCAAGTATACGAGACACGGCTTAAGCTCAGAGAACCAAATCGTAAAAGATTTCAAAACTGAATATTGATTTGAAAAAACTAATGTCGCTTTATTAAAAATCATACGAGTTGTTTTATTTTCAATAATTTTCGGGGTTGATAAAACATTTGATTGAAATTCATGATTATTTTCACCAAATTGAAATTCAAACTTCTCATTTAAAACTTCTTCAAAATTATCGATTTCCAAATCAAAATGGCGATTGAGATCTTCCCCTTCAGAATTCAACAGCTCGTTTTTAAAAAGTCCAAGAATTTTTGTTTGCTGAATTCGTCTTCCTTTGTTGGATTATAAACAATTTCATTGTGTATGTCAAGTTCAAAATCCAAAGTTGTTGTATTCAAATTTTCGAAATCGAAAAAAGGAAGTTCGTAATTTAAATCATGTTTCTCACCCTCAAAAGAATTGAAATCCAATTCAATTACCAAATTTTCAAAAACTTCATTAAGATTTTCGTTTTTAGTTTCAAAAGTTGTTATTTGAAAGTCATCGATTTGGGTGAAAGAAGGACTATCATTTGTCTCATCGCATGTTGGTGGTTTTGTTTCTCACGATGTTTCATATATATTTCGAATAACAAATCCATGTGATCATTATAGATTTCATCCATTTATTCAACAAAATCCAATTTATAATTATTAACTTGAGAAGTTTCGATTTGGATTTGTTGAGAACATAAATTGTCAATCGTATCGTAATCGAGATTATTTCCATTGCCAAAATTATTTGAAAAGTTGTTTCCACTTTCATTTTGAATTTGAAATTCATTTTTAAGCTCGAAATTGAGTAGGCACGGTTTATACTCGAAATCGTTTGAATTTTGAATTGGATGCAAATCTTGATTACTTTGAAAATTTTGACTTGAGTTATCACACCAATAAGAATTACACAAATTATTTACCATTTGATTTTGTCGTGTAGATATTTCAAGTAAAGACGAAATGTTTTTTCAAGATTTGAAGGTTGGGAATCTGAGATGACCCACTTTCTTGTACTAATTTTTTTTTTCATACTGTGGTCATTTAGTCAAGAGAATGTCATCTCTAAATTATTCTCTAGCCAGGATCTTTTATCCAATATAAAAATATTGTGTTGTTCATTTATCTAATTTGCATATGTGAAGATATGCAAATTATTCCCCTTTCTTTTCTACTTGAATCAGAGTACAAATATTTATAAGTAGAAATCTGCTTTGAAAATCATTAAATAAGTTATACATAACAATTTCTTTTCTTTAGAACACAGTTTCCTCCAGTCATACTTATTTCTACTAATCTATTTATAACTTGTCTTTTAAATCAGTGTATGCAAGTCCATGTGCATGTTTATTTACTAATAGGATTTTTAAGTATTTTGATTCTTTTTCAAATAATTATTAACTTGAAATGGTGAGGCTTACTATACTTGTATATGTAATTAGTTTTTCTCTACAAACTGGGTGTTAGGACTATTAAGAATGGGTTGAATCCAGGCTTAAAAGTTTGGTCAGATTAGCCTTATGGTCTTGTATTAATTTATACATAAATCACAAGCATTTTCTGGGTTCTTTCCATGGTGATTCTACACTTGTTTATGCCAAATTTACCTTAGCATTTTTTTTCTAATATGAATCTTCCTCATTGAATACTGAGATACTCATCCAGTCTTTACATGTTTATATCTTAGATTTTTCTACTTTTTGAATTAAATCATTCTAAAATTAAGAAGGAAGACTTCAATACTTAGTTAAAACATTTTCAAGAGCAACACACAGTTTCCAACTGAATTACATTCTTAAGTTCAATACACCACAGCTAGAAAATATTACTACATCAGTTTCTTCCCAAACAACTTAACTAACATCTCATAATATAAATTCAACTTAAACTTCTATTTCAATATCAGTGGGTCTGTAGCTATTGTATCTAAATCCTTAGCAGCTAATTCATCCAATTCTTGATCAACGAGATGCCTATTTTCCTGCAGAATCACCATGTAAAAATATGAGACACCCAATGGTGCACAAACACACAAAAGGTCAGACTAATTATCTGGTAAGAGCAATCTTACTGAAAATCCAAATTTAGATAACTTTTCTCATTTTCAAATAAATTCTAAAATAAATAAATAAAATCAATATTTCTCTTGTACACCTTCCTGTTTAACCTATGCATGTTCATTATTGCCCAACAAAATAATTCATGATTCAATGTGTTGTGTCAGAGAGCACAAGCATATAATCCATCCATAAAATACTTTAAACAACCAATATAATCATCCTTTAAATCATCTTTCCTCATCTACAAATTTTTCTGGCTATCAGGGATTTTACCCAAGCCTTCTTGTGAACTTATTTTTTTAGAATTCAATATCGGGTATTTTATGTTGGTCTTTAGCTACTTTCCTTCAATCAAATCACACATTGTCTGGGACATATTCACTGTTAACCCAGCGCACTCAGGCCCCTGGGTATAATCATACCATGTATGAGCTTGCAATGTTCCCCTTGCCAAGCCATACTTTGTAGCCCTAAGATCCAAAATCCTTAGTTCAATTACTAAGTGTTTATTTTCCTCTTCCCCAATTGTGCTAATCCCTTCTGCATCTCATATTTAATCAGAGAAAATAAATAACTCAACCATCAAGCATGTATTCAAGAAATAATAGATCATGTCTTCATAAACATAGATTTAATCATGCTAGCTAGTCTGAGTTCTCAACATACATGTTATTTAAATCATGGGTTTTTAATGGATCAGGTTTATAAATATATGGTCATAAATAGTTTTCTCTGTTACATCCATTACCTCTGGTTTAACCAGGTGCTCACAATTTCATAAGATCTGACTAACCACAAGTCTTTATTCTTATCTGGATTTATTTGTAAACATAGAAGCTCAGCCCATGTGTAACATTGCACTTCTATATTTCCACTTATTTAATTATGAGACATAAGCAGCAACCATTCTATGCTGCAGTCCCATCTTTTTCTTTTCAATATTAGACCATAGATTTACTACATTTTCCCTTGGGATTTTCCTTTAATAAATTACTGTATGCAGAAAACATATAAAGGAAAACAACTTCTGTCAAGGTTAACACATAATACAAAATGATCATTTTAAACAGGAAATCCTTAAATAATATTTTCTGGGTATATCAACATGATGGGTTGCATATTTAAACAAATCATTAACACACCCAAAAATAAACACAGAAAATATAAAACTATTTAGGCTGCCTCAATATTCAGGACATAATGCCCAATTTTCAGTGAGATTACTCACCTTAGTCCTTCTCTTTCTTTCCTAAGCCTTTTACTCTGATATCCTGCCTTCTACTACTTCTAATTTCCGGTGCTTATATTTTTTTTTAATGAAGAGAAAAATGTATATGATCTCACCACACTAAGCCTTCTTATAAACTCTGACTGCCACTAGGGTTTTAGAAATTACCTAATGTCAATTTTACCCCATATCCAAACCTGCCTCAGTTTTAATTCAGATGAAAGTAAAAAGGGTATGTGGTCCTCATAAAATTTTTCAGAAAATAAAACTTATTCTATTCAATCCTACCCCAGTCATGTTATATGTGTGTCCTGATTTATTTGTAAGCAAAAGAATTACTGAAATTAGCTAAAGTGTTTTATTAAAGATTCATACTATTTCCATGCAAACCTTGTCTCTTACCAGCAGTGCTTTCTTATGCTCCTGCATATCATATGTAAACATATTTATTTATTTATTTAAGTACTTACTATCTTTTGCATATGTTTATTCTAGACTACATATTTTATTTTCTTTATACTAAACTTGTTTTAAAGACATATTCATGTCTACAATAATCCTGTCTGCATGCCTATGTATTTGAAATTTATTTATTCTAACTTACTAATTAATCTCTGCCTATTTTATAATGTAGAAAATATGTGTATGTGTATGTACTGTCTAGTGCACCAGTGCATACTTTTTGACCATTCATTGGCAACAAGTTTTTATTCCTACTTTTCCAATTATTAAACAATCATAACTAAATTGAATCATAAAATTACCCTAAAAAAATCAGGGTTATCACATATACCCCTCCTTTTAGGAATTGTGTCCCATAATTCTTTCATACTTAACTCAAGTATTTTCAATCCAGAAAATCAATCATTTTCAAACTAACCTCTTAGTTAAACTCTGTGTAAATTTAAAACAAAATTCACACTGCATATTTAATCAAAGTATTTATCAACATACATATGTTATACCTTTTATTCAATCAAACAATTTTGGATAATCATTTCTAATTTTATCTTCCACTTCCCATGTGCAATCATTTGGGTCAACGCTTGTAACGTACGCGGATTTTCGTTGCCGAAAAACCGAATAGTTATGGGTTTTAAAAGAAATTTAAGAAAAGAAAAGAGAAGAAGAGAGAAGATAGAAATAAGATAGAGAGAAGAGAAATAGAGGGAAAAGAAAACAGATAGGAAATAGAAATTTTTAAAATAGAAGAAAAAGAGAATAGAACATAAAGAAAATAGAACGGGACAGAAAGAAAACAGAACAACATCAGAATCTCACAATTCGCAGCGGAACAACATATAATAATAAATGAATAATCTTTAAACAAAGAACTATATCGGTTATTACATTTTATACATTTCATTTCATTACATCATATCATCAGAGTATACAACAACAACAACAAATAGTGCAGCGGAAAAAGGAATACTATATAAACTAGTAATACGCCATGCCATCCAGCTTGCCTCCAGCAACTCCAGAATATCCAGAATATCCTGATAAACCTTAACTTTTGACTGCCCGTGTGAAAATTTGTGGGCACCCAGAGTTTAGGAAGGAAAACAATAAACTCCAAGTCAGTCATGTGACTGGTGTGAGAACTCAAAACAGTTTATTTATCTTTAAAATCAAAATAGAGGAATATTTTTAAACTCAATTCGCAATGCTTTTAAAAATGAGACTACCATAAGACCTCCTGCCACACACACAATGCAAACGCAGACTTGGAGAAGATTTCTCCTTATGATAGCCAAACATGCTTGATACGCATTAAAATCAAATCAATTTGATATTATTATTAGTGCATAGTGTAGAAGAAATTCATTTCGAAAGTAGAATATAAATCTTAGCCAGCATAGGTACCATTATATTATGCCTACTATAGCTACTTCCTGAGGAAGCAGGTTCTACAACTAAAACCGTACAAGTTTCGTATTGTTTCTTTGGATTTCCAACAAATGGTCAGGCCAAGGAACTTCCCATTGCCACATGAGAATGCCTCTGGAAAGACATCCCCGAGAACCAAACCGGAACTCTGCCAACACAAGGCCGGGTTACCCCTAACTGGGTAACTACTGACACGAGCACGCCATTCCCCGATCGTAAACGACCTTTCTCACGGGATCCCGAAAACCAACAACCACAAAGTAATAAATTCGTAGTAACCACATAGGTTAAATATCTGGGCTCCATACCATGATACAACCTCTATCCAGAAGGAAATGTACATACCCTAAAGGGTGCTACCCCTCATAACCTTGCCGCATCTTTCCTGTTTTGACCATTTCCGGGGTGTGAGGTTCGACGAAGTCACGTCCACAAAAACATACTTTATACAAAAGCCATGCTTTGGGTCAACAAATGATCAACACAATGATCACCAAGATAGACGATCAAATAAACGATCCTATCACAATAATCAACACAATGATCATTTCAGCATCACTAAGCATATCACATTACCAAATTGGGAATATATCGCTGATAACATTCAACTATATAACCTCTGAGCTCGTACGTCTCAGAGAAGGGTGTTAAGCTAAAGAATAAATTCTTCGCCACCAACAGAAATATATTTGAAAGAAATCGGCTTTATATCTCAACTTGTAATGTCAGACACACAATCCATACAAGTCTGTTCCGAGATCGAACAAAACCGAAGGCACTTACAAAGAAGTCCTTGCAATCCGGATATTCACAATCCTGATCGGATTCACCATCACATATGGAGAACTCTATACCGTAGCTACTCGGTGCAGAGTAAATCGACAGGTCATCCTATCGCTCTCGCAAATACCGGGTCTTCAACACCGATCTTCAATGCAATTCACAACGACGTATCACATATTCGGAATGGGTTATACGACCCCATGGTCCTTTCCCGGTTAACCCGAATAGTGAGCGCTTATTCAAAAATAAGTGTGGCATTCACATTCAAACAAATCACATCAATTACCCATTCAAAGGGAAATATTGATAGTCGGTTATTGAACTATCAATTGATATGCACACATCACCAGATTCCAAATAATTTTCCAAATTATTTATTTCACAAAATATCATCACTAGATATATAATTTCATACTTCAAAAATAAATCAATATTTATTTTTAAACAAATTCCACTTCCTTTATAAATTCCTTAGTGAATTTATAATTCCAAAATATCAATGAATATTCGGTTTCAGTTATTCATTTCAATTTATCTTCAAAAAGATAAATTCTCTAAACGTTTCATTTCACATTGGAAAAACATTTCCATACTTATTTATTCATAAGTAATTCACAAATTTTATTTATTTTCAACACTTAGAAAATATTCAATATACTTAAATCGAGATTAAGTATATATTTCATTCTTTAAGGAAATCATTCTCTTAAACATATTTATTTGGGCCAAAACGAATGTTGCGTAGAACATCGTTACGACAACCCAAAATCACTAGTATAGGGATTCGAAATTAAAATAGATATATAAATCCCAATACTATACAAAACATTTCCTTTCGGAAATCATTTACTATAACAACAGTGTTATAGTCCATCATCTCCTTTTATTTCTCGAAAACATCTATTTCAACAATAAATGTCGAAATCTATGGTTTCGAATCTCAACACCTTTTTAAAACATCGTTAGATCGTTTTAATTCAATTTAAAACATCATATCTAAAACAATTTCTTTAACATATTATTCACTATTCAAAAACGTGAATATACTTCTTTAACAAATTCCATCCTTTTATTCATTTTAATTCAAAGGATTATTCACTATTCAAAAGCGTGAATATAACTCCATTAATAGGTTTCAACAAATTTACTTATCAAAATAAGTTGTTTGCGAATTTATAAACAACGTTTATAAATTCCATTTCTATTTATTTATAAAAACTTCCTTTTTATAAATTCTTTTATTAACCTATTTCAGTTTATAACTCAATTATAAACTAAAAGTTCATATTATAAGTCAAATGCTTATAAAACGATTATTTTACAAAATCGTTCTTTTTAACTTCCCAAATTTATAAATCTTATAACTTATAAGATTTATTCATTTATCCAAAATCCTTCTTTCAATAACTCCACAAATTTATAAATCTTACTATTTATAAATTTTATTTATAACTTCACCATTTATAATTTTATAAATTTCATTCTTATAACTTCACCATTTAAATTCTATAAATTTCATTCTTTAATGAAATTCATTTTCACTTCATTCAAACACTTATAAAAACTCGTTTTATAATTTCTATATTTCAATTTATAAATATCCATTTATAAATCTCTTAATATAAATCAATTTATATTATTCTTTAAAATGACTTTTAATCTCCTTTATTATTTCACCATTTTGATTTATAAAATAATCAAATTTTTATAAATCCTATATTTAAACTTTTCACAATAATTCTAAAATATCTCGATTAAACTATTTTATAAACTCAATAGCATCATATTCTCAAAAAATCAGTTTTTAACTATATTTCTCAAAAATCATAATTTTTATAACTTAAAAATTATAACGTTTATTTATTTATAATGGATCAATTCCAAAATATAGTATATTCTCAAAAATCACATTTAAAATTATTTTAAAATTCCAAATTTGGTCCAATGATGCTACACACCAAATAGTCAATCACGACTACAACGATATCATATATCAATATGAAAATCCATCAAATATCAAAATATCTGAAATCAAATAAATACTATTGAGGAATCCAGTTGGATCCCTCCAACCTGGTTTCCTGCATCCAAAAACATTAGCACAATACCAATTTCGCTCCAGTACGAAATTATCGCGGTATATGTTTTTATTAAATATTATCCGCTTAATAACGGCGTAATAGGGTCTCATCCGCTAAACAAATAAATGCGGGAAATCAATAACTCCAATATATACATATGCCAATATATATATATTGCTATTATATATAATACCAATTTCACTGTTTATGAAATATTCGCGGTATATGTTTTTAATAAATAACATCCGCTTACTAACGGCGTATAATGTCTATTTTAACAATCAATAGATATCAATCAACATTCAAACATACATTCAAATATTTTAAATCTAACTATTTAAAATAAAATCGAAACTGATTCGATTGAGTGAGAAGTTCTCACCTTGATTTATTTCCGTTTTAGCGATTTATTTCGAATAAAATTAAACGGACGTTTAATTTTACCCAAAATTCTCACTAACTCCAAACGACTCCAAACCAACTCCATCGCGTAGTGCTCGTCCATACGATTCCAACGCAACTGAGTTTGCATTTTTTTCGACCTCGTATGAAAAAGTTATGAATTGTTGAAGTTACACGTGTTTATATACATAGATTTATAACATAATTTATAAAACTTATAACCTAACTTCATGCATCCACCGTCCATCACAGATCCAACGGCCCCCCCCCACCATCTTCCTTCTCACGCGAATGCACAGTTTTAAGGCCGACATCACAACCCATTCAACATCCAACTAGGGTTTCAATTTGCATCCACCTCACTCGACGAAATTCGATCAAACCACTTGCAATAGGAAGCTCTTGACCTCCTCTACCTTCGCCCATCACCATAGCCAACTCGGCCTCCTCGTGATGCGCGCGCATGTATGTGAACAGTCCACGCACGCGGCCCCATAACTCCCCCCACACGACACCAAACACGATCTCCACCGTTCACATCGAAGCTCTCATCACCCTCTACATCTTTCATGTTGAAAGTTTCGTCTAATTGCTGATGGATTGGAAGAAATCGAGGGGGAGAGGAGAGACAATTCTGGCCGTTCATAGATGTGGGTGGCGGCTAGGGTTACAATTTTCTTTTCTTTTTTTTCTTTTTTAATGAAGGGTGGGGCTATTTATAAGAGAACGAACGACACTATTCATCCCGGAAATTCCGAACTCCGATTTACGCACCGAAACTGACGTACCTAGGGTTTATCCCGCGTTCCGGACACAATGGAACAGGTTTCGGAAGCTAATTCGGACATCTGTGCGAGTTATAGCTGAAAACGTTCAATTTAAATTAAACCGATTTAAGCGATTTTCTAGGCGTTTTCATTTGTACCGGACAAACGGTAAATCCAATTGACTTGAAATTTGAAACCTTACAATAATATCACATTACGGATCCGATGAAACTGGCTTCGTCGAAATCCGAGACTTTTTGAAAAATGGCTATTTTTACTCGCCAAATTTAAATTAAAAATAAATCGATGCGTTTCGAGCTGCCACGATCAAACGATAGCTCCGATTGACACGATATTTGAAATCCGGTAATAACTAACTATTACGGATCCAATGGAACTGGTTTCGTTCAATTCTAAGACTTTTCAAAAATTGACTATTTTCACTAGTCGATTTTAATATTAAAATATTCAATTTTCACAAATTAACTCTTAATTCGATTTTAAAAGTTCTAAAATATCATTCTAACTCCCATATGATAAAAGAAAATTTTACAAATCATTTTCAATCATATTTAACTATATTTTCAATTATTTCCATAATTTAACGTATTAAATCATCGATTTAATTATCCAATTAAATCCAATAATTCAAATAAAAATTTATTTGACTTATAAATTCACTTATTAATATTTAAAATAAATTAAATATTCAAATTTTAATTTCTAAAAATTCTGGGTCGTTACAATCTTCCCCACTTAAAAGAATTTCGTCCTCGAAATTACAAGTAAGAAAAATTACAGAATATATTAACTTTCCAAAATTCATAATTAAATTTCTTACAAAATATTTACTAAGTTTTCCAAATCATACTTAGTTATCTTTTCAAAACAACTAATATTGTTTAACTTTCAATTCCAAAATCAAAGTTAAAGTTTTCAAAATTTTCCAATTTTCTCAAATTTTTTCTAACGCCTTAAATTTTCGGAAAAATTCGCCATAGTCTCCTTTGCGCGGCTCGATCCGAAAAAAAAATGACAGTATATATATCACAAATATACATCTCATCAAGTAATGAGGCATCCCGCAGGGAAAAAAGTATAAAAGTGCGATATTTAATCCGAGATATGTACCTTATATTTTAATAGCAAGCATATACGGCTAATATAGCGCGAAAGCGAGCTCCAAATGCGAAGCAAACGCGATCCGCACCTACTAATCACTCAACAAACAACATGAGAATCATGCATATAGACAATAGTATCGATATACAACATATAGCAACATAATAACTATACATGCTAACATAGCAAATGAAACAAAACAACAAATGCAAACATCAACCAACTATCATCCAACTAACATCCATAACCAATAAATATTCATTCATATTCTCATTAATATTCAATGAAATGGGTTTTCACTCTAAATCATATTTGATTTATTTACATTGGATTTTATCAACATTCATTCTCAATTCAATTAGTTATCATTTACTAATTAAATCCAATTCACATTCAATTCTATTCAAATTTATTTACTTCTAATTTGAATTTCAATTTCATAGCTTCCAATTTCATTAACTCTTAATGAATTATATACAATCACTAACAATCATATAACAACCAATGTATATATAATTACAACCAAATTCCTTTGCTTATCAATTGGTTTAATTTAATTGATTTTCATTCAATTATTCAACTTTCTAATAACATTAGATTTTAATGAATTACACTTATAATCATTATTTCATATCAACTTAATTTACATTCAATTGATTATTATTCAATCCATTCATTTATATAACTCAAGTTTATATTCATATAGTTTCACTTCTTATATATATAAGTTTATTTCACAATTGTAAATCACTTTAATTATAATTCATTTCTTATAATTCTTTTGCTTATACAATTATTCTTTTATTTAGATTATTCAAACAACTAAACAATCACTTATATACACTTTAATAATTCTGAAAATTATTTCTTTATATATAAAATATAATCAAGTAAAATTATTTCATTTACCCAATTTAAAACAATATTATGTCGAATTGTTCTATTCAAGTGTTTAGAAACCCCTTCGGCATAGTTGTCGAGACCACGCTGAGGAAGGTTCATATACCACTCAACAAACCAATCATCACAATATAAAACAATTTTATATTCACTAACAAATACGCTCTCATATCTATTATTACACTCAAATTCATTCTAGAGCACTACTGACTCTATCTCTAATGAGCAATACCCAACAGAACCATGGTTGTCGCTTAACCATAAGCTCTGATACCAAAATGTAACGTACGCGGATTTTCGTTGCCGAAAAACCGAATAGTTATGGGTTTTAAAAGAAATTTAAGAAAAGAAAAGAGAAGAAGAGAGAAGATAGAAATAAGATAGAGAGAAGAGAAATAGAGGGAAAAGAAAACATATAGGAAATAGAAATTTTTAAAATAGAAGAAAAAGAGAATAGAACATAAAGAAAATAGAACGGGACAGAAAGAAAACAGAACAACATCAGAATCTCACAATTCGCAGCGGAACAACATATAATAATAAATGAATAATCTTTAAACAAAGAACTATATCGGTTATTACATTTTATACATTTCATTTCATTACATCATATCATCAGAGTATACAACAACAACAACAAATAGTGCAGCGGAAAAAGGAATACTATATAAACTAGTAATACGCCATGCCATCCAGCTTGCCTCCAGCAACTCCAGAATATCCAGAATATCCTGATAAACCTTAACTTTTGACTGCCCGTGTGAAAATTTGTGGGCACCCAGAGTTTAGGAAGGAAAACAATAAACTCCAAGTCAGTCATGTGACTGGTGTGAGAACTCAAAACAGTTTATTTATCTTTAAAATCAAAATAGAGGAATATTTTTAAACTCAATTCGCAATGCTTTTAAAAATGAGACTACCATAAGACCTCCTGCCACACACACAATGCAAACGCAGACTTGGAGAAGATTTCTCCTTATGATAGCCAAACATGCTTGATACGCATTAAAATCAAATCAATTTGATATTATTATTAGTGCATAGTGTAGAAGAAATTCATTTCGAAAGTAGAATATAAATCTTAGCCAGCATAGGTACCATTATATTATGCCTACTATAGCTACTTCCTGAGGAAGCAGGTTCTACAACTAAAACCGTACAAGTTTCGTATTGTTTCTTTGGATTTCCAACAAATGGTCAGGCCAAGGAACTTCCCATTGCCACATGAGAATGCCTCTGGAAAGACATCCCCGAGAACCAAACCGGAACTCTGCCAACACAAGGCCGGGTTACCCCTAACTGGGTAACTACTGACACGAGCATGCCATTCCCCGATCGTAAACGACCTTTCTCACGGGATCCCGAAAACCAACAACCACAAAGTAATAAATTCATAGTAACCACATAGGTTAAATATCTGGGCTCCATACCATGATACAACCTCTATCCAGAAGGAAATGTACATGCCCTAAAGGGTGCTACCCCTCATAACCTTGCCGCATCTTTCCTGTTTTGACCATTTCCGGGGTGTGAGGTTCGACGAAGTCACGTCCACAAAAACATACTTTATACAAAAGCCATGCTTTGGGTCAACAAATGATCAACACAATGATCACCAAGATAGACGATCAAATAAACGATCCTATCACAATAATCAACACAATGATCATTTCAGCATCACTAAGCATATCACATTACCAAATTGGGAATATATCGCTGATAACATTCAACTATATAACCTCTGAGCTCGTACGTCTCAGAGAAGGGTGTTAAGCTAAAGAATAAATTCTTCGCCACCAACAGAAATATATTTGAAAGAAATCGGCTTTATATCTCAACTTGTAATGTCAGACACACAATCCATACAAGTCTGTTCCGGGATCGAACAAAACCGAAGGCACTTACAAAGAAGTCCTTGCAATCCGGATATTCACAATCCTGATCGGATTCACCATCACATATGGAGAACTCTATACCGTAGCTACTCGGTGCAGAGTAAATCGACAGGTCATCCTATCGCTCTCGCAAATACCGGGTCTTCAACACCGATCTTCAATGCAATTCACAACGACGTATCACATATTCGGAATGGGTTATACGACCCCATGGTCCTTTCCCGGTTAACCCGAATAGTGAGCGCTTATTCAAAAATAAGTGTGGCATTCACATTCAAACAAATCACATCAATTACCCATTCAAAGGGAAATATTGATAGTCGGTTATTGAACTATCAATTGATGTGCACACATCACCAGATTCCAAATAATTTTCCAAATTATTTATTTCACAAAATATCTTCACTAGATATATAATTTCATACTTCAAAAATAAATCAATATTTATTTTTAAACAAATTCCACTTCCTTTATAAATTCCTTAGTGAATTTATAATTCCAAAATATCAATGAATATTCGGTTTCAATTATTCATTTCAATTTATCTTCAAAAAGATAAATTCTCTAAACGTTTCATTTCACATTGGAAAAACATTTCCATACTTATTTATTCATAAGTAATTCACAAATTTTATTTATTTTCAACACTTAGAAAATATTCAATATACTTAAATCGAGATTAAGTATATATTTCATTCTTTAAGGAAATCATTCTCTTAAACATATTTATTTGGGCCAAAACGAATGTTGCGTAGAACATCGTTATGACAACCCAAAATCACTAGTATAGGGATTCGAAATTAAAATAGATATATAAATCCCAATACTATACAAAACATTTCCTTTCGGAAATCATTTACTATAACAACAGTGTTATAGTCCATCATCTCCTTTTATTTCTCGAAAACATCTATTTCAACAATAAATGTCGAAATCTATGGTTTCGAATCTCAACACCTTTTTAAAACATCGTTAGATCGTTTTAATTCAATTTAAAACATCATATCTAAAACAATTTCTTTAACATATTATTCACTATTCAAAAACGTGAATATACTTCTTTAACAAATTCCATCCTTTTATTCATTTTAATTCAAAGGATTATTCACTATTCAAAAGCGTGAATATAACTCCATTAATAGGTTTCAACAAATTTACTTATCAAAATAAGTTGTTTGCGAATTTATAAACAACGTTTATAAATTCCATTTCTATTTATTTATAAAAACTTCCTTTTTATAAATTCTTTTATTAACCTATTTCAGTTTATAACTCAATTATAAACTAAAGTTCATATTATAAGTCAAATGCTTATAAAACGATTATTTTACAAAATCGTTCTTTTTAACTTCCCAAATTTATAAATCTTATAACTTATAAGATTTATTCATTTATCCAAAATCCTTCTTTCAATAACTCCACAAATTTATAAATCTTACTATTTATAAATTTTATTTATAACTTCACCATTTATAATTTTATAAATTTCATTCTTATAACTTCACCATTTAAATTCTATAAATTTCATTCTTTAATGAAATTCATTTTCACTTCATTCAAACACTTATAAAAACTCGTTTTATAATTTCTATATTTCAATTTATAAATATCCATTTAAAATCAATTTATATTATTCTTTAAAACGACTTTTAATCTCCTTTATTATTTCACCATTTTGATTTATAAAATAATCAAATTTTTATAAATCCTATATTTAAACTTTTCACAATAATTCTAAAATATCTCGATTAAACTATTTTATAAACTCAATAGCATCATATTCTCAAAAAATCAGTTTTTAACTATATTTCTCAAAAATCATAATTTTTATAACTTAAAAATTATAACGTTTATTTATTTATAATGGATCAATTCCAAAATATAGTATATTCTCAAAAATCACATTTAAAATTATTTTAAAATTCCAAATTTGGTCCAATGATGCTACACACCAAATAGTCAAACACGACTACAACGATATCATATATCAATATGAAAATCCATCAAATATCAAAATATCTGAAATCAAATAAATACTGTTGAGGAATCCAGTTGGATCCCTCCAACTGTTTTCCTGCATCCAAAAACATTAGCACAATACCAATTTCGCTCCAGTACGAAATTATCGCGGTATATGTTTTTATTAAATATTATCCGCTTAATAACGGCGTAATAGGGTCTCATCCGCTAAACAAATAAATGCGGGAAATCAATAACTCCAATATATACATATGCCAATATATATATATTGCTATTATATATAATACCAATTTCACTGTTTATGAAATATTCGCGGTATATGTTTTTAATAAATAACATCCGCTTACTATCGGCGTATAATATCTATTTTAACAATCAATAGATATCAATCAACATTCAAACATGCATTCAAATATTTTAAATCTAACTATTTAAAATAAAATCGAAACTGATTCGATTGAGTGAGAAGTTCTCACCTTGATTTATTTCCGTTTTAGCGATTTATTTCGAATAAAATTAAACGGACGTTTAATTTTACCCAAAATTCTCACTAACTCCAAACGACTCCAAACCAACTCCATCGCGTAGTGCTCGTCCATACGATTCCAACGCAACTGAGTTTGCATTTTTTCGACCTCGTATGAAAAAGTTATGAATTGTTGAAGTTACACGTGTTTATATACATAGATTTATAACATAATTTATAAAACTTATAACCTAACTTCATGCATCCACCGTCCATCACAGATCCAACGGCCCCCCCACCATCTTCCTTCTCACGCGAATGCATAGTTTTAAGGCCGACATCACAACCCATTCAACATCCAACTAGGGTTTCAATTTGCATCCACCTCACTCGACGAAATTCGATCAAACCACTTGCAATAGGAAGCTCTTGACCTCCTCTACCTTCGCCCATCACCATAGCCAACTCGGCCTCCTCGTGATGCGCGCGCACGTATGTGAACAGCCCACGCACGCGGCCCCATAACTCCCCCCACACGACACCAAACACGATCTCCACCGTTCACATCGAAGCTCTCATCACCCTCTACATCTTTCATGTTGAAAGTTTCGTCTAATTGCTGATGGATTGGAAGAAATCGAGGGGGAGACGAGAGACAATTCTGGCCGTTCATAGATGTGGGTGGCGGCTAGGGTTACAATTTTCTTTTTCTTTTTTTTCTTTTTTTTTTAATGAAGGGTGGGGCTATTTATAAGAGAACGAACGACACTATTCATCCCGGAAATTCCGAACTCCGATTTACGCGCCGAAACTGACGTACCTAGGGTTTATCCCGCGTTTCGGACACAATGGAATAGGTTTCGGAAGCTAATTCAGACATTTGTGCGAGTTATGGCTGAAAACGTTCAATTTAAATTAAACCGATTTAAGCAATTTTCTAGGCGTTTTAATTTGTACCGGACAAACGGTAAATCCAATTGACTTGAAATTTGAAACCTTACAATAATATCACATTATGGATCCGATGAAACTGGTTTCGTCGAAATCCGAGACTTTTTGAAAAATGGCTATTTTTACTCGCCAAATTTAAATTAAAAATAAATCGATGCGTTTCGAGCTGCCACGATCAAACGATAGCTCCGATTGATACGAAATTTGAAATCCGGTAATAACTAACTATTACGGATCCAATGGAACTGGTTTCGTTCAATTCTGAGACTGTTCAAAAATTGACTATTTTCACTAGTCGATTTTAATATTAAAATATTCAATTTTCACAAATTAACTCTTAATTCGATTTTAAAAGTTCTAAAATATCATTCTAACTCCCATATGATAAAAGAAAATTTTACAAATCATTTTCAATCATATTTAACTATATTTTCAATTATTTCCATAATTTAACGTATTAAATCATCGATTTAATTATCCAATTAAATCCAATAATTCAAATAAAAATTTATTTGACTTATAAATTCACTTATTAATATTTAAATAAATTAAATATTCAAATTTTAATTTCTAAAAATTCTGGGTCGTTACAACGCTCCACTGCACTTTCACCAATTTAATTTCTTTATTCCTTAATTTCTTAATTTCTCTTGCAACAATACCTACTGGCTCTTTTTCATAAACCATTCTGGGATCAATCTACACATCCCTAGTGGATTCCAAGATTGTCTCTGCATCATGAATCCATCTCCTTAACTGAGATACATGAAAAACATCATGCATTGCCCTCATCTCCTCTGGAAATTCCAACTTATAGGCTACATTTCCAATTCTTTCTAAAATTTTATATGGTTCTATGTATCTGGGAATTAACTTTCCTTGTTTCCCAAACCTTAGAACCTTCTTCATAGGTGATATTTTAACAAATACAAAATCTCCAACATCATATTGTACTGCCTTTTTCTTCTGATCTGCATATTTCTTTTGCCTATCTTGGGCAAAATCAATTCTTTTTCTAATCAAAGCTATCTTTTCAGAAGTTTCTTTTACATTTTCTGGTCCTAAGATCACCTTCTCCCTAGATTCAATCCAACTTAAAGGTGATAAACATGGCCTACCATAGAGTGCTTCAAAGGGTGCCATGCCTATGCTACTGTGATAACTGTTGTTATATGCAAACTCTGCCAGAAATATGTGATCTTCCCAGCTTCCTCCCCAATCCAATATACATGCCCTCAACATGTCTTCAAGCAATTTATTCACAATTTCGGTTTGACCATCAGATTGAGGATGATATGCTGTACTCAAGCATAGATCAGTCCCCATTGCTTTGTGAAAACTTTGCCAAAATTTTGAAGTGAAGATGGTATCTCTATCACTTACTATAGTTTTTGGTATTCCATGCAATCTAACTACTTCCTTAATAAATAATTGAGCTAATGTGCATGCATTCCTTTCTGATTTTACAGGTATGAAATGAGCTGATTTAGTTAGCCTATCTACTACAACCCAAATACTATCATTTCCCCTCCTTGTTTTAGGCAAACCATCAATGAAATCCATTGATATATCTTCCCATTTCCACTGTGGTATTTGTAAAGGTTGAAGCATCCCTGAAGGTCTTTGGTATTCAGCTTTTACCTGTTGGCAAACCATGCACTTAGACACATAAGTTGCCACTGCACTCTTCATACCTTTCCACCAATAATCTCTCTTGAGGTTATGATACATTCTTGTGCTTCCTGGATGTATGGTATATTTACTTTTATGATAAGCATCCAATATTTCTTGCTTCAATTCATCAATGGCAGGAACACATATTCTTCTTCCTTTCTTCAAATGGCCCTGATCGTTCAACAGAAAACCTTCCACTATCTCTCCATTTAATATATGAGTTTTCTTCTCAAGTAAAGATGAATCTTGGTATTGTAGCTTTTCAACTTTAGTTTTTAATTCTGACCCCAAAATAACAAAACTTAACTTCCCATCTCTACATTCTCACTGCATATGCTCATATTTTCTACACTTTCACTTTCTACTTCTGAGTCAATCAATAGTGATAGAGTGTTAAACTCTTCTATCATTAACCTAGCTACATTAATATGTTGTCTACTTAAAGCATCTGCTACTTTGTTAGCCTTGCCAGGTGTATACAATATTTCAAAATCATATGAGGCTAGTAGTTCAATCCACCTTTGCTGCCTCATATTCAATTCTTTTTGTGAAAACAAATATTTAAGTGACTTATGGTCTGTGTACACTTCAAATTTAGCCCCTAACAGATAATGTCTCCATAATTTGAGAGCATACACTATAGCTGCTAGTTCAAGGTCATGTGTAGCATACCTTACCTCACTGGGCTTTAATTGTCTAGAGGCATAAGCTATCACTTGGTGTTGTTGCATCAATACTGCCCCAAGTCCTTGTCCACTAGCATCAGTATATATCACCAAAATTTCATTTCCCTCAGGTACTTTTAGTATTGGAGCTTGTATTAGTGCTTCCTTTAGCCTCCCAAAGGCTTCGTCACATTCCACAGTCCAAGCAAATACCTGATTTTTCCTTGTTAATCTAGTTAATGGAATTGAAATCTTTGCAAAATCTTTTATAAACCTTCTATAATAACCAGCCATCCCCATAAATGACCTGACCTCTGTGACACTAGTAGGCCTTTTCCAAGCTTGAACTGCAATTACCTTATTGGGATCTACAGATATACCTTTTTCTGATATCACATGTCCTAAAAAGTTTACTTCATTCTGCCAAAAAGTACATTTTGAAAATTTTGCCTTCAAATTTTCTTGCCTCAATTTCTGTAGTACTATATGCAAATGATTCTCATGCTCTTCAACTGTCTTAGAATAAATTAAGATATCATCAATAAATATCAATACAAATTTATCTAAGTATTTTCTAAAAATTCTATTCATCAAATCAACAAAGTAAGAGGGAGCATTTGTCAAACCAAAGGGCAACACTAAAAATTCATAAAGTCCATACCTAGTATTAAAAGCTGTATATTTAATGCTTTCCTCTTCTACTTTCATTTGATGAAATCCTGAAGCTAAATCAAGTCTGGAGAATATTTTTGCACCACTTAATTGATCAAAAAGATCATCAATTCTTGGTAAGGGGTATTTGTTTTTAACTGTAATTTTATTTAACTCTCTGTAATCAATACATAGTCTGAGAGATCCATCTTGCTTCTTAACAAAAACCACTGGTGCTCCCCATGGTGAGCTATTGGGTCTGATGAAGCCTTTTTCTTCTAGTTCAACCAATTGTTTGTTCAATTCTGTCAATTCTTTAGGCCCCATTCTAGTTGGCCTCTTAACCACTGGGTTAGCTCCTGGAATCAGTTTAATTGAAAACTCTACTGGCCTATGGTTAGGAACTCCCTTAACCTCACCAAACACATCGGCATATTGGTTCGCTATAGGGATTTCTTCTAATGCAGGCATGTGCTTCTCACTAGATAAGTTAGCAAGGGTAACTATATTTCTGTTCTTATTTACTTCACAAAGAACAACTATCCTTTTTCCTTCAGAAGTTTTCAATGATATGGTGGAGGTTTCCATATTTATAGCAGCCCTATATTTTCTTAACCAATCAACTCCTAAAATAACTCCTATGCCTGGATATTGCAACACATATAGGTCTGCATTAAACATATATCCCCCTATATTCAATCCCAGTTGCATACACATCATACCCAAAACACAGGAATTACCTAAAGGACTTTTAATAAGCAATGGCATGTCAACAATCATACAATTTAATTTTAATTGTTGTGCAATATCATGAGAAATTAAAGAGTGTGTAGCCCCAGTATCATACACTACTGCAAATGGTATTGAGTGAATAAGCAAAGTACCTTCAACTTGGCCATGATTCTCAACATTTGGTCCTTCTGTTGCTTTGCCTTTCACCTCCAAAGTACTCATTTTTCCTTGCTTAAACTCTGGACAGTTCCTCCTTATGTGACCTTCCTTTCCACACTGGTGACATTTGAAGGATGCTGGTTTAGGATTTGTACACCTATTTTTCATGTGTCCCTCTTGTCCACAATTATAGCAAGTGATCTTCTTCTTAACCTCAGCAGTTTTGACTTCTTCTGATTTCTTGGTGGAAGCTACATCTGTTTTCTTTTTATCATAAGGGTGAAACTTACCCTTTCCTTTCTTGTTTTGATTATTTTTAAATGCCCTGAAATTTTCTCTGGCTTTATCATGCTGTTCAATACTCAAGGTCAGATCTAAAACTTGATCAAATGTCCGATCCTTATATGGTAGCATAGCTCTACTAAGACTAGCATTCAGTCCTTGGATGTATCTTCCATTTTTAGCCTCTTGGGTTGTGATAAGCACTGCACCATATTTTGCCAGAGATTCAAACTTCTGTGTGTATTCAGTAACACTCATAGCCCCTTGTCTTAATTTAATAAATTCCTCTAACAAAGACTCTTTGGCTGATGCCGGTATAAATCTTCCTTCCAACATTTCTTTAAACTGGTTCCATGTCACCTCTCCTTCAGGTCTTCCAGCTATAAGAACTTCCCACCAATCCAGAGCTGCTCCTCTCAATTGTCTAGATGCTATCAGCCTCTTCTTTTGGTCTTCAACTTGCATATCAGCAAAGATTCTATCCAAAATTCTGAGCCAATTTTGAATTCCCATAATCCCTTCTGTTCCATCAAAAGTCTTGCCTCCAAGATTGGTAAAGGTCTTGAGAAGTTTGGAAAGCTCCTCATGTGGATTTTCTTGCCTGTTACCTACTCCATCTCTTACGGCTCTCATAAAATCTTGCATATTCACCATTGGTGGTTCACTTGGTCCTACCTCTTGTTGTCTGGGTCACACCATAATTCTATGGATATAATACTTAAGTTAGTTCATCTTGCCTAACACTCTATAAATTAATTTACTTCAATTTATCCTTATTTAGTTATAATAGATATTAATAATATATGTACTAGCAGAACAAAGTATCCCAAGCAATCAACACACCATACATCAATGCAAACAAGTTCATACAAAATTTTGCTATGTTATCTAACAACATAACTCTGATACCAAATGAGATGACCCACTTTCTTCTACTAATTTTTTTTTCATACTGTGGTCATTTACTCAAGAAAATGTCATCTCTAAATTTTTCTCTAGCCAGGATCTTTTATCCAATATAAAAATATTGTGTTGTTTATTTATCTAATTTGCATACGTGAAGATATGCAAATTATTCCCCTTTCTTTTCTACTTGAATCAGAGTACAAATATTTATAAGTAGAAATATGCTTTGAAAATCATTAAATAAGTTATACATAACAATTTCTTTTCTTTAGAACACAGTTTCCTCCAGTCATACTTATTTCTACTAATCTATTTATAACTTGTCTTTTAAATCAGTGTATGCAAGTCCCTGTGCATGTTTATTTACTAATAGGATTTTTAAGTATTTTGATTCTTTTTCAAATAATTATTAACTTGAAATGGTGAGGCTTACCATACTTGTATATGTAATTAGTTTTTCTCTACAAACTGGGTGTTAGGACTATTAAGAATGGGTTGAATCCAGGCTTAAAAGTTTGGTCAGATTAGCCTTATGGTCTTGTATTAATTTATACATAAATCACAAGCATTTTCTGGGTTCTTTCCATGGTGATTCTACACTTGTTTATGCCAAATTTACCTTAGCATTTTTTTTCTAATATGAATCTTCCTCATTGAATACTGAGATACTCATCCGGTTTTTACATGTTTATATCTCAGATTTTTCTACTTTTTGAATTAAATCATTCTAAAATTAAGAAGGAAGACTTCAATACTTAGTTAAAACATTTTCAAGAGCAACACACAGTTTCCAACTGAATTACATTCTTAAGTTCAATACACCACAACTAGAAAATATTACTACATCAGTTTCTTCCCAAACAACTTAACTAACATCTCATAATATAAATTCAACTTAAACTTCTATTTCAATATCAGTGAGTCTGTAGCTATTGTATCTAAATCCTTAGCAGCTAATTCATCCAATTCTTGATCAAAGAGATGCCTATTTGCCTGCAGAATCACCATGAGCTGCCTCATAAAAATATGAGACACCCAATGGTGCACAACCACACAAAAGGTCAGACTAATTGTCTGGTATGAGCAATCTTACTGAAAATCCAAATTTAGATAACTTTTCTCACTTTCAAATAAATTCTAAAATAAATAAATAAAAGCAATATTTCTCTTGTACATCTTCCTGTTTAACCTATGCATGTTCATTATTGCCCAACAAAATAATTCATGATTCAATGTGTTGTGTCAGAGAGCACAAGCATATAATCCATCCATAAAATACTTTAAACAACCAATATAATCATCTTTCCTCATCTATAAATTTTTCTGGCTATCAGGGATTTTACCCAAGCCTTCTTGTGAACTTATTTTTTTAGAATTCAATATCAGGTATTTTATGTTGGTCTTTAGCTACTTTCCTTCTATTAAATCACACATTGTATGGGGCATATGCACTGTTAACCCAGCACACTCAGGCCCTGGGTATAATCATACCATGTATGAGCTTGCAATGTTCCCCTTGCCAAGCCATACTTTGTAGCCCTAAGATCCAAAATCCTTAGTTCAATTACTAAGTGTTTATTTTCCCCTTCCCCAATTGTGCTAATCCCTTCTGCATCTCATATTTAATCAGAGAAAATAAATAACTCAACCATCAAGCATGTATTCAAGAAATAATAGATCATGTCTTCATAAACATAGATTTAATCATGCTAGCTAGTCTGAGTTCTCAATATACATGTTATTTAAATCATGGGTTTTTAATGGATCAGGTTTATAAATATATGGTCATAAATAGTTTTCTCTGTTACATTCATTACCTCTGGTTTAATCAGGTGCTTACAATTTCATAAGATCTGACTAACCACAAGTCTTTATTCTTATCTGGATTTATTTGTAAACATAGAAGCTCAGCCATGTGTAACATTGCACTTCTATATTTCCACTTATTTAATTATGAGACATAAGCAGCAACCATTCTATGCTGCAGTCCCATCCTTTTCTTTTCAATATTAGACCATCGATTTACTACATTTTCCCTTGGGATTTTCCTTTAATAAATTACTGTATGCAGAAAACATATAAAGGAAAACAATTTCTGTCAAGGTTAATACATAATACAAAATGATCATTTTAAACATGAAATCCTTAAATAATATTTTCTGGGTATATCAACATGATGGGTTGCATATTTAAACAAATCATTAACACACCCAAAAATAAACACAGAAAATATAAAACTATTTAGGCTGCCTCGATATTCAGGACTTAATGCCCAATTTTCAGTGAGATTACTCACCTTAGTCCTTCTCTTTCTTTCCTAAGCCTTTTTCTCTGATATCCTGCCTTCTACTACTTCTAATGGCCGGTGCTTATATATATATTTTTTTAATGAAGAGAAAAATGTATATGATCTCACCACACTAAGCCTTCTTATAAAATCTGACTGCCACTAGGGTTTTAGAAATTACCTAATGTCAATTTTGCCCCATATCCAAACCTGCCTCAGTTTTAATTCAGATGAAAGTAAAAAGGGTATGTGGTCCTCATAAAATTTTTCAGAAAATAAAACTTATTCTTTTCAATCCTACCCTAGTCATGTTATATGTGTGTCCTGATTTATTTGTAAGCAAAAGAATTACTGAAATTAGTTAAAGTGTTTTATTAAAGATTCATACTATTTCCATGCAAACCTTGTCTCTTACCAGCAGTGCTTTCTTATGCTCCTGCATATCATATGTAAACATATTTATTTATTTATTTAAGTACTTACTATCTTTTGCATATGTTTATTCTTGACTACATATTTTATTTTCTTTATACTAAACTTGTTTTAAAGACATATTCATGTCTACAATAATCATGTCTGCATGCCTATGTATTTGAAATTTATTTATTCTAACTTACTAATTAATCTCTGCCTATTTTATAATGTAGAAAATATGTGTATGTACTGTCTAGTGCACCAATGCATACTTTTTGACCATTCATTGGCAACAAGTTTTTATTCCTATTTTTCCAATTATTAAACAATCATAACTAAATTGAATCATAAAATTACCCTAAAAAAAATCAGGGTTATCATAGCATCGTTTTGAAAACTTTATTGTTCAAAATTCGAATTGTTTATAGAACAGTTGTTGTTAAAATATCCATACGAATTTGGAGTGAAACCATATGGAATATATTGATTTTCACAACTATTGTAAAGTTCAAGTGAATATGAAAATTCAGATATTTTCAAGATTGTTTTTGTTTTGTTTTTTAGAAAGGAAAAATATTTATAAAATGAATTCGCTCACAAGGAAAATTTATATTGTTTTTCTTTTTCAATTTTTTTGTTTTTGAAAAGGTTTTATATTATTTTTTTGGATTTTTGTTTTTTGCGAAAAAGAACTAACTTAATTTTTTTTTTGGGTTTTTAAATTTTCGCTTGAAAAATAAATTTCAAGAGAAAGGATAAAAACCAAGTTAAGAAATATTAGTTTTTGAATTTGAATTTTTTTAAATATGCATGAACTAATGCAGCTAAATGAATGCAAGGATTTAATTACAAACGATTTATCCTAAGTTAACCCAAAGTTATATAATCACACTCTATCTTCAATCAACAAGATAGTTTTTAGCCAGATAACGGAAAAGATTTATCGGTGCACCACGAATCACCGTAGCAATGCAGCCGAAGGTTTAAGTACCATCAGAGGAACAACCACTGTAATATTTACGAATCACCATAATATTTATAAGTGGTTATTACCATACCGTACCCTATACACCAAGAAATTAAATTATTCAAAGAAGGCAAATTGTCGGTATATAATTAAGTTTATTGATTTCTAACCGTTATTATTAATCAAAATCTAAGATGAAATGCAAAATAGAAATTAAATGTGTATTAACAACGCAACTATGAATGGATTTTTTTGAATTTTTGAATTTTTTTAATAAAATGCACATGCAAGCAACAAACAATGCAACGAAGATAAAAAAAGAGATAAGGGTGCGAAATTTTTTATGAGCAAGCAATTTATTTTTAGCGGCGGTTCTTCTCCTTTCGGTATTCTGCTTTTGCAAACTAAAACTAAAAGCAGGATATACACAGTGTTTCTTCTACACCAAAGAAAACCCAAACAAAACAAATTGAAACTTTTTTGAAGAACTGAAATAGAAACAACAAAATAAACAAGAGAAATCAAATAAAATAAAAAGAAATTTTTTTTTTGAAAAAAAAATGACAACACTAGAAAACTAATGAAAGGAACTAACTTAAAAGAAAAGGAACTTAAAACTCAAACTAACTAATTAAATAAAAAGAAGAGAAGGAAATAAGAGAAGAAAAACAAAATTAATCACAGCCCGGCCCACTATTGAATAAAACAAAATATCCTTCCTCTTTAATAGATTCAAGACTTCGGTTAACTTCTGCAAACCTCGCAATTATTTCTAAATAGACCGAGAATCCTTAAATCTTCAAACTACAATCAAAACACATACGTCAAGTTCAGAAATCTCAGAAATTATAATCTCACTTTCATCCCCAAAAATCGAAGTCATTAATTGCGCGAGTTGAGGTGTAACGTCCCGCCTTTTCGCATGTTTTAAATCGACACACGTGCCAATTCAAACCATACGGAAGGGCGGATTATAATGGGGTAAATAAGGTAAACACAGAGAATATGAAGAAAGAAGAAAAATAAACAAAATAGAATCTTGCAGCGGAACAATAAAATATAATAATAAATATACAGTTCATAAAACTGTTTACAAAACATTTGATTTTTCTTTATACAATAAATATCAGAGTTCACATACCAATAAATATCAATGCAGCGGAATCAAATGGTGTAGTGGAATAATATAATAGATAGTAATACTACAAATCTTCATCTTCGTCCTCTAGAATAAAATCTTCAAATCCTGAAACGCTCGGACTGACTCGAGTGAATTGAAAAGACAAAATACTCGAGTCAGAACTAAAAGATCTTATGTAAGTTAAATCAACAGAGGTAAATATGAGTGCAGTAACTTAAGAGATGCTCGGGATTTATATCTCCTAAGGATCCGTTAAACTATCTACTATGTAGTATATTTCGCTATTATGCTAGTGTCTAATTGTAAAATAAACTTACTTTTAAATAGCGTTAAGGCTTTACATTTTTCACCTTAACACAGTTATATATTCTCATAGTCTATACAGTACCGTAATCTCCCGCGTACTGGGCGTCGTCAGAGGGCACTCCATAGGCATGGTACCAAACCAAAATTGTATAAGGAGCGCTAGGGTAGGTGACACAGCACAACTAGGCAATGTCAGGGTAGATATACCAATTGCTATCCGGACTGGTGGTAACGCATAGCCGCAGCTACCGCCCACCTCGAACAAACACCCCCAAGATCAAAAAAATAAAGGTGGCCACCGAATCAATCCAAAGTCAGAGTATAGTATCGAAGGGATGTGTCCGATAAAGGGCGCTAACCCACTTGGCCCGAGAATCGCTCATGTTTTAGCCACCTTATGCCAACTCACGGGAGTCGGGTCCACGTATTTACCTCAGAGGAAACGCCGCCGCCATCCTACTTCATTCTGGAATCTCCACCGCGTACACGGTTGTTAAAGTGGTTTTTGGAGTTGGCAGAGAGTATGACAACTTCTGATCTCGGTCTCTTCAAAAACCAAACATTACTACAACACCGCGGTCATTTAAAAATAATTATACTTTCAAAACCAAAATATAATATCTATTTCAAAACCATATAAAGACGATATCCATTTCAAACAAACTCATTGGATATTATTTTTATAAAACCCAAATTAATATAATATCATTTTATTTCAAATATATTTCTTTCCAAAATCATATTACTTTAAAATTTATAATAATTGCAAACCAAACATTTGAATTATAACTTTCAAACATAAAACTACGAAATTTGTAGCTTTAAAACCATAACTTTAAAACTTAAATGGTTTGGATATTCAACAGTATGTAAAATAGTTGATTTTAAATTACTTTATAAAGTAAAAATTTCAACGCCTTTACCATTTATTCACTTTAAATTAAGTCTAAACTCATAAATCTTGAATCTCTTTCAGTTTCAATAAAACACTTCGATTCCAATATATTTCAAACTCTGAGTATTTAACAATTTCAAAACTAAGGATGGAAATTTTCTATTCAACCATTCATTATTCTATTTTTTAGTCTAAAATATTTACATAATAAATCCATAATCATTTTAAATAAAACTCAAATTACTAACAACTGAATATTTCCTTCAATTTATTTATATTAGAAATATTCATTTGATTTATCTTGAATAAAAATCCAGTTATGAATATCATACCTTTAAATTTCCAATCTTAATTTATTTGAATCATTTAAACCCTATATATATACACACAATATCTTAAACCTGTACTAAATCATATAATATAAATTATCGAACTCCATTATTCAACTTATTCATTTTTATTTAACAGATTTATACATAGCTTAAATTCAAAAAATTTAACTATATATGTATATATATATAAAATAATATTTATAAAATATCAAAATTTAATATTTATTAAACCGTATCATATCCAAACTATAGAAAATCATTTCAAAAATAATTATATATATATAGACTGATAGTGTCTGTATATAATTTTCTACCCTATGGTCAAGTGGCACGGATATCTATCATTTCAATCCGCAATTTAAAAATAAAAATGCGGTTGTATGTCATTTCAAACCGCAATCCCGAATGAAATGAAAATGCATAATAACTTGCAGTTTATACAATATAAATACAACATCCATTCATCCATCATATCAACCATCAAACATTTATAAATTTATCATCCAATTCAAACAATCACAACAATAGATAATAATTAATTCTGATAGTTAAATTTTCAATAATGAATTAAATAACTGTTTAACTGTAGTTTATATGCAATAATAAATAAATTTAACTAGCAAGTTATATGCAAAAATAAATGTTACTAAAATTTTAACTGACAGTTTTAATGCAATGAATAAATTAATTAACAATTAACTGGCAGTTTTAAATGTAGTAATGAATTAAATAACGCGTAAATTAATGAATGCAATTTAACTAAGAAAATGAAGAAAAATATGCCAAACAGCTACAAATAAAATTTTAAACACATCGTATATCAATTTAACCAACATAAGAAATCTTAGAAGTTGTGAGTGGGTTAAAATACTCACCTTTTGAATTTAAATTGAATTTAAATCCAATTTAAAACCAAAATTTGAACGGTCTCCAAATTTGTCCAAACCAGCATCAAAGTGTCTGGAATTTTATTACGATCCTAACAAAAAAAGTCGCGCGTGAAACGGAGCTCGTATGAAAAATTTAGGAAAATTAGAAGATTGGAAAATTCTGGTCCTAAGTCGACTTCGGGTTCAACTTCGGTCCACCGCCTCAATTCCCCGGTGCTTGCTTGGAGTTTTTGCCAAAACGACCCGGAGCGACCCGAGTAACCTTCTTCCTAACCCGAAATAGATGCAGCGTTTTTGCATCTGAAACTCGAAGCACGACCAGAAGTTGCTGCAGATCCGCAATTTTTTATTTTTTTGAAATTGAAATTGGATTGGGAAGATTAGGGTTTGAGGTGGAATGAGTAAGAGAATACATTCAGAATGAGGAATAAGCAATGAAACCACATATATATAGGCAAACAGAATAGAAAGAGTGGGCTAAGTTGGATTTGGGTTTTGAACGATAATTGACCCGAAAAGCCCGTTTCGATTCCGGAACGGAAAAGGGTCAACCCATATATCAAAATATATGTTTAAAAATATTTTAAACGCGATGGAAAAAGTTTCGCGTCCAAATTCCATCGTACGAAGAAGTTATGCTAAATTCGAATTTTCCAAATTGATTTCAATTGATCTAAATTGCATAAATTTCAAGGCGTTTTGAGTCCGTACGATCAAACGATAAGTCCGATCGCCACGAAACTTGAAACACTATTATAATTCACCGTTACGAATCCGGTGAAACTTGTTTCATCGAAATCCGGGTCAGTGGCCAAAATGGCAATTTTTCCATTAATTAAATTAAAAATTAAATTAATTAAATCCAAATTTAAATTCCAATCTTAAAATTTCCAATTTCAACATTTTAGAATTCTTAACCATTTACAAGGCGTCGAACAAAATTTAAATGTCAATAATAGTTGGTTTATTTATCATTTCCAATGTAAATCTACATTTCAATATTAAATTTCAATTTCATTAAATTTAGAAATTAAAAAAAATAAAACTCCAAAATCCACTATTTAAATTCTTACCCTTGTTATTCGAGTCTTATTAAATTTAATATTTCAAATAAATTAACAAAGCTTGGTTTTCACTCCTTAAATCTACCAATTTCCATTTTATAATTAAAATTAATATTTATTACATCTTATAGAATTAATCATTTCAAATGACCAATCACATCTACCATAACTGCACAAATTTATAAACAAGTAGATTTTTGTCATTTTTAATCCCTTAGATATTTATAATAACTAAAATCAAATTCACATATCAATTTAGTGTCAATTATTCCAGTAAATACAGTGTTCAATTGTCAACTGCAATTAATCCAATTAATTGCAAATTAATTCCAATAAATTTGATTTTATTCGATTACAACTAAATATTCAATCAATTATTACTCAACTAACATAGTTAACATTGTTTTATATTTCATTACATTAATATTTCTACATACATCTTAGATTTGTATCAACGGTTATACTTAAAAATGTGAATCTTGTCAATTACGCGTATTAATTAAGGTTTTAAACTCAATTAATAAAATTTACCAAGTCAAATCCCTTTTTACCAAATTTGACCATCCCTAACCATTTGTACTATATCCCATATTAATGTAATATTTATTAGATTTTACTTCAAATTAACGTACAACTTAATTTCTGTAACAGCCCAAATTTTTAACAAGTATTTTTCACTTGTATTTTAAAAAATTTGGGGTTTATTATATAAAAATCTAAATTTTAAAATGATTAAAAATAAAAATAAAAACAATTGACCAAATTTTTAATTAAATAATAAGATCTTTGAAATTTTGACGTGGTTAAGAATTAACTTTAATTTGGAAATTTAGGTTTTTGTCGAAGATGGTAAATAACTTAATGTATAGCAAAATCATGTTTCAATTAAGAAAACATTAATAGCTTAGGTGGTTAAGACATCTAGGCTATTCACGACAGGTCACGAGTTCGAGTCTCAGCATGGTTAGAATTTCGAAATTTTTTTCCGTGTATAAATGAACTGGTTAATTACGCGTTAAAAAGGGCGCGTAAATTTAGGGAATAAATACCGTATATATATATATATAAGATTATATATAAGAAAACGTATAGAATTTTAATCTGTTATTTTTCTCTTTCCAGTAAAATTTACTTCCCAATTTATATACATATTAATTTGATTAAATCATTTCCTAAAAGTCTAAACATTAACTGAAAGTTTTGAAGTTTTTAAATTTTGTTAAAAGACAACTCAAATTCGCAATGTTAATAAAAAAATGAATTTTGTATATTTAAAATACAAAAATTGTAAGCGAATTTAATTTAAGTAATAACTTTGTAAAATTCAGTGTTTTACAGACTATTAAATTTCGCATTTAAAAAGGGCATGCATTGTAATGATATAAGTAACGTAAAAACGTATAAATTAAAAACGTTACTTTTGTATAAATTTTGGGTGTTTTGTATTGCGTCAGTTTGGCGTATTGTAAAAATCATATTTATATCTATATGGATTAAAATATCAGTTAGTAGTTTCTATAGCAAATGTTAACTCTTTTTCATAGCTTTCAATTGGGTTTTAATTTTTGTATATGACTTTAAATTCCAAAATCTTTGCCAATTCTTGCCTTTCATTAAATAAAGATCAAAATTTCATATAGCTGATCACGCAACTATTAAATGGTATAAAATGTTGAAATCAAATTTTCATAAATTGGCAGCATAAATCACGCATATAAAATAACGTGCAAACTAAAGAAACTGGAAAGTAATCAACGCATGCATTTAATCAAGATTTCCGTATAACTGGAAATAATAAATCACGCAACTTTCTGGTCTGCCTAAATGTTTATTATCACTTGCCATTCTTGCCTGCTTGTTTGGTCCCCTATATTTCGCAAGCCTTATCCATGAATACATAAGAAAGAATTTTATAAATTAAGAATCAATCTCTTGCCTAAATTAACGCATCATTCTAGGAATTCATTAAATCAAAAATTTTGTATGGTCTATTCAGTTCAAAGCAAATTATATTTGATTACTGTTTTCCTATAATCACGCAAGCCTCCCATATACATTATTGTGCAACTCGCATCTCAGAAGATCTCACGTGCCTTCATAACTCTCAACTTGTTTTCTTATATATATATATATAAAGCCTCACACAAAAACTTTATATTGCATCTAAAATTTGCCTTCTTCTTCTTTTGTGCTGAAGCCTCTATTAGGTAATGGTCTTACCTTTTCTTTTCTTCTTTCAGTTTTTCCCTTTCTTCTTCTTGTTGTTCTCTGTTTTCCTTTTGCCTTGCTCGGCTACTTCTCCACCACGTCACGTCCCTCTAAGTTTTCATAACCAAGCTTATATCCCGAACAAGCCATGGTTAATATATTATAATATTTTTTTTAAAATTTTTTTTAAGTATTTTTGAAATAAAATTTATGTAATTCAACTAAAAATTTGACTTAAGGCTTTAAAATTTTAAAGGTGTTTTGTTTTTTTAGTTAAATTTTTGTAAGTTAATAACTGGTTTTAAAGTGAATTTAAAGATTTTATTTACGATAAATGACATAATAATTAAATTTGATTTAATATGGAGTTGAAATCTAACCTAGAAATTTTAATAAAAGTTATTTCCGAAAATGGATATGTTTGGTATAATAAATAATGTACTGTAAATTGATAAAATGAAAGACGATTGAAATGGAACATTTTGGAATAACTTTTATTTAACTTGAATCGTAGTTGAATTGATGTCTAAATGAATAAAGTTGTGAAGAAAATTTAGTGTATACTAACTATAAAAGGAAAAAATATGGAACGGATGTGTTTTGTAAGTAAATAATTGAAAATGTTGTTTTCAAATGGAAAGGTGAAATTTCAATTTATGACTTAACTTGAAATTTTGAAATTGGGTTTTAAATAAAATTGTTAAGTTAAGTAAATAAATGAGAATTTAGTTTTATTTAGGAAGTGGGTATTTTTAAATTAAGTGTAAAGTTATTTGGAAAAATATATATACAAGTTAAGTAAAATTGGGAAATTCTGACTTACAAATGATTCATAGTAAATTTGGATATTTTATTTATAAAATTTATTTTATTTAATCATAAGATAAATGGTATCCAAATGAACATTTTTCTGAAGTATGAATATGATTTTTAAAGTTAAGAATGGTTAAAAATTTAAATCTTAATGGTTCTGAATTCGACAATGTTTTGAAATTGAAGTGGCAGAGACGTGTTGTAATTAAGAAACAGAGAGAATTTGCATTGAAGAATAGTTTAGGCAGAGACGCAAGTTTGTGTAAATACATATTTTTCAAAACTAGATAAGTTAGGGTATGACGGTGGAAATAATAATAATAATAATAATAATAATAATAAAATGTATAATAATAATAATAAATAGTATTGCCAAGTCTATGAAGTTGGGGTCGGGATGTGGGGTGAGGCAGTCGAGCAAAAGCTGAACCAAAATTTCTTTTATTCTATTCGTTCCAGTTGTTTCGAAAATTTTGCTTTGATCGTAATTTTAAAAGTCGCGTATTTGGTATTTGGATCTTATTTTAGATTTGAATCAAGGCGTGGCATCCGCGGAAACCTAACCGTGCCATTTGTACGATCCTTTATCAAGTGGTAAAATCGTTTGAATCTGATTATCTGCAGTTTAAGGTGAGTATTTCTCACCAGACAAACATACCTATATATTCGTGATTTATCACAAGTGTATTTGTAAATTATTTATTAAATTTTATCTGCCTGTGATATAATGTATGATGTTAAACCCCATTTTAAATTGACACCTCATCAGTTGTTTATCTATTGTAATATTATCGCCGTTATACTATGTAATTCTTATTTACTGATTAAATCATCACTGTAAGTTCCCTGTAAATTTGAGATCGTTATAGGCTGAAATGATAGGCCTGAACGATCATCAATTGTTCATTTATTTAATTGTTTAATTATTTATTTGTTAACTTGGGATTGCGGGTTTGAAATGATAGAACCCGGGATTTTGTAAATTGCGGATTGAAATGATATAAATCCGTATCACTTGACCTAGGCTAGAAAACTATATACAGACCCGTGGTTTATATAATATTTTTCTGAAATGTTTAAAAGTATTTTAAATGGGAATTTATAATATTCTGGTTCAAATGTAAAGGATTTTTATAAAATTTATAATGATTTTTGAATAAGTCAAAATGTTAAAAAAATAAATGTTTAAGTAAAATTTTTGGAATATAACTTATTTTGGGAAATTCTGAAATTTTGTTAAAAGTGAGTTTTAGTTAAGGAAATAATTGATAATAAGTAATAGTTGGGAATTTAAAATTTGATTGTTAAGTGAATAATTTATTACAGCACTTAAATGCTGCCTTTTATAAATGAACTGTTTTGACTTACAGACTTTAGGTGGCATTTCATAAATGCTATGGAAACTGAATTTTCGGATTGTTTAAAATAAATGGAAATAATCTTTGGGGAAAAAGGCTTAAATTTTGGAATTTAATATGTAATTAATAAAAAATAAGGAATTGACTCTAAATGGTTTTAAATGGAAGAATTTAACTTTTAAATGTGAGTTGAAGGGCAAATTAATTCATAAATAAATTGAATAGATTTAAATGGTATTTTATATTAAATAAAATGACTGATGTTTAAATAAATGATGGTTGAAATGATATTATGGTATTGAAATGTATTTGAAACTTATTTTGATTTTTAAAGTATAAATACCATTTCTAAAAGTTGTAACCACGGGTTATAATAACGTTTGGTTGTTAAAGAGATCGGGATCGGATATCTGGCATACTCTCTGTCGATACCGAAAACCACTTTAACAACCGTGTACGCGGCGGAGATTCCAGAATGAAGTAGGATGGTGGTGACGTTTCCTTTGAGGTAAATACGTGGACCCGACTCCCGTGAGTTGGCATAAAGTGGCTAAAACAGGAGCGATCGACGGATTAATGAGGTAGCACCTCTGATCGGACGCACTTCTTCGTATGCCATTCTATTACTTTTGTGATTGTTTTGGTGCGCACCTTTGATTTGGGAGTGTTGTTCGAGGTGGGCGGCAGCTGCGCGCTGCACGTTTCCATCGGTCCAGAAGCGTAATTGGTATATCTACCCTGGCATTGCCTAGTTGTGCCGTGTCACCTACCCTAGCGCGCCTTATACGATTTTGGTTTTGTACTATACCTATGGAGTGCCCTCTGACGACGCCTATTACGGGGGAGATTGTGGTACTGTATAGACTATGGGAATATATTATGTGTTAAGGGCTATATGGGTAACCCCTTAACGCTATTAAAAAGTAAGTTTATTTTACTAATAGACATTATTATAATAGCGAAATATTACTACGTAGTAAATAGTTTAACGGATCCTTAGAGGATGGGCGGTCCCAAGCATCCTTTAAGTTACTTGCTCTATACTACAGTACACTTGAATTAACTTACACTATATAAGTATGTATGCCCTGACTCGAGTGCTTATGTTTTATTTTACGCTCGGGTCAGCCTGAGTTGCAGTTTCAGCTTTCTTTCCGGAGCTAGGACTTTCTGTAGATCATTCGTGCTGCCGGCAAAAGCTTTTCACTCTATATCTTATTTATGTAATGGAGATTTTGGAATATTTGGCTTTCTATTGAAGTTTTAAACTGTATTGGAGATTTAAACTATGTAATTTTATTTGGTTGAGATTTTATAGTGGCTTTATGAACCACTAAGTATTTTAATTCCGCTGCGAGTATTCTGATTATGTGTCTTTGATTCTATGATTAATTATTTACTGTATATTTTGAGTTTTGCCAAATTTATTTTTACAACGCGGTATTTTGAACAATTCAAGTCCGACATGTGCGGATGCGAATGGTTGAAAACACCAGGTCGTTACATTTGGTATCAGAGCTTTGGCTCTAGGCAAAACTTAGAATGTATGGTAAATTTGATTTACAGAATCACTTTCATTTGAGCTTGAATCTCTTCCTTTTCGAATTTTGGAACGTTCCCTACGGTTCCGAAGTTCATTCGTGTCCCTCACTATTCATTTTCTTTCGATTTCTGGAGTATCCCATAACTCCATTTCGGATGATCTTTATAGTGAATTGGCGGTCTCGCCAATATTCTAATAAAGGGGTGAAACTCCTTTACAATTAGCATTGATTCACCAGAGATTTATATTTATCCTCGGTTTAGATGCTAGTATCTTTGGTTATTCTGAACTTTATTTCTTCAGATCGAATGTAGATTTACCCTAGAAAATCCACATCGATCTTATTCTTTAAGTCGCGGTTGACCCGGTTAAGGTTGCCCGCGATTTATATAAACTTATCTGGTTCCTTATTCTGTTATTTAACCATCGGATCTTCTGATTCCAACTTATCTTTAAATCAAAATTCTCTTTAAATTGAGTCCTTCAAAATTTGAATCTCTATCCTTATTTGGGAAAAATCTAATATTATATATATAAGTATAATTTTCAGAATTTAACTAGTTGTTTAGAGATAATAGTGTTTGATTTTATTTATGGTTTTGTAAACCATTGGTTTTGTCTTATATAAATAATTAAACTATAAAACATGGTTATAAATTTATTTGGAAACAGAAATGGATTTAAAACAAGAATTTAAGAATTTAATTGCTGATAATTTCAAACCTTGTGTTTAAAGTCTTAAAAGGATATATTATTTAAAGGGACATATTATTTAAAGTATTTTCGAATAGAAATTTGTTTTCAAAGAATTTTAAAGTTTTAAAAATTAGTGTTTTTCTCTTTGTCACTGGAAAATAATTTCGGTGATGACTGCCGCATCATCGACATTCATTTTCGAGTATCGGAGTGAAGAGATCACGTTGTAGTTTTGCTTCAAAAATATTTAATTGATTTGAATTTCTAAATATGACTTAATTTATAATATATTTAGATATATGATTTAAATTTGATTTGACATATGCTATATGTATGTATTTATTTATCTCTAAAGGGTTTGAAGTTAATTGGAAATTTAATTCATAAATTTATGTTAAAAGGTGATTCTAATGATAAAATAAAGTCAAATTTGGAATGAATATTTAAACTTGAATAATATGGTTGGAAAATTTTTACTTGTATAATTGCATGCCAATATAACTTACCTAAATCATTCAAAAATTAACTATGTAATTGGATAATGTATAATATAAAAGGATTTTAAAAATAAAAATTTGAGTGGTTATAATAAATGTTATACATTTAAAGTTTCAGTTACAACAAGACAAATAGAGGTACATAGAAATAAAATAATAATTTAATAATATACAATATCAAATGGTGTTAAAGGAAATTTAGAAATATATTGGAATAGTTATATTAAATATAATCTACTTAATATGTGCGATAAGATATATTAAGTAGAATATATTTAATAATAATCTGGAATAAAGAAAAATTAAATTTTTTGAATAAAAGATGATTATTATAAATGACTATACAAATTTCTGATTTTAGAAAATAATTGGATAATAAGATAATTAATTTGGAAATAGTTAAGATTGATTTAACTTCTGTAAAAATCAAATGAATTAAATCAATTATTGAATATTAATTAATTTAAATTGAATTTATATGGATTAGATATTGAGAAAAATATTTGACATAGATGAGAAAAATATTGAGAAAAATAAATTTAATTATAGTTTGGAATAAAGAAGAAACTAAATAGGGAATTTAGTTTATTTTGGGAAATGGTAAATTTACTTTAACAATTAAGTTAAATTACCATTTCAAATTTGGATTAAAATTAAACATTTTAAATTAGAATGTTATAATACCTTGTGTAAAATTTGGATATAAAAAAATGAATGATTTTTTTTAGTGTAGCGATATTATACAAGTAAATATGTAAATAAATAAATGTTAAAATTTTAAGTATAAATAGATGAAATCAATGATTAATTTAAAATTGAATTTTTATTGTTTAGATTAATGATTCTAATTTAAGTTTCAATTTAGTTTTCTTTCAGGTTGTTTCTATTCCCCTACCTTCTTCCTTTTCGAGGACGAAAAGTTCTGAGTGGGGGAAAGTATAACAGCCCAAATTTTTAACAAGTATTTTTCACTTGTATTTTAAAAACTTTGGGGTTTATTATATAAAAATCTAAATTTTAAAGTGATTAAAAATAGAAATAAAAACAATTGACCAAATTTTTAATTAAATAATAAGATCTCTGAAATTTTGACGTGGTTAAGAATTAGCTTTAATTTGGAAATTTGGGTTTTTGTCGAAGATGGTAAATAACTTAATGTCTAGCAAAATCATGTTTTAATTAAGAAAACATTAATAGCTTAGGTGGTTAAGACATCTGGACTATTCACGACAGGTCACGAGTTCGAGTCTTAGCATGGTCAGAATTTCGAAATTTTTTTTAGTGTATAAATGAACTGGGTAATTACGCGTTAAAAAGGGCGCGTAAATTTAGGGAATAAATACCGTATATATATATATATATATATATATAAGATTATATATAAGAAAACGTATAGAATTTTAATCCGTTATTTTTCTCTTTCCAGTAAAATTTGCTTCCCAATTTATATACATATTAATTTGATTAAATCATTTCCTAAAAGTCTAAACATAAACTGAAAGTTTTGAAGTTTTTAAATTTTGTTAAAAGACAACTCAAATTCGCAATGTTAATAAAAAAATGAATTTTGTATATTTAAAATACAAAAATTGTAAGCGAATTTAATTTAAGTAACAATTTTGTAAAATTCAGTGTTTTACAGACTATTAAATTTCACATTTAAAAAGGGCATGCATTGTAATGATATAAGTAACGTAAAAACGTATAAATTAAAAACGTTACTTTTGTATAAATTTTGGGTGTTTTGTATTGCGTCAGTTTGGCGTATTGTAAAAATCATATTTATATCTATATGGATTAAAATATCAGTCAGTAGTTTCTATAGCAAACGTTAACTCTTTTTCATAGCTTTCAATTGGGTTTTAATTTTTGTATATGACTTTAAATTCCAAAATCTTTGCGAATTCTTGCCTTTCATTTAATAAAGATCAAAATTTTATATAGCTGATCACGCAACTATTAAATGGTATAAAATGTTGAAATCAAATTTTCATAAATTGGCAGCATAAATCACGCATATAAAATAACGTGCAAACTAAAGAAACTGGAAAGTAATCAACGCATGCATTTAATCAAGATTTTCGTATAACTGGCAATAGTAAATCACGCAACTTTCTGGTCTGCCTAAATGTTTATTATCACTTTCCATTCTTGCCTGCTTGTTTGGTCCCCTATATTTCGCAAGCCTTATCCATGAATACATAAGAAAGAATTTTATAAATTAAGAATCAATCTCTTACCTAAATTCACGCATCATTCTAGGAATTCATTAAATCAAAAATTTTGTATAGTCTATTCAGTTCAAAGCAAATTATATTTGATTACTGTTTTCCTATAATCACGCAAGCCTCCCATATACATTATTGTGCAACTCGCATCTCAGAAGATCTCACGTGCCTTCATAACTCTCAACTTGTTTTCTTATATATATATAAAGCCTCACACAAAAACTTTATATTGCATCTAAAATTTGCCTTCTTCTTCTTTTGTGCTGAAGCCTCTATCAGGTAATGGTTTTACTTTTTCTTTTCTTCTTTCAGTTTTTCCCTTTCTTCTTCTTGTTGTTCTCTGTTTCCCTTTTGCCTTGCTCGGCTACTTCTCCACCACGTCACGTCCCTCTAAGTTTTCATAACCAAGCTTATATCCCGAACAAGCCATGGTTAATATATTATAATATTTTTTTAAATTTTTTTTTAAGTATTTTTGAAATAAAATTTATGTAATTCAACTAAAAATTCGACTTAAGGCTTTAAAATTTTAAAGGTGTTTTGTTTTTTTAGTTAAATTTTTGTAAGTTAATAATTGGTTTTAAAGTGAATTTAAAGATTTTATTTACAATAAATGACATAATAATTAAATTTGATTTAATATGGAGTTGAAATCTAACCTAGAAATTTTAATAAAAGTTATTTCCGAAAATGGATATGTTTGGTATAATAAATAATGTACTTTAAATTGATAAAATGAAAGACCATTGAAATGGAACATTTTGGAATAACTTTTATTTAACTTGAATCGTAGTTGAATTGATGTCTAAATGAATAATGTTGTGAAGAAAATTTAGTGTATATTAACTATAAAAGGAAAAAAAAATTTATGGAACGGATGTGTTTTGTAAGTAAATAATTGAAAATGTTGTTTTCAAATGCAAAGGTGAAATTTCAATTTATGACTTAACTTGAAAATTTGAAATTGGGTTTTAAATAAAATTGTTAAGTTAAGTAAATAAATGAGAATTTAGTTTTATTTAGGAAGTGGGTATTTTTAAATTAAGTGTAAAGTTATTTGGAAAAATATATATACAAGTTAAGTAAAATTGGGAAATTCTGACTTACAAATGATTCATAGTAAATTTGGATATTTTATTTATAAAATTTATTTTATTTAATCATAAGATAAATGGTATCCAAATGAACATTTTTCTGAAGTAGGAATATGATTTTTAAAGTTAAGAATGGTTAAAAATTTAAATCTTAATGTTTCTGAATTCGACAATGTTTTGAAATTGAAGTGGCAGAGACGTGTTGTAACTAAGAAACAGAGAGAGTTTGCATTGAAGAATAGTTTAGGCAGAGACGCAAGTTTGTGTAAATACATATTTTTCAAAACTAGATAAGTTAGGGTATGCCGGTGGAAATAATAATAATAATAATAATAATAAAATGTATAATAATAATAAATAGTATTGCCAAGCCTATGAAGTTGGGGTCGGGATGTGGGGTGAGGCAGTCGAGCAAAAGCTGAACCAAAATTTCTTTTATTCTATTCGTTCCAGTTGTTTCGAAAATTTTGCTTTGACCGTAATTTTAAAAGTCGCGTATTTGGTATTTGGATCTTATTTTAGATTTGAATCAAGGCGTGGCATCCGCGGAAACCTAACCGTGCCATTTGTACGATCCTTTATCAAGTGGTAAAATCGTTTGAATCTGATTATCTGCAGTTTAAGGTGAGTATTTCTCACCAGACAAACATACCTATATATTCGTGATTTATCACAAGTGTATTTGTAAATTATTTATTAAATTTTATCTGCCTATGATATAATGTATGATGTTAAACCCCATTTTAAATTGACACCTCATCAGTTGTTTATCTATTGTAATATTATTGCTGTTATACTATGTAATTCTTATTTACTGATTAAATCATCACTGTAAGTTCCCTGTAAATTTGAGATCGTTATAGGCTGAAATGATAGGCCTGAACGATCATCAATTGTTCATTTATTTAATTGTTTAATTATTTATTTGTTAACTTGGGATTGCGGGTTTGAAATGATAGAACCCGGGATTTTGTAAATTGCGGATTGAAATGATATAAATCCGTATCACTTGACCTAGGCTAGAAAACTATATACAGACCCGTGGTTTATATAATATTTTTCTGAAATGTTTAAAAGTATTTTAAATGGGAATTTATAATATTCTGGTTCAAATGTAAAGGATTTTTATAAAATTTATAATGATTTTTGAATAAGTCAAAATGTTAAAAAAATAAATGTTTAAGTAAAATTTTTGGAATATAACTTATTTTGGGAAATTCTGAAATTTTGTTAAAAGTGAGTTTTAGTTAAGGAAATAATTGATAATAAGCTATATTTGGGAATTTAAAATTTGATTGTTAAGTGAATAATTTATTACAGCACTTAAATGCTATCTTTTATAAATGAACTGTTTTGACTTACAGACTTTAGGTGGCATTTCATAAATGCTACGGAAACTGAATTTTCGGATTGTTTAAAATAAATGGAAATAATCTTTGGGGAAAAAGGCTTAAATTTTGGAATTTAATATGTAATTAATAAAAAATAAGGAACTGACTCTAAATGGTTTTAAATGGAAGAATTTAACTTTTAAATGTGAGTTGAAGGGCAAATTAATCCATAAATAAATTGAATAGATTTAAATGGTATTTTATATTAAATAAAATGACTGATGTTTAAATAAATGATGGTTGAAATGATATTATGGTATTGAAATGTATTTGGAACTTATTTTGATTTTTAAAGTATAAATACCATTTCTAAAAGTTGTGACCACGGGTAATAATAACGTTTGGTTGTTAAAGAGACCGGGATCGGATATCTGGCATACTCTCTGTCGATACCGAAAACCACTTTAACAACCGTGTACGCGGTGGAGATTCCAGAATGAAGTAGGATGGTGGTGACGTTTCCTTTGAGGTAAATACGTGGACCCGACTCCCGTGAGTTGGCATAAGGTGGCTAAAACAGGAGCGATCGACGGATTAATGAGGTAGCACCTCTGATCGGACGCACTTCTTCGTATGCCATTCTATTACTTTTGTGATTGTTTTGGTGCGCACCTTTGATTTGGGAGTGTTGTTCGAGGTGGGCGGCAGCTGCGCGCTGCGCGTTTCCATCGGTCCGGAAGCGTAATTGGTATATCTACCCTGGCATTGCCTAGTTGTGCCGTGTCACCTATCCTAGTGCGCCTTATACGATTTTGGTTTTGTGCCATACCTATGGAGTGCCCTCTGACGACGCCTATTACGGGGGAGATTACGGTACTGTATAGACCATGGGAATATATTATGTGTTAAGGGCTATATGGGTAACCCCTTAACGCTATTAAAAAGTAAGTTTATTTTACTAATAGACATTATTATAATAGCGAAATATTACTACATAGTAAATAGTTTAACGGATCCTTAGAGGATGGGCGGTCCCAAGCATTCTTTAAGTTACTTGCTCTATACTACAGTACACTTGAATTAACTTACACTATATAAGTATGTATGCCCTGACTCGAGTGTTTATGTTTTATTTTATGCTCGGGTCAGCCTGAGTTGCAGTTTCAGCTTTCTTTCCAGAGCTAGGACTTTCTGTAGATCATTCGTGCTGCCGGCAAAAGCTTTTCACTCTATATCTTATTTATGTAATGGAGATTTTGGAATATATGGCTTTCTATTGAAGTTTTAAACTGTATTGGAGATTTAAACTATGTAATTTTATTTGGTTGAGATTTTATAGTGGCTTCATGAACCACTAAGTATTTTAATTCCGCTGCGAGTATTCTGATTATGTGTCTGTGATTCTGTGATTAATTATTTACTGTATATTTTGAGTTTTGCCAAATTTATTTTTACAACGCGGTATTTTGAACAATTCAAGTCCGACATGTGCGGATGCGAATAGTTGAAAACACCGGGTCGTTACAATTTCCCTTAATTGAGATCTGATTTCCAAAATTATTTTTTTTAACATACTAAATGAATAAATAACCTATAGATTGTTACCTATTTCCTTTACATGTCTTTATAGGTTTATTACTTAACAATCACCGTTAAAAATCCCGTGTATATACAAATTCTATATTTCGTAATCATATTCAATCAATTACGTATTACTTTCCAGCAAGTAATATGATTACTCAGAGAACGTTGACTTTTATTCAATTACCATTTATTGAAATCCACATTAATTAATTTTATTAAATGCTTACATTTATTTCTCTATATCCAATTTGTTTCAACTTTATTTACATTGATACTGTACCCTTAATTTGGTTATTATTTATCAACTTGTTCAAAACTTATTACCTAAATTTCCGTTATTATAAACCTTTATTTGTTCATTTAAATTAAATTTTAATTTCCTAATTCAATCAACCATTTCAACATGAAACTTATAATAACTGCTTACAAGTATGACTGGAATCATCATTTATTCCAATATTATCTTAATTTACATTAACATATTAATTGATTTCCTTTTAATGAATTTTATATCCAGGTATAATATTTATCCCATTTCATTTATTGAAATTTATTCAAATTGCTAGTAATAGGTTTTAATCATCATTTATATATTTTATTTTAGCGTTCATTTTAATATTTGTTTATAAAGTTTTTTTTTCTACTAAGTTTAATTACGAAACTCATTAATTCAACCAATTTTAAATCCACGAAATTTATGGTTCGTTACATGAGGGTTGCAGGTTGGATCGATTGTCCTTTTTTATTTCAAAAGTTTTTTTTTGAAAATCATCAATTTGGGTAAAAGATGGAGTATCGTTTGACCCGTCATATATTGGGATTTGGGTTTTTTATTACGTTGTTTCATATATATTTCCAACAACAAATCCATATGATTATTGTGAATTTCGTTCACTTGCTTAACAAAGTCAAATTTGAAATTATTAACTTGGAAATTTATACATTAAAGTTGTTTAGGGCAATAGTTTTCAAATCGTATCGTTGTTGAGATTATTTCCATTGCCAAAATCATTTAAAAAGTTGTTTCCATCTTTCATTTTGACTTTGAAAATTGTTTCGAAGTTCGTAATTGAATTGGCATGAGTTATAATCGAAATCGTTTGAATTTTGAATTGAATTCAAATTTTGAAATCCTTGACTCGAGTTATTACATAAATATGAATTACATAAATCATTTGATTTTGTTGCATAGAGAATTCAAGTAAAGATGAAACGTTATTTTCAAGAGTCAAGGGTTGGCCATCGTTTTGAAAATTTTGTTATTCGAAATTCGAATTATTTACACAGTAGTTGTTTTAAAATATCCATACGAAGTAGGACTGAAATCATATGAATTATATTGATTTTAACAACTATTGTAAAATTCAAGTGAATATGGAAATTCAAACATTTTCAAGAATGTTTTTGGTTTTTTTATAAAGGAAAAATATTTACAAATAGAATATTTTTTTTAAAATGGATAATTGATATTTTTTGTATTTTGGTTTTTTCAATTTTTTTGTTTTTGAAAAGATTATATATATTTTTTTTCAAATTATTTATTTGGATTTTTGAAAGGAAAAGGATTTAAAAATTTCAAAGAAAAGGAATATTTACAATTTTTTTAGTTTTGAATTTTGATTTTTTTTTAAATATGCATGAACTAATGCAACTAAATGAATGCAAGTTAGCCCAAAATCGTATAATCACACTTTGTCTTAAATCAACAAGATAGTTCTCATCCAGGTAACGGACATGATATATCGGTACACCACGAATCACCATAGCAATGCAACCGAATGTTTATGTACCTTCAGAGGAGCAACCACTATAATATTTACGAATCATCGTAATATTTATAAATGATTACTACCCTGCCGTAGCTTAGACATCAAGAAATTAAATATCGAAAAAGGACAAATTGTCAATATACAATTAAGCGTTATCGATGTCAAATCGTTATTATTAAATTCTAGGATGAAATGCAAAACTGAAATTAAATGTGCATTAACAATGCAACTACGAATGGATTTCTGTTTTGTTTTTGAATTTTTGATTTTTGATTTTTTTAAATATATGCAAGCAAACAACGATGCAGGCAAAAAAATAGCAGATATAGCAAGAAAGTAATTTTTTTGGCACGCAAGGCGAACCAATTATTTTCGACAAGTCAAGCGAAGCATTGACTTTTCCAATCTGCTTTGGCAACCTAAAAATGAAAAACAAGTATATATATATATATATATATATATATACACACAGTTTTTTTTTCTTTTTTTTAGACCAAAAAAATGGAATATAAATGAAACAAAATAAAAAGAATAAATGAACAAGATATATACAAAAAAATTCGAAAAAGTTTTATATATATCAAATGAAGAAACTTAAAACAAAGTAAAAAAAAAACAATTTCAAAAACATGTTACTTTTTTTTTCTTAAAAAAATTACATATAACAGAAGAAGACTTAAAAAGAAAACCAAAACTAAACCAACTGTAAAAAAGACGGAAAACCAAAATAAAATTTTTCTTTTTTTTACAAAAATAATAGAAAACGAACAAAAACTGAGCAAAAGAAGAGATTCTTTTTTTTTTCTAAGAAAAAACAGAACTTAAAATTCAAACAAAAAAAATAACAAAAAATAAAAATAAAAATAGAAAGAAAGAAGGGAAAAAGGAAAAAAGAAAATTAAACTCAGCCTGGCCCAAATATAATGTTCACCCAAACAAACCTGGCAACGCAACCAAATCCTAAAGTAAAACAAAGATCAGAATTCTTCAAATGCAATTTAACGTATTCCAGCACTTTTTGAAATCTCCCAATAAAAAAATATATTTCCATCAGAAGAAAATTAAATCGTAATTCCCAGAATCCCGAAATCAATTTCTGATATGATTCAGTTTTCGTGGATTCGCGATTCATGGTGATGGGTTTGGTTGCGGTTCAATTTGGTTTGCGTGTTTGAGTATAGGTGGTGATCGATGTCTGTAATTTTGTTCGATTTCGTTGCGGCAGTGGTTCTTGAGATTTGGGGATTTTCTAAAGAGGTTCGCGATGAAATTGTAGAGGCCACTGGTAGTAGACTCGATCGCCGTTAGTTCAAGCGAGTGCTGTTGAAGGCGTGTTTTGGTGATGAAGGCGTGGAGGAAGATGAACTTGTATGTGATGGCGATGGGCAGAGATGAAGATGGGTGGTCGGAATAGTGTTTCTGGGTTGAACGAGTTGGAGTTTGGGTTTGGGAATGATGGTTGCGGAGTTCGATTTTGGGTTGAATGGGTGCGTGTTGGTGGCAATGAAGGCAGTTGGAACTGATGGTTGCTTTGGTGGATGGTCTGTAGTTGCAGTCGATTGGTGGTCGATTTGAGTTTGAGTAGTATGCGTTTTTCTGAAGGCGGTTCGATTTGTGGTGACATTTGGTTGTGTAGTGTGGACAGTGGTATGCTATGAAGGAAGTTGATGAACATCAACTAGGATATTAGTGCATAGTGAGGAGTTGTAAGTTGCGAACTCTGATGTTGGCAGTGGGAACTCTGATGTTGACAGTGAACTGGAGTGAACTGGAGCCAGGGGTTGATTAAGTCGCTGTGTGTAACTGGCAGTTTGTAACAGTTTGGTCGATATAACAGTGGTGTTTGGAAATCAAAATGAAAGTTGTTTGAGAGGAGTTTGGAAGTGGTACTATGGCAGTGGTTTGATTGTGAATTTGGAGGTGGTTGATATAACAGTGAATATGAATGGCAGTTTTGTATGAATGACAATTGTATGAGGATGGTGTATTTGCTGTGAATGTTGGAGCAGAGAGTTGTGAAGAGTTGGGAGTTTGTGAATGTTGTCAAAAGGAGTTTGCTGTGAATGGAGAGTTGACAGTAGCTGGGAGTTTGATGGCTGCAAGGCAGTTTCAGGTGGTTGGTTGATGTATGTTGCTCTGGTTGTAGTTAAGTAGAAAGCTGTTGCAGTTTGGTGAGTTATGGTGTCGGCTGGTGATGTGTGTTATAATGTTAAAGTTGAAATGAAGTGAATTGAACAGACAAACAAGTGAATTGAAGTGAAGTATAGATGCTGTTGACGTGATGTTATGTGGTCGGGAATGAAGTGATGCGGTTCAATGGTAAAGTGCTTGTTGGAGATGGAGCAGTGTCGAAGGCAAGAACAGTGTGGATGGTGGTCTATTTGTAGCAAAGAGATGGATATGCAGTAATGTAATATGGAGGCAGTGCACAGTTTTGTATAGAGAGGTATGTAGCAGTGGGATTTTGATGGGTTGAAAGTCGCTGTCCTTGCAGTTGTTGTAGGAGGATATAGGAGTATTTACAGAGAAAGAGATGAAGTGTGCAAGCTGTTTTAGTGAGCACTTCACAGTTGAATGTAGATTGTGAATGTGGCTGTGGTACTGGAGACTTGTTGTAAGAGTATGATGGTGGCAGGATGAAAGGATGGTTGTGACAGGATGGTCGAAATAAGGAAGTTCGATGGATATAGTGGTTATGATCAAATGGAACAGTATGTAGCACAGTTTTGAAGGTATGAAATGTAAAATAGTGAAAGGAACTACAATTTAAATAGTGAAATGAAAATTGTAAAACAATGAATAGCAATGAATAATTCGAAGAATAAAAATAAAATCAAAGCAAACTCATTGGCAACGGCGCTAAAAATTTGTTTAACGGCAAATTTTCTATTGAGTTAGAAAACCACCGATAAATTTTGAATTAATTTTATACCGTATGCGTATGGCGTACTATCGTAGTAAATAGTGAGTACGGATTGATTCATAGGGAATCGTACATTTTAAATTTCTATTCAAACAAATTAAATCAAAGTTTGAGATGTTTAAGCTAGAAAGCGAGGAACTGACTAGCTAACTAACTGAAGAAATTTGATAAAAATATGAGAGTTAAATGACAATTTAGAGATAATTCCACTCTCTATATCATATAGTTTAACAAAACATGAAATTATGATCTCTTTTTGATCATTAGTGAGTTTAGTTGATGCAATTATCATAAGCATGGCCTAATTGTGTTATTAATTAACACACTTAAACCATCAAACTTTAATACACCCTCTAACCCACTTACTAACTTTAATAAAAATGACATGAAACTAAAATTAAAATCTATTTTAAGCATGGCTTATTAACCATTGAAGTATAAACATAAACCATCAGATTTTGATTCTAAATCCACTTCTATTATCATGATCATATGTAGATGAAGAGGTAATTAGTGATTTATATGACTAAGCATAGTCTATTTGTTTTGAACAACATAAGCTATCAAACTCAATATTAAACAAAAAATCACACAAACATCTAACGTTCCATTAAACACAAAATAGACATAATTATGTTGCATCTACATGATTCAAGAGAGCTTCATTATCCCTAAATTGAAAGGGTTTATGCAACGACCCGATACTGAAAGCACCTACCATAGCGGTCCGGAAGCACCTACACAAACATCTAACGTTACCACCGGTCCGGAAGCATAATTGGTATATCTACCCTGGCATTTGCCTAGTTGTGCCGTGTCACCTACCATAGCGAGCCTTGTACGAGTTTGTTTTTATCCCGTAGCCCGTGCGATATCCTCTGGTGGCTTGCCAATCAGGAGGGACTATGATATTGGATGGAATACTGGGACTATTATTGTGTTAAGGGGAGATTGGGTGACTCCTTAACGCTATTTAAAAATAAGTTTATTTTAACATAGACACTATTATAATAGCGAAATTATTACTACATAGTAAAAAGTTTAACGGATCCTTAGAGGATGGCCGGTCCCAAGCATCCTTTAAGTTACTTGCTCTATATTACAGTACACTTGAATTAGCTTACACTGTATAAGTATGTATGTCCTGACTCGAGTGTTGTATTTATTTCTTACGCTCGGGTCAGCCTGAGTTGCAGTTCAGTCGTCATCCCGGAGCTAGGACTTCTGTAGATCACTTTCAAGCTGCTGGCAAATTTTCCTTTCAGTTCCTTATCTAAATTTATGAAATCAAGACCATTGAATATTGAGATTTTCTATTGTTGTTTCAAACTGTATTTAGGTTTAAAGACCATGTAAATTTTATTGTTTTGAGACTTTTAATAGTGGCTTCATGAACCACTAAGTTATTTTAAATTCCGCTGCGAGTTTTCTGAATTTCTGTGTCTGTGATTCTGTGATTATTTATTTACTGTATATTGTGAGATTTGCCAAATTTTATTTACAACACGGTATTTTGAACAATTCAAGTCCGACATATGCGGATGCGAATGGTTAAAAATATCGGGTCGTTACAGTTTTGTATCAGAGCTTTGGCTCTAGGAAAAACTGAGAATGTATGGTAAATTTGATTTACAGAATCACTTTCATTCGAGCGTGAATCTCTTCCTCTTGATTCAATTTCCTTTGAATTTTGGAACGTTCTATGCGGTTCCAAAGTTCATTCGTGTCCCTCACTACCCATCTTCTTTCGATTCTGGAGTATCCCACAACTCTACTTCGGATGATCTTTATAGTGAATTGGCGGTCTCGCCAATATTCTTATAAAGGGGCGAAACTCCTTTACAAATTAGCGTTGATTCACCAGGGATTTATATTTATTCTCGGTGTAGATGCTAGTATCTTTGGTTATTCCGAACTCTATCTCTTCAGATCGAATGTAGATTTACCCCGAAAAATCCACATCGATCTTACTCTTTAAAGTCACGGTTGACCAGGTTAAGGTTGCCGCGATTTATATAAACTTATCCAGTTCCTTATTCTGTTATTTATCATCGGATCTTCTGATTCCAACTTATCTTTAAATCAAAATTCTCTTTGATTTGAGTCCATCAAATTTGAACCTTTATCCTTCTTTTGAAAAATTTATTCCTATATTTGGAAAAATATCTAATATTATATATATAAGTATAATTTTCTGAATTTTTATAATTAATTTAACTAGTTGTCAAGAGATAATAGTCTTTGATTTTATTTATGGTTTTGCAAACCAAGGGTTTTGTCTCATATAAATAATTGAACTATAAACAATGGTTATAAATTAATTTGGAAACAAAAATGAATTTAAAACTAGAACTTGAATTCCCGATGGTTTCAAACCTTGTGTTTTAAGTTTTAAAAGGATATATTATTTAAATTCTTTTCGAATAGAAATTTGTTTCCAAAGAAAATTTAAAGGTTTAAAAATCAGCGCTCTTCTCTTTGTCGTTGGGAAATAATTTCGGTGATGACTGTAACATCATCGACATTCATTTTAGAGTTTCGAACTGAAGAGACCAATCTGTAGTCTGGCCACAGTGTTACCTTGAGAATTTAATTGATTTGAATCTCTAAAATATGACTTGATATATAGATATATGGTTTAAATTTGATTTGATATATTATGTACATATATTTATTTATCTCTAAATGGTTTGAAGGGAATCAGAAATTTAATTCTTAAGTTTTATCTTGAAGAATAATTTCAATTATAAAAGGAAAATAAATTTTTTGAATAAATGATTCAAACTTGAGATATTGAATTTGAAAGTTTTATTTGTATAATACTCAATTGCATTTCAATATAACTTACCTTGACTTTCAGAAGTTAACAATGTAATTGGATAATATACAATATAAAAAGATTTATAAATAAATTTTGAGTGGTTATAATAAATGTTATACACTTAAATTCTAGTTATAAAAAAAGATTAACAAGAGGTAATGTAATGATTTACAATATAAAATGATGTTAAAGGAACTAAGAATAAATTTAAGCAGTTGTAATAAGTGTAAACATATTTAGCATAGATGATAAAAATATATTGAGAGAAATAAATTTAGTTATAATTAGGAATAAAAAAATATATTAATTTATTGAGCACATTTTCGAGTACAACAAATGATTTTCAAACTTATGATTTTAGAAATTTTTATTTTAAGATAACTGGAAGATGAAGTAATGAAATTTGAAATAGTAAAGTTTAACTTAAGTGAAATTAAATACATCAAATCAATTATTAATTTAAAATTGAATTTGTATGTTTTAGATTAATGATTCTATTTTGAGTTTCAATTTAGTTTTCTTTCAGGTTGTTTCTATTACACTACGTTCTTCCTTTTCGAGGACGAAAAGTTCTGAGTGGGGGAGAGTGTAACAGCCTGAAGTTTTAACTAGTATTTTTCACTTTTAATTATAAAACTTTAGGGTTTATTATATAAAAATCTAAATTTTTAAAATTGATTAAAACATTTATCAAATTTTTAATTAAAGGACAAGAGTTCTGAAATTTTAACTTTGATTAAAGATAACTCTAATTGGAATTTTTAAAATTTTTAATTTCTAAATCTTTTATATAAGAATTATATATGTACAAGATTTATTGTGAGGATGATTGCTCATATTTATTTCCCTTTTTGTTCTTTTGAAAATGAATTATATATATTAGAATTTAGTAATTAATTTCTTAGAAAATGGTAAATAAATCCGAAGAATGTAAACAAATTCTATTTTAGTTAAGTAATAACTTTCACAATTAACAATGTATTAATAAACAGTTGAATTACGCCTTTAAAGGGCGCGTTATTTGATGGGATAAATAACGCATAAGAAAACGTATACAATTTAAATCCGTTATTTTCGTTTTATTTTGGACTTAAATTTTGCGTCTATGGTGCGCATTTCAAAAATATATATCTTAACTGAAAATGGTTAGATAAATCAGTAAACGTGCATTTTCGAGTAGGAGGGAAGCATATCCGTTTCAATTTTTCCTTTAACCGTGATTGGCTATTTACCTTTTAGAAAAAAAGATATCCCGTTTCCCTTTTTACTGCAACTATTTATTTAGTATAAAATCTTTCATTAACGTAACGTTCAAATCTTATCTTATTTTCATTTCCTCCAATATCAACGCTAGTTTCTTCTCATTATTAGACACGTTCGCAAATTTGTCCAAATTCCATCTCCGTTCAAAGACAAATATATTCACTTTCCTTTTCTCTTCAGTTTTAAATAGAACGTTATCCATAAATTTTATTACCGTTCCATAGCAAGATCATCTCTTGCCATTACTTTGCTTAATTCACTCAGCCTATTTAAGGATATAAATCACACACCCGTTGAAAAGAGATATTATACTTCTTTAACGTCTATCCTCTATTGCCAAAACAATCAATACAAAGTAAAATTTCAAAAAGAAAAAAGAAAAGAAAAATGTAAACAAAACATGCTTTAATTAAGGAATACAATTTGGAAATTTATAGTGTATAAATGAACCGGGTAATTACGCGTTTAAAGGGCGTGTAAATTGAGGGAATAAATACCGTATATTTACATAAGAAAATGTAGAAAATTTAAGTCCGTTATTTTTGTTATATCTTGGGAATAAATTATTGTGTCTGTTGCACGCATTTTTATTATATTCACTTTCGTTCTGATTTAATAGAAGCGTTATCCACAATAATTTATAACCGTTCACATTCTAATTTTGGTCATGCACGTTTAAAGGAGAAAATTCAACCGTGCCTTGCCATTTCTTCCATTTGTTTGATTCCTATATAATCGTTTGACTCTTCCAGAGAGCTGTTTAATTTCTTTTAAAACTTGATTGAAATCCCTAGGAGTTTCCACTTTCCCTTGCGTAATTTAGTTGCCGATTTTAATTCATTGACATTTCAAAATAATAAATATATCTCTCACCTCAATCAAAATTTACACATTCACACCCAAAATTTTCCATTTCCATTTAAAGCTAATTGATTTCTTGCCTTTTCCCTTCACTAAAAATAAATCGAGTTGCCTATTTAAAGAAATTTGGTTTAACATTTCGTGCTTCCTAAATTCACGCAAATCTCCTTTAGAAAAAAAAAATCAATACCCTCTGCATATATTTGTTTCCAGATCTCCTTGCCATTTTTTCCTTATATTGCCAATCTCATTTTATCTTATATAACCCACACCTTCTTTTTATTTCTCACCAAAATTTTCGACTTTCATCTTCCTGGTTTTGTGCACGAGCTTCAGTAAATTCAGGCACATAGCTGTATCCCTTCTTCCTTCTTATTTTCCTCTTTATTTTTTTTAGTTTTTCTCTATTTCCTATTGTTTTTTCCACCGTGCTCGACTACTCCGCCACCACCCTCCGCTCCTTGTTCTGTCACCGACCTCACACCATGAACCATCCTGTGACTTTGTGCGCGCCAACGTTCGAAAAAAAAGGGAAAACAATGCATGCGCCACCTTTTGGCATCTGCCTATAGGATAAATCTCGAGTGCATGCACGTATATTGGTTTGAGCCACCTAAGTTTAACCCTGCCTTAATTTGTTTCAAATGTTTGCGTTTCAGGCTTTGAAAATATGTGTGTGTGTGTGTGTGTGTGTGTGTGTGTGTGTGTGTGTGTGTGTGTGTATAATAGGGAAGAGAGCCGCATCATTTTGCATTTTTTCTCCTGCATGATCGGGTCGCTAGCCACTGACTTGGCATGCTACTGCATGCGTTCAGTTAAAAAAAAGAAAAAAAAAGAAATATATATATATATATATATATATATATATATATATATATATATATATATATAAGGTATGTGTACATGTAAGGAATGAATATATGAATAAGCATAGTGTTGCGTTGTCCAACTAAAGACTAGGTTAAAATTACCCTTTTGCATTTCTGAAGTAGAAAATGTGTGCCATCTGTAACTTGTGTAACCAGTCCTCTATGCCATGACGTGAAGTAACAAGAGAGCATGCATTCGAGTTTTGAAATTTGGCAAGGGCCGTGCCTTTTTATAAAAAGAAAGAAAAAAGTATTATAATAAGAGGGTGAATAGAATAGTAGGGAGCCACCTGTGCACGTGAGTAGAACATCCTGAGCACTAGCTTGTTAGGATATATAGTGAATATAGGTAGGTAGATACATGCACGAATAACAGTCTTTATGCACTATGAACAGATCCATATGAAGTATTGTATACTAAGAATAATTATGAAGTATTAATACGTAAACCACATGTTGCACTTAGTAATAAAAAAAGAAAAAAGAAAAAAAAAAAGAAAAAGAAAAAGGAAAAGTAAAAAATAACAATAAATAAATAAATATTGCAAGCGCCACCTTTATGTATCACTGCCGTGAATTGCATTGTTGCCCACATAAGATTTGCCACCTTTTATTTACACGTCATAATATTCTATTAAAAGGTAAAAGAAAAAAATATAGAGTATAAATTTATTTTGTAAATTTTGATTTGGAAAAATTAAATGGGCTGGCTGATCTTTTGTTTTAATGGGTCAAGTTGTGTGGTGAGTGGTCGAGCCATTGTGTCAATTTCCTTTAATTCAGTCTTATTTCAAATTTGCTGTGTTCGTGATAAGATTCGAATACTTAGTTTTATTTAATTACTTTGTTCAAGATTTGAATCAAGTCGTTGCATCCACTGAAAATTGATCGTGCCTTCTATACTCTTCTTTCGGGGTAGATAACGTTGTTTGAATAAATTCTGCAGCTTCGAAAAGGTGAGTATTCTCACCTAACAAACATACTTATATATCTGTAAATTAATAACAAGTGTAATTGTAGCACGATTTTATTTCATTTATTTGACTGTGATATAAATTAATGATGTTAAAAATCCTGTTATTAACCCTACATATCATCAGTTATATTATATACTGTTTTATTTATGCTGTTACACTATTTATATAATTACTGTTTATCACACTGCAAGTTCCTTGTAGTATAGAATCATTACGGGCTGAAATGATAGGCCTGAACGATATTTATTTATTTATTTAGTTTATTATATAACTTGGGATTGCGGGTTCGAAATGATAGAACCCGGATTTATTTCGTATACTACGGATTGAAATGATATATTATCCGTATCACTTGACCTAGGTTTGAAAATATTATACAGACCTGTGGTTATATATATATATATATATTTTGGAAATATTTAAATATTTTAAAAAAAATCTAAAATGTTATTACACCTTATTTAAGTGGATTTAAATGATTTTTATAAGTATAGCGATATTTTTCAAGTTAAATATGTAAATAAATAAATGTTAAAAATTTAAAGTATAAATTCATTTTGAAAAATTTGATTTGAAAAATAAAATGGAATTCTAGTTAAGAAATAAAATATGATGTTTTGGTAAAATTTGAATATAAGAAAATAAATAAAGAGTAAGTTGGCTATGAATTAAGTAGTTAAATAAAGTGAATACTTAAAATGGAAGTTGGAATATAGCTAGATTTAGAAATGTAAAGTGGTTTATGATAAAAGGGTAAGTTAAGAAATTAATTAGAAATTTAGCGGTAATTGAACTTAATTGTAAGAAAAGGCATAGAAATTTCATATTAAATTTTAATAAGTAAATGTAAAGGAGTTGGATATATATTTGCAAAATCTGCTTTATAAAAATCATAAATTATTGAGTAATTTAGATGATTATTTAAAAATTATGATTTCATAAGTCAAAATATAGGCATATGTTTTGCTAAAATTATATTTAATTTACTCAACCCTATTGTAAAGGATAGTCCGTACTTTGCAAGTGCTGAAATTGATACAAATGAACTAAAGTTAAATCTTTGGGATTTATATGGGATTTTGAATTATACTTCACTTTTAAATAATTTTAAGTATAGTATTTTATCGAAACATAAAACTATTTTGGATTTATAACCACGGGTAATAATAACGTGGGTTGTTAAAGAGACCGGGATCGGATATGGGCATACTCTCTGTCGATACCGAAAACCACTTTAACAACCGTGCACACGGAGGAGATTCCAGAATGAAGTAGGATGGTGGTGACGTTTCTATGAGGTAAATACGTGGACCCGACTCCCGTGAGTTGGCATAAGGTGGCTAAAACAGGAGCGATCGACGGATTAATGAGGTAGCTCCTCTGATCGGACGCACTTCTTCGTATGCCATTCTATTACGTTTGTGATTGTTTGGTGCGCACCTTTGATTTGGAGTGTTGTTCGAGGTGGGCGGTAGTAGCAGCTACGCGTTACCACAGGTCCGGAAGCGTAATTGGTATATCTACCCTGGCATTGCCTAGTTATGCCGTGTCACCTACCATAGCGAGCCTTGTACGCGTTTGTTTTTCTCCCATAGCCCGTGTGGTATCCTCTGGTGGCTTCCCGATCAGGTGGGACTATGATATTGGATGGACTACTGGGACTATTATTGTGTTAAGGGGGAGATTGGGTAACTCCTTAATGCTATTTAAAAGTAAGTTTATTTTAACATAGACACTATTATAATAGCGAAATTATTACTACATAGTAAATAGTTTAACGGTTCCTTAGAGGATGGACGGTCCCGAGCATCCTTTAAGTTACTTGCTCTATATTACAGTACAATTGAATTAGCTTACACTGTATAAGTATGTATGTCCTGACTCGAGTGTTGTATTTATTTCTTACGCTCGGGTCAGCCTGAGTTGCAGTTCAGTCGTCATCCCGGAGCTAGGACTTCTGTAGATCACTTTCAAGCTGTTGGCGAATTTTCCTTTCAGTTCCTTATCTAAATTTATGAAATCAAGACCATTGAATATTGAGATTTTCTATTGTTGTTTCAAACTGTATTTGGGTTTAAAGACTATGTAAATTTTATTGTTTTGAGACTTTTAATATTGGCTTTGTGAACCACTAAGTTATTTTAAATTCCGCTGCGAGTTCTGAATTACTGTGTCTATGATTCTGTGATTATTTATTTACTGTATATTCTGAGACTTGCAAAATTTTATTTACAACACGGTATTTTGAACAATTCAAGTTCGACATGTGCGGATGCAAATGGTTGAAAATATCGGGTCGTTACAAATATATTTCAAAGCTTTAAATATACCATATTTCAAAACTAAATTAGAAAATACCATACACACACACACACACACACACACACACGAATATATATATATATTCACTTTCACATGATTTAGCTTTGAAATAATCACTTAATAAAGTTCAATATCATTAAAATAAACCCGAATTACAAGTAAACCAAATATCCATTCACATTAATATAAACTTCAAAATCAAATACCATTCCAAATTCACTTTCTTTATCTAAATAAAGATTATGTCATTTAAAAACCATTTCAAAATCATTAAAATATCATATCCTTTCAAAACCTCATTTACTAAATCATTATTTGAATTTAAATTCAAATATTCAAATTTAAATATCAACTTAAAAAGTCAAATATGTTATTCATTTGTTATTTCAAATATCATTACAGAATACATTTCAAAATTCCATTCAAAAATTCATTTATCTCATTTCATTTCATTCCATTTAACACATAACCAAGTAAAACTTATTTAAATTCAAATTCAATTTAAAATTCCTTAAAAATTCAAATTTAAATATTAAAATATTTTCAAAATTCCTAATATTTCACAAATAATCAATTCCAAAAGTTAAACCGTTTAACACTTTAAAATTTAACTCAAATAGTGTTAAAATCTATAATATTTCAAAACATTGTCAGAATATAGCAACGACAACATTTTTAAAGTGCTATCGTAGCTTATTGTAACAACCCGCATGTTTATCGATTTTATATTTAAATATTTTATTTAAATATCTTGTCGTTAATCGGATATTGGTCCGAAAAGCTACTTTTTGCAAACGGTCAAATTAGGACTCGAGACACTTCCATTGAGTTCGAAATGTCATTTACAACTTTTTTAAGTATAAACATTGATAGGTTTGGAGTTAGTGGAATTTCACTTACTTTTCCCGCTTTGGACTTGGGGTTAGATTAGCCATTATAACTCAAACCCACTTCTCTCTTTCTCCTCACTCTTCATAAATTTCCTAACAACCAAGCTTTAGCGTTAATGGTGAGTGGAATGAGAAATTAAAATTACAAGCTCAAATTCTCTTTCAAATCCAACATTCAATTCCAAATTCAAGAAGAAGACATTGGATTCAAGCTTGTGATTACTTCTCCATTGCTTTCAAGCTTTTCTTCATAAATTTGGTGAAAAGGTGAGATTTTTGTCTCACAATTCTAGCCTATAACTATATTGGACTGTTGGGAATGATTCCCTATCATTTTTGCATGCATATTAGCATTTGGTTTGGATTGGATTGGCGAAAAACTTCAATTTTTAGCGTTTTGGTGAATTTTCTACACTTAGGTCGTACTGGCCATTTTTCTGTGTTCGGAATTAGGTCGCTCGTGACCTAACCCTTAGGTCGCTCGCGTGTTATCGCGCTAGGTCGCACTGCCTTGAATTTTCACTTCGGAGTTAGGTCGTTTCACGTTAGGTCGTATGGGGTTTAGGTCGGAGGTCGTTTCTGGCCTTAAAGCCCCTCTACAGCGTTAGGTCGCTCAGCCTAGTTAAGGCGTTAGGTCGCGTGGCCTTTAAACCCTTAGGTCGCTCACATAGATAGGCCGTATGACCTTAGGCCGTATGACCTTAGGCCGTTAGGTCGTTTCCCCGTTAGGTCGTATGACCTTAGGTCGCTCGCCTCTTCTAACCCGCGAGTTCCGTAAGTCGTTCGTCTTTCTTAGGTCGCTCACCTGGTTGAGTTGTACCTTACCTTAGCTCGGCAATGTTAGGTTGCGAGTTTCGCTTAGGTCGCGTACCCCCTTAAGTCGCTTGACCATTAGGTCGCATCCACCTAGGCCGCATGCTTACCACTTTAAGTCGCTCGTCCTTGCTTGGGTTGTTAGGTCGCTTGGCCATTCCAGTTAGGTCGCATGACCCCTTAAGTCGCTCGCCTCCGTTAGGTCGCGCATCACCCTAACTCGCTCGGCCTTGCCTTCGTTAAGTCGCGTGACACGTTAGGTCGCGCATCACCTTAACTCGCTCGACCTTGTTTAGGTCGTTAGGTCGCGAAAACCTCTAGGTCGCTCGACCCCTTATACTCGCAGGTCGAACCCCGTAGCGGGGGCGTTGCCCCCGCACCCCCACCTTGGTGGGGTTGCCACCCCCCGGACCCCCCTCCGTAGGGGATCTTATCTGAAAAACATTCAACAGAACTTGCTTTGTTGAGATGCTGAATTGACCATTCTTCGAGACAAACTATCTTGGGCTTCTCGGTCGATTTTATGGATTTTTGAATATCTATTTCGATGGATTTTTTATCGGCTTCTTTGGATTTTATTCACGTCTTCGAATGTGAATTTTATGATTGATTGTTTCTACAATCACTTCTATGATTTGTCACTTTAAAATATAAAGGTTTTCTATACTAGTAGTAAATATCAAAACTCTTTCAACAAAATGATTTCAACCCTATTTTCAATAACAAAGCTCTTTTCTTAAACCATTTTCCAATCTACTAGTATATACAAACCTTTACCTCATGCGGATGAGAAATCTAATTAAACGGCTTAGTAAAACAAGTGGTATGAAACGCTTGCGTTCACTTCGTCGGTTAATTCTTGGACCTTTTCGATTTAACCTCTTGTGACAATTTTCTAGTGAAGATTTACAGTTTGTTCGTAAATATTTAAGTTAAGAAAGTGGTTATGGGACACGAAGCTAGACTTTTATAAACAACAAAAGTCTTTTTGCATAAGAATGGCACCCAAACCAACGTGACTAGCATCAGTATAAACAACAAAATCTTGATTCCCTTCGGGAATAACAAGAATAGGAGCATCGGAAAGGAGTTCTTTCAATTTCTGAAAAGAGGCTTCACATTTGTCCGACCAAATGTATTTAACTCCCTTCTTAGTCAAGCTAGTAAGAGGCACGACAATCATAGAAAAGTCTTTAATGAAACGACGGTAATAACCCGTCAATCCGAGAAAACTACGAATCTCTGTCACACTCTCCGGTCTCTTCCAATCTTGATTCGCTTCAATCTTTGAAGGATCCACGAAAATTCCGGATTCGGAAATAATATGACCAAGAAACTTCACACGAGATTGCCAAAAGTGGCATTTAGAAAATTTCGCCTTTAATTGATTACTCCTAAGAGTTTCCAATACAATCCGAAGATGTTTTTCATGCTCCTCCTCGGTTTTAGAATACACAAGGATATCATCAATGAAGATAAGAACAAACCGATCGAGAAAATCTTTGAAAACTCGATTCATAAGGTCAACGAAATAAGCTGGAGCGTTCGTTAACCCAAATGGCATAACAAGCCATTCATAAGATCCATATCGAGTACGGAATGATGTCAAAGGAATGCTATCCTCTGCGATACGAAGCTGATGGAAACCGGTAGCAAAGTCCAATTGTGAAAAGACCTTAGCATCACAAAGCTGATCGAATAGATCATCAATCCGAGGTAAAGGATATTTATTTTTAATAGTAAGATCGTTAAGCTTGCGATAATCAACGCAGAGCCTAAGAGTACCATCGGATTTCTCTACGAAAATAGCCGAAGCTCCCCAAGGCGAGGAACTTGCGATAATCAAAGATTTCCTCGATCGGTTTGTTCTCATCTTCATTGATGATATCCTTGTGTATTCTAAAACCGAGGAGGAGCATGAAAAGCATCTTCGGATTGTATCGGAAACTCTTAGGAGTAATCAATTAAAGGCGAAATTTTCTAAATGCCACTTTTGGCAATCTCGTGTAAAGTTTCTTGGTTATATTATGTCCGAATCCGGAATATCCGTGGATCCTTCAAAGATTGAAGCGATTCAAGATTGGAAGAGACCGGAGAGTGTGATAGAGATTCGTAGTTTTCTCAGATTGGCGGGTTATCACCATCGTTTCATTAAAGACTTTTCTAAGATTACCGTGCCTCTTACTGGCTTGACTAAGAAGGGAGTTAAATACATTTGGTCGGACAAATGTGAAGCCTCTTTTCAGAAATTGAAAGAACTCCTTTCCTATGCTCCTATTCTTGTTATTCCTGAAGGGAATCAAGATTTTGTTGTTTATACTAATGCTAGTCACGTTGGTTTGGATGCCATTCTTATGCAAAAAGAATGTGTTATTGCTTATGCTTCTAGGAAACTAAAGTCTAGATCTTTTGTATATCTCCGATACCAAGCTGTGACGCCCCACCTCTATACCCACGCTAGCCAAGAACACTGCGGTGTAGTGCTGTCAACTAGCATGGAGAATAAGGCAGTTGAGGAGCGACCATCCGTGTGATTGCTTATCACACGGTGGCTATAAATAATCTTCGGAAACATACATAGAAATAAGCATAACACAGATCAGTCACAGACATCCATATCACAAGGGCGGAAGAAGATATGAATGTATAACTAACACATGAAAGTGTACGTCAAAGTAGTGGTCAAAAAGATCCACAATAATACAAAGAATAGCAACACGAGCTATACAAAAGAATACAACTATGAGTCTATGTCTCAAGTGTATACAATAAAAAACTGCTAATCTAAATAGTTAGCCAAAAGTCAGAGTAGCAAATCCCGGGAAGAAGTCAAGAAGAAGCACCTGTAACATCTCGGTCTGACCCGAGTATTATTTAAGAAAATAATAAACGGATCAGTCTAGCTATAAATATCAGATGACATGGTGTAAAATAAAAGATATGGCATAAACATAAAATATCCATACTGACATACTACTATAAGTATGCAAATGATGATCAACAGAAGATCAATCAATAAGAGGTAAATCGATATCACAAGAATCTTCTCAAAGATCCAAAGAGGGCATCATACCCTAAACCTGTACTCATAACAAGTCAATGACATAAATTCCAGAAATCAACACAAGAAATCCAGAAATCACAGAAAAAGGGAAAGAGGCCTATCACATGACGGTCCGAAGACCATGGGGAGCTACCCCATATGGGTGAGTCGGAATCACCCAGATGAGGTCTAGGCTAACCAAAAAGCATAAAGGTATGTGTGAGTGGAATCACACAAATGGTGTCTAGCCTAACCTCGCAACAAAAAGGTATGTGTGAGTGGAATCACACGAATGGTGTCTAGACTAACCTTGCGGACAAAGAGATATGTGTGAGTCGGAATCACACCAATGAGGTCTAGTCTAACCTTGCAAACAAAGAGACATCGCACAATTGCTAGTCTAAATCATAAAATGATCGTCATGATCAATGAGAAGTGTCAATTACACTAAGCTAGTAAATATAAAAGTCTAGCTTCGTGTCCCATAACCACTTGCTTAACTTAAATATTTACGAACAAACTGTAAATCTTCACTAGAAAATTGTCACAAGAGGTTAAATCGAACAAGTCCAAGAATTAACGACGAAGTGAACGCAAGCGTTTCATACCACTTGTTTTACTAAGCCGTTTAATTAGATTTCTCATCCGAGTGAGGTAAAGGTTTGTATATACTAATAGATTGGAAAACGGTTTAAGAAAAGTGCTTTGTTATTGAAAATAGGGTTGAAATCATTTTGTTGAAAGAGTTTTGATATTTACTACTAGTATAGAAAACCTTTATATTTTAAAGTGACAAATCATAGAAGTGATTCTCGAAACAATCAATCATAAAAATTCACATTCGAAGACGTGAATAAAATCCAAAGAAACCGATAAAGAATCCATCGAAATAGATATTCAAAAATCCATAAAATCGACCGAGAAGCCCAAGATAGTTTGTCTCGAAGAATGGTCAACTCAGCATCTCAACAAAGCAAGTTCTGTTGAATGTTTTTCAGATAAGATCCCCTACGGAGGGGGGTCCAGGGGGTGGCAACCCCCCTAAGGTGGGGGTGCGGGGGCAACGCCCCCGCTATGGGGTTCGACCTGCGAGTATAAGGGGTCGAGCGACCTAGAGGTGTTCGCGACCTAACGACCTAAACAAGGTCGAGCGAGTTAAGGTGATGCGCGACCTAACGTGTCACGCGACTTAACGAAGGCAAGGCCGAGCGAGTTAGGGTGATGCGCGACCTAACGGAGGCGAGCGACTTAAGGGGTCATGCGACCTAACTGGAATGGCCAAGCGACCTAACAACCCAGGCAAGGACGAGCGACTTAAAGTGGTAAGCATGCGGCCTAGGTGGATGCGACCTAATGGTCAAGCGACTTAAGGGGGTACGCGACCTAAGGGAAACTCGCGACCTAACATTGCCGAGCTAAGGTAAGGCGCGACTCAACTAGGTGAGCGACCTAAGGAAGACGAACGACTTAAGGAACTCGCGGGTTAGAAGAGGCGAGCGACCTAAGGTCATACGACCTAACGGGGAAACGACTTAATTGCATATGACCTAACGGCCTAAGGTCATACGGCCTATCTATGTGAGCGACCTAAGGGTTTAAAGGCCATGCGACCTAACGCCTTAACTAGGCTGAGCGACCTAACGCTGCAGAGGGGCTTTAAGGCCAGAAACGACCTACGACCTAAACCCCATACGACCTAACGTGAAACGACCTAACTCCGAAGTGAAAATTCAAGGCAGTGCGACCTAGCGCGATAACACGCGAGCGACCTAAGGGTTAGGTCGTGAGCGACCTAACTCCGAACACAGAAAAATGGCCAGTACGACCTAAGTGCAGAAAATTCATCAAAACGCTAAAAATTGGAGTTTTTCGCCAATCCAATCCAAACCAAATGCTAATATGCATGCAAAAATGATAGGGAATCATTCCCAACAGTCCAATATAGTTATAGGCTAGAATTGTGAGATAAAAATCTCATCTTTTCACCAAATTTATGAAGAAAATCTTGAAAGAAATGGAGAAGTAATCACAAGCTTGAATCCAATGTCTTCTTCTTGAATTTGGAATTGAATGTTGGATTTGCAAGAGAATTTGAGCTTGGAATTTTAATTTCTCATTCCACTCACCATTAATGCTAAAGCTTGGTTGTTAGGAAATTTATGAAGAGTGAGGAGAAAGAGAGAAGTGAGTTTGAGTTATAATGGCTAATCTAACCCAAAGTCCAAAGCGGGAAAAGTAAGTGAAATTCCACTAACTCCAAACCTACCAATGTTTATACTTAAAAAAGTTGTAAACGACATTTCGAACTCAATGGAAGTGGTCTCGAGTCCTAATTTGACCGTTTGCAAAAAGTAGCTTTTCGGACCAATATCCGATTAACGATAAAATATTTAAAAAAATATTTAAATATAAAATCGATAAATATGCGGGTTGTTACAGACTCCCCTCATTAAAGAAATTGCGTGCTCGCAATATATAAGATGGAAATAACAAGTAACAACCATAGAAGCATATTAACACAAAAGAAATTTGAAATAGGAAGTTCTCCTCAAAGAGCAGGAGTAAGCAAGTCCGGATGTGTTCGCTCGATGAATTCTCTGGATTCCCAAGAGCAATCCTTAGGATTTGAGGATCATTGAACCTTCACAAGCGGAACATCTTTATGTCGAAGTCGCTTGACCTCCGAAGCAATAATTCGAATAGGTCGCTGCTCATAAGTTAAATTTGGCGAAACTTCAATTTCTTCCACAATACCAGGCTCAAGAATAGAATCGGAATCTCGAAGGCATTTCCGTAATTGAGAAACGTGAAACACGTCATGCATGGAAGAAAAATGAGCCGGTAATGAAAGGCGATAAGCCATGGAACCAATACGTTCAGTGATAGGAAATGGCCCAATATATCGAGGCGCTAACTTTCCCGACCGACTGAAACGTACAACACCTTTCATAGGTGAAACACGAATAAAAACAAGATCTCCAACAGAAAATTATAATTTCCTTCTTCGATTATCGGCATAGGATTTTTGTCTACTCTGGGCTTCTTTCATCCTATGTCGAATACGTTCAATCTTCTCTGTGGAATCACGAATAAATTCTGGAGCTAAAACCAGCTTCTCATCGGCCTCAAGCCAACAAGAAGGAGATCGGCATGGCCTTCCATAGAGTGCCTCGAAAGGTGCCATACCAATACTAGATTGGAAGCTATTATTATAGGAAAATTCAACAAGTGAAATATGATCTTCCCAACTTCCACCAAATCGAGCACACAAGCATGAAGAAGATCTTCAAGAGTTTGATTCACACACTCGGTTTGTCCATCGGACTGGGGGTGATAAGCAGTGCTAAAATTAAGCTTCGTTCCTAAAGCTTTTTGAAGACTCTTCCAAAATCCACTAGTAAATAATGGATCTCGATCACTAACAATAGAAGTAGGAACTCCATGCAATTTAACAATTTCTTTGATAAAGAGTTTGGCCAAAAGAGGAACGGTTCGGTTAGACCGAACGGGAATAAAATGGGCGGATTTAGTAAGTCTATCAACGATCACCCACAAGCTATCATGACCCGAACGAGAACGGGGAAGGCCATCTATAAAATCCATGGAAATTTGGTCCCACTTCCAAATTGGAAATTCTAAAGGTTGCAATAACCCACCAGGCCTTTGATGTTCGGCCTTGACGAGTTGGCAAGTGATGTGATACTTAACAAAGTTAGCAATATCAGATTTCATTCCCTCCCAATAATACAGTCGCTTCATATCAACGTACATTTTACTACTACCAGGATGAATGGTGAATTTAGAACGATGAGAATCTTCTAAAATATCTTTACGAAGATCACCAATATTTGGTACGATAAGTCTACCAAATTTTCGAATGCCGCCACGAGAATCAATATCAAAGTCTTTCAAACCTTCAATATCAATTTTATTCTTAACATTTCGGCCAAGAAGAGCCAATTCAGGATCTAGCCCTTGAGCTTCAAGAATGCGGTCTAAAAGAGAAGGATGGGCCTCAAGGCTACATAAAATAAGTGATGAGCATAAATCGGATACGCGCTCTCGAATCTCACAAGTGGATAAAATCTCGAGATCATTCCATTCGGATATCATCATAGAAACAACTGCTTGTTGTTTACGGCTAAGAGCATCGGCGACCCGATTACCCTTACCGGGGGTATAAAGAATATCAAGATCATAAGGTGCAAGGAACTCGAGCCAACGCTGTTGACGCAAATTAAGTTCCTTTTGAGAAAATAAATATTTCAAAGACTTATGATCCGTGTAAAGATTAAATTTCTCTCCCAATAGATAATGACGCCAAATTCGAAGGGCGAAAACAATAACCGTGATTTCTAAATCATGTGTGGCATATCTAGTCTCGGCCGTTTTTAATTGCCTAGAAGCAAAAGCAATAACACGTTCTTTTTTCATAAGAACGGCACCTAAGCCAACGTGACTAGCATTAGTATAAACAACAAAATCTTGATTCCCTTCGGGAATAACAAGAATAGGAGCATTGGAAAGAAGTTCTTTCAATTTCTGAAAAGAGGCTTCACATTTGTCCGACCAAATGTATTTAACTCCATTCTTAGTCAAGCTAGTAAGAGGCACGGCGATCTTAGAAAAGTATTCAATGAAACGACTGTAATAACCCGCCAATCCGAGAAAACTACGAATCTCTGTCACACCCTCCGGTTTCTTCCAATCTTGAATCACTTCAATCTTTGAAGGATCCACGGAAATTCCGGATTCGGAAATAATATGACCGAGAAACTTCACACGAGATTGCCAAAAGTGGCATTTAGAAAATTTCGCCTTTAATTGATTACTCCTAAGAGTTTCATATACAATCCGAAGATGCTTTTCATGCTCCTCCTCGGTTTTAGAATACACAAGGATATCATCAATGAAGATGAGAACAAACCGATCGAGGAAATCTTTGAAAACTCGATTCATAAGGTCAACGAAATAAGCTCTAGCGTTCGTTAACCCAAATGGCATAACAAGCCATTCATAAGATCCATATCGAGTACGGAATGATGTCAAAGGAATGATATCCTCTGCGATACGAAGCTGATGGAAACCGGTAGCCAAGTCCAATTGTGAAAAGACCTTAGCACCACAAAGCTGATCGAATAGATCATCAATCCGAGGTAAATGATATTTATTTTTAATAATAAGATCGTTAAGCTTGCGATAATCAACGCAGAGCCTAAGAGTACCATCGGATTTCTTTACGAAAATAGCCAAAGCTCCCTAAGGCGAGGAACTAGAGCGAATAAATTGTTTCGTCTCCAATTCGGATAATTGTTTACGCATCTCTTCATTTTCCTTATTGGACATGCGATAAGGAGGACGAGTAATAGGTTGAGCTTCAGAGGTAAGATTAATTCTGAACTTAGTTGCTAACTTAGGTGGCAAACCTAAAACGGGCTCGAATATGTCGGAAAATTCACGGACAACGTGAATTCGAGAAATGACATCTTCCTCCTCCTCATCATCATCGTCTCGAGGATTTAAAGAATATAAAGAAGCAGTCAAAGAAGAATCCGAATCTTTAAGAATAATAGAAATCTGATTTACAGATTGCGCATGTCAGAGATAAATAGTTCGCTCAGGACATAGGATATGAGCTTCATAACGGTTAAGCCAGTCCATACCCAATATCATTCCAAAGCCTAAGTAATGCATAACATGCATATCGGCTAGGAAAGAAAAACCGCATAAAATAATTTCCACATCTTTACAAACCAAACTAAGAGTCGCGGATCCACCAACAAGATTCGCAATTTTTAAAGAAGTCATTAATGCAGTAACACTTAAGGAAAAAGTGTCTACCAGTTCCTTTTATATAAAAGAATGGGATGCACCCGTATCAAAGAGAACTTTAATAGGTTGATCATGAAATAAAATAATACCATCAAGAATGGAGTGAGAAATACCTTGGCCACGAGATGTGTTGCCAGGGGCTTGAGCCACATTCAACTTTCCTTCCTTCTTACCTTCACGTTAGCCAAGAACACTAGCCAAGAACACTAAGATTGCCGTGCCTCTTACTGGCTTGACTAAGAAGGGAGTTAAATACATTTGGTCGGACAAATGTGAAGCCTTTTTTCAGAAATTGAAAGAACTCCTTTCCGATGCTCTTATTCTTGTTATTCTCGAAGGGAATCAAGATTTTGTTGTTTATACTGATGGTAGTCACGTTGGTTAGGGTGCCGTTCTTATGCAAAAAGAATGTGTTATTGCTTATGCTTCTAGGCAATTAAAACCGGCCGAGACTAGATATGCCACACATGATTTAGAACTCGCGGCTATTGTTTTTCGCCTTTCGAATTTGGCGTCATTATCTATTGGGAGAGAAATTTATTCTTTACATGGATCATAAGTCTTTGAAATATTTATTTTCTCAAAAGGAACTTAATTTGCGTCAACAACGTTGGCTCGAGTTCCTTGCACCTTATGATCTTGATATTCTTTATACCTCCGGTAAGGGTAATCGTGTCGCCGATGCTCTTAGCCGTAAACAACAAGCAGTTGTTTCTATGATGATATCCGAATGGAACGATCTCGAGATTTTATCCACTTGTGAGATTCGATAGCGCGTATCTGATTTATGCTCATCACTTGTTTTATGTAGCCTTGAGGCCCATCCTTCTCTTTTAGACCGCATTCTTGAAGCTTAACGGCTAGATCCTGAATTGGCTCTTCTTAGCCAAAATGTTAAGGATAAAATTGATATTGAAGGTTTGAAAGACTTTGATATTGATTCTCGTGGCGGCATTCGAAAATTTGGTAGACTTATCGTACCAAATATTGGTGATCTTCGTAAAGATATTTTAGAAGATTCCCATCGTTCTAAATTCACCATTCATCCCGGTAGTAGTAAAATGTATGCTGATATGAAGCAACTTTATTATTGGGAGGGAATGAAATCTGATATTGCTAACTTTGTTAAGTGTTGCATGACTTGCCAACTCGTCAAGGCCGAACATCAAAGGCCTGGTGGGTTATTGCAACCTTTAGAAATTCCAATTTGGAAGTGGGACCAAATTTCCATGGATTTTATAGATGGCCTTCCCCGTTCTCGTTCGGGTCATGATAGCTTGTGGGTGATCGTTGATAGACTTACTAAATCCACCCATTTTATTCCCGTTCGGTCTAACCGAACCATTCCTCTTTTGGCCAAACTCTTTATCAAAGAAATTGTTAAATAGCATGGAGTTTCTACTTCTATTGTTATCGATCGAGATCCATTGTTCACTAGTGGATTTTGGAAGAGTCTTCAAAAAGCTTTAGGAACGAAGCTTAATTTTAGCACTGCTTATCACCTCCAGTCCGATGGACAAACCGAGCGTGTGAATCAAACTCTTGAAGATCTTCTTCGTGCTTGTGTGCTCGATTTTGGTGGAAGTTGGGAAGATCATATTTCACTTGTTGAATTTTCCTATAATAATAGCTTCCAATCTAGTATTGGTATGGCACCTTTCGAGGCACTCTATGGAAGGCCATGCCGATCTCCTTCTTGTTGGCTTGAGGCCGATGAGAAGCTGGTTTTAGGTCCAGACTTTATTCGTGATTCCACAGAGAAGATTGAACTTATTTGACATAGGATGAAAAAATCCCAGAGTAGAAAAAAATCCTATGCCGATAATCGAAAAAGGAAATTAGAATTTTCTGTTCGAGATCTTGTTTTTATTCGTGTTTCACCTATGAAAGGTGTTGTACGTTTCAGTCGGTCGGGAAAGTTAGCGCCTCGATATATTGGGCCATTTCCTATCACTGAACGTATTGGTTCCATGGCTTATCACCTTTCATTACCGGCTCAGAAAAGCTCAGTTTTCTGCCATGCATGACGTGTTTCATGTTTCTCAATTACGAAAATGCCTTCGAGATTCCGATTCTATTCTTGAGCCTGGTATTGTGGAAGAAATTGAAGTTTCTCCAAATTTAACTTATGAGTAGCAACCTATTCAAATTATTGCTTCGAAGGTCAAGCGACTTCGAAATAAAGATGTTCCGCTTGTGAAGGTTCAATGGCCCTCAAATCCTAAGGATTGCTCTTGGGAATCCAGAGAATTCATCGAGCGAACACATCTGGACTTGCTTACTCCTGCTCTTTGAGGTGAACTTCCTATTTCAAATTTCATTTGTGTTAATATGCTTCTATGGTTGTTACTTGTTATTTCCATCTTATATATTGCGAGGATGCAATTTCTTTAAGGAGGGGAGTCTGCAACAACCCATATATTTATCGATTTTATATTTAAATATTTTATTTAAATATTTTGTCGTTAATCAGATATTGGTCCGAAAAGCTACTTTTTGCAAACGGTCAAATTAGGACTCGAGACCACTTCCATTGAGTTCGAAATGCCGTTTACAACTTTTATAAGTATAAACATTGATAGGTTTGGAGTTAGTGGAATTTCACTTACTTTTCCCGCTTTGGACTTTGGGTTAGATTAGCCATTATAACTCAAACCCACTTCTCTCTTTCTCCTCACTCTTCATAAATTTCCTAACAACCAAGCTTTAGCGTTAATGGTGAGTGGAATGAGAAATTAAAATTCCAAGCTCAAATTCTCTTGCAAATCCAACATTCAATTCCAAATTCAAGAAGAAGACATTGGATTCAAGCTTGTGATTACTTCTCCTTTTCTTTCAAGCTTTTCTTCATAAATTTGGTGAAAAGGTGAGATTTTTATCTCACAATTCTAGCCTATAACTATATTGGACTGTTGGGAATGATTCCCTATCATTTTTGCATGCATATTAGCATTTGGTTTGGATTGGATTGGCGAAAAACTCCAATTTTTAGCGTTTTTGTGAAGTTTGGATTGGATAGATCGCTCGCGTGTTATCGCGCTAGGTCGCACTGTCTTGAATTTTCACTTCGGAGTTAGGTCGTTTCAGGTTAGGTCGTATGGGGTTTAGGTCGTAGGTCGTTTCTGGCCTTAAAGCCCCTCTGCAGCGTTAGGTCGCTCAGCCTAGTTAAGGCGTTAGGTCGCATGGCCTTTAAACCCTTAGGTCGCTCACATAGATAGGCCGTATGACCTTAGGCCGTTAGGTCGTATGACATTAGGTCGTTTCCCCGTTAGGTCGTATGACCTTAGGTCGCTCGCCTCTTCTAACCCGTGAGTTCCTTAAGTCGTTCGTCTTCCTTAGGTCGCTCACCTGGTTGAGTCGCACCTTACCTTAGCTCGGCAATGTTAGGTCGCGAGTTTCCCTTAGGTCGCGTACCCCCTTAAGTCGCTTGACCATTAGGTCGCATCCACCTAGGCCGCATGCTTACCACTTTAAGTCGCTCGTCCTTGCCTGGGTTGTTAGGTCGCTTGTCCATTCCAGTTAGGTCGCATGACCCCTTAAGTCGCTCGCCTCCGTTAGGTCGCGCATCACCCTAACTCGCTCGGCCTTGCCTTCGTTAAGTCGCGTGACACGTTAGGTCGCGCATCACCTTAACTCGCTCGACCTTGTTTAGGTCGTTAGGTCGCGAACACCTCTAGGTCGCTCAACCCCTTATACTCGCAGGTCGAACCCCGTAGCGGGGGCGTTGCCCCCGCACCCCCACCTTACGGGAGTTGCCACCCCCTGGACCCCCCTCCGTAGGGGATCTTATCTGAAAAACATTCAACAGAACTTGCTTTGTTGAGATGCTGAGTTGACCATTCTTCGAGACAAACTATCTTGGGCTTCTCGGTCGATTTTATGGATTTTTGAATATCTATTTCGATGGATTCTTTATCGGTTTCTTTGGATTTTATTCACGTTTTCGAATGTGAATTTTTATGATTGATTGTTTCTACAATCACTTCTATGATTTGTCACTTTAAAATATAAAGGTTTTCTATACTAGTAGTAAATATCAAAACTCTTTCAACAAAATGATTTCAACCCTATTTTCAATAACAAAGCACTTTTCTTAACCATTTTCCAATCTACTAGTAATACAAACCTTTACCTTACTCGGATGAGAAATCTAATTAAACGACTTAGTAAAACAAGTGGTATGAAACACTTGCGTTCACTTCGTTGGTTAATTCTTGGACTTGTTCGATTTAACCTCTTGTGACAATTTTCTAGTGAAGATTTACAGTTTGTTCGTAAATATTTAAGTTAAGCAAGTGGTTATGGGACACGAAGCTAGACTTTTATATTTACTAGCTTAGTGTAATTGACACTTCTCGTGATCATGACGATCATTTTATGATTTAGACTAGCAATTGTGCGATGTCTCTTTGTTTGCAAGGTTAGACTAGATCTCATTGGTGTGATTCTGACTCACACATATCTCTTTGTCCGCAAGGTTAGTCTAGACAACATTTGTGTGATTCCACTCACACATACATTTTTGTTGCGAGGTTAGGCTAGACACCATTTGTGTGATTCCACTCACACATACCTTTATGCTTTTTGGTTAGCCTAGACCTCATCTGGGTGATTCCGACTCACCCATATGGGGTAGCTCCCCATGGTCTTCGGACCGTCATGTGATAGGCCTCTTTCTCTTTTTCTGTGATTTCTGGATTTCTTGTGTTGATTTCTGGAATTTATGCCATTGACTTGTTATGAGTACAAGTTTAGGGTATGATGCCCTCTTTGGATCTTTGAGAAGATTCTTGTGATATCGATTTATCTCTTATTGATTGATCTTCTGTTGATCATCATTTGCATACTTATAGTAGTATGTCAGTATGGATATTTTATGTTTATGCTATATCTTTTATTTTATACCATGTCATCTGATATTTATAGCTAGACTGATCCGTTTATTATTTTCTTAAATAATACTCGGGTAAGACCGAGATGTTACAGGTGCTTCTACTTGACTTCTTCCCGGGATTTGCTACTCTGACTTTTGGCTAACTATTTAGATTAGCAGTTTTTTTTGTTTTATACACTTGATACATAGACTCATAGTTGTATTCTTTTGTATAGCACGTGTTGCTATTCTTTTGTATTATTGTGGATCTTTTTGACCACTACTCTGATGTACACTTTCATGTGTTAGTTATACATTCATATCTTCTTCCGCCCTTGTGATATGGATGTCTGTGACTGATTTGTGTTATGCTTATTTCTATGATTGTTTCCGAAGTTTATTTATAGCCACCGTGTGATAAGCAATCACATGGATGGTCGCACCTCAACAGCCTTATTCTCCGTGCTAGTTGACAGCACTACACCGTAGTGTTCTTGGCTAGCGTGGGTATAGAGGTGGGGCGTCATACTTATAGTTTTCAAAATAGTTTAGTTTAGGAATAACGGCATTTATGAAATGCCGTAATAGATATTTAGTTATTTCAACATAGTTAAATTCAAAAACAACAGCATTTAAAAATGCTTTCACAAGACTACATCATTTGAAAATGCTATTAATAAAATTTCATATTTTATTATAACTTTTCAGAAAGAATAAAACTTTAATTTTATCAAATTTTAAACTTATAAATCATATTTTTGGACTTCAAAATTTCACATATAAATTTTTTTAACATATGATTTATCACAATAAAATTTTATAATCAAATATTCAATATAAAACTCAATTCGTTTATTAAGTCACAATTCAATGTTATTAAGTTATAAATTTAATAAAACGTAACATTTTATTTCGAATATCATTTCAAACTTTAAATTTATTTACATTATTTACTTACATTTTAAAGTATAATTTAAAGTCAAAAATCACATTTACTTCAAATTACATACTTAAATTCACAAATTCAAAACTAAATATTTAGCCTTCTCAATATCATTAAATATATATATTTTAAATCAATTTTCATACTTTAAAAATACATGTCTTAATAAAAATCATTTAAAAATATACCACGGGGTCTGTATATAATTTTCTAACCTAGGTCAAGTGATACAGATATATATCATTTCAATCCGCAATTTAAAAAGAAAACCGGGTTCTATCATTTCACACCCGCAATCCCAAGTCAAATAAAATGCATTAAAAATCGCTCAGGCCTATCATTTCAGCCCATAACAATTTTTCCTTATTTTAAAGTCCTTTCGGGTATGTAACATCTCAACCCATAGTAATTCTATTCTAACAGGGAACTCGCAGTGTGAACATATGCATAAGCAGTAAAACAATGTCAATGTCACAATATAATGTCATATATCATATGTCAGGTGATAATTAACAGAATTAACATGGTAATAACACGACATAGCATATCATATGATCATCATTAACTTGCAAAAACATTTTTATTTACTAAACACTTGATATTAATTCTCCATTTCATAAGTAAATTGTCAGAGTGAGAAAGACTCATCTTTTCAAGCTGAAGTTAGCAAATCAGACTACACGAATAGATTCCAGAAAGCTCGATATGGCGCAACACAGCACGACTTGATTCAAATGAGAGAGAGCCAAGATATTATCTTGTAGACAACAAACCAAACAAGACAATGTACACATAAATATTCAATACAAAACAATGTTGAAACAATTTGAAGTAAAAGCAACAAGGAACAAGATAGTTAGACCTTGCTTCAACCACTCCAATGCTTGGCCTTAAGGGACTCTATCTCGACCACGATCATGTTTAGCTCGGGTTTGAGTCAGGTATGGCAACAACATAGCACGGCTACACAAAGAGATGAAGATGGGTAGGCGATGCAACATGAAGAATATCAAAGAAAGACAAAAGAGGCAAGTTGTTCAACTTTTTTGGCTCGGCCTATGGGTCAAGTGGCTCATCCAGGTTAGGGTTCAGGTCTAGACATGTCTGGAGCTGTGGCTAAAGGGGTTGAATATGCTGGTGGTGGTGGCTAAGGGGTGGCCAAAGTGACTATGAAGGCAATAATGGAGTATAGGCTTGGCTAGCATTGTTTTGGTGAAGTTTACATTGTTTTGTGGTGTTTTCATCTTTAGTATGCCACGGCTTGACATGGCTAGAAGAGAGGCTGATGTTTCAGCTGGAGATGGAGGAGGTGATGGTCGGTGGAGGTGGTGGGGGAGCTATGGTCAGACAAAGGCAGGGGAAGCAAAGAAAAACAACGAAAAGAAGAAGGAAAGTGGAGCAAAAGAAGCCAATTTTTTTTTCTTTCTTTTTTCCATGAGTTTAAGGATGAGGATAAGAGTGTTTTCACGTGAAATGAGAAGAGAAATGCATGGCAATACATAGGAGAATGGGCGGTCAAAGCATAAAATGGAAAATTGAAATATGAATAGACAAAAGAAATAAAAAGACATAGAATATAAAAGGACTTTTGACTCTTTGTTTTCTTATTTCTTTTAAATTAAAATAAACCATATATATCTCAGTAAATAAAATATAAAAGTGAACAAAATAAAGAGAAAAAGGAAAATAAATAATTATTCTTAGGTAAATAAAATGTAAATGAAGAAAATAGCTATTAAATTGAAACTATAAAATTAAAATTTGTAAACAAAGTAAAATAAACATTTGAAAATTTTAACAACATTTTAAAAATGTTTTAAAAATAAAATTATATACATAAATATCATATAACACATATATACAAAAGATATGATAAACAAAAATATTATTTATAAAAATTTAAAATAAATAATTTTATTAAATAAAACAATTTACACACAATATTGTAAAAAGCATAACTTTCACAATACAAATCGTATTTCAACGAAACGAAAAGCAGTATTCTTGAAATTTAATTTACTTTCGTAATAAAAGATAAAATTAAAAAATTCAAATATTTTAATTTTAATTTTAAAAGTCAAAGTTTGACCATTTTGACCAAAATTCACTTTTTTGTAAAATATTCAATATATTCAGGTTTGAAATTATAATTCACTTACAAATCAAAATTTATATTTAAGTTAACAAAATTATTCATTTTAATAAATAAAACAAAGTTTTTAAATCAGGAATTTAAATTGAAATAATTAAAATATACAATTAAAAATAATCACAAAAATACAGGGTTGTTGCACTCTCTCTTACTCAAAACTTTTCGTCCTCGAAAAGGAATGAGGTACGGGAAAATACAGAAAAAGATAGAATGAAATAGGATTAAGATAAGATGACAAGAAGATTGAAATTATACTCGATAACTGTTGTTACACGTAAGTTTAACAAGATGGAGATGATCTTCCCAAGATCCTCCAGAATCAAAAACACAACACGAAAAAATCTTCTAGAATCTGATTCACCCTTTCCACTTGGCCGACGGTCTGTGGATGACAAGCAGTGCTCAGATTCAAAAATGAGTACCAAAGATTATCAAATATTATAGAAAGATTTCTAAACAGACTGATGTAAGCAATAACTTTCCCATTCTGTAGCACGAGGAGGGAAATAAGAACAACCAAAGATAGTTTGAAAAAAAGATAATAGATTTGAAACCTAGAAAATTTCAACTTAAATTGAAAATTAATTTTACATAAGTTAAATAAATCTTAATCATCTCTAATTTCATTGTCTTATCATCCAATTATCTTAAATTAATAATCTTTGAAATCATGGATTTGAAATTTTTTATTTATTATACTCATAATGCATTCAAGAAAATTAATTCTTCTTTATTCCTAATTAAAATTAAATTTAATCCTCTCAATATATTTTATCACCTATATTAAATATATTTATACTTATTATAACTGCTTTAATTTATTCTTAGTTCCTTTAACATCATTTTATATTGTAAATTATTCCATTACCCTTTTTCTATATTTACCTCTATTAATCTGTTTATAACTAAAATTTAAGTGTATAACGTTTATTATAACCACTCAAATTTAATTTATAAAAATCCTTTTTATATTGTATATTATCCAATTACATATTCAACTTCTGAAAATTTAGGTAAGTTATATTGGAATGAAATTGTGTATTATACAAAAAACTTTCAAATTCAATCATTTCAAGCATGAATATTTATCCAAATCTTGAAATTTATACTTAAAAATTATCTTTCAAGGTAAAATTTAGGAATTAAATTTTCGATAAATTCCAAACTATTTAGAGATAAATAAATGCACATATACTATATATATATCCATTTAAAGTTAAATCATATATCAGCATATGTTATAAATCCAGTCTTATTTAAGAAATTCAAATCAATTAAATTTCCCAAAACAAAATTGTAGCAATACTACAGAACGGTCTCTTCACTTCGAAACTCGAAAATGAACGTCGATGATGCTGTAGTCATCTCCGAAGTTATTTTCCAGCGAAAAAGAGAAGAGCACTAATTTTAAACTTTAAAATTCTTTGGAAACAAATTTCTATTTGAAAATACTTTAAATAATATATCATTTTAAAACTTAAACACAAGGTTTGAAATCATCGGAAATTAAATTCTCAAATTCTTGTTTAAATTTATTTTAAATTTCCAAATTAATTTATAATAACATTTTATAATTTAATTATATATATATGAAACAAAAGATAACGATATATAAAATCAAATATTATTTCTTAATCACTTCAATAAAATCCAAAAAAATATTTATAATATAGTTACAAATTTATTTTCATTACTAAATTTAAAAAACCATATTATGTCAGTTTACTCTGTTCAAGTGTTTTGGAAATCTTATCGATAGCGTTGATCAGATGAATCGATTAAAAACTCAAATCAACATCAACAACTCAAACAACACAATATATATAAAACATTTTAAATATTAGTTTACAAATACACTTCAAGAATGATTTTAAGATAAGTTGGAAACAAAGATGAGACAATTAAATAACAGAATAGGAAGATGGATAAGCTTATATAAATCGCAGGGAACCTAAACCGGGTCAACCGTGACTTAAAGAATAAGATCGATGTGGATTTCTGGGGTAAATCAACATTCGGTCTCAAGAAATAGAATTTGCGATAATAAGATATACTAGCATCTAGACCGAGGATATAAAATCTCTGGCGAATCGATGCTATTGTAAAGGAGTTTCCACTCTTTTACAAATCAATTTGAGATTGGCGGGAGCGCCAACTCATTATAAAGATCATTCGAAGTGGAGTTTTGGGATACTCTAGAATCAAAAGAAGATGGATAGTGAGGGACGCGAATGGATTTTGGAACCGCAGGGAATGTTCCAAAATTCAAAGGAATTGAGTCAAAAAGGAAGATTCAAACTCGAATGTAAGTGATTCTGTAAATACATTTACCATACATGCTGAGTTTTTTCGAGAGCTACCAAAGCTCTGATACCACATGTAATGACCCGATATTTCAACCATTCACATCTGCACATGCCGGACTTGAATTGCTCAAAATACCGCGTTGTAAATAAAATTTGGCAAATCTTAGAATATACAGTAAATAAATAATCACATATCACAAACACAAAGTAAATAATAATGCAGCGGAATTAAAAGAGATAGTAGTTCATGCAACTACTATGTAAAAATAAGATACATCAGAGTTAAACAAGATACAACAGAAGAGTAACAAGATACATCAAGTACACATCAAAATAGATCACTGAAACACTGGATACTGAAAGCAAAATGGATGGCTGGATCTTCAAGAAAAGCTCCAACTCCGAAGGTGAGTCTTGAATGCTGAATCACTCAGTCTAACTTGAGCGTAAAGAAAAACACAGAGCACTCGAGTCAGGATATAAATACTTATGAACTGTAAATCAACTCAAGTGAACGGTAATAAAAATGCATCAAGTGAACGGTAATAAAAATGCATCAGTAACTTAAAGGATGTTTGGGATCGCCCATCCTTTAAGGATCCGTTAAATTATCTACAATGTGGTAATATTGCGCTATTATAATAATTTCTACATTAAAATAAACTTACTTTAAAATAGCGTTAAGGAGTGACCCAATATTCCCCGTAACACGTAATAGTCCCAGTAGTCCATCCAGTATCAGCATATCTTCAGATCGAGAGACTGCCCTAAATACTCCATGGGCTACCAGAGAAAAACAAACTTGTAGTGAGGCTCGCTATGGTAGGTGAAACGGGACACAAGGCAATGTCAGGGTAGATATACCAATTACGCACACGGGATGGTGGTAACATAACAGCCACATACGCCCACCTCGGAACACACTCCCAAATCAAAATCGGAGATGTCCATCAAATAAACCACAAGTAAGAGTATAGCATCGAAGAAATGTGTTTGATCGGAGGAATGACCTCACTGGGCCCAAGATCACTGCTGTTTTAGCCACCTTATGCCAACTCATGGAGTGGGGTCCACATAATATACCTCAAGAACGTCGCCACCATCCTACTTCAATCTGGAATCTCCACCGCGTACACGGTTGTTAAAGTGGTTTTCGAAGTAGGTAGAGAGTATGACAACTTTCGATCCCGGTCTCTTTAACAACCAAACGTTATTATAACGCCGTGGTCATTTCAAAATAGTTCATACTTCGAAATCAAATCATTTCGTTTCAAAAATTATATTCAAATCAAAATAGTTTATGCTTCAAAACCAAAACTATTTTTATTTCAAAACTATATCCAAATCAATACGATGTCATTTTCATTTCAAACATATATTCACTTTCAAAAAAATCATAATACTTTTAAAGTTATAACTATTTCAAAACCAATATACTTGAAATCATTATACTTTGAAAATCATAACATTTCGAAATCATACATTTGAAATCATGAAACATTCCTTTAATTCTTTGCATTTTACAAATTTATTCAATTAAACCCAAATTTCAAAATTTCAATTTAATTCAATTCAAACCATTAATTTCAATTCAATTTAATTTCCCAACAAACCATTTCAAATCTTATCAAATTCCAAATACAGATTTGATCCACAAAATAAACTATTCAATTTTTAATATATTTCAAAGCTTTAAATATACCATATTTCAAAACTAAATGTGGAAATCTCATACACACATACATACATACATATAAATAAACACACACACACACACACACACACACACACACACATATATAATTCACTTTCACGTTATTTAGCTTTGATATAATCACTTAATAAAGTTCAGTATCATTAAAATGAACCCGAATTACAAGTAAACCAAATATCCATTCATATTAATATAAACTTCAAAATCAAATATCATTCCAAATTCACTTTCTTTATCAAAATAAAGATTATGTCATTTAAAAACCATTTCAAAATCATTAAAATATCATATCCTTTCAAAACCTCTTTTACCAAATCATTATTTGAATTTAAATCGAAATATTCAAATTTAAATATCAATTTAAAAATCAAATATGTCATTCATTTATTATTTCAAATATCATTACAGAATAAATTTCAAAATTCTATTTAAAAATTCATTTATCTCATTTCATTTCATTCCATTTAACACAAAACTAAGTAATTCTTCTTTAAATTCAAATTCAATTTAAAATTCCTTAAAAATTAAAGTTAAGATATTAAAATATTTTCAAAACTCCTAAAATTTCACAAATAATCAATTCCAAAAGTTAAACCGTTTAACACTTTAAAATTTAACCCAAATAGTGTTAAAATCTATAATGTTTCAAAACATTGTCAAAATATAGCAACGACAGCATTTTTAAAGTGCTATCGTAGCTTATAGTTTCCAAAGTAGTTTAGTTAAGGAAAAACGGCATTTATAAAATACCATAATAGATATTTAGTTATTTCAACATAGTTAAATTCAAAAACAACAGCATTTAAAAATGCTGTTGTAAGACTATAACATTTTGGTAATGCTATTAATAAAATTTCAGATTTTATGATAACTTTTCAAAAACAATAAAACTTTATAGCAAATTTTAAACTTATAAATCATATGTTTAGACTTCGAAATTTTACATTTAAAATTTTTTAACATATGATTTATCACAATAAAATTTTATAATCAAATATTCAATATAAAACTCAATTCGTTTGTTAAGTCACAATTCAATGTTATTAACTTATAAATTTAATAAAACTTAACATTTTATTTCAAATATCATTTCAAAACTTTAAATTTAATTTCTATTATTTACTTACATTTTAAAATATATTTTAAAGTCAAAAATCACATTTACTTCAAATTTACATACTAAAATTCACAAATTCAAAACTAAATATTTAGCCTTCTCAATATCATTAAATATATATATATTTTAAATCAATTTTCATACTTTAAAAATACATGTCTTAATAAAAATCATTTAAAAATATACCACGGGGTCTGTATATAATTTTCTAACCTAGGTCAAGTAATACGAATATATATCATATCAATCCGCAATTTAAAAAGAAAGCCGGGTTCTATCATTTCACACCCGCAATCCCAAGTCAAATAAAATGCATTAAAAATCGCTAAGGCCTATCATTTCAGCCCATAACGATTTTTCCCTATTTTAAAGTCCTTTCGGGTATGTAACATCTCAACCCATAGTAATTCTATTCTAACAGGGAACTCACAGTGTAAACATATGCATAAGCAGTAAAACAATGTCAATGTCACAATATAATGTCATATATCATATGTCAGGTGATAATTAAGAGAATTGACATGGTAATAACATGGCATAGCATATCATATGATCATCATTAACTTGCATAAACATTTTTATTTACTAAACACTTGATATCGATTCGCCATTTCATAAGGAAATTGTAAGAGTGAGAAAGACTCACCTTTTCAAGCAGAAGTTAGCAAATCAGGCTACACGAATAGATTCCAAAAAGCTCGATATGGCGCAACACAGCACGACTTGATTCAAATGAGAGAGAGCCAAGATATAATCTTGTAGACAACAAACCAAACAAGACAATGTACACATAAATATTCAACACAAAACAATGTTGAAACAATTTGAAACAAAAGTAACAAGGAACAAGATAGTTAGACCTTGCTTCAACCACTCCAATGCTTGGCCTTAGAGGACTCTATGCTTGACCATGATCATGTTTAGCTCGGGTTTGGTACAGGTATGGAAACAATATAGCACGGGTACACAAAGAGATGAAGATGGGTAGGTGATGCAACATGAAGAATATCAAAGACAAGGCAAAAGAGGTAAGTTCAACTTTTTTGGCTCGGCCTATGGCTCACGTGGCTCGCCCAGTTTAGGGTTCAGGTCTAGACATGTTTGGACCTGTAGCTAGAGGGGTTGAACATGCTGGTGGTGGTGGCTAAGGGGTGGCCAAAGTGAACTATGAATGCAATAGTGGAGTATAGGCTTGGCTATCATTGTTTTGGTGAAGTTTACATTGTTTTCATCTTTGGAATGCCATGGCCTAATATGGATAGAGGAGAGGCTGATATTGCAGCTGAAGATAGAGGATGTGATGGTCAGTGGAGGTGGTGGAGGAGCTATGGCCGGACAAAGGTTGGGGAAGCAAAGCAAAACAATGAAAGAAGAAGGAAAGTGGAGCAAAAGAAGCCATTTTTATTTTTTTTATTTTCTTTCTTTTTGCCATGATTTTGAGGATGAGGAGGAAGAGTGTTTTCACATGAAATGAGAAGAGAAATGCACGACAATGCATAGGAGAATGGGCGGTCAAAGCATGAAAAGGCAAATTGAAATATGAATTGACAAAAGAAATGAAAAGACATAGAATATAAAAGGACTTTTGACTCTTTGTTTTCTTATTTCTTTTAAATTAAAATAAACCATGTATATTTCAGTAAATAAAATATAAAACTGAACAAAATAAAGTAAAAAAGGAAAACAAATAATTATTCTTAGGAAAATAAAAAGTAAATGAAGAAAATAGCTATTGAATTGAAACTAGAAAATTAAAATTTGTAAACAAAGTAAAATAAACATTTGAAAAGTTTAACAACACTTTTAAAATGTTTTAAAAATAAAATTATATACGTAACATATCATATAACACATACAGACACAAGATATGATAAATAAAAATATTAGTTATAAAAATTAAAATAAATAATTTTATTAAATAAAACAATTTACACACAATATTGTAAAAAACATAACTTTCACAATATAAATCGGATTTCAACGAAACAAAAAGCAGTATTCTTGAAATTTAATTTACTTTCATAATAAAAGATAAAATTAAAAAATTCAAAAGTTCAAAAATTTAAAATTTAAATTTAAAAGTCAAAGTTTGACCATTTTGACCCAAATTCACATTTTTTGTAAAATATTCGATATATTCGGGTTTGAAATTATAATTCACTTACAAATTAAAATTTATATTTAAAATAAAAAAATTATTCATTTTAATAAATAAAATAAAGTTTTTAAACCAGGAATTGAAATTAAAATAATTAAAATATACAATTAAAAATAATCACAAAAATACAGTGTTGTTACAGTTTAGCCTCTCATATTTGTTATCAAATCAACAAATAAAGAAAACAATATGAAATAAGAAGAAAAGAAAAATGCAAGCTAATGGAAAAGAGAACTAATCTAATTCCATAAAATTAAAATCTACACTACTAGCATGAAAGAAATAGAGCGTTTAAGTAAAACAAAACACTAATTAACATTGCATAAAAAAGGAAAAGTACATGAAATAAAAATGGCTAAGGTGCCATGAAAAGAGAAAGAGAGCTTGTCTTTTATTTTGATTCTAAACTAAAACTAAGTAAGAGGAAGAGGAGAGTTACATGAAGATATGAAGTATTTATATAAGTTAGAAACCCTAATTTTTTTGAAGAATGCCCAAAATACTCTTGAGGTAATGTGGCCACCAAGTAATCATTAGCATTTCGTAATCCCCCACTTAAATGTACATGAAGCTTTAATGGCCTTTAGCATGTCATTAGCTTCTAATTTAAAATCAAGGTAAGTGGGTAGGTGGGGTGCTCCATGTTCATGAGTTTGAATTATTTTCATCTTCATTTGTTTTGTTTCCTTTTGTGGATGCATATCTTCATGAAGTCACTTGTATTTTAATTTAAATTCCTACAAAACAACATAGAAATTTTTAGTTAAATTTTAGAAAATTAATACATGCACAAAAACGACCATTTTGCCCTTGGATGAAGATGAATATGTGATGATTTGAAATAATTTGAATTTTGATTTAAACAAGTTAAAATACCCAATATGATCATTTATTTAATTTAAATAGATTAAATATGGTGGTAACAATATGCACATTTAGGTGCACATTAGATATGATAATATATTATACATATAACTATATGTTTTCATCAAATTCAGATCGTATTGTCTTGTTTCACCACCGTCCGGATTCGTTCAGCGACAGTTTTCTAGCCTTGTCGCTTATCCGTGTGTGTGTCTGTTTCACTGTTTCCATTCTCATTGTTCTCAAGCCTCGAAAAGTGAGCAATCATTCATGATTAACATTCTTATGTTTAGTAAATTAAATTAAAATAAAATGACGATTGAAATATGTTGTTAAATTTGAACTGTTAGTTATTTAATTGTTAAACATGATATGTTATTATCTGCTATTGTTTACCTATAATAATTGACGTATGACCCCATAACCTATTGTATGTATTTAAATTGTTAATTACGATATATGCTTGTTATCGATATATATGTCATTTTATATTATTATTTTATTATTCTCACTCTACAAGTTCTCTGTTAGTTTAGGAATTTCATATGGGTTGAAATGATATATACCTGAATGATATTATAGATTAGATAAAACCGTTATGTATTGAAATGATAAACCCAAGCGATTTTATTGATTTTAAATTTGAGATTGTGGGTTGAAATGATATATATCCATAAATTTAAATCATTACGGATTGAAATGATAAATATCCATATCACTTGACCATAGGATAAAAACCTATATACGGACACCGTTGGTCTATTTTGAAAAATTATTTCGAAAGTTTTGAAAGGAAATATATGGTTTAATAGTTATTGATTATTTATTATAATATCAAAATATTTTTAATTTAATATATGTATGTAAATTTAGATTATTAAATTATATGTTTAGGGAATTTTAAAATTTATAAATTAAGTTTTGATAAGGTAATTTTAAGATTTTACTTATATTTTTATTATTTTTAAAATAAATAAATTATGATTTAAAATAGATTAAATAATAAGATTTTATTTAATAAAATTGAATAAAATAAAATTTAACTTAATTAGTAAGTAATATGTTTAAGTATTTATTTGAATTATATTAGTATTTTAAAAATAGATTTTGCAATAACTTTAATAAATTAAGGTTGGAAGATGATATATAATTGACTTGAAATTTAATTTGTTAAGAGTTGTATTTAATAGAGATTGATTTGAACTTATTGATTTTAAGATTTTGAAAGGTATGATTTATAACTTGATTTAATGAATGACGATAAATGAATATTTTCAAACTTGGATAAAATTGAATATTTAATTTTGATTTAAATTTTTATTTGAGATTTTATTTAAATGCTTATAAAAATTTGATTAGGTGAATATTTCGAGATTAAATATAATTGATGTTAGATATTTAGCTTTTTATTTTATTTAAATTTATAAATTTAGATTTTATTTAAATGATATTAAAAATGATAAGTGAATTTTTTCAAATTTAAATAAATTAAAGTTGAATCCTAAAATACTAATGAAATTTATTAAATTGACTTATTATATATTGTTTAAATATTTAACTTCGAAACCTATTGAATTTGAAGTGGTTTGAATTTGTAGCTCAAACTTGGATTTGAAATCGATATAAATAAAAGAAGGTTTTAATGAGAATTTGGACCAAACCTTTTAATTGGAATTGTTGAACTGAGATTAATTTAAATCGAATTTGTGGAACTGAAGTTGATTTGAATTGATTTTGGAATTGGAAGAAACAAAATCTAATTATAAATTATTTTAATATATAAACTATTTTAACATATAAACTATTATGTGGTTATTATTTTTTGAAATGATTATGATTTGGAAGTGAATATGAGTTTTGAAGTAAATAATGATTTTGAAAGTGATATTCTTTTGAAATGATTATGATGTTTTGATATGAAGTATGAACTGTTTGAAGTATAAAATGACCACGGTGTGAAATAAGCATTTGGTTGTTCAAGAGACCGAGATCGGATATTATCATACTCTTTTCCAAAACCAAAAACTAATTTAACAGTTATGCATGTGGTGGAGATTCCAGAATGAAGTAGGATAGTTTGGCGACGATTCTGTATGAGGTATTAACGCAGCCCTGACTCCTGCGAGTCAGCTTGCTGTAGCTAAAACAAGAGCCCTGCCGGGCCAAGTGAAGTCGCTTCTCTGATCGAGCACATTTCTTCGATACCATTCTATTACTTTTCTATTTGATTGGGTGCACCTTTGATTTTGGAAGTGTTTCTCGAGCTTGGCGGTAGTAGCTGCTATGCGTTACCATTAGTCCGATCCGTAAAATGGTAGTATCCTACCCTGAGCATTGCCTCTCGTCCCTTATCACATGCCTTATCATGCCCTCTATGAGTTTTGTTTTTACCGTACCTATGGAGTGGCCTTTGATAGCCCTCCAACTTATAAAGGAATTACGATAATGTATAGACTGCAGGAATAAAAATACAATATGTTAAGGGAGATATGGGTAACGCCTTAACGCTATTTTAATAGTTTATTTTACTATAGACATTATTATGTAGCGTATTGTACTATGTATGTAGTTAGTTTAATGGATCCTTAAAGCATGTGAATCTCAAACATCCTTTAAGTTATATTGTATTTCAGTTGATATTTCACTTAAGTTGAATATACTGGTATAAGAATGTTAATCCTGACTCGAGTGTTTTGTATTTTGCTTTATGCTCGGGTTAGACTGAGTGTCACAGCATTTGACTCACCTTTGGAGTTTGGAGCTTTTCTTGGAGATCTATCTTATCTATTCAGCTTTGTAGTTATCTAATTTATTTCTAGCTATTTATGTTCAGACCTGTCATTTGCTGTATATTTGAGATTACTATGTATTTAAGATTTCTGTTGTATCTTGTTTAGATTCTGTTTATGTAGTAACTTCATAAACTACTATTTATCTATTTCGCTGCTTATTGTTATTACTCTATGTCTGTGGTTCTATGATTGATTTATTGCTATATATGCTAAATTTTGCCAAATATAAATTAACAATCTGTTATTTTGAGCAATTCAAGTCTGACATGTGTTTGATTGTCGATTTGAACGGTTCGAAATAGCGGGACGTTACAAGTGGTATCAGAGCCAGATTTAGGCAAAACATAGCATATGGATTAAAAACTTATTAGAGATAGGGTAGTAATACTGTGACGACCAGAATTTCAGTGCTCGAAAATCAACATCCATGCTTCATCTGTATTCGAATGCCGTGGATTTAAACGTTTAAATCTGATTCACCAGAGCTTATAACAACATTAGATGATACAACACAATGTAAACAGAAGAATAATTTTATTGATATACAACATTTGATGCAACAATGATACAAATGAAATGATCAACATATATCAGAGATAGATACAATAACGGAAATAATAAGACATCAACAGCAGCGGAAAAAAACATTTTCAATGCCAAAACTCCAAACTAGAAGATCGGGCCACCATAATGCTGAACTTGAAATGCAATGCGATCTCCAAAACCCAAAGATTCCAAAGGTTTCCCACAGTTACACATACCAGCCGACTATCTGAAAACCTGATTCTAGGCTTCCCGTGTGGAAAATTGTGAGCGCCTAGAGTTTAAAAAGGGAATAATAATCTCCAGGTCAGTCATAAGACTGGTGTGAGCAAACAAAAACAGTTGTTTTGAATAAAAACAAACAACAATAAAAGTAAATAGAAATTCGCAATGCTTTTTGCAAAATAAAACTACCATAAGGCATCCCCACACACACACAATGCAAGCGCACAATTGGAGAAGATTTCTCCTTATGATAGTCAAACATGGTTGATATGCGAAAATCCTTTTGATATTATTATTAGTGCATAGTGCAGAAAAAATTTTGAAAATATAATATTAATCTTAGCCAGCATGCGTACCATTATAGTATGCCTACTATAGTTGCCATATTAGATGGTAGGTTCTACAACTAAAACCGTACGGGGCGCGTATTGCGTGATTGGATTTTCAACAAATGGTCAAGGCTAAGGAACTTCCTTCACCGAATGGGTATGCCTCTGGAGGGACGTCCCAAGAACTTAACCAACTCTCTTCCAACACAAGGCTGGGTTACCTCTGTAACTAGGTAACTAACTGTCACGAGTATGCCATCCCGCGGTCGTCACCGACCTTTATCCCTGGATTCACCAACAAATAGCAACAACCATATAAGTTAAATATTTGGGCTCCATACCATGATACCACTTTTTATCCAGAAGGAAATGCACATACTCTAAAGGGTGCGACCCTCATAACCTTGCTGCATCCTTCCTATTTCGACCATTTTCCGGTTGTGAGGATCGACGAAGTCTCGTCCACAAAGCTACGCTTTTCACAAAAGCCATGCTTTGATCAACAAATGATCAGCGACACTTAGCATGGCACATTACCAAATTGAGAATGTATCACTAGTAACCATCAACTACCTAACCTCTGAGCTCGTACGTCTCGAAGAAGGGTGTTAAGCTAAGAGAATAAGCTCTCCACCACCAAACAGAAATGTATTTGATAGAAACCAGCTTTACATCTCAAAGTGTAACGTCAGATATACATCCATACAAGTCCATTCCGGGTTCGAACGGAACCGAAGGAATTTCAAAAGAAGCCCTTGCAAATTCGAGTATTCACAATCTCGACCGGACTCCCCATCATATATGGAGATCTCTATACCAGAGCAACTCAGTGTAGAGACATTCGACAGGTAATCCTATCGTTCTCGAAAACACCTGGTCTTCACCATCGTCTTCAAATGCTATCCATTTCGTGGCATCACTATACGGAATGGGTTTTATGACAGAAAGTCCTTTCCTGGCTAAACCGAATGATAAGCGTTATTTTGAAAACATAGGGATATATTGGGGTCTTAGTTAAGTCATAACTTTTAGCCCAATATCTTTCTTTTTGAATGGTTTAACAAATTTCCTCTTTTAATCTTTTAAACAAAAGATTCACCTTTAAGATCCTCTTCAATTTGACAAAAAGTTCACCAATCTTCACTAAAGATTCATTCATAGCTTTCAAAACAATTTTCGATTCGAATTTGATTCACACACAACTTGAAATCCTTTCAACAAAAACTGAGAATTCTTTTGTTATGTTAAAGCAATTATCATTCGAAAACAAATGCTTTTCATTTTGGAAAAATCCGATTCAAATTACTCAAGTTACAGCCTTTCAAAGCATATACTGGAAAGTCAGCGAACGGCCGTATTCCCGGCAAGTTCCATTTAAAATCCTAAAATAAACCTATTCAATATACTTTAAAATGGTTTGAAAATCGATATATATTGTATAACTTGTATTACCCTTTCAACCCATAAATCTTTAACAATTCATATTATATTCAAACTAATTTCAATTCAAAATAATCACATCACAGAATCATTACACATCAGATATATCAAACAATTTCAAAGCATTCAATAGAATTCAATCATCCATAAGCAAATAAATCAATCGCCTAATTATAATTAATTTAAACCAGATTAATTACTTATGAATAAATTACTAATCCTGGTTAATTAACATTAATTAATTACAAACCATTTAATTAATTATCCTCTAATCATATATTAATTAACCTTTAATAATAAATATATTGGCCAAAATATCATTAAATAATTAACTTTAATTATTTAATTATCCTTTAATTTCTTTCATTAAGTAATTATCTTTAAGTAGTTAATTACTCTTTAATCATAAATTTATTAAGTAATTATCCATCTTAAGTAATTATCCTTAGTTACTTTCATGAATTAATTAACCTTTAATTAATTATCCTTTAATTTATTTACACAAAGTAATTATCCCTTAATTACATAATAATCTTTTATTAATTACATTAAGTAATTATACTTTATTAATTTCATTAAGTAATCATCCTTCAATTACTCATCATTAATTAATCACATTTAAGCAATTAATTATCCCCCAATTAGTTATATAAACTAATCAACCATTAATTACATTAATTAATCCTTAATTAACTAATTAATTAACCATTAGTCATTAATTAGTTAACCTTCTATTAATTACATTAACTAATTAATCTCAAATTAATCATAATAAGACCTTAATTAATTCTAAAATAAACCATTTATCTTAATTAATTAATCACCATTTAAACTTTATTCAAATTAAAAGTGTGAAATTAATTTATTCAAAAACACCTCTTTAATTAAAGCCTTTAATATACTTATCCTAAACACTTGCTTAATTCAAACATTATTAAGTTCCATTTGAACACACTTTAGAAATTAATTTATTATTATCATCATATAAATTATTTCCAAACCAAATCAGTCAATTTCCAAAATTATTTAAAAACCTTTAGCTTTAACATTTTTAATTCATTGAAAGCTTGTTTGAAAACTTGTTTAAAAATTCATTTTGGAACTTGGTAATATTTCTTCGAAATCCTATTCAAAATTTTTAACTTAAAGACTTAATTATGTTTTAATTTCAAACCAGGTTATTTAAACACAGGCTAAAACCTGAGCCATCTTTAGTTTTTCCCGAGCATCCCCCGAGAAACACGCGAACCTAATTTACTTCGAGATAAACCCTCAACGACTTCGAGCCTAACATCATCTTCCTCGATCACCATACTCATTCCAGACAGAACCATATACGCGTGCACATGCACGGTCGCACCGGTCACCTCCAGTCATTGTCGCGATCACCTCCACATCGCCGACAGCCCACGCAAGCATCACGACTACCCAGATCCCTGCAATAATGTCGAACTCAAAATTGAACTACCCCACTAAACCTGGAATACAATTTGATTACCCATAAACGCCTCATTCTATCGCCTCAGGCCACAAGTGGCCTCGAAATTCTGGTCAAAGCTCCGCCTACTTCCGACGTTTCGATTGCCACCGGTGCGATCAACTCTGACTTAGTGACGACGCTGCAGCAATCAGATAACCGACCTCGACTAAAACATGGGTTTAAACCCTAAAACCTTGTTGCGACATTGACTCCGTGAAATATAAATTCATCGAACATTTTTCCGATGATCCCCGACCATCAAGCATGCTCCAGCTTCGATCACAAGATCCACCTCCTCCACGATCGCTAGAATTTGATGAAACTAACTATTTCGTGCATCTTACGATTTCTCACTCGATAACGAACTAAAAATCTTTGGTTTTACTTTAAGAATCATGGTTTTCCGAGTCAAACCCGATGATATAGTTGAATCAATAAATTAGGAGATTCGAATTTAACATTTATTTGAAGTTTTTCACCGTATATTTAGATTTCCTGATAAAATCAAACTAATTCTTCTCAAAATTATTTTTAAGACCTAGATCTTGATGATACAAACAAGTTTCCTTAAAATTTTGAAGCCTAAAATGAATTAGAGGAAAAGAGTTTAATTTTTGAACAGGTTTAATCTTTGTAAAACCTGAAAACAGAGATGTATGCCTGTATAACAAACATGCGTCAACATATCTACACATACATATATATACAAATTTGTATGCATGCAAGCAGATTCACAACTTAATTTAAGCATAATCACAAACAACAACTATATATACAGATTCAAGCTTCTAGTATATAGGTTTACTCACCTGATTCCAGAGAATAGAGAACAGGCTGAGCTTTTAAATTTGGGATCGTTTTGATCTGGAAACTGATATTTGAATTGATGTGAACTTTTTTGATTGAAACTGAAGTTGATCTTGATATTGAATTGTATTTGAACTTGAATTTGCTGCTAGACTTTACTGCATGTTTTTGTATCCAGGTTTTGATTTTGTTCTCCACTGGTTTGTAGTTTGTTTAGTTACCAAGTATAAGAATTTTTGGAAGAGGTTGTTTTGTTTTACTGGTTTTGATTTTATAAAGCTTTTGATCTTTATTTTTTCTGGTTTGTATATATTTTCTTCTCAGGTTTATGTTTTGATTTTCCTTGTTTATGGATTTTGAAATATATGAAAGAAGAGAAAGTATAGGAGTATGGTGATATATATATATATATATATATGTGTGTGTGTGTGTGTGTGTAATCTTGTTTTATTATTTTTGAAAATAAAAGAGAAAATTAATAGTTGACACTTGTTTACTATATGTTGTATAAAACTTACAAGTGTCCTAATGTATGTTAAAAACTTCACACTTGTATAATTCAATGTTAAAACGCTTACACTTGTATTTCTTATGGCATAATAATCCTACACTTGTAATTTATATGTATTAAATGTTTAAATATGATTTATATTTTTAATTTAAACAAATCCATTTCCTTTTATTTATTATTTGAAAATTATTTTTAAATTATACATTAATAAACACTTAATATGTATTAGAATTAAATCCTTAAATAGTTCTTGAAAAATTATTAGATTAAATTTCAAATATAACTTTCAAATCAAAATGCATATATAATATAATTAGAAAACAAATTTTTATTAATTTCAAAATAGGTTTTTAAATCCAATTTTTTTTTGAAATATTTATTTTTAAATTTAAAATACAAAATTCAATTAAAAATCAATTTGTATACATATATATAAATAAACAACATTTATTATTTATTTTGGAAAATTTCAAATTCAAATTTCAAATTACAATCTGTTTATATAAATAAACAAGCACATATCTTATCTAATTTGGGAAAATTCAAATTAATTCACAATTAAATTAAAATTTTTATATTAATTACTAAATTTAAATTTGACTCAAAACCAAGATCGTTACAGATTCCCCCTTAAGAAAATTTCGTTCTCGAAATTTGCTAGATAGGGAGACAACAAAAGAACAGGTGAACACACAAAGATAGAGAATCCACTCATCAGATCAAGCTAAAATATTTATTCTATATTTGGCTTACCAAATTAGAATATTATCAATAATATGAGAATGACTCATTCAATACTTCAAAAAATACCCGAGTCATCCGGTATACAAAATATACAGGGGTATTGGTTAGTTCGAAGAGATAACTAACCATTCGTAGGATGAATCTGGACCCCAAAGAATAGACAAATGGATACAATCCAATTTAACTTCATATTTAATTAACAAATTTATTCAAATAAAATTTTAAATTCATTAAAGTTAAAAATGAAAAACTGATAGAAACCGATGAAGACAATACGAAATAGAAACTTTTCTATAACATAAACAGAGATTCGCAGGGCCACCACCACACCAAAGCTTCTTTCTGGAGCTACCACGAAGTCATTAAAGAATTGAAATTGGATGAAGACCAAAAGTGATTGATAGAAAAAGATTGTTCCTTGTTATTACAGGGTATCGACCATTTGTAGTGGAATTCCCCTGTCCCCTATCTCGTCCTCTTTTTGCACTCGTACTCCCCATCAACGAATAGTAAGAGAATTGACCGAGGCATACAGACGGATATCTTAGGGACATACTCATTCTAGGGCATTTATATCCCTATCTCTAATGAGTCACCTAATGTGTTATACTCCTGAGCTAAAGGTCTTACTCAACCTTCAGCTTTGATACCAAATGTGATGACCCGAATTTCAACGCTCGAAAATCAACATCCATGCTTCAGCGTTATTCGACCGCAGATTCAAATGTTGAAATCCGATTCGTCGGTGCTTATAACAACATTAGATGATACAACACAGCGGAAACAAAAGAATAATTTTATTGATACACAACATTTGTTACAACAATGATACAAATGAAATGATCAACACATATTAGAGATAGATATAATAGCGGAAATAATAAGACAGCAACAGCAGCGGAAAATAACATTTTCAATGCCAAAACTCCAAACCAGAAGCTCGGACCACCATCATGCTGAACTTGAAACGCAATGCGATCACCAAAACCCAAAGATTCTGAAGATTGCCAAAAGCTACATCTACCAGCTGACTATCTGAAACCTGACTCTAGGATGCCCGTGTGGAAAATAGTGAGCACTCAGAGTTTAGAAAGGGAACAATAAACTCCAGGTCAGTCATGGGACTGGTGTGAGCAAAAAAATAGTTGTTTTGAAAAAAACAAACAACAACAGATGTAAAAAGAAATCAGCAATGCTTTTTGGAAAATGAAACTATCATAAGGCCTTCCCACACACACACAATTCAAGCACATAATTGGAGGAGATTTCTTCATATGATAGTCAAACATGATTGAAACGCGAAAATCCTTTTGATATTATTATTAATGCATAGTGCAGAAAACATTTCGAAAATATAATATTAATCTTAGCCAGCATACATACCATTGTAGTATGCCTACTATAGCTAGCATATTAGATGGAAGGTTTTATAACTAAAACCGTACAGGACATGTATTGGGTGATTGGATTTTTAACAAATTGTCAAGGATAAGGAACTTCCTTCACCGAATGGGTACGCCACTAGAGGGACGCCCCGAGAACTTAACCAACACTCTGCCAACATAAGGCCGGGTTACCTTTGTAACTAGGTAACTAACTGTCACGAGTATGCCATCCCCCGGTCGTCACCGACCTTTATCCTGGGGTTCACCAACAAATATCAACAATCACATAAGTTAAATATCTGGGCTCCATACCCTGAAACCACTTTTTATCCAGAAGGAAATGCATATACCCTAAAGGGCGCGACCCTTATAACCTTACTGCATCCTTCTTGTTTTGACCATTTCCGGGTTGTGAGGTTCGACAAAGTCTCGTCCACAAGGCTACTGTAACAACCCGTGGTTTTGGGGAAATTAATTTTCGTCATAAGACGATTAACGTGGCTTGCTAATTAATATTTGTAGTTTATAATTGAATTAAAATTCTTTTATAAAATTGTTAAAAAGATAGATGGGCTTTACAAACCCTATTGGCCCATTTTCCTTTGTTTGATGCCGTGTTAGTGGAGACCCGTTCCCCTTTTACCTCTCACTCTCGTTCGAAAGAAAGCCCTAAAACTACACGAGCGAAAAAAAAAATGGCGGCACTTCGTTCGTTCGTTCCTCTTCGTCCAAATTAGGGCTTCGATTTTGATTTCACTCGTCTCTATGATGCTCGGCCGTTTCTGTTAGATCGAGTTCGTTGCCACTTCGAAGCAAGGTGAGTAATTTATGTTACTCACATCTTATTCGAACTGTTCGAATTCATTTGCTTGTTCTGTTTTCATGGTCTTCGGCTTCGATTTGATTTCTTAGTCGATGTTGATACTTTTCCTGCCTTGAGTTGATTTTGAGACAGTTGATTTTAGTCGCATTTTTATGGTGATTTCCAAGACTTTAAATTCTGATTTTTATTCATATGCAAATGCTTGAGGTTTCTCTGCCTTTGTCGAGTTTTATAAATGGACGAAATTATGGCCTTGATGATTTTTGTATTTGAGTCTGAAGATGTTGTTTCGTTCGACATTAGCTCCATCGTTACTGCTACTGGTAGCACTTCGATCCTTGTTCAATTTTACCTGCACAAATTGTTTGGCATTGCCTACATATGAATCTGAATTGTTAGCTTAAATCTTAAACATTGTCTTCTCAAGTCTGTATATATTGTTGCATTTTCCCAGTAGCACACTTAACTGGTTTATGAAATTCCATAACATTGGCCATTAACTGTTGGCATCAATTTTGACTTCACTCTTTTCATGTACATGAAGTAGATGTAATTGCTTGCATCCATATGGTTACTGCATCAGGTGGGATAAAGTTTATATTTGAGTTGAATTTGGTATAATTTCATTTAGTTCTTCACTGACCACCGTATACAAGTTTATCATGTAATCCACTGTGCATTTGTCTGCAGTGTTACCATGCTCATTTGATAACACCTTGGTCATTTTAATTGGGTTTTCACTGACTTGTACACGTGTATTTGTTTGCATCCACTTTGTCATAGTGATGCATTTATATCCACAGCGGTTTCAATTGGCGTGTGGTGGTGAGTTGTTCATAGCTTTGTCAATTTGCAAATCAGGTTACACTGATTTTTATTGTATAGCCTGGTTCACTGGTCGAGTTCATTTGCATGGTGCATTCACTCTGTTCAGTTCATTACTGCTTCCTTTGATCTTTTGTTCATTGTAGTCAATGCAAATATGATGGGTATTTTCTTGGTCGAAACTTGTTGTTGACCCATATCTGGACAGATGCATTCTTTGATAGTCTGATTTATGCTGTATTTGTGTATGGTTTTGACTTGAGATCTGATGTTCGAGTCTTTGCCTTTCTGGTCTCTCCTTGCATGCTGTTGCATTTTCCTTTTTGGAATTGAACTTGTTTTTGGCTTCATTGTATTACTGATTTTGAATCTTGATGGTTGCTGGCTTGTTTAGGCCTTGACTTCGAGCTCTGTCTTTGTCATGAGCAATTGTATCTGAAGTCTTTACTGCAATCTTTGTCTACATATCGAGTTGTTTTCATGTTGCACATGAATATGAACATTCATATCTGCTGCACTGTGCATCTGCACTTATATACTTCATCATTGTGTTGCCACTGCCTGTTTCAATTGCGTGTCGTTTCACTGTGCAGCCTTACTCATTGATTCACTGATCACTTTTGTACTATGCAGTCATGTGTAGTTGTGTCACTTGATGTTGTACATGTTGGTTCCCTGTCCTATGCCGTGTAAACTGCCTGTATCCCTCTCTAACCTGAATTGGTTTGCATACATATGCACGACATGCAGACATATGTACCTGTTATTGCATAAGGCACGTAGAAACATGGTTGGGTATTCACATATTTTATATTTGATAGATTCAAGAGTTGAGTGAGGAAGACAAATATTCGAAAGTCATACGTCATATAAGCAGATGGCATAAAACATTACAGGCCCATTCATTTTTATAATCACTAGTTGAATGTGCATGCAATTGAATATAGAACACACAGTTCATTTATGTTGGGTATCATTGAGGTTGTGCACTCAGGCCATGTTCCCCAGACCTGTCACATTATATTGTTGAGGCTGTAGCATTGATTTTTGGAATCTTCACTTCATTTCATTAGTGAGACTTTACTGTCGTTTGCTGCATTTTGTTGTTGCTGTAGTTTTGGCTTGGTTTTGTGGGTGTGTTGAGTCATGTTAGTCGTGACTTGACCTCTGCAGTATTGATTGCCGTCAATAGTTGGAGTTATGATGTCGTCTTGTACTATAGTGGCAAGGCAGTGCACGCAAGCGTGAACTGCAGCCACACGGTATTCATTGGGTACATCGTCACTATAGTGGCAAGGCAGTGCACGCAAGCGTGAACTGCAGCCACACGGTGTGGTTTTGTGATATTCTATTTTGTTTTGATTTATTAATCTTTTGCGTAGTTCATGTGCTGTAGTGGCGAGGCAGTACACGCGTGCGTGTACTGCAGCCCTACTCGTCTTAATACTTTAATTGATATTCCAATGGTTTGAACCGTTCTGTTTATTTCAATTCAATATTCTGAATTGCATTCTGATTTGGTTTAATTACTGTCGTCTATTCATTATTTGATTATTATTGCTTCTGTGCACTAATAACTGAGTTTGAATTAGACTGACCCGAGTATTATTTTCTTTTGAATTTAATACTCGGGTCAGACCGAGTATTTCAGGTTGTAGATATTCTGCTTTTGGGTTGCTGCTAGAGCTATGAAGTTCTTTCATATCTTTTGGAGTAGTCGTCGTTATTTGTAGTAGTCTGTATGATTGTATAGGAAGATATGTATTCATGTATATTATATACGTTAATGTACTTGTATATGTAACTTTCTTAGTCGACTGTTGTGGTTGTATCATATGTACCGTGTGAATGTATTGTAACTGACATCAGTTATTATATATATATATATGAGACTTTCTGTTTCATCTGTGTTCCGCATTTATATTATTTGTGTTGTTATTTTATATTTACTGTTCTAAACTACTATGAACCATCGTAGTTCGTTTTATACTGGAATTGGGGTATTTCGATGGGAGAAAATAAATCAGAGATGAAAAATGAAAGAATATATGTATATATATATTTATATACCACTCCTATCGAGATAACCAATACTAGTGTAAGGCCTAACTACTGATGGCCGCTCCTCAACAGCCTTATTCTCCGCGCTAGTTGACAGCATTACACCGTAGTGTTCTTGGCTAGCGTGGGTATAGAGGTGGGGCGTCACAGCTTGGTATCAGAGCCTGGGGTTTAGAACAAATATAAAACATAACTTAGATAATACATATGTTACAACTATTTGTTGACGTTTTATCTCTCATATTTGCATACGATTGTCTTTGATTGTTAGGTATGAATTCCTAACGCTTATTCATATGCATTTGATTTTGATTCTTGTGTTTTCGGCTTTGATTTGATTTAGCCGATGATTGATTTTTGTTCGAATCTCAGCGATTCTGAACTTGATATTTTATGTTTTCCTCGGCTTGATTTCGATTCGACTTCGGTCACTTTGGTTTTGAGAAATTTCTAAATTCTTGATTTCCAAGACTCTGACTTGGTTTGCCGTTGAGTCCTTTGATGATGATGTTGAATCGTTTTGTACTCTATTATGGCCATTGATTGTTGACTTCGACATTGACTTGATTTTTTATTTTTGTTGAAGTCATTTATGCATTTATGCTCATTTTGTTTCGTTATTCCATTTGTCAATCGATTCTTCTTTTCCGATTAGTTGTTGTCATCTTTGTCGACTTTGAAAACTTCTATTTTTGGAATTTTTGGATATTCCTACTTTGAGGGATTTAGAATCGATTTCTTTGGATTCTATTCACGTCTTCGTATGTGAATTCTTGTGATTGATTGTTTTTACAATCATTTTTTTGATTTGTCACTTCAAAAAAATAAAAATAAAATATATAAACGTTTTAATACTAGTAGTAAATATCAAAACTCTTTTATCAAAATGTTTTCAACTCTATTTTCAATATCAAAATCTTTTCCTAAACTGTTTTCCAATCTATTAGTATATACAAACCTTTATTTCACTCGTATGAGAAATCTAATTAAACGGCTTAGCAAAACAAGTGGTATGAAACGCTTGCGTTTACTTCGTCGGTTAATTTTTGGACTTGTTCGATTGAACCATTTGTGACATTTTTCTAGTGAAGATCTACAATTTGTTCGTAAATATTTAAGTTAAGCTAGTGGTTATGGGACATGAAGCTAAACTTTTATATTCACTAGCTTAGTGTAATTGACACTTCTCGTTGATCTTGATGATCGCTTTATGAATTAGACTAGCAATTGCGCGATGTCTCTTTCATTGCAAGGTTAGACTAGACACCACTTGTGTGATTCCACTCACGCATACCTTTTTGCTTTTTGGTTAGTCTTGACCTCAATCTGTGTGATTCCATTCACACATGCTTAGTGTAATTGACACCCCTCGTTGATCATGATGATCGTTCTGATGGTCAGACTAGACACCACTTGTGTGATTCCATTCACACATACCTTTCTGCTTTTTGGTTAGTCTTGACCTCAATCTGTGTGATTCCATTCACACATGTGGGGTAGCTCCCCTTGGTCTTCGGACCGTCATGTGATAGGCCTCTTTCCCTTTTTCTGTGATTTCTAGATTCCTTATGTTGATTTCTGGAAATTTTACGCTTCACCTATTTTTGTGCATTGGTGAATTCATATGTTATTGATTTGTCATGAGTACAAATTTGGGGTATGATACCTCTTTGGATCTTTGAGAAGATTCTTGTGATATTGATTATCTCTTATCGGTTGATCTCCTGTTGATCATTATTTACATACTTATAGTAGTATGTCATTATGGATATTTTATGTTATGCCATATCTTTTATTTTATGTCATACTCCCGTTCGAGTTTTCATACTCCGTTCGAGTTTTCATACTCCGTTCGAGTTTTCATACTCCGTTCGAGTTTTCATACTCCGTTCGAGTTTTCATACTCCGTTCGAGTTTTCATACTCCGTTCGAGTTTTCATACTCCGTTCGAGTTTTCATACTTTCATCTTGTGATTTCTGGATTTCTTGTGATGATTTCTAGAATTTGTGCTTCACCAATTTTCGTGATTTCCATTGATAAGTTTTATCAATTTTTGTGCATTGGTGAATTCGTGTGTTATCGACTTGTTATGAATACAAGTTTAGGGTATGATATCCCTTTCTGTCTTTGAAAAGATTCCTGCGACATTTTCGATGAATGAAAATTCATTGGTATTATATTTTGATGCCAACTATTTCGATGAAATTTTGACGTATGTCGAAGTTGCTACTGACGTTGCTATTTTATATCACGTGTTTTAAAAAAAAAATAAAAAAAATTAAAAATAAAAATAAAAATAAATTAGTTATTCTTCAAAATAGTTTCAAAATAAAAAAAATAAAAAAATTGATTTCAAAATTTTTACAGTTTACGCTTTCAAAAGAATGAGGAAGCGATTTAAACGTTTCAGAAAAATCGAGGACTATGACCCCTTTCTTTTACTGATTCGCTTAATTCCGGACTTGTCCGTTTGAGAACGTAAAATGTTATTTATTTAAAATACACCATTTTGCACTTTCAAGGAAATGATGAAGTGAATTAAACGATTTAGTAAAACTCGTGGTTATGGGTCATGTGCGTTTGCTATTTCGGTTAATTTCGGACTCGTTAATTGAAAATTTGTGATTTCTGATTATCGTTTTGATAATTGGATGTTTATGATTTTTGATTTATCGTTTTTGATAATCAGATATTTATTGTTTCTAATTATCGTTTATGATAATCAGATATTTGCTGTTTCTGATTATCGCTTGTGATAATCAGATATTTGAGATTTAATTATCGTTTGTGATAATTAAACATTTGCGATTTGAGATTTGATTATCAATTTTGATAATTAAATATTTGTGATTTAAGATTGATTTTCGATTTTGATAATCGAATAATTGTTGATTTGGGATTTGATTATCGTTTTTGATAATCGAATATTTGTTGATTTGAATTCTGATTATCTTTGTTGATAATTAGACCTTTGTTGTTTTCTGATTTTCTATTTGGTAATTAGATTTGGCTGAGAATTTGTGAATTTCTTTTATGAAATTAAAAGATTTCTTTGGTGTTTATATTCTCGACGTTTATTTTTCCAGCTTAACCAGTTTATGTTAGAAAATTAATTTTTACTAACGCCTTTAATTATGGAAATTGCGGGGACGCAATTTTTATAAGGAGGGGAGTCTGTAACAACCCGTGGTTTTGGGGAAATTAATTTTCGTCATAAGACGATTAACGTGGCTTGCTAATTAATATTTGTAGTTTATAATTGAATTAAAATTCTTTTATAAAATTGTTAAAAAGATAGATGGGCTTTACAAACCCTATTGGCCCATTTTCCTTTGTTTGATGCCGTGTTAGTGGAGACCCGTTCCCCTTTTACCTCTCTCTCTCATTCGAAAGAAAGCCCTAAAACTACACGAGCGAAAAAAAAATGGCGGCACTTCGTTCGTTCGTTCCTCTTCGTCCAAATTAGGGCTTCGATTTTGATTTCACTCATCTCTATGATGCTCGGCCGTTTCTGTTAGATCGAGTTCGTTGCCACTTCGAAGCAAGGTGAGTAATTTATGTTACTCACATCTTATTCGAACTGTTCGAATTCATTTGCTTGTTCTGTTTTCATGGTCTTCGGCTTCGATTTGATTTCTTAGTCGATGTTGATACTTTTCCTGCCTTGAGTTGATTTTGAGACAGTTGATTTTAGTCGCATTTTTATGGTGATTTCCAAGACTTTAAATTCTGATTTTTATTCATATGCAAATGCTTGAGGTTTCTCTGCCTTTGTCGAGTTTTATAAATGGACGAAATTATGGCCTTGATGATTTTTGTATTTGAGTCTGAAGATGTTGTTTCGTTCGACATTAGCTCCATCGTTACCGCTACTGGTAGCACTTCGATCCTTGTTCAATTTTACCTGCACGAGTTGTTTGGCATTGCCTACATATGAATCTGAATTGTTAGCTTAAATCTTAAACATTGTCTTCTCAAGTCTGTATATATTGTTGCATTTTCCCAGTAGCACACTTAACTGGTTTATGAAATTCCATAACATTGGCCATTAACTGTTGGCATCAATTTTGACTTCACTCTTTTCATGTACATGAAGTAGATGTAATTGCTTGCATCCATATGGTTACTGCATCAGGTGGGATAAAGTTTATATTTGAGTTGAATTTGGTATAATTTCATTTAGTTCTTCACTGACCACCGTATACAAGTTTATCATGTAATCCACTGTGCATTTGTCTGCAGTGTTACCATGCTCATTTGATAACACCTTGGTCATTTTAATTGGGTTTTCACTGACTTGTACACGTGTATTTGTTTGCATCCACTTTGTCATAGTGATGCATTTATATCCACAGCGGTTGTGACGCCCCACCTCTATACCCACGCTAGCCAAGAACACTCCGGAGTAGTGCTGTCAACTAGCACGGAGAATAAGGCTGTTGAGGAGCGACCATCCATGTAATTGCTTATCACACGGTGGCTATAAATAATCTTCGGAAACAAACATAGAAATAATCATATCACAAATCAGTCACAGATATCCATATCACAAAGGCGGAAGAAGATATGAATATATAACTAACACATGAAAGTGTACATCAGAGTAGTGGTCAATAAGATCCACGATAATACAAAAGAATAGCAACACGTGCTATACAAAAGAATACAACTATGAGTCTATATCTCAAGTGTATAAAACAAAAACTGCTAATCTAAACAGTTAGCCAAAAGTCAGAGTGATGAATCCCTGGGAAGAAGTCAAGCAGAAGCACCTGTAACATCTCGGTCTGACCCGAGTATTATTTAAGAAAATAATAAACGGATTAGTCTAGCTATAAATATCAGATGACATGATATAACATAAAAGATATGGCATAAACATAAACATCCATAACGACATACCACTATAAGTATGTAAATAATGATCAACAGAAGATCAATCAATAAGAGATAATCAACATCACAAGAATCTTCTCAAAGATTCGAAGAGGGCATCATACCCTAAACTTGTACTCATAACAAGTCAATGTCATAAATTCCAGAAATCAACACGAGAAATCCAGAAATCATAAAAAGGGAAAGAGGCCTATCACATGACGGTCCGAAGACCATGGGGAGCTACCCCACATGTGTGAATGGAATCACACAGATTGAGGTCAAGACTAACCAAAAAGCAGAAAGGTATGTGTGAATGGAATCACACAAGTGGTGTCTAGTCTAACCTTGCAATGAAAGAGACATCGCGCAATTGCTAGTCTAATTCATAAAGCGATCATCAAGATCAACGAGAAGTGTCAATTACACTAAGCTAGTAAATATAGAAGTTTAGCCTCATGTCCCATAAACACTTGCTTAACTTAAATATTTACGAACAAACTGTAAATCTTCACTAATAAAATTGTCACAAGAGGTTCAATCGAACAAGTCCAAGAATTAACCGACGAAGTGAACGCAAGCGTTTCATACCACTTGTTTTACTAAGTCGTTTAATTAGATTTCTCATCCGAGTGAGGTAAAGGCTTGTATATACTAATAGATTGGAAAACGGTTTAAGAAAAGAGCTTTGTTATTAAAAATAGAGTTGAAATTGTTTGTTAAAAGAGTTTTGATATTTACTACTAGTATTGAAACCTTTATATTATAAAGTGACAAAACACATAAGCAAGTGTAGAAACAATCAGTCACAAAGATCGCATACGGAGATGAGAATAAAATCCAAGGAAATCAGCTCAATGTTTTTCAGATAAGATCCCCTACGGAGGGGGGGTCCAGGGGGGTGGCAACCCCCCAAGGTGGGGGTGCGGGGACAACGCCACCGCTTACGGGGTTCGACCTGCCCGGTCAGGTCGCGGGGGTCCAGGGGGCAGCGCCCCCGGCGGGGTGCGGTACGACCTAGTGAAGACAAAATGAGGTCTAACGACCTAAGGGGAATAGGGTCGAGCGACCTAAGGGTTGCGACCTAGCGGTCCAAGGGGTCAAGCGACCTACCGGGATAAGGTCCAACGACCTATAGGGTTATAATGTCATGTGACCTATCGGTTTATAAGGTCATGCGACCTAACGAGCTATGGCCAAACAACCTAGTAATGGTAGTAGGGTTGAGCGACCTAATGGTTTAACCGGTCAAACGACCTAAGGAAGGTAAGGTCTAACGACCTAACGCTCGCGACCTAACGGTCTAAAGGCCATGCGACCTAGAGGAAAACAAGGTCAAGCGACCTAAAACGTCGCGACCTAACGACCAAAAACATCGCGACCTAGCGACCTAAAAATGGAAGGCAAGGCCGAGCGACCTAACGAAGAGGGAGTGAGCGACCTACGGTCATAAACGAGGTCGAGCGACCTATAGAGGCATAGGATGCAGCGACCTAAAACGTCGCGACCTAGCGACCTAAGGGGATAGGGGCCGAGCGACCTAACGTTCGAACGACCTACGACCTTACGACCTAACATTCGAACGACCTAACATTCGAACGACCTACGACCTAAGAGTCGAACGACCTAAGTGTTACGACCTAAGAGTCGAACGACCTAGCGTGGAAGTGGCCTAAAAGCCAAACGACCTAACGACCTAAGGTCATACGACCTAGCGACCTAAAGCCATACGACCTAACGACCTAAGGTCCATACGACCTAACTCCGAAGACGTTATAAATGGCCAGGACGACCTACGACCTAAGGTCCATACGACCTACGACCTAAGGCTCAACGACCTAATTCCGAGGCTAACGACCTAACGCTGCAGGGGGAATTTAAGGCCAGGAACGACCTACGACCTAAGGGTTAGGTCGCGAGCGACCTAACTCCGAACACACGAAAATGGCCAGAACGACCTAAGTGCAGAAAATTCACCAAAACGCTAAAAATTGGAGTTTTTCGCCAATCCAATCCAAACCAAATGCTAATATGCATGCAAAAGTGATAGGGAATCATTCCCAACAGTCCAATATGGTTATAGACTAGAATTGTGAGATAAAAATCTCACCTTTGCTCCAAAACCCAATGAAAATGAAGAACAAAGCTTGAAGGCAAATGGAGAAGCAACCACAAGCTTGAATCCGATGTCTTCTTCTTGAATTTGGAGTTGAATGTTGGAGTTGCAATAAAACAAAGACTTTGGAGTTTTAATTTCTCATTCCATTCACCATTTTTGTTGAAGCTTTAGTGTTAGGAAATGAAATGAAGCAATGAAGAAGAAGGGGGGTGGAACTTGGGCCTAATGGGCTAAAAGTCCAAACCAAATGCTCGAGTGAAAAAGTGGTGAAATTCCACTAACCCCAAACATATCAATGTTTATACTTAGAAGATTGCAAACGACGTTTCGAACTCAATGGAAGTGGTCTCGAGTCCTAATTTGACCGTTTGCAAAAAGTATCTTCGGACCAAAATTCGATTAACGATAAAATATTTAAATAAAATATTTAAATATAAAAATCGATAAATATGCGGGTTGTTACAGCGGTTTCAATTGGCATGTGGTGGTGAGTTGTTCATAGCTTTGTCAATTTGCAAATCAGGTTACACTGATTTTTATTGTATAGCCTGGTTCACTGGTCGAGTTCATTTGCATGGTGCATTCACTCTGTTCAGTTCATTACTGCTTCCTTTGATCTTTTGTTCATTGTAGTCAATGCAAATATGATGGGTATTTTCTTGGTCGAAACTTGTTGTTGACCCATATCTGGACAGATGCATTCTTTGATAGTCTGATTTATGCTGTATTTGTGTATGGTTTTGACTTGAGATCTGATGTTCGAGTCTTTGCCTTTCTGGTCTCTCCTTGCATGCTGTTGTATTTTCCTTTTTGGAATTGAACTTGATTTTGGCTTCATTGTATTACTGATTTTGAATCTTGATGGTTGCTGGCTTGTTTAGGCCTTGACTTCGAGCTCTGTCTTTGTCATGAGCAATTGTATCTGAAGTCTTTACTGCAATCTTTGTCTACATATCGAGTTGTTTTCATGTTGCACATGAATATGAACATTCATATCTGCTGCACTGTGCATCTGCACTTATATACTTCATCATTGTGTTGCCACTGCCTGTTTCAATTGCGTGTCGTTTCACTGTGCAGCCTTACTCATTGATTCACTGATCACTTTTGTACTATGCAGTCATGTGTAGTTGTGTCACTTGATGTTGTACATGTTGGTTCCCTGTCCTATGCCGTGTAAACTGCCTGTATCCCTCTCTAACCTGAATTGGTTTGCATACATATGCACGACATGCAGACATATGTACCTGTTATTGCATAAGGCACGTAGAAACATGGTTGGGTATTCACATATTTTATATTTGATAGATTCAAGAGTTGAGTGAGGAAGACAAATATTCGAAAGTCATACGTCATATAAGCAGATGGCATAAAACATTACAGGCCCATTCATTTTTATAATCACTAGTTGAATGTGCATGCAATTGAATATAGAACACACAGTTCATTTATGTTGGGTATCATTGAGGTTGTGCACTCAGGCCATGTTCCCCAGGCCTGTCACATTATATTGTTGAGGCTGTAGCATTGATTTTTGGAATCTTCACTTCATTTCATTAGTGAGACTTTACTGTCGTTTGCTGCATTTTGTTGTTGCTGTAGTTTTGGCTTGGTTTTGTGGGTGTGTTGAGTCATGTTAGTCGTGACTTGACCTCTGCAGTATTGATTGCCGTCAATAGTTGGAGTTATGATGTCGTCTTGTACTATAGTGGCAAGGCAGTGCACGCAAGCGTGAACTGCAGCCACACGGTATTCATTGGGTACATCGTCACTATAGTGGCAAGGCAGTGCACGCAAGCATGAACTGCAGCCACACGGTATGGTTTTGTGATATTCTATTTTGTTTTGATTTATTAATCTTTTGCGTAGTTCATGTGCTGTAGTGGCGAGGCAGTACACGCGTGCGTGTACTGCAGCCCTACTCGTCTTAATACTTTAATTGATATTCCAATGGTTTGAACCGTTCTGTTTATTTCAATTCAATATTCTGAATTGCATTCTGATTTGGTTTAATTACTGTCGTCTATTCATTATTTGATTATTATTGCTTCTGTGCACTAATAACTGAGTTTGAATTAGACTGACCCGAGTATTATTTTCTTTTGAATTTAATACTCGGGTCAGACCGAGTATTTCAGGTTGTAGATATTCTGCTTTGGGTTGCTGCTAGAGCTATGAAGTTCTTTCATATCTTTTGGAGTAGTCGTCGTTATTTGTAGTAGTCTGTATGATTGTATAGGAAGATATGTATTCATGTATATTATATACGTTAATGTACTTGTATATGTAACTTTCTTAGTCGACTGTTGTGGTTGTATCATATGTACCGTGTGAATGTATTGTAACTGACATCAGTTATTATATATATATATATGAGACTTTCTGTTTCATCTGTGTTCCGCATTTATATTATTTGTGTTGTTATTTTATATTTACTGTTCTAAACTATTATGAACCATCGTAGTTCGTTTTATACTGGAATTGGGGTATTTCGATGGGAGAAAATAAATCAGAGATGAAAAATGAAAGAATATATGTATATATATATTTATATACCACTCCTATCGAGATAACCAATACTAGTGTAAGGCCTAACTACTGATGGCCGCTCCTCAACAGCCTTATTCTCCGCGCTAGTTGACAGCATTACACCGTAGTGTTCTTGGCTAGCGTGGGTATAGAGGTGGGGCGTCACAGCTACGCTTTTCACAAAAGCCTTGCTTTGATCAACAAATGATCAGCAACACTTAGCATGCCACATTACCAAATTAGGAATGTAACGCTAGTAACCATCAACTACATAACCTCTGAGCTTGTACGTCTTAGAGAAGGGTATTAAGCTAAGAGAATAAATTATCTGCCACCAAATAGAAATGTATTTGATAGAAACTAGCTTTACATCTCAAAGTGTAACATCAGACATACATCCATACAAGTCCGTTCCGAGTTCGAACGGAACCGAAGGCACTTCGAAAGAAGACCTTGCAAATCCGGGTATTCACAATCCCGATCGGACTCCCTATCATACATGGAGATCTCTATACTGGAGCAACTCAGTGCGGAGATATTCGACAGGTAATCCTATCGTTCTCGAAAATACTAGGTCTTCACCACTGTCTTCAAATGCTATCAATTTCGTCGTATCACTATTTGGAATGGGTTTTATGACATAAAGCCCTCTTCCGGCTGAACCGAGTAATGAGCGCTTATTTTAAAAACATATGGATATATTGGGATCTAAGTTAAGTCACAACTTTTAGCCCAAAACCTTTCTTTTTGAATGGTTTAAACAAATTTCCTCTTTTAATCTTTTAAACAAAAGATTCACCTTTATGATCCTCTTCAATTTGAAACAAAGTTCACCAATCTCTAACAAAGATTCGTTCATAGCTTTCATAACAATTTTCAATTCAAATTTGATTTACACACAACTTGAAATCCTTTCAACAAAAACTGGGAATTCTTTTGTTATATGAAAGCCATTATCGCTTGAAAACAAATGCTTTTCATTTCTGGAAAATCCGATTCAATTTACTCAAATTATAGCCTTTCAAAGTATATATTGGAAAGTCAGGGAACTACCGCATTTTCGGCAAGTTCCATTTAAAATCCCAAAATAAATTTATTCAATATACTTTAAAACGGTTTAAAAGTCCATATATATTGCATAACTTGTATTACCCTTTCAACCAATGGTTTCCAAAATAATTCCAAAACATTAACAAGACATACTATATTCAAACTAAATTTCAATTTCAAGACTTCCTTTTCAAAAGCTTTTCCTATTCAACTCAATTTCACTTCCAAATCAATTTGATTAAAATTCAAATTTTAAAACCATCTAAGTATTTTGAATAAAATAATATTAAATTCAAATATCCGTGACTTAACCGAATCCTCGTGAAATCCATATTTGTGTGTGTGTGTGGTGTAGTCCAGGGGTTTTACATACAAATAAAATATCACAACCAATATTAATTCAAGCCTAACAATATCAATAAGCGGTATAATCCTATAATGCTTATCTTCATTCACGGATTCACAGATAAATATTAAGTTTATCACAGATAAATAAATCACACTTCATAGCTCAGTTCAAAACAATCACATCACAGAATCATTACACAATAGAGATATCAAATAATTTCAAAGCATTCAATAGAATTCAATCATCCATAAGCTAATAAATCAATCACCTAATTATAATTAACTTAAACCGGATTAATTACTTATGAATAAATTACTAATCCTGGTTAATTAACATTAATTAATTACAAACCATTTTAATTAATTATCCTTTAATCAACTATTAATTAACCTTTAACAATAAATTAATTGACCTTAAATCATGAAATGATTAACCTTTAATTATTTAATTATCCTTTAATTTCTTTCATTAAGTAATTATTTTTAAGTAATTAATTACTCTTTAATCACAAATAAATTAAGTAATTATCCATCTTAAGTAATTATCCCTAATTACTTTCATAAATTAATTAATATTTAATAATTTATCCTTTAATGTATTTACACAAAGTAATTATCCCTTAATTACATAATAATCTTTTATTAATTACATTAAGTAAGTATACTTTATTAATTTCATTAAGTAATCATCCTTTAATTACCCATCATTAATTAATCACCTTTAAGTAAATAATTATCACCTAACTAGTTACATAAATTAATCAACCTTTAATTACATTAATTATTAATCCTCAGTTAATTAATTAATTAACCTTTTAATCATTAATTAGTTAACCTTCTATTAATTACGTTAACTAATTAATCTCAAATTAATCATAATAAGACCTTAATTCATTTTAAGATAAACCATTTATCTTAATTAATTACATAATCATTAATTAAACTTTATTTAAATTAAAAGTTTGAAATTAATTTAATCAAAAACACCTCTTTAATTAAAGTCTTTAATATACTTACCCTATACACTTGCTTAATTCAAACATTATTAAGTTCCGTTTGAACATACTTTAGAAATAAATTTATTATTATCATTATATAAATTATTTCCAAACCAAATCAATCAATTTCTAAAATTATTTAAAAACCTTTAGCTTTAACATTTTTAATTCTTTGAAAGCTTGTTTAAAAATTCATTTTGGAACTTGGTAATATTTCTTTGAAAACCTATTCAGAAATTTTAACATAAAAATTTAATTATGTATTAATTTAAAACCACGTTATTTAAAGACAGGCCAAAACCCAAGCCATCTTTTGTTTTTCCCGAGCATCCCTCGAGAAACTCGCGAACCCAATTTACTTCAAGATAAACCCCCAACGACTTCGAGCCTAACATCGTCTTCCCCGATCTCCATACTCATTCCAAACACAACCATATATGCGTGCACGTGCACGGTCGCACCGGTCACCTTTGGCCATTGCCACGATCACCTCCACATCGCCGACAACCGACGCAAGCATCACAACCACCCAGATTCCTTCAACAATGTCGTACTCGAAATTGAACTACCCGACTAAACCTGGAACATAATTGATCTCCCACAAACGCCTCATTCTATCGCCTTAGGCCACCAGAGGCCTCGAAATTCTGGTCAGAGCTCTGCCTACTTCCGACGTTTCGATTGCCACCGGTGTGATCAATTCTAACTTAGTGATGACGCTGCAGCAATCAGATAACCGACCTTGACTAAAACATGGGTTTAAACCCTAAAACCTTGCCCTGCCATCGCCTTAGTGAAATATATATTCATCGAACATTTTTCTGATGATCCCCAACCACCAAGCATGCTCCAGCTTCGATCATGAGGTCCACCTCCTCCCCGATCGCCAGACTTTGATGAAACCAACTATTTCGTTCATCTTACGATTTCTCACTCGATAATGAACTAAATATCTTGAATTTTATTTTAATAATCATGGTTTTCCAAGTCAAACCCGATGATATGATTAATCAATAAATTATGAGATTCGATTTTAACATGTATTTGAAGTTTTTCACTGTATATTTAAATTTCCAGATAAAATCAAACTAATTCTTCTCAATTTTTTTTAAGACCTAGATCTTGATGATACAAACAAGTTTCTTTAAGATCTTGGAGCCTAAAATGTATTAGAGGAAAAGAATATAATATTTGAACAGGTTTAATCTTAGTAAAACCTGGAAATAGAGATGTATGCCTGTACAACAAACACGCACAAGCACATCTACACTTATATATATACACAAATTTGTATACATGCAAGCAGATTCACAATTTTACTTCAAGCATAATCACAAACAACAACTATATATATAGATTCAAGCTTCTAGTATATAGGTTTACTCACCTGATTCCAAAGAACAGAGAACAGGATGAGCTTTTCAATCTAGAATTGTTTTGATCTGAAAACTGATATTTGAATTGATTTGAACTTTGTTTTTGATTGAAAATAAAGTTGATCTTGAGTTACATTTGAACTTGTGCTAGACTTTACCGCATGCTTTTGTTTCCAGATTTAGATTTTGTTCTCCACTGGTTTGTAGTTTGTTTAGTTACCAGGTTTAAGATTTTTTGGAAGAGGTTGTTTTTTTACTAGTTTTGATTTTATCAAGCTTTTGATCTTTATTTTTTCTGGTTTGTATATATTTTCTTCTCAGGTTTGTGTTTTTATTTCCTTGGTTTACGGATTTTGAAATATATGAAAGAAGGGAAAGTATAGGAGCATGGTGATATATATATATATGTAATCTTGTTTTATTATTTTCGAAAATAAAAATAGAAAATTAATAATTGACACTTGTTTATTATATGTTGTATAAAACTTACAAATGTCCTAATATATGTTAAAAACTTCACACTTGTATAATTCAATGTTAAAACACTTACACTTGTATTTCTTATGGCTTAATAATCCTACACTTGTAATTTATATGTATTAAATGTTTAAATATGATTTATATTTATATTTTCAATTTAAACAAATCCATTGCCTTTTATTCATTTATTTATAACTTTAAAGAAAATGAGTTTTAAATTATACATTAATAAATTTCAAATATAATTTCCAAAGCAAAATGCATATTTAATACAATTAGAAAACAAATTTTATTAGTTTCAAAATATAGTGTTTTTAAATCCAATTTATTTTGTTTAAAATATTTATTTTTAAATTTCAAATCCAAAATTCAATTAAAAATCAATTTGTATACATATATATAAATAAACAACGTTTATTATTTATTTTGGAAAAATTTCAAATTTAAATTTCAAATTACAATCTATTTATATAAATAAACAAGCACATATCTTATTTAACTTTAAAAAATTCAAATTAATTCACAATTAAATCAAAAAATCTATATTAATTACCAAATTTAAATTTGACTCAAAGCCGGATCGTTACAAATACCCTAGAGTGACAAAAACTGAATGCAGAAATATCTTTATTTGAGCTTGAAATTCTTAGTTAGGATCCTCCTGGAGGAAGATTTCTCTCGAATTTCGAAACTTTCCCTTATTCTGAAATCCATTCCCGTCTTTCCTATTCATGTTTTCTTGATACTGGAGCATCCGATAGCTTAATTTCTATTGATCTCTGTAATAAATTTAAGCACATCCTGTCACTTCAATTAGCAACTTCATCCTTATGTGTGACTAATTCCTTCGGCGGTCCCGACCACCTTAGTATGTTTTGTAACGGGGTGAACCTCCTTTACAACAGGCGTCGATTCACTTGATATTTCTACGTCCTCGTTATTGATTCTATTATTTCTAGCAAAGCCCGAATTGTTTCTCAAGTAGACGACCCGGGCAATTCTTTCATGATCTAATGTCGATTGCTTCAGGACTTTGTAGGCAAACTATCTTCTTACTTGATGCTCAGCCCAGTGATCTCGACTCCATCTTAATAGTCAGTGATTGTCCTAATGTTTTGGTGAAGTCACTTCTATTCCTCCCAAGCGGGAAATTGAATTCCACCTCGAACTGGAGCTCAACCTCTTGTCCTTCCCTTTGGACTAATGGTTTCTATGAATGGTTAGTCGTGCCCTTTAGATTAACCCATGCTCCTGCCTTCTTTGTCAATCTCTTGATCGCATTGCCGTGATGTTCTCATTGAGTTTGTCCTGGTTACATTGATGATTTTCCCGTCTTTTCTAAGTCTCGGTTAACCCGGGTAAGGTCGCCGTGATTAATATAAGTCTATCCATCTTTCCTCTTTTGTAATTTAATTATCTTATCTCCCTTTCAAGCTATCTTCGTTGTTAGAATTCTCTTTGACTAAGGTTTCTCTAAATTTGAATCTCTATCCTTGTTCAATAATCCAATTTTGAATCATCCTATGAGAGAGCATATTTTTAATTAATATAAATAATTGTATTGTGTTGTTTGAGTTGTTCGAATTTTGGGTTTCGATCGATTCGTCTGGCCAATGCTATCGATAGGAATTCCAAATCACTTGAACAGAGCAAACTAACACAATACTGTTTTCAAAATTGGCAAATGAAATAGTTTTTTGTATGGTTATATTTATGTGTAAAAGTATAATTTAAGAAATTGAATAGTTAAATTAATTGGCTGTTAGGAATGACAATACCGGATTATCATTTATTGTTTTGTTAACATTTCTAAACATTTAATATTATTATAAGTTATAAGAGGTTGAAATTTTATAAATATAGTTTATAAATCTATTTTTCAAGTGAAATGAATTTAAATTGTGGATTTGAGGGTTTGAATTTTTTGTGCTTTTCAAATTTGGTTTCAAAGTTTTGAGAATATATATATACACACATATATACACATATACATACATACATACATATATGAAGTATTTTTAAATGGAAATTGTTTTCAAGAATTTCAAACGAAGTAAGTCTATACTCTCCTCTTTTGTCGCTGGAAAATAATTTTGGTAATTACTGCAGCATGGTTAACATTTATTTTTGAGTCTTAAAGTGGAGAGACCACTTAGTAGCTTTGCTACACTTTAGTTCTGGAAAATGAGTTTGATTTGATTTTCTTAAGTATGATTTGATATTATATATATATATATATATATATATATATATATATATATATATATCAAAATGATTTGAAATGAAATCGAAAATTTAATTCTTAAGTTTTATGTTAACCAATGGTTTTCCATTATTGAAATGAAGTAAATTTATTGAATAACTGGAGAGTATAAAATGGTAAATGAAATTGAAACAACTTGAATCAGTTGAACTAGGATAAAATTAATTTGTATAATACTCAATTGCATTCTAAAACATATATATCTTACATGAAATATTCAACAAGTTAAAATGTTAATATGAATTTGTAATTGAATGTTATACAAGAGGTGAACTTAAGTAATAAAATATCAAACTAAAATTTTGCTTAATAGAAATGTTCTAAATAAAAGGAAGATTTGTATGTTGCTCAATTACCCTCAAAACATATATAAGTTACTTGGAAAAGTTAAAATGTAATAAAAATATGTAATTGAATAATATACAATATAAAATGTAAGTAATAAGATGTTAGAAATAAAATATCTTATGAACGGAATTCATAAATAAATTTGAGTTATAATGAATGTTTATACATTTAATTTGTGTTCTAAGAAATGCAAGTGAAATAAATTGAATAATAATAAGAGAATGAGTTGAATAAAATAAATTTTGACTTGAAAGAAATTTTGTAACAAATATTAATAATCTAAAGCAAATCAATTGAATGAAAATACCTTGAATTGAAATCAACCAAATGTGAATACAATGAATATTTATTGATTGAATAAATGGATTGAAACCAAATTAGTTAAATGTAAATCAATTCAAAAACTAATGGAATATATGGTTGTTAGTTAATTGTTGTATTTTGTATCTCTAATCTATCTTTCCTTTCTGTTGCTTCTATTCTCCTATCTCGTTCCTTTTCGGGGACGAAAAGTTTTGAGTGGGGGAGAGTGTAACAACTTGAGAATTTTAGCGATTTTTAACGATGTAATTAACTCAATTTTTCTTGAAATTAAATAATAAAATTTTTAGCAATGAAAATTTGATATTTGGTATGTCTAACGACCTAGGATTTTGTCTATCTGAGGTTAGGATGTTTAATCGATTGTAAATATTTAAAAGTTAACATTTAACTTGAATTTCAAATATAAATATTTATTGGATAAATTAATTATCAAATTTAATAATTGAATGTTGGGTAAAATTTGAATTTGGAGTTTTAAGCTTGATAAAAACAATATAAAGGCTTATAATATTTATATTAATGATAATGACGATAATAAAACTTTTTAAAATGAATTTAAAAGTTATTTCTTCGGTTTTAAAAATATATTGTTAAATTGACATTTAAAAATAGCCTTCCGGGGGCACAGTGTCGGAATTCGACGAAACCAGTTCCATTGGATCTGTATTAGTGTATTCATAGCATTTGAATTTACTGTTTGGTAATACGGGATATAAACGCGCTGGAATTTATATCAAAAATTCAATATAATAATTGGATCCAAAAGGTTATCTTCTCCATGCGATTGAATTAGGACTCGAAACCTTTTAAATTGCATTCGAAATAAAGGTATAGCATTATGAATGCTTGGCAGCATGCCTCGATCGGAGTTCAAAATGATAGCAAGATATTTGTGAATTTTAAATAATTTATTTTCGGCAATTTGATCAGCAGCTGACTTTCTTCCACATCAACTTCTTTTCTTTCAATTTCAAGCCACTACCCTCTAGTGTACAACCCTTGTCTTTAAAATTATATACCTTCCTTCAAATTAGCACGCAATAGAGAACGAACTAGTGAAAAAAATGCAACTTTAAAAATCTATATCTCATAAATTACTCAACGAAAAATGTTAAAACAAAATTTAAAATTTTCGTTTTCGGATGCGCTTCGATGTGGTATGCAGGTTGGAGGGTGCGGCATCGTGTTGTTAGACTTAATAGTAATGGTAAAAATCCAGTCTTGAGTAGGGTTAAAAATTTCTCAAAGTATGGGCAACGGGAGGCCATAGGGGTGGTTGTAGTATGTTCGTAGCGCCGCAGCGCATCTCCGGACGAAGTGAGGCGTTGCTCGATGCAGTCTTGGGTCGCGCGATCATGTGGGATCGAGAAGGGGAAGTGGCAGATCGCATTTTGTTTGGGGACATCGGAGGCTGAGTTATGGGTATGGCCGATTCGATTACAAGGAGAGATGGTCGCTGGCAATGTCAGATTTTCATTTCGAGCTATGGAGCTTTGTGTCGCTGCAAATCAGTGTATGCATGCACATATTGAGGCTTCAAGTGAAATAAAGAAAAGGAAGAAGAAGAAGAAAATGTTGTGGGTCGTAGCAGATGGTGGGCCGGGTTTATGTCTGTGTGGGTAAGGGTTTTAATTAATAAGGTTATTAGATTTAATTTAATTATGTTGTATTGATAAACTTAAAAATGTATAACTCTCACATACGCGGTCGGATTAGGACGGCTTTTTGCTTTGTGATCGTCATTATAAGAGCTTTGCAATGAATCTTGTTTAGATGGATTTAGAGATGGTCAAAATTTGGGCTAAATTCGGGCGTCGTCCAGTTTTAGTTTCGAACCAAAACGTTTCGATGACAACGAAAATAAATATGAGTTAATCTCACTCAATTTTGGATTACTGCAATTAATTTTAAATAGTTAACATAAATTATTAATTTATTTATTGAATTGATAAAATTATTATCAATTGATTGTGATATTATATATAGCGGTATATATTAGTAGTTGGAGTGATATTCTTGCATATTTTAGCGAATGAGACCCTATGCACCCTGCATAATAGAGGATGACCCTTTATACCATGATATTCCTCTTAGAGTGGAATTGGTATTTTTATGTTGTATTAATATCTACGGATGAAGAGAAACAAGCTGGAAGGATCCAACTGGATTTGAATTTAATTTCATATATAATGATGTATGAACTGTTGAAAAACTTATAATAGATCATTGGGTAACTCGAAGTTATTGGATGCTATGGTATTGCTGGCCTAGATTTTGATATTTTAAAATATCATAAATATATATATTTAGTTTGATAAGAAATATAAAAGGGATTTTGGAAGGGAAGTATTTATATTGAAATTTGGATTAATTAAAGGAAAAGAATTTGAGTTAAATAAATAATTTGATTTTATAATTTTACTTGATAATTTCGAAATATGGAAAATAGAGATCTTGGAATAATATATTTAAAAGGATTTTAAATAATAAAAATTTAAGTGATTTTTATTTAAGTGTAAAAAATGATTTTAAAAAATTGAGAATTAAAATAGTTTGGGAAAATAGAAGGAAAATCGAAAATAAATATAAAATTTTCATATTAGATTCTCAATAAGATATAAATAATGAAATGGAAGTGGGATCTGAATTTAGTTAGGTTATTTGGGTAATTGATTTAAAAATTGAATTCAGTTTAGAAATCGATTTGTAATTGATTAAGTATTTTGAAACCATTATAAATGGGAAATGGGACTATGGAATTATAAACAAGGTTTATAAATAAAGTGAAGCGGTTATCAGTGGATAAATTGAGGATATAAATTTATGGTGAGGATTTATAAGGAGATGGGTAAATCAGCTTAAAAATAAATGGAAGATTTATTTTTTGGAAATGTGAAAAAGGGATTGTGACGCCCCACCTCTATACCCACGCTAGCCAAGAACATTACGGTGAATGCTGTCAACTAGCACGGAGAATAAGGCTATTGAGGAGCGACCATCCGTGTAATTGCTTTGCGCGAGCATCGATATGTCAGATAGTATAACATGCATTTCTTTATCAAGAGGGAAATCCGACATACCGACACAAACCCAAAGCTACTACACAGTGGCTATAATATCTTCAGAAACAAATATAGAAATAAACATAACATAAATCAGTCACAGATAATTCATATCACAAAGGCGGAAATAGATATGAATATAACACATGAAAGTGTACATCAGAGTAGTGGTCAAAAAAGATCCACAATATCAAAAAGAATAGATACAAGTGCTAGACAAAAGAATAAGTATACATCATAGAGTCTGTATCTCAAATGTATACAACAAAAACTACTAAACTGAAGTAGTTAGCCAAAAGTCAGAAGATGGTTCCAGATAGGAAGCCATGAGGAAGCACCTGTAATATCTCAGTCTGACCCGAGTATTATTTAAGAAGAAAATAATAAACGGATCAGTCTAGCTATAAATATCAGATGAAATGATATAGAATAAGAGATATAACTAGATGTATAATAATCACAATGCCAAGCTGCGATAAATAACTAATTGAAAAATCAATAAGAGATTAATCAATATCGCAAAGATCTGCTCAAAGATAAAAAGGAATGTCATACTCCTAATTTCATTCACCAAGCCACAATAAATGACATATATATCAATGCCAATCGTAAAAGTTGGTGAAACATAAATTTCAGAAATCAACACAAGAAATCCAGAAATCAAATAATTCAGAGCATCGACGTCGTACAGCGTGACATCCGGTGAACCAAATCACAATCAAAGGGAACAACGACGTCGTACAGCGTGACATCCGATGAACCAAAGCACAACCAAAGGGAACAACGACGTCGTACAGCGTGACATCCGATGAACCAAAACACAACCAAAGGGAACAACGACGTCGTACAGCGTGACATCCGATGAACCAAAACACAAGCAAAGGGAACAACGACGTCGTACAGCGTGACATCCGATGAACCAAATCACAATCAAAGGGAACAACGAGGTCGTACAGCGTGACATCCGATGAACCAAAACACAATCAAAGGGAACAACGACGTCGTACAGCGTGACATCCGATGAACCAAAACACAATCAAAGGGAACAACGACGTCGTACAGCGTGACATCCGATGAACCAAAACACAATCAAAGGGAACAACGACGTCGTACAGCGTGACATCCGATGAACCAAAACACAATCAAAGGGAACAACGACGTCATACAACGTGACATCCGATGAACCAAAACACAATCAAAGGGAACAACGACGTCGTACAGCGTGACATCCGATGAACCAAATCACAATCAAAAGGGAACAACGACGTCGTACAGCGTGACATCCGATGAACCAAAACACAAAGACATTGCACAATGCTAGTCTAAAACATAAAATGATCGTCATGATCACATAGAAGTGTCAATTACACTAGTAAATATATGAGCTTAGCTTCATGTCCCATAACCACTAGCTTAACTTAAATATTTACGAACAAATTGTAGATCTCCACTATAAAATTGTCACAAGAGATTCAATCGAACAAGTCCAAGAATTAACCGACGAAGTAAAGGCAAGCGTTTCATACCACTCATTTTACTAAGTCATTTAATTAGATTTCTCATACGAGTGAGGTAAAGGCTTGTATATACTAATAGATTGGAAAACGGTTTAAGAAAACGAGCCTTGTAATAAAATAGTGTTGAAATCATTTGAAGAAAGAGTTTTGATATTTACTACTAGTATAGAAAACCTTTATATTTTTAAAGTGACAAATCACAAAGAGGATTAGAGGAACAATCAATAACTAAGATTCACATTCGAAAACGTGAATAAAATCAAAAGAAATCGATATCGAATCCATCGAAATGGATATTCCAAGAATTCCCGAAGAAAATAAGTCATCAAAGTCAATAACAAATGATAACAACAAATAGGGAAATAACACAAATCGATTAGAGTTGGAAATTCAGACAACCAGGCAAAATAGGCATAGTTGGCAAATAGCAGCAGGTCGACCACCGGACTCCCTGAGTCGGTTGACCGAACCAAAAACAGAAGTGCACGGGGTAGCAGGTCGGTCGACCGGACTCTGAGCTCGGTCGACCGAGCCATGTAGCCTGCACTTCCAAATAGAGGCAGGAAGTGCCCGTTCTACAGGTCGGTCGGCCGGCCCAGGGGCTCGGTCGGCCGAACCTGTTGCTGGCACTCCCATGCCCTATTTCAAATGAGGTGCAAATCTTGATCAATTTGCAATCGCACGAGCAACGACACTAAGGGTTTATGCCAATCGACTACCCGGCCCTATATGCTCCTTGATGCATCACCAAAAACATGTTCAAACATCAAAGTTAGGATTTTTAACAAATTGAACTCAAAACACTAAAAATTGGAATATTCACCAAATCAATCCAAACCAAAAGCAAATGCACACGAATAAGTGTTAGGAATTCATACCTAACAATCGAAGATAAATATAAGCTAAGATGTGAGATAAAAATCTCACCTTTGAACCCAAATCAATGAAGGAGAAGCTTTAAAAACAAGCTAAGATCCATTCCTCTTCAATAACAACTCAAGAAACTTCAATCTAAGCTTAAAAGAGAAACATTTCCTAAATTAGGTTTAGAAATTTTCTGAAATCAAAGAGAGAATGAGTTGGAGAAGAAGAAGGAGATGCTTACTAATGGGTTCTCCTTGATTTTGGAGCAAGATCTTGAGCTAGCAAGAGGAACTAGGGCTTGGAGTTTTAATTTCCACTCTCTTCCACCATTGTTGCTAAAGCTTGAAGGGTTAGGAATTAGAAATGAAGTAATGAAGAGTTGGAGTGGGTTGGGACCGAGTTAGTAAGTGGCTAATGGGTTCAGCTCAAACCAAAGCCCTAAGTGAAAAAGGTCAAAATTCTACTATCTCCAAACATATCGAAGTTTATACTCAAAAAGGTCGCAAACGTCATTTTGAACTCAATGGGGGTGGTCTCGAGTCCCAATTCGACTGTTTGCAAAAAGTAGCTTTTCGGACCAAAATCCGACGAACGATAAAATATTTAAATAAAATATTTAAATATAAAATCGATAAATATGCGAGTTGTTACAGGGATTTACGGAATTGGAACGTAAACCAAATTTGGAATAAATCGAGAGAGATTTAAAAATGTTAGACCGGTTATATCGAAATTGGAAGATATATTTTATTGAGAAATTTTATTTGTTTTAAAAAGGAAGATTTTTGATTTGGTAACTTATGAAGGTGTTTAAGGATATTTTAGAAAGTTATTTTAAATTTGTTTAAGGTATATTTAATTAATAATTAAGTCAGTTTATATTAAGTTAATTATTAATTAGTATTAATTGGTATTATTATTTTAAAAGGATAAATTATTCAATATTAATATTTTATATAATAACGTTCATTAAAGAGTATTTGCCTAAACTAAACTTGGAAATTTATATCGGAATTTTATAAGTAACATTTTGAAAAATTATTTAATAAATTTTTTTGAAAAGTAATGATATACTTTCATGGCGTAATCGGAGGCAGTGAGTGCCTACAGTTAAGTTTTGGATTTCTCTGGGATACAAGCGTAACCATTGAGCTATGAATCTATGGTTGATGCCGCAGTGGTACTTTCCATATATATTTTTAAAACTTTCCAAGTATTTTGAAAGATGGGTTAGTAAACATACTTACTGCGATAAGATAGGTACATGAATTTTAATAAGAGATTTAAATTATATAAATGAAATTAAAAAGAGATTTTGTGTTTTTAGTGGTATAAGGAAATATTTGGTTGAATGATTGTTTATTTGATAGTTAAATAACCGACTATCAAATCTGGACCCAAAATATAACTTTGGGAATATCTAGAAGAAACTCGGGAATTACATGGTACAACTACCATTCGAGGTGCTATATTATACATATAAACTCGTTTCGTTCTTCTAAGACGATTTTAAGGAAATCTGTCCACTAACGGTTAGGAGGGGACCTCCGATCTTATTTCGTCTGTTTATTTCCTAAAGCACCAGGGTTGAGTTGACCGAAAATATCAAACATTGTTTTAAAGAGACCGGGATCAGTTAAGTTATCCAAGAACCACTTCGATCTAATGAGTAAATCTTCACAGTGAAAACTAGAGCATGGAGTTGAAGTTGTAGCAGTGAAGTTCAAGGGCTAATCATTACTAATCCTGAGGATGACTCCAAATGGATGTAGTAGGAATAGTGCCTTCGGTTCCTTTCGAAGCCAGAACAAACTTGTATGGATGAATGCTATCAGTACATTATCATTGGAGGACAATGAGCATTCTAAGTGAAAATTCCTTTAAAAGGTAATCGTAGCCTCCAGCCTCATCAATCGGGAATGACTGAAAAGCAGGGGAGATGCAGCAAGGCTAAATGGGTCGCAATCAATTAGGTTATGTTTATCACCTTTTTAGATAACCTCGGATATTATTACTGCGATACATGGAAGGAGCTCGGAAAGGGTGGGAACACCTAGAGTGATAGCATATTCGGTCTATCCAGGTTAGGGATAGTCCGGTCTTGTGTTGTCGGGGACCCTGTCATGGTTCTTTGTACATTTTTCTAGACGTATACTGTGACAGGTGATAACCCCATGCTTTTTCAGTCGTATGGAATCCATTCTCCAATACATGCCCTTTACAGTTTTGGTTGTAGAGCCTAGTATGCTGGAATTTAATTAATGTAACAATTTCAGCTATTTGAATAAGTATTTGTACTTAGACAGTATTATAATATTAGAGGATTTGATATGTAATTTTTTGGTTATCGTAAGGTAAAACCCATCGTGTTTATGTACGGGGTGGTCTTGCGAGATGCCTTTGATTTTCAAAGGATTTTGACAAGTTTAATTTTTCAAATTGAGTTTGTTTTCTCACGCTGGTTTTCCAGACTGACTCCGATGTTATTTTATCATAATGCTCAAGTCAAACCACAGATACATGATAGGATGCTATGGAGCTCAGAAGACGAGTTGGATGATGAAGACGTATTTCACATATCTGATTATATTTCATTGTGTATTGTAGGCTGTATATTCAGCTTTTGGGAGGACAAGTTGTTATAACCGTCCAATGTTGAGTTATTGATGGGTTGTACTCTGATGACGTAATGTGTAAATAAGAGTTACAATTTTTTTATAAAGGCATGTTATTATCTATTGTAACAACCCTGTATTTTGTAATTATTTTGTTGTATATTTTAATTATTTTTAATGTAAGATTTTGATTTAAAAACTTATTTTACTTATTTGAAATGATTAAATTTATTATTTAAATATAATCTTGGTTTTTATATGAGTTATAATTCCAAACTTGTGTAAGCTGAATATTTGCCTGAAATGCTGATTTTGGTCAAAATAGTCAAACTGTGACTTTCAACTTAAAATTTTAAAAGTTTAAAATTTTAATTTTTTATTTTATTATGAATGTGCGTAAAATTCTAAGAACATCACTTTTCGTTTCGTTGAATTTGGATGTAAATTGTGAAAGTTATACCCTTTACAATATTGTGCGTATATAGGGTTATTTACAATGACTATTTTAAATTGTATAAGTTACTTCTTCTTGGTGATATTTTATTTTAATATGTGATAATATGTTATATTATGTATATTTTGACTTTTAAGTATTTTTAAAATGATAATATAATTTTTCTAAAGTTTATTTGAATTTATTTCAATTTATAAAGCCTAGTTGGTATTTACTGCGTTTTCTTTATTTAACTTTCTATTTAATAAAAATTAAATTATTATTTTACCTTGAATATGTTTTAAAACCATTTTTAATTCAAATTTTGTGTTAAAATATTTTTTTTGTGAAGTAATAATTTTTCCATAGTCATTGGAGATTTTCTTGTAATTTTTATGTTAGGGTTGCTATTTTTAAGCAATTTCTTATTTCCTTTTTCTATTTTACTTAAAATAAATTATTATTTTATTTTATTCTTACTTAGTTTCGGTTTTACATAACATTTCTGAGCTTATTTTGTTTTTATAAAATTAAAAAGAAAAGGAAATGCAAAAGGTTTAGAAAGTTAAGAGTCTTAAAAGCCTGAAACGTAAAGGCGTTTTATCCGTTTCTTTTTGCAATTAATACATCAATTTATTGATTTATTTTATACATTCACTTTTATTACTGTGTTTTACTTTATTTTATTCATTTTACATGTATTTAAATTTAAGAAATTTTTTCCAAAGCGTATTGAAGTTATTTCTAATTCCTAAGTCTAGTTTTCATTTTCTGTGCCATTTTTCTTATTTTAATCATATCTAATTAATAATTAATTATTAATATTTTGTTTATCTGTTATATTTTCGAATTCTAACTGAAATTTATAAGTGTTTTCAGTTATTTAAGATGTATATGAATATATATAGGAAGTTTAAAAGATTTGAAAGCAAAGAAACGTAAAACCGTTTTAATGTTTCTTCTTCCATTTCTTTTCCAATTAATAGATTTAATTTCCTTTGACCGTTCCTTTCTTTATTTTAGAATTCTAACTGAAATTTATAAGTGTTTTCAGTTATTTAAGATGGATATGAATATATATAGGAAGTTTAAAAGGTTTGAAAGCAAAGAAACGTAAAACCGTTTTAACGTTTCTTCTTCCGTTTCTTTTCAATTAATAGATTTAATTTCCTTTGACCGTTCCTTTCTTTATTGTAGCTGTGCATTTCTTACCTCATTTTCACGTGAAAACATTCCTCTCCACTTCATTTTTCACGGCTAGAAAGGCTTGGTAATGGCTCCTCTTTTCCTCTTCTTTTTGCTCTTCTTTTTCCATTGTTTTCTTATATTTTGCCTTGTTTTCTCATGTGTATTGCTTGGCCTCTCCTCCATAGCCACGGCCACCACCTCCTACACCTCTTCCTTGCCATCATCACCAGCTACCCCTCTGGTCTTGACCAAGGCCGAGCCCACAATGGTGCCAAAACTCCAAAAAAATGCAACAATGCCCTTGAACAATGCTAGTTTGACCACCTTTGCCTCATCTCCTTCATCTCCACTTGTTGCCTTGCCTATATGATGTTAAACCTGACCTATATGATGTCATACCTGAGCCAAAGCATCATTATAGCCAAGCATAAGTGTCCCTTAGGCCAAGCATTGAAGTGGCTGAAGCAAGATCTAATCTATCTTGTTCATTTTGCTTTGTATTTCAAAATTGTTTCAATGTTATTTTATTTGAATGTTTATATATTGTCTTGTTTGTTTTGTTTTGGGTTGTTGATACAAAATCATATCTTGGCTATCTTTCAACTCAAATCAAAAGTCGTGCAATTGTGCTTGTCGTGCCTTTGGAGTCGTGCTTGTATGTTGTTTTGGTCTCTAGCTTTGAAAAATGTGAGTCTTTCTCACTCTGACATTTATACTTATGAAAAGTGAATTGATGACAAGTGTTTAGTAATAAAAAATGTTTATGCAAGTTAGTGATGATCATATGATATGCTATGCCATGTTATTACCATATTATTACCATGTTAAAACTGTTAATTTTCACCTGACATCTGATATATGACTATATATTGTGATATTGACCTTGTTTATATTATTTCTACATATGATCACACTGCAAGTTCCCTGTTAGAAAAAAAATGTTATGGGCTGAAATGATAGGCCTGATTTATTTTATTTTATTTATTTTAACTTGGGATTGCGGGTTTGAAATGATAAAACCCGGATTTTCTTTGTAAATTACGGGTTGAAATGTTATATTACCCGTATCACTTTACCTAGCGTAGAAAATTTTATATAGGCCCGTAGTTAAAATATGCTTTTCTAAAAATTTTAAAATATTTTATAAGTTTAATTATTATAATATTTTGATTTGAAATTTAATAAAATTTTTGTAAAATATTATTGATTTTCTGAATAATTGTAAGTGAAATGAATTAATGAAAAAGTTAGAAATTTTGAACGTAAGTTATTTTGGAAATTTTGATTTAATTTTAATTGGAAATTTAATTGAGTATGAAATTATGATAAATTTATGATAATTTGAATTTAAATGAATTTAAAATGATTTTTATCATAATTATGATTTTTTTAATAAAGTTGAAATGTGGAATGAATAAATATTTTAAGTTGAAACTTTGAAATATAACTAGAATTGGAAATTTATGAAATTGATGTAAAGTGAACTTTTAGTTAAGCAAATAAAAATAAAACTAAGTTATATTTGAGAATTTGAACTTAAGTGTTAAGTTGAAATTTAGTGTAATGGATTTTAAAATTGAACATTGCATTTTAATAAGTGGATTATTATTAAATCTTGATTTTTGAATGGAAATTTAACCCTGTAAAATCATGAACTTGAGGAAAATTAAATGATGTTATAAATGTGAAAATGTATGACTTTATAAGTTAAAAATGTTTTAATAAAAATATAATTGGTTGAGAAATTTTATTGAATATTTGAAGTTAATTGACTGTATTTTTGAAATGCTATTAATTACAATGAAAATGATATTACAGCATTTGTAAACGCTGTAGTTGATGATAATGAACTAAAAAGCTAAATTGAATTAAAGCTATTATAGCAATTTTTGTAAGTGCTATAATCTTTGAATTTAACTAAGTTATTCGAAATTAAGTAAACCTATTATAACATTTTAAAATGCTGTCCTTTGTTAAATTGAACTGTTTTGAATGCAACTTTCCGTAGAGTTTTCTAAATGATGCGAAAAGTGAATTTTCACGGTTTTGATAAACTTAAGTGAATAAATAAACTTTGGAAGTTGAAATTTTTGAAAATTTAATAATTTAATTATTAAACATAATAACTTCATTGAAATGATAAAAAAAAGAATTTTTGGAATATAAACTGTTTTGAAATATGAATTGAAATGGTATTTTAGATTGAATAAGATGAATAATGATTTGAAATGAATGAAGTTTTGAAAAGATACGATATTTTGATATATTAAAATGATTTGAAAATGAAGCTTTGAAGGTTATGATATTTTGATATATTACAATGATTTGAAAGGTAGTGTTGAAAGGGTATGAAAACTTAATATATTGAAATGGTTAGAAATGACTTGATATTTATTTTGATAAATATTTGAATTGAAGGATATTTTACGATGATATATTGAAATGGTTTTGGAAATGATTTAATCTTTATTTTGATAAAGATTTGGATTGAAAAGGATGTTTTATTTTGAAGTATAAAATATTGTTTTAAAGCTATAACTACGGGTCATAATAACGATTGGTTGTTAAAGAGACCGGGATCGGATATTGTCTTATAGCCGGCCAATACCGAAAACCACTTTAACAAATGTGTACGCGGTGGAGATTCCAGAATGAAGTAGGATGGTGGCGACGTTCTCGAGGTATATATTACGTGGACCCAACTCCCGTGAGTTGGCATATATGACTAAAACAGGAGCTATACCGGGCTACACAAAGGGTCGCACCCTTTCATCGAGAATGCTCCATCGGAAACCATTCTATTACTGTTGTGATTCGATTCGGTGGCGCCACTTTGATTCGGGGGTATTGTTCGAGGTGGGCGGAAGCTGCTGGCTTGCCATCACCACCGGTCCGGGAGTGCAAACGGTGTATCCACCCTGGCATTGCCTCGCGTGCCGTGTCATATCCTTATATCGAGCCCACTATGATTTTGGTTTTAAAGATCCGACCGCGTTAAGGTTCACCATCCCCTTAACGCTATTTTCTATATGATTATACTTTACCGATTAGACACTACCGTATATAGCGTATATTACTACATAGTAAATAGTTTAACGGATCCTTAGAGGATGGGCGGTCCCAAGCATCCTTTAAGTTACTGGTGCATTTTGTTATTGTTTACTTGAGTTGATTTACAGTTTATAAGTATTTATGTCCTGACTCGAGGGTTTTGTGTTTTGCTTTACGCTCGGGTCAGATTGATTGAGTTAGCATTCAAGATTCACCTTCGGCGTTGGAGCTTTCCTTGAAGATCCAGCCATCTATTTTGTTTCAGTATCCAGTGGTTCAGTGATGTATCTGATTCGTAACTGATGTATCCTGTTACTCTTCTGTTGTATCTTATTTAACTCTGATGTATCTCATATTTATATAGTAGCTTCATTAACTACTATCTCTTTTTCTTCCGCTGCATTTTTATATACTCTGTGTCTGTGATCTGTGATTTTTATTTACTGTATATTCTGAGGTTTGCCAAAATTTTATTTACAACACGGTATTTTGAGCAATTCAATTCCGGCATGAGTGTCTGCCTATGCACTTATAATGGATGCGAATGGTTGAAAAATACCGAGTCGTCACAGTTGGTATCAGAGCTTTGGTAGCTCTAGGCAAAACTCAGCATATGGAGTGAATGTATTTACAGAATCACTTTCATTCGAGTTTGAATCTCTCACTTTTGACTCGATTCCTTTGAATTTTGGAACATTCTCTACGGTTCCAAAATCCATTTGTATCCCTCACTATTCATCTTCTTTTGACTCTGGAGCATTCCATAACTCCGCTTCGAAAGATCTTTCTAGTGAGTCGGCGGTCACGCCAATTTCAAATTGAATTGAAAATGGGGGAATACTCTTTTACAATTAGCATCGATTCACCATACATTTATATCTATCCTTGGTTTAGATGCTAATATCTTTTGTTATTTCAAACTCTAACTCTTGAGATCGATTGTAGATTTACCCCAGAAAAATCCACATTTGATCTTATTCTTTAAGCCACGGTTGACCCGGTAAATGTTGCCCGTGATTTATTTAAGCTTATCCACCTCCCTATTTTGTTATTTAATCATCTTATCTTTTGTTTCCAACTTATCTTCAAACATTGTGAATTATACTTGTAAATATATGTTTTTTTAATATATTATGTTGTTTGAGTTGTTGATGTTGATTTGGGTTTCCAATCGATTCGTCTGATCAACGATATCGATAGGATTTCTAAAACACTTTGACAGAACAAACTGACACAATATTATTTTAAAAATTTGGTTGATGAAATAAATTTTGATATATAAGTAAATTTATGAAACTTAATAAACTGATTTAGATTGATTATTTAAAAATGATAATACTTAATTTACCATTTACTGTTCTATAAATGAATTTATAGATAGTTATAAATTGATTTGGGAACTGAAAAGAATTTAGAACAAGAAATTTGGGAACTTAATTTCTGATGGTTTCAAACTTTGTGTTTAAAGTTTTAAAAAGGGGATATATTATTTAAAGTATTTCCAAATAGAATTTGTTTCCAAAGAATTTTATAGTGCTCTTCTCTTTGTCGCTGGAAAATAACTTCGGTGACGATCGCGACATCATCGACGTTCATTTTCAAGTTTCGAAGTTAAGAGACTGTTCTGTAGTCTTGCTACAGCTTTGTTTTGGGAATTTAATTTGGTTTGAATTTTTTGAAATATGACTTGATTTATAATATATGTATATATATAGATATACGATTGAAATTTGATTTGACATATTATGTATATATTATTACTTATCTCTAAATGGTTTGAATGTAATCGGAAATTTAATTCTTAAATTTTAGCTTGAAGAATAATTTCAATTGTAAAAAGAAAATAAAAAATTTGGATAAATGATTCAAACTTGAGATAATTGAATTGGAAAGTTTTATTTGTATAATACAATTGCATTCAAATATAACTTACCAAAATTTCAGAAGTTAAAAATGTAATTGGATAATATACAATATAAAAAGATTTTATAAATAAAATCTGAGTGGTTATAATAAATGTTATACATTTAAATTTTAATGATTAACAGGGGTAAATATAATAAAGGGTAATTGAATAACTTACAATAAATTAATTTAAAAGAACTAAGAATAAAAGAAAGTAGTTATAATAAGTGTAAGTATGTTTAACATAAGTGATAAATATATTGAGAGGAATAAATTTAATTTTGATTAGAAATAAAGAAGAATAAAATTTATTAAGTACACTGTGAGTGTAATAAATGATTATTTTTCAAACCCATGGTTTTAAAAATGGTTAATTTTAGATGATTGGATAATAAGATAATGAAATTTGAGATAGTTAAGATTTATTTAACTTGTGTAAAGATTTATTCTCTGTTTAAGTTGAAATCTCCATGCTTTCAAATTCATTTCCTTATTTTGTTTTTCAAACTATCTTTTGGTTGTCCTTATCATCCTTATCTTGCTATAGACCGGTATAGGCATCTTTCTATAATCTTTCTGTTTAGAAATCTTTCTATAATCTTTGATAGACCTTTGGTAATCATTTTGAATCCACCTTTTTCGTGCTTGTGTTCTTGATTCTGGAGGATGTTGGAAAGATCACCTCCACCTTGTAAAACTTACCTATAACAACAGTTATCAGGTATAACTTCAATCTTATTGTCATCTTATCTTAATCCTATTTCACTCTATCTTTTTTGTGCCTTTCCATACCTCATTCCTTTTCGGGGACGAAATTTTTTGAGTGGGGGAGAGTGTAACAACCCTGTATTTTGTAATTATTTTGTTGTATATTTTAATTATTTTTAATGTAAGATTTTGATTTAAAAACTTATTTTACTTATTTGAAATGATTAAATTTATTATTTAAATATAATCTTGGTTTTTATATGAGTTATAATTCCAAACTTGTGTAAGTTGAATATTTGCCTGAAATGCTGATTTTGGTCAAAATAGTCGAACTGTGACTTTCAACTTAAAATTTTAAAAGTTTAAAATTTTTATTTTTTATTTTATTATGCAAGTGCATAAAATTCTAAGAACACCACTTTTCGTTTCGTTGAATTTGGATGTAAATTGTGAAAGTTATACCATTTACAATATTGTGCGTATATAGGGTTATTTACAATGACTATTTTAAATTGTATAAGTTACTTCTTCTTGGTTATATTTTATTTTAATATGTGATAATATGTTATATTATGTATATTTTGACTTTTAAGTATTTTTAAAATGATAATATAATTTTTCTAAAGTTTATTTGAATTTATTTCAATTTATAAAGCCTAGTTGGTATTTACTGCGTTTTCTTTATTTAACTTTCTATTTAATAAAATTTAAATTATTATTTTACCATGAAAATGTTTTAAAACCATTTTTAATTCAAATTTTGTGTTCAAATATTTTTTTTGTGAAGTAATAATTTTCCATAGTCATTGGAGATTTTCTTGTAATTTTTATGTCAGGGTCCCTATTTTTAAGCAATTTCTTATTTCCTTTTTCTATTATACTTAAAATAAATTATTTTTTTATTTTATTCTTACTTAGTTTTGGTTTTAAATAACATTTCTGAGTTTATTTTGTTTTTATAAAATTAAAAAGAAAAGGAAATGCAAAAGGTTTAGAAAGTTAAGAGATCTTAAAAGCCTGAAACGTAAAGGCGTTTTATCCGTTTCTTTTTGCAATTAATACATCAATTTATTGATTTATTTTATACATCCACTTTTATTGCTGTGTTTTACTTTATTTTATTCATTTTACATGTATTTAAATTTAAGAAAATTTTTCCAAAGCGTATTGAAGTTATTTCTAATTCCTAAGTCTAGTTTTCATTTTCTGTGCCATTTTTCTTATTTTAATCATATCTAATTAATAATTAATTATTAATATTTTGTTTATCTGTTATATTTTCGAATTCTAACTGAAATTTATAAGCGTTTTCAGTTATTTAAGATGTATATGAATATATATAGGAAGTTTAAAAGGTTTGAAAGCAAAGAAACGTAAAACCGTTTTAATGTTTCTTCTTCCGTTTCTTTTCCAATTAATAGATTTAATTTCCTTTGACCGTTCCTTTCTTTATTTTAGAATTCTAACTGAAATTTATAAGTGTTTTCAGTTATTTAAGATGGATATGAATATATATAGGAAGTTTAAAAGGTTTGAAAGCAAAGAAACGTAAAACCGTTTTAACGTTTCTTCTTCCGTTTCTTTTCAATTAATAGATTTAATTTCCTTTGACCGTTCCTTTCTTTATTGTAGTTGTGCATTTCTTACCTCATTTTCACGTGAAAACATTCCTCTCCACTTCATTTTTCACGGCTAGAAAGGTTTGGTAATGGCTCCTCTTTTCCTCTTCTTTTTGCTCTTCTTTTTCCATTGTTTTCTTATATTTTGCCTTGTTTTCTCATGTGTTGTAACAGCCCTAGTTTTTAGCTATTTATTTCTTTTAATTTTTTTTGTTTTTAGGAATATAATTTATATAAATTGTGTTTACCAATATTGTTTAAATATTTAATTTAGAGAATTAAACTCGTTAATTTAATATGATTTTTGTAACTAAATTTAAGAAGAAGAAAAAAAAAGGAAATTTTTATAATGTATAATGAAGTGTGTGGTAACTAAATGTTTTGGATATTATCATAATATCTGTTGTTATACCCATTCCCTAAAAATAATGAAAAGGAGAAAATTTGTAACATATTAAAGTAGTTAATTAATTATGTTAATTTGGTAGGTTATGACATGCAAATCATGTTGGTGGAATATTCTCAATTTTGACATATTAATTATGTTAGCAGTGAACATTGTTAAGCAATTTAAAACAATGAAACTTACAATCAATTTATTTGATAAATCTACCTTATTCCTAGTTAGCAATTCAAAACTTGAATAAAGGCACATACGGATATTTTAAAATGGAGTTAATGACAATTAATAGATATTTCAAAAAGAAATTTATGACAATTAATAGAGAAATTAATTGTAAAATTTCAGTAGTTGACCAGAATTAATTTATTGAATAATTAATGCAAATTAATAAAATTGATGAAAGATAAATAAGTTAATTCTTTTGGTTAATGGCATGAGGACACGAGGTTAATCCCCATTTTGTAGGAGAAATCTGCCCGTGTAACCAGTCCGGCTACCAGTGCCTACAAAGCGGACGGATTAATGTGAGACGTCGCAGGATTGATAATTAACAAAAAGGGTTAATTAACTAATTAAGTTAGTAACCAAATTTGAGTATGTAATTAAAGGAGGATAATTAATTGGTAATATGGTAATTAATTGAAATCAATTAAGGAGGGTAATTAAAAGGGATAAGGTAATCAATTGAAATCAATTAAAGCAATTAAAGGGGAATTAATTGATTAGAAGAATATGGAAATCAAATTTGCCTTCCTTTGCGCGTGACACAAAATTTTATTCTTTTAACATTTTGACATTTGCCTCTTACCATTTGTTTCTTGAGCATGTCACTGTATTCATTTATTCACGCAGCCTTATCCACAAAAATATCAACTCTTCCAATTGCCATTTTTCCTCTCACCTAAATTAAATGCATTCAAAATTTAATCTTGCCTATCTTTGCAAATTTTCGCATACCCATTATATCTCTCTGTTTCCACTGCGTTTGTTTTGCAATAAATAAATTTTTCGAACCATTGATCAAGTAAATATTTATGTAAGCATTTATTACTTTTGCCTTTTCAGTTAAAAGCTTTTTCATTGCTTACCATAAATCACGCAAGAGCTCAAGTTTTGCTTCCTCAATCAAATCTGTTCAAATTTGCAGTAACGCATGCTTTAAATTTAGATTATAACTGGTATAAATCACGCAAGCTATCTAAAAAAAAAAAAAATCCAAAAGAGTGATATCGTTCAAACATAAAACTGGAAAGAGAAATCAACGCATGCATTTATCACAATTTTCGTGTAGCGTTCAAACAAGAAGAACTGGAAATAAATCTCTTGCCTAAACGCATGCACTCAAAAAATCAACGCTTGCATTTATTTCTTACGTTTTCAAACCTGCCTATTTATCTCCCCTTTTTATTTCGCAAGTTTATCTATAAATACTTTGCCTCATTCACATAAGTTTTCATATCTCCTTGTTTGTCCCTCTCTGGTACAAGCTTCTATCAGGTAAATAATTTGCATTGTTTATTTCTTTGCTTCTTCCAATTTTCCTTCCTCCTTCTTGTGTTCTCTGATTTCCTTGCTCGGCTACTTCCCCATCATGCCGTGCCATTTATAAATACATATAGAACTTTGTTAGTAGTAGGCTGGAAGAAATGATATAAATTGATTGTAGGAAGCTAGACTATGGAATTAGTGTAGTTATGATGTAGTTAGTGGTATTGTGGATTTGGATAAGTGCAGTTTGAAGAGGAAGGCATAGAAAGAAAAAAAAAAAAAGAATTACAATTTAATAATGGAGAAGATAAATTGATAAGGAGAAAATGATATGAAATGTTGTTTAATTCAAATAAACAATATTGTATGAATAAATCTTGGGTGAATATAATAAAATGACATTTATTTCAAAATTTTAATGGTTGAAATAAATTTAAGATGGTTAAAAAAATAAATTTAACTACTTATTTGAGAATTTGGGTGGATAAATATCAATGGATTGTATTTATTATGGTTAATAAAAGGATATTGGTGATGTATACCAATAATCACCTTTTAATGTTTAATAATAAAAGTAAAAGAAGAAATAATTTGCCTAAACATGATGAACATGTATGTGAAATAAAGTATTATTTAATGAATTCGAATGTAGTTAGTGGCTACATTTGATTAAATCGAATAATTTGAACAGTATTGTGTTTGTTGCCAATATTGTCATTTTATTTAAATAAATATATATGAGAATGAAAATAATTGATCATGATAAATATGATTAAAAATGTGAGAAATAATTTAATAATGTCTAAACATGTATTTGTTTTGTTTGGGTGCATAACATCTTTTTATTCAATCAATTGTATTAAATTTGCAATTTATTTTGCAATTTATTCAATTTATTTTATGCATGCGTACGGTTGAAGTATGGGCCTAGGATATGTTGAGACGGTTAGCGGGTTGTAGTAGTCGAGCAAGTTGAACTAAATTTCTTTTATTCTATTCGTTCCAGTTGTTCTGAAATTTTTCTTTGACCGTAATTTTTAAATTCGCATACTTGGTATTTGGATCTTATAGATTTAAGTCAAGGCTTTGCATCCGCCGAAGTTTGATCGTGCTTTCCGTTTTTTTTTCCGAAGTAGATACCGTGTTTGATTTAGATCCACTGCAGCGTTTAAGGTGAGTATTTCTCACCAGACATATGTACATATATTTTGTGAATTATCGCAAGTGTATGTGTAAAAATTTTATTTAAATATTATCTGTCTGTAGTATAACGTAGAATGATGAATCCCATTTAAATTGACACCTCATCAGTTATTATCTGTTGTATTATTTCTGCAGTTATATTATATTATTGTTTATTTACTGCTTAAATCACCACTGCAAGTTCCCTGTTAAATTTAGATTGTTGTGGGCTGAAATGATAGGCCTAAATGATGATTACTGTGCTATTATTATGTTAACTGTTTAACTGTTAACTTGGGATTGCGGGTTTGAAATGATAGAACCCGGGGTTTGTAAATTACGGATTGAAATGATATAAATCCGTATCACTTGACCTAGGCTAGAAAACTATATACAGGCCCGTGGTCCTTATAATATTTTCTGAAATATTTAAGATTATTTTGGAAGTTAAATATTTGATTTAATATCTTTAAAGGATTTTATATTGATTTTGAATGAGTTATAAATGTTAATAAATAAATAAATAAATATTTGAATAAAATTTTGGAATATAACTTATTTTGGAAATTCTGGATTTTTAAAAGGATAAGATTTCAGTTAAGAAATATATATATAAGTTATATTTGGAAATATTTATTAAGTTAAACAATCTACTAAAGCATTTAAATGCTGTCTTTTGAAATTGGACTAGTTTTACCCGTAACTTTAGGTAGCATTTCCTAAGTGCTATAGAATCTGGAATTTGATTGTTTTGAAATTTAAGGAATTTGATAAATTATATTTATGTTTAAGTTTTGGAGACCTTTAAGATATGAGATTTATAACTGGATTTTTCTTAATAAATTTAAGATGAACATTCTAGTGTTAAGTAAATTTTGAAATTATTTAATGGCATAATTTTGGAGTTTTATCTATGGAATTTATGGGAATATTCAAGACGAAATAATAAACACTAATTTGTTGAAAGAAAAAATATCCAACCTTAGTTTTGAATATTAATACTCCAATTGGATATATATATATAGGAATTGAAATGGTCTTGGGAACATGAAGTGATATTTAAATTATGGTTTAAAATAAAGAAATATATTTGTAAAGCTATGTAAATTATCTTCTTTACAAAGTAACTATAAAGTTAAACCATTTATATCCAAACCATTTGTGTTTTGGGAGTTATGTTTTTTTTAAAGAAAAATTTCCAATATATTATGGTTTAAAGGTATAATTCAAATATTTGGTTTCCAGATATTATAAATTTTAAGCAGTATGGTTTTGGAAAAGAATTATATTTGAATATAACGATATCATGTTGTTTTGGGTTTTAAATGATATCGTATTTATAGTTTTGAAATGGAAATGTTTATACTGGTTTTAAAGTATAAATTGTTTTTAAATGACCACGGGTTATAATAACGATGGGTTGGCAAAGAGACCGGGATCGGATATGGACATACTCTCTGTCGATACCGAAAACCACTTTGACCAACCGTGTACGCGGTGGAGATTCCAGAATGAAGTAGGTCGGTGGTGGCGTTTCCTGTAAGGTAAATACGTGGACCCGACTCCCGTGAGTTGGCATAAGGTGGCTAAAACAGGAGCAATTCCAGGCCAATGAGGTCATTCCTCTGATCGGACGCTCCTCTTCGATATTATACTATGATCTTGGATTGATTCAGTGGCCACTTCTATATTTTGATTTTGGGGGAGTTAGTTCGAGGTGGGCGGCAGCTGCGCGCTGCGCGTTACCATCAGCCTGGATAGCAATTGGTATATCTACCCTGGCATTGCCTAGTTGTGCCGTGTCACCTACCCTATCGCGCCTTGTACGAGTTTGGTTTTCTCCCGTAGCCCGTGTGGTATCCTCTAGTGGCTTCCCGATCAGGAGGGACTATGATATTGGATGGACTACTGGGACTATTACGTGTTAAGGGCTATATGGGTAACCCCTTAACGCTATTAAAAAGTAAGTTTATTTTATAAATAGACACTAGTATAATAGCGCAATATACTACATAGTAAATAGTTTGACGGATCCTTAGAGGATGGGCGGTCCCAAGCATCCTTTAAGTTACTTGCTCTATATTACAGTACACTTGAATTAGCTTACATTATATAAGTATGTATGTCCTGACTCGAGTGTTATGTTTTATTTTTACGCTCGGGTCAGCCTGAGTTGCAGCTTCAATTTCTTCTCCGTAGCTAGGACACTCAGTAGATCATTCGCGCTGCTGGAAGTTGTTTCAGCCTTTATCTTTTCTGGAATTCAAGACTTTGAAGACTCTATCTCTATTTATGTCTTAAAATTTGTATTGAGGATTATAGACAATGTAAGTTCTGTTTTGTTGAAGTTATATCAGTGGCTTCATGAACCACTAAATTTTTAATTTCCGCTGCGAGATTCTGATATCTGTGTATGTGATTCTGTGATCTATTTATTGTATATTCTGAGTTTTGCCAAATTTATTCTACAACGCAGTATTTTGAACAATTCAAGTCCGACAATGTGCGGATGCGAAGGGTTGAAAATACTGGGTCGTTACATTTGGTATCAGAGCTTTGGTTCTAGGCAAAACTTAGAATGTATGGTAAATTTGATTTACAGAATCACGTTCATTCGAGATTGAACCACTCTCTTTTCGAATTTTGGAACATTCCCTACGGTTCCAAAGCTCATTCGTATCCCTCACTTTTTCATCTGCTTTAGATTCTGGAGTATCTCATAACTCCACTTCGGATGATCTTTATTGTAAATTGGCGGTCTCGCCATTATTCTAATAAAGAGGTGAAACTCCTTTACCATTAGCATTGATTCACCGGAGATTTATATTTATCCTCGGTTTATATGCTAGTATCTTTGGTTATTCCAAATTCTATCTCTTCGGATCAAATGTAGATTTACCCCAACCACATCGATATGGCTCTTTAAGTCACGGATGACTAGGTCAAGGTTGTCCGCGACTTATATAGACTTACCCAGTTTCCTTATTCTGATCTTCTGATTTCAATTTATCTTGAATTCTATTTGATTTGAGTTCATCAAATTTGAGTCTCTATCCTGGTTTGAGAAGTTTATTCCTATATTTGAAATTAAAATCTAATATTATATATATGAGTATAATTTTCAAAATTTTATAATTAATTTAACTAGTTGTCAAGAGATAATAGTTTTGATTTTATTTATGGTGTTGTAAGCCATGTGTTTGTCTAATAAATAAGTGAATATAAAACAATGGTTATAAATTAATTTGGAAACAGAAATGAATTTAAAACTAAAACTTGAGAATTAAATTTCTGATGATTTCAAACCTTGTGTTTAAATTTTAAAAGGATGTAATAAGTATTTTTGTATAGAAATTTGTTTCCAAAGAAATTTTAAAATTAGTGCTTTTCTCTTTGTCGCTGGAAAATAATTTCGGTGATGACTGCAGCATCATCGACATTCATTTTCGAGTTTCGAAGTGAAAAGACCATTCTGTAGTATGGCTACAGTGTTTCCTTGAGATTTTAATTGATTTGAATTTCTAAAGTATGACTTAATATATATAGATATATAATTTAAATTTGATTTGACATATTAGGTATATATATTTAGTTATCTCTAAATGGTTTGAAGGGAATCAGGAATTTAATTCTTAAAGTTATCTTGAGGAAGGAAAATAAATATAATAACAAAAATTTGAATAAAAAGGTTCCAATTGGAGATAATTAAATTGAAAGTTTTATTTGTATAACACCCAATTTCATTTAATATAACTTACCTTGATTTTCAAAAGTTAACATGTAATTGGATAATATACAATATAAAAGGATTTTATGAATAAAATTTGAGTGGTTATAATAAATATTATACACTTAAATTTTAGTTATAAAAGATTAATGGGGATAAATAAGGAAAAGGAATTTAAGGAATTTTATTCAAATGTCTTAATAATCAAATTAATTTAATATGGAGCCGTAAATCTAACCAAGAGATTTTAATAAAAGGTTATTTCCTGAAATGAATATGTTTGTGTAATAAACAAGGTATCTTTGAATAAGGAAAATATATTTGAAAGGGATATTTTTGGAGTAAGGATTATATATCTTCAAATCATAGTTTAATTGATGTCTAAATAAATAGTTAAGACGTATTCTAATATCACTAAATTTTGATAATTGAGAATTGGTTTTCAAATGGAAATTCAAGGGTAACTTATTGAAGGAATATCTTATTTATAAGATAAGTATTTTTAATAAAGTGTTAGGTTATTTGTTAAAATTCAGAGTTAAGTACATAATAAACTGATTAGGAATACTATTATATCTACTATAGCATATTATGAGTGCTGCTGTTTCTAAAAATAAAATGTTTTGGAAATTTTTTTTATAAATGAACTTAGGAATATTTCAACCTTGAAATGAATATTGTTTGGCATTGAATTTAAAAGGTATAAATGAAGATTATTTTAAAGGTATTATGATTTTAGTAGCATGATTTCCAAATGATAATATTTATAAATTTAATGATTTCAAAGCATTATGATTGCAAATTTATTATCTTATTTGTTTTCAAACTATCTTTAAGTGTCCTTGGTTTCCCTATCTGCTACAGAATGAGGAGGCTATTGCTTATACCAGTCTATTTAGAAATCTTTTCTATAATCTTTAAAAATCTTTGTTACTCATCGGGGCCTGAGCACCGCTTACCACCCATAGACCGACGGTCGAACTGAAAAGAGTAAAACCGATTCTAGAAGATCTTCTTCGTGCTTCAAATCCGGAACTATTCGTTTAAAGTTCTTGTTTATCTAGCTTATCTTCCTTTGTTTCTTTTCTTTTGTTCCTTTTCGAGGACGAAAAGTTCTTAAGTGGGGGAGAGTGTAACAGCCCTAGTTTTTAGCTATTTATTTCTTTTAATTTTTTTTGTTTTTAGGAATATAATTTATATAAATTGTGTTTACCAATATTGTTTAAATATTTAATTTAGAGAATTAAACTCGTTAATTTAATATGATTTTTGTAACTAAATTTAAGAAGAAGAAAAAAAAAAGGAAATTTTTATAATGTATAATGAAGTGTGTGGTAACTAAATGTTTTGGATATTATCATAATATCTGTTGTTATACCCATTCCCTAAAAATAATGAAAAGGAGAAAATTTGTAACATATTAAAGTAGTTAATTAATTATGTTAATTTGGTAGGTTATGACATGCAAATCATGTTGGTGGAATATTCTCAATTTTGACATATTAATTATGTTAGCAGTGAACATTGTTAAGCAATTTAAAACAATGAAACTTACAATCAATTTATTTGATAAATCTACCTTATTCCTAGTTAGCAATTCAAAACTTGAATAAAGGCACATACGGATATTTTAAAATGGAGTTAATGACAATTAATAGATATTTCAAAAAGAAATTTATGACAATTAATAGAGAAATTAATTGTAAAATTTCAGTAGTTGACCAGAATTAATTTATTGAATAATTAATGCAAATTAATAAAATTGATGAAAGATAAATAAGTTAATTCTTTTGGTTAATGGCATGAGGACACGAGGTTAATCCCCATTTTGTAGGAGAAATCTGCCCGTGTAACCAGTCCGGCTACCAGTGCCTACAAAGCGGACGGATTAATGTGAGACGTCGCAGGATTGATAATTAACAAAAAGGGTTAATTAACTAATTAAGTTAGTAACCAAATTTGAGTATGTAATTAAAGGAGGATAATTAATTGGTAATATGGTAATTAATTGAAATCAATTAAGGAGGGTAATTAAAAGGGATAAGGTAATCAATTGAAATCAATTAAAGCAATTAAAGGGGAATTAATTGATTAGAAGAATATGGAAATCAAATTTGCCTTCCTTTGCGCGTGACACAAAATTTTATTCTTTTAACATTTTGACATTTGCCTCTTACCATTTGTTTCTTGAGCATGTCACTGTATTCATTTATTCACGCAGCCTTATCCACAAAAATATCAACTCTTCCAATTGCCATTTTTCCTCTCACCTAAATTAAATGCATTCAAAATTTAATCTTGCCTATCTTTGCAAATTTTCGCATACCCATTATATCTCTCTGTTTCCACTGCGTTTGTTTTGCAATAAATAAATTTTTCGAACCATTGATCAAGTAAATATTTATGTAAGCATTTATTACTTTTGCCTTTTCAGTTAAAAGCTTTTTCATTGCTTACCATAAATCACGCAAGAGCTCAAGTTTTGCTTCCTCAATCAAATCTGTTCAAATTTGCAGTAACGCATGCTTTAAATTTAGATTATAACTGGTATAAATCACGCAAGCTATCTAAAAAAAAAAAAATCCAAAAGAGTGATATCGTTCAAACATAAAACTGGAAAGAGAAATCAACGCATGCATTTATCACAATTTTCGTGTAGCGTTCAAACAAGAAGAACTGGAAATAAATCTCTTGCCTAAACGCATGCACTCAAAAAATCAACGCTTGCATTTATTTCTTACGTTTTCAAACCTGCCTATTTATCTCCCCTTTTTATTTCGCAAGTTTATCTATAAATACTTTGCCTCATTCACATAAGTTTTCATATCTCCTTGTTTGTCCCTCTCTGGTACAAGCTTCTATCAGGTAAATAATTTGCATTGTTTATTTCTTTGCTTCTTCCAATTTTCCTTCCTCCTTCTTGTGTTCTCTGATTTCCTTGCTCGGCTACTTCCCCATCATGCCGTGCCATTTATAAATACATATAGAACTTTGTTAGTAGTAGGCTGGAAGAAATGATATAAATTGATTGTAGGAAGCTAGACTATGGAATTAGTGTAGTTATGATGTAGTTAGTGGTATTGTGGATTTGGATAAGTGCAGTTTGAAGAGGAAGGCATAGAAAGAAAAAAAAAAAAGAATTACAATTTAATAATGGAGAAGATAAATTGATAAGGAGAAAATGATATGAAATGTTGTTTAATTCAAATAAACAATATTGTATGAATAAATCTTGGGTGAATATAATAAAATGACATTTATTTCAAAATTTTAATGGTTGAAATAAATTTAAGATGGTTAAAAAATAAATTTAACTACTTATTTGAGAATTTGGGTGGATAAATATCAATGGATTGTATTTATTATGGTTAATAAAAGGATATTGGTGATGTATACCAATAATCACCTTTTAATGTTTAATAATAAAAGTAAAAGAAGAAATAATTTGCCTAAACATGATGAACATGTATGTGAAATAAAGTATTATTTAATGAATTCGAATGTAGTTAGTGGCTACATTTGATTAAATCGAATAATTTGAACAGTATTGTGTTTGTTGCCAATATTGTCATTTTATTTAAATAAATATATATGAGAATGAAAATAATTGATCATGATAAATATGATTAAAAATGTGAGAAATAATTTAATAATGTCTAAACATGTATTTGTTTTGTTTGGGTGCATAACATCTTTTTATTCAATCAATTGTATTAAATTTGCAATTTATTTTGCAATTTATTCAATTTATTTTATGCATGCGTACGGTTGAAGTATGGGCCTAGGATATGTTGAGACGGTTAGCGGGTTGTAGTAGTCGAGCAAGTTGAACTAAATTTCTTTTATTCTATTCGTTCCAGTTGTTCTGAAATTTTGCTTTGACCGTAATTTTTAAATTCGCATACTTGGTATTTGGATCTTATAGATTTAAGTCAAGGCTTTGCATCCGCCGAAGTTTGATCGTGCTTTCCGTTTTTTTTTCCGAAGTAGATACCGTGTTTGATTTAGATCCACTGCAGCGTTTAAGGTGAGTATTTCTCACCAGACATATGTACATATATTTTGTGAATTATCGCAAGTGTATGTGTAAAAATTTTATTTAAATATTATCTGTCTGTAGTATAACGTAGAATGATGAATCCCATTTAAATTGACACCTCATCAGTTATTATCTGTTGTATTATTTCTGCAGTTATATTATATTATTGTTTATTTACTGCTTAAATCACCACTGCAAGTTCCCTGTTAAATTTAGATTGTTGTGGGCTGAAATGATAGGCCTAAATGATGATTACTGTGCTATTATTATGTTAACTGTTTAACTGTTAACTTGGGATTGCGGGTTTGAAATGATAGAACCCGGGGTTTGTAAATTACGGATTGAAATGATATAAATCCGTATCACTTGACCTAGGCTAGAAAACTATATACAGGCCCGTGGTCCTTATAATATTTTCTGAAATATTTAAGATTATTTTGGAAGTTAAATATTTGATTTAATATCTTTAAAGGATTTTATATTGATTTTGAATGAGTTATAAATGTTAATAAATAAATAAATAAATATTTGAATAAAATTTTGGAATATAACTTATTTTGGAAATTCTGGATTTTTGAAAGGATAAGATTTCAGTTAAGAAATATATATATAAGTTATATTTGGAAATATTTATTAAGTTAAACAATCTACTAAAGCATTTAAATGCTGTCTTTTGAAATTGGACTAGTTTTACCCGTAACTTTAGGTAGCATTTCCTAAGTGCTATAGAATCTGGAATTTGATTGTTTTGAAATTTAAGGAATTTGATAAATTATATTTATGTTTAAGTTTTGGAGACCTTTAAGATATGAGATTTATAACTGGATTTTTCTTAATAAATTTAAGATGAACATTCTAGTGTTAAGTAAATTTTGAAATTATTTAATGGCATAATTTTGGAGTTTTATCTATGGAATTTATGGGAATATTCAAGACGAAATAATAAACACTAATTTGTTGAAAGAAAAAATATCCAACCTTAGTTTTGAATATTAATACTCCAATTGGATATATATATATAGGAATTGAAATGGTCTTGGGAACATGAAGTGATATTTAAATTATGGTTTAAAATAAAGAAATATATTTGTAAAGCTATGTAAATTATCTTCTTTACAAAGTAACCATAAAGTTAAACCATTTATATCCAAACCATTTGTGTTTTGGGAGTTATGTTTTTTTTAAAGAAAAATTTCCAATATATTATGGTTTAAAGGTATAATTCAAATATTTGGTTTCCAGATATTATAAATTTTAAGCAGTATGGTTTTGGAAAAGAATTATATTTGAATATAACGATATCATGTTGTTTTGGGTTTTAAATGATATCGTATTTATAGTTTTGAAATGGAAATGTTTATACTGGTTTTAAAGTATAAATTGTTTTTAAATGACCACGGGTTATAATAACGATGGGTTGGCAAAGAGACCGGGATCGGATATGGACATACTCTCTGTCGATACCGAAAACCACTTTGACCAACCGTGTACGCGGTGGAGATTCCAGAATGAAGTAGGTCGGTGGTGGCGTTTCCTGTAAGGTAAATACGTGGACCCGACTCCCGTGAGTTGGCATAAGGTGGCTAAAACAGGAGCAATTCCAGGCCAATGAGGTCATTCCTCTGATCGGACGCTCCTCTTCGATATTATACTATGATCTTGGATTGATTCAGTGGCCACTTCTATATTTTGATTTTGGGGGAGTTAGTTCGAGGTGGGCGGCAGCTGCGCGCTGCGCGTTACCATCAGCCTGGATAGCAATTGGTATATCTACCCTGGCATTGCCTAGTTGTGCCGTGTCACCTACCCTATCGCGCCTTGTACGAGTTTGGTTTTCTCCCGTAGCCCGTGTGGTATCCTCTAGTGGCTTCCCGATCAGGAGGGACTATGATATTGGATGGACTACTGGGACTATTACGTGTTAAGGGCTATATGGGTAACCCCTTAACGCTATTAAAAAGTAAGTTTATTTTATAAATAGACACTAGTATAATAGCGCAATATACTACATAGTAAATAGTTTGACGGATCCTTAGAGGATGGGCGGTCCCAAGCATCCTTTAAGTTACTTGCTCTATATTACAGTACACTTGAATTAGCTTACATTATATAAGTATGTATGTCCTGACTCGAGTGTTATGTTTTATTTTTACGCTCGGGTCAGCCTGAGTTGCAGCTTCAATTTCTTCTCCGTAGCTAGGACACTCAGTAGATCATTCGCGCTGCTGGAAGTTGTTTCAGCCTTTATCTTTTCTGGAATTCAAGACTTTGAAGACTCTATCTCTATTTATGTCTTAAAATTTGTATTGAGGATTATAGACAATGTAAGTTCTGTTTTGTTGAAGTTATATCAGTGGCTTCATGAACCACTAAATTTTTAATTTCCGCTGCGAGATTCTGATATCTGTGTATGTGATTCTGTGATCTATTTATTGTATATTCTGAGTTTTGCCAAATTTATTCTACAACGCAGTATTTTGAACAATTCAAGTCCGACAATGTGCGGATGCGAAGGGTTGAAAATACTGGGTCGTTACATGTGTATTGCTTGGCCTCTCCTCCATAGCCACGGCCACCACCTCCTACACCTCTTTCCTGCCATCATCACCAGCTACCCTTATGGTCTTGACCAAGGCCGAGCCCACCATGGTGCCAAAACTCCAAAAAAATGCAACAATGCCCTTGAACAATGCTAGTTTGACCACTTTTGCCTCATCTCCTTCATCTCCACTTGTTGCCTTACCTATATGATGTTAAACCTGACCTATATGATGTCATACCTGAGCCAAAGCATCATTATAGCCAAGCATAAGTGTCCCTTAGGCCAAGCATTGAAGTGGTTGAAGCAAGATCCAATCTATCTTGTTCATTTTGCTTTGTATTTCAAAATTGTTTCAATGTTATTTTATGTTGAATGTTTATATATTGTCTTGTTTGTTTTGTTTTGGGTTGTTGATACAAAATCATATCTTGGCTATCTTTCAACTCAAATCAAAAGTCGTGCAATTGTGCTTGTCGTGCCTTTGGAGTCGTGCTTGTATGTTGTTCTGGTCTCTAGCTTTAAAAAATGTGAGTCTTTCTCACTCTGACATTTATACTTATGAAAAGTGAATTGATGACAAGTGTTTAGTAATAAAAAATGTTTATGCAAGTTAATGATGATCATATGATATGCTATGCCATGTTATTACCATATTATTACCATGTTAAAACTGTTAGTTTTCACCTGACATCTGATATATGACTGTATATTGTGATATTGACCTTGTTTATATTATTTCTGCATATGATCACACTGCAAGTTCCCTGTTAGAAAAAAATGTTATGGGCTGAAATGATAGGCCTGATTTATTTTATTTAATTTATTTTAACTTGGGATTGCGGGTTTAAAATGATAAACGCGGATTTTCTTTGTAAATTACGGGTTGAAATGATATATTACCCGTATCACTTTACCTAGCGTAGAAAATTTTATACAGGCCCGTAGTTAAAATATGCTTTTATAAAAATTTTAAAATATTTTATAAATTTAATTATTATAATATTTTGATTTGAAATTTAATAATTTTTTTGTAAAATATTGATTTTCTGAATAATTGTAAGTGAAATGATTAATGAAAAAGTTAGAAATTTTGAACGTAAGTTATTTTGGAAATTTTGATTTAATTTTAATTGGAAATTTAATTGAGTATGAAATTATGATAAATTTATGATAATTTGAATTTAAATGAATTTAAAATGATTTTTATCATATTTATGATTTTTTTTAATAAAGTTGAAATGTGAAATGAATAAATATTTTAAGTTGAACTTTTGAAATATAACTAGAATTGGAAATTTATGAAATTGATGTAAAGTGAACTTTTAGCTAAGCAAATAAAAATAAAACTAAGTTATATTTGAGAATTGGAACTTAAGTGTTAAGTTGAAATTTAATGTAATGGATTTTAAAATTGAACATTGCATTTTAATAAGTGGATTATTATTAAATCTTGATTTTTGAATGGAAATTTAACCCTGTAAAATCATGAACTTGAGAAAAATTAAATGATGTTATAAATGTGAAAATGTATGAGTTTATAAGTTAAAAATGTTTTAATAAAAATATAATTGGTTGAGAAATTTTATTGAATATTTGAAGTTAATTGACTGTATTTTTGAAATGCTATTAATTACAATGAAATTGTATTACAACATTTGTAAACGCTGTAGTTGATGATAATGAACTAAAAAGCTAAATTGAATTAAAGCTATTATAGCAATTTTTGTAAGTGCAATAATCTTTGAATTTAACTAAGTTATTCGAAATTTAAGTAAACCTATTATAACATTTTAAAATGCTGTCCTTTGTTAAATTGAACTGTTTTGAATGTAACTTTCCGTAGAGTTTTCTAAATGATGCGAAAAGTGAATTTTCACGGTTTTGATAAACTTAAGTGAATAAATAAACTTTGGAAGTTGAAATTTTTGAAAATTTAATAATTTAATTATTAAACATAATAACTTCATTGAAATGATAAAAAAAAGAATTTTTGGAATATAAACTGTTTTGAAATATGAATTGAAATGGTATTTTAGATTGAATAAGATGAATAATGACTTGAAATGAATGAAGTTTTGAAAAGATACGATATTTTGATATATTCAAATGATTTGAAAATGAAGTTTTGAAAAGATACGATATTTTGATATATTAAAATGATTTGAAAATGAAGCTTTGAAGGTTATGATATTTTGATATATTACAATCATTTGAAAGGTAGTGTTGAAAGGGTATGAAAATTTAATATATTGAAATGGTTAGAAATGACTTGATATTTATTTTGATAAATATTTGAATTGAAGGATATTTTACGATGATATATTGAAGTGGTTTTGGAAATGATTTAATCTTTATTTTGATAAAGATTTGGATTGAAAAGGATGTTTTATTTTGAAGTATAAAATATTGTTTTAAAGTTATAACTACGGGTTATAATAACGATTGGTTGTTAAAGAGACCGGGATCGGATATTGTCTTATAGCCGGCCAATACCGAAAACCACTTTAACAAATGTGTACGCGGTGGAGATTCCAGAATGAAGTAGGATGGTGGCGACGTTCCCGAGGTATATATTACGTGGACCCAACTCCCGTGAGTTGGCATATATGACTAAAACAGGAGCTATACCGGGCTACACAAAGGGTCGCACCCTTTCATCGAGAATGCTCCATCGGAAACCATTCTATTACTGTTGTGATTCGATTCGGTGGCGCCACTTTGATTCGGGGGTATTGTTCGAGGTGGGCGGAAGCTGCTGGCTTGCCGTCACCACCGGTCCGGGAGTGCAAACGGTGTATCCACCCTGGCATTGCCTCGCGTGCCGTGTCATATCCTTATATCGAGCCCACTACGATTTTGGTTTTAAAGATCCGACCGCGTTAAGGTTCACCATCCCCTTAACGCTATTTTCTATGTGATTATACTTTACTGATTAGACACTACCGTATATAGCGTATATTACTACATAGTAAATAGTTTAACGGATCCTTAGAGGATGGGCGGTCCCAAGCATCCTTTAAGTTACTGATGCATTTTGTTACTGTTCACTTGAGTTGATTTACAGTTTATAAGTATTTATGTCCTGACTCGAGGGTTTTGTGTTTTGCTTTACGCTCGGGTCAGATTGATTGAGTTAGCATTCAAGATTCACCTTCGGCGTTGGAGCTTTCCTTGAAGATCCAGCCATCTATTTTGTTTCAGTATCCAGTGGTTCAGTGATGTATCTGATTCGTAACTGATGTATCCTGTTACTCTTCTGTTGTATCTTATTTAACTCTGATGTATCTCATATTTATATAGTAGCTTCATGAACTACTATCTCTTTTTCTTCCGCTGCATTTTTATATACTCTGTGTGTGTGATCTGTGATTTTTCTTTACTGTATATTCTGAGGTTTGCCAAAATTTTATTTACAACACGATATTTTGAGCAATTCAATTCCGGCATGAGTGTCTGCCTATGCACTTATAATGGATGCGAATGGTTGAAAAATATTGGTTGTTACATCTATTGTATATTGTTCCGCTGCGAATGTGAGATTCTATATTGTTGTTTCATGTTTCATCTTCTACCTCTTTCTTCTTTTTCCCTAACGATCTGGTATTTCCGGCATTCGATTTCTCGGCAAGTAAGATAGTGAATGTATTGATATCGATTTTCGAGTGTCGGAAATCCAGGCCGTTACACTTGGTATCAGAGCTGAAGTTTAAGTGAGAACCTTGGCTTTGATGGGGTAACTCATTAGAGATAGGGTCGGTAGCACCCTAGAATGAGTTTTGTGTATTAATAGATATGAGCGCGTATTTGTTAGTGATATAAAATTGTTTTATATGGTGTTCGTTGATCTATTGAGTGGCTCATGGATTTTGGTCAATATGAGTAATTAATGTCATTGATAGGGATCTCTAAACACTTGAACAGAGCAATTTGACATAGTATTGTTTTAAATGGGGTAAATGAAATAATTTTACCCAAATCATTTTCATATATGAAATAAATAATTTTCCAGAAATTATTATAGTTATATATGGTTTTCTTGGATGTTAGGAAATGATAATATAAACTATTATATTTGGTGTTATTGTGGTAATTGAAATAAAAGTTGATATTTTAGTCAACAGTTAAGGTAACAACCCTAGATTTTTGAAAATATTTTAAAATTAGATTTTATTTTATTTTGAAAATATTTTTAAAATTGAGTTTAATTCAAGATTTTATTTTTAAAAACATTTTAAAAGTGTAGTGGTAATTTTCCAATGTTAATTGTATTTTGTTTACAATTTTAAATTCTAGTTTTAATTAAATAAACTATTTTCTTATTTATTTTCAATTTTTCCTAAAATATTTATTTATTTTCATTTCTACTTTATTTTGTTTTCATTTTCTATTTTATTTACTTAATTTTTATTTGTTTATCTTGAATTAAAAGAATTGGAAATTTGAAGAGACAAAGCTTTTACAACTTGTGACTTTTCATTAGCCTTGTCTTTTCATTTCCTTTGGCCTTTCATTTTCTTTGCTTTGCCGTACATTTCCTATGCTATAGCCGTGTGTTTTCATTTGTATTTCATATAAAAAATTTCCTCCTCATTTTCATTTCTCATGGCTCTCTCATTTGAGAAACATTTTGTAAGTAATGGTTTCTTCTTCTCATGCTTTTCTTCTTCATTTTTCTTGTTTTTGCCTTGCTTCCTCTAGTCTTGCTCGGCCACAACCACCACCATCTTCTCTGAGCATCACCTCCTCTTCATCCTCCACTGCCAAACACCCACTCCTTAGACCAGATCTGGCCGTCACTTCTGCATGAGCAAACACCACAAAAATCCTTGCTAATACTCCATAAAACAATGCTTAGCCGACCTATATTCCACCACCACCTCCATATTTTTCCTCGGCCACCACCCCTAGCTCCACCATCATCATGACCTGCCCTTTGGCCACCAGCATGACCTCTAACCTGATGTGAACCATGCATGGCCTAGCCCAAATGATGACAAGGCCGAGCCTATATGCACCATATTCCACCCATGTGCACTTGTCCCTTCGTATTCTTCATGTTGCAACTCCTACCCCTTCACATTCCTAGCCTAGCCATGTGTTTTGACCAATACCCGAGCCTATAACACCACTATGGCCGAGCATATGATTCCCTTAGGCCGAGTACATGAGTGGTTAAAGCATGGTCAACCATCTTGTTCTTTGTTGCTTCTAATTTCCAATTGTTTTAATGATGCTTTGTGTTGAATATATATGTTTATATTGTCTTGTTTTATTTGTTGTTTACAAGATCAACATCTTGGCTCTCTACCAACTTGAATCAAAAGTCGTACTGTATCGTGCTTTCTAGATTTATCTGTGTATTTTGATTTGCTAACTCCAGCTTAAAAAGGTGATTATTCACGCTTGACATTCATACTTATAGAACTGTAAAGTGATAACAAGTGAATGTGTAGAAATATTATATCACGTTATACCTGCCTGTGATATGAATCATATGATGTTAACCCTTGTTTATAAACCTATCACATCATTTGATACAGCTATATGTTGCTATATTGTTTATTTTATTCTATTCTCACACTGCAAGTTCCCTGTAGAATAGAATCGCTATGGATTGAAATAATACATATTCGAACAGACTTTAGAATAGGGAAAAATCGTTATGGCTGAAATGATAGGCCTGAGCGATTTTTATTTATATTATTTAACTTGGAATTGCGGGTTTGAAATGATAGAACCCGTTTTGTTCTTTGTAAATTGCAGATTGAAATGATATATTATCCGTATCACTTAACTTAGGTTAGAAAATTTTATACTGATTGTAGTTATTTTATATATATTTTTGGAAATTTTTAAGTATTTTAAAATTGTATATTATGATATTTTGATTTAAATTGAATTATAAATGATTTTTATAAAGTGTTAGTGGTTTTTTTTCTACAAGTTAAAATGTGAAATAATTAAATGGTAAAATTGTAATCTGAATATATCTTAATTTAGAAATTTGAGATTTTGTTTAAAAATGAAGTTATGTTAAGTAAATAAAATGGAAATTAAATTATATTTTGAAATGGTAATTAAAACTTAAGTGTTAATTTAATTTTTAAAATGCAAAAAATAAGAAATTGTACGCTTGAATTTAATAAGTGGATTAGTAAAAAATATTTGATTTTATGTATAAAATTTTACTTTATAAAAATCATAAGTTAAAGGGTATTTAAATGAACATTTTTGAGTGGAAAAATATGATTTTTATAAGTTAAAAGGGTTAAAATCAAAGTTTAATTGTTTTTGAAATTTTATTGAAAATCTGAAAATTGAATCAACAACATTTCAGAAATGCTATCATTTCTAAAGCTAACTTAAAATCTGAAGTAAAGGATACTACAGCACTTTGTAAGTGCTGTGGTTGATGCAAATAAACTATGGATGAAATTTAACTAAGAGATACTGCAGCACTTGGTAAGTGCTGTGTTTGCAGACAGAAAACTAAAATCTGAAACAAATAAAAGGGCTACAATAGCACTTATTAAGTGCTGCAGTTGGCTAAAATGAAGATTTTCAAGTGTAATTGGACTACTATAGCAGTTATAAATGCTGTCTTTGCTGAAATGAATCGTTTTCAAATATAACTTACCGCAACATTTTCTAAGTGCTGTGAAAAGCTGAAATTTCAATGTTTTGTAGTTTTTAACTAGATAAATGAGCTTAAAAAAGCCTAAATTTTTGGAATTGAATATTTGATTAGTAAGTATAATGACTTCACTTTTAAATAGTTTAAACGGAGTATGTTGATATGAAATATAAACCATTTTAAAATGTGATTTGGAATGGTATTTAAAATAAAAAAGTGAATGAGGTTTTGAAAGGATATGATATTTTGATATTTTGAAATGGATTGGAAGTGATTTGATCTTTATTCCGATAAAGATTTGAATTTGAAATGATATTATTTTTTTTGAAGTATAAAATACCATTTTTAAATGTATAACCACGAGTTATAATAACGATTGGTTGTTAAAGAGACCAGGATCGGATATGGACATACTTTCTATCGATACCGAAATCTACTTTAACAACTATGAACGCAGTGGAGTTTCCAGAATGAAGTAGATGGTGGCGACGATCCTATTATGGTATGAATGTGGACCCGACTCCTGTGAGTTGGCTCAAGGTGGCTAAAACAGGAGCGATCTGGGGCCAAAAGGGTTAGCTCCTCTGGTCGGACACATTTCTTCAATACCATTCTATTACTTTGTGATTGTTTTGGTGGCCACCCTTTGATTTGGGAGTGTGTTCCGAGGTGGGCATAATAGCTGCAACATTAACACCAGCCCGTGTGCATAATTGGTATATCTACGCTGGCATTGCCTTGTGTGCCGTGTCACCTACCATAGTGAGTTTTACTGCGAGTTTGATTTGTGTCGTACTATGGAGTATCTTCTTGTAACCTCCTGATATGGAGATACGCAGGTACTGTGTAGTCTACTGGAACTACTACGTGTTAAGGGCTATATGGGTAACCCCTTGATGCTATTTTAAAGTATGTTTATTTTACTATTAGACATTATTATAATAGCGAATATTAGTGCATAGTAAATAGTTTAACAGATCATTAGAGGATGGGCGATCCCAAGCATCCTTTAAGTTACTTGTACATCTATCGCAGTTCACTTGAGTTGGTTTACATTGTATAACTATGTATGTGCCGACTCGAGTTACTTGTACATTTATCGCAGTTGAGTTTGTTTACATTGTATAACTATGTATGTCCTGACTCGAGTGTTTGTGTTTTATTTACGCTCGGGTCAGCCTGAGTATTCATAGCTTTGGATTTCTCTTTCTAGAGCTAGGAAACACTGGATATTCTACTTATCTAGTTAATTATATATTTCAGTTTCAGTTATTCTATATCAGCTCTTGTATTAGTTGATTTCCATGTATTTGGGATTTCTATTGTGTTTGTTTTCAGACTGATATTATGTATTTGTTTTGAGACTTTGTTATAGTAGCTTCATGAACTACTATGGTTTTTATTTTCCACTGCGCGATATTTTGATATTTCTGTGTCTGTGATTCTTTGAGTGATTTTATTTGCTCCAATTTTATTACAATCTATTATTTTTAATTATTTAAGTCTGACATGTGTGGATTATTGTCGATTTGAATGGTTCAAAATGGCGGGTCGTTACAGTTGGTATCAGAGCTTTGGTTTTTAGCCAAATCTTAGCCTACGGAGCTAAAACTCACTAGAGATAGGGTAGGAATACCCTAGAATGAGTGGAATCAACCTCAGAATCATTCTTTGTGAGAGAATGTATTTTCAAAGTATAAACTGATTTTTAAAATGATTTTTTCAATGGATTTTTCAAAGATTATTTTGATATAAAATTTTCTTGTTTTAAAGGAAATTTTTTCTAAACTTCCTTCCTTTCGTATCTACCTTGTTACTATTTTCTTTCTTTAGGATAATTTTCCAAGTAAATTTATCTTTGTCTTCTCTTTACCTTTGTCCTAAAATTCATTCTTGACTTTTCAGGATGAATCGTGGAAATGCCAGAGGTAGGGGTCATGGTATTGCCCCAACTCCTCAGCTTGCTGCACCTGTTAGGTTTACTGTTCTCTGTAAGGAATTCTCTCAACTTGGTGGAACCAAGTTTACCGGTTCAGAGAGCATTATTGAAGCCCAACAATGGTTATGGAGTTTAGAGAGGGCATTTACTAGTCTTGAGAATACTAATGCTCAGAAACGTCAGTTAGCAGCATGGCAATTGCAGGCGGCTACCCATGATTTGTGGGAGTCTGTTATGGCTAACACCGTCGAGGCTGATCTTACTTGGGAGCAGTTCAGGTATCTTCTTGTGTTTCTTTGAATTATGTTTTTCCATCTCTTTCATGCCTTTTCTAAGCTTATCTATCATCTTTTCGGGGATGCTTTCATTGCTAAGTGGATGCCCGAGGCCAGGAAATCGTAGCTTTATAGGGAGTTCATCGATCTCAAGTAGGGAAACATGTCTTTTTTAGAGTATGAGAGGAAGTTCAACGAACTTTCTAAGTTCGATCCTGGCCTGATAGACACTCCTCTGAAGAAGAATGAGAAGTTCATTGCTGGTGCTCGTCCTAAGTATTATGATCGTCTTATTGCAATGTAACAGCCCTTTCACTGGACTTGTGGATATGGCTATTCTTTATGAGAACCCTACTTCTAAGCGTCCTGTTGTTGTTGGTGCTTTTTAATCTCAGTCTTCCTCTGCTAACTCTAAGAAGAGAAAGCCTTGTTTTCAGCAGCAGAAGAAGAATTGGCTTAAGAATCCGAGTTTGGGATCTTCATCATCTTCTCCTTCTCAGAGGCAGCCTGTTGACCTTTCTACCATCACCTGCTTCAAATGTGATCAGAAGGTACACTATGCCAATAGTTTCCCTACTTTAGCAAGCTGCTGTTCCTCCTCCTTCTAAGTTGATGAGGCGTGATCTCTGCCATATCTGTCTTCAGCCTGGCCATTTCGGAAAGGATTGCCCTACCTAGCAGAAGGGTAAGCCTTTCGGTATATTTGCTGTCACCTCTGCATTTTCTCCAGCTCCTGCTCCTAGTGATCACCAAGGTACTCTTCAGGGCACCTTTTCTTTATTTTAGCATCCTGCTCATATTTTTATTTGATACCGGAGCTTCCCATATTTTTATTTCTACTGATTTGTGTGATAATTTCGAGCATGTCTTTTCTCCTGAGTATGCTTCTGTACCTTTATGTGTTTCAAATCCCATTGGGGGCCCCACAAACCTTAATAGGATTTGAAAGCAAGTGAAAATTCTCTATTCTAATCATTGCTTTAGTGGTGATTTCTATGTTCTACGCTTCGTTGCTTTTGATTTATTACTTGGAAGTGATTGGCTAGGTAGGCATGATGCCTATATCTCTTGTAAAGCCCGGTCTGTTTATGTTGTTGATGATCTAGGAAATCCCTTGATTATTCAGTGTCGCATGCTTCAGGATTTTGCTGGCAGATTATTTATTCTCTGGAATCTTCTCCTGGTGATCTTCATTCGACCAATATGGTCAGATTCTATCCCAATGTATTTGGTGAAGTCATCGCTTTACCTTCTGTGCGGGAAATTGATTTCCGTATTGATCTTAATCCTGGAGCTCGACCTGTACTTCTTTCTTCTAGTTGAATGACACCCCGTGAGAAGATTGAGTTGGGAAAGCAAATTGAGGACTTGTTCTCCAAAGGTCTGATCAGACCTAGCCATTCAGAATGGGGAGCAGCAATGGTTTTCGTCACTAAGTTCGATGGATCCTTGAGGATGTGTATTGATTATAGGGTGCTGAACAAGCTCACTATGAAAAACAGATATCCAATCCCATGTATCAATGATATGTTTGATCAGCTTTATGGTGCCACTGTTTTCTCTCAGCTTTATCTTGCCACAGGTTTCCACCAGCTCAGAGTTGCTGAGGAAAGTATTCCTAAGACCGCTTTCCCTACTGAGAATGGGTTTTATGAATGGTTAGTCATGCCTTTTGGTTTGACCAATGCTCCTGCTTTCTTTGTTGATTCAATTAATCGTGTTTTTCGTGATGTGCTTAATAAATTTGTTTTAGTCTTTGTTGATGATATCCTTGTCTTTTCTAGGACCAAGAAAGAGCATGAGTCGCATTCGAAATCTGTTCTGGAAACTCTTAGAAATCATCAATTGAAGGCTAAATTTTCTAAATCCCATTTCAGGAAGGATGAAGTCCAATTCCTTGGACATATTGTTTCTAGTAATGGAGTTACCGCTGATTCAGTCAAGATCGCTGCGATCAATGTAAGTCTTTCTTTCTTTCCCTTTTTCCTTTGTCATTTAATTACTCTATCTTTTCTATTGTTCTTATTTCTTGCTATTCTGTTATAGAATTGGGAAAATCCTAAGACTCCTTCTAAGCTTCATAGTTTTCTAGGCCTTGCTGGTTATTACCGAAGATTCATTGAGAATTTTGCTTGAATTGCTGCACCTTTCACTGCATTGACTGGTAAGAAGGCTAAGTTTATCCGGGATAAGAAGTGTGAAGCCTAAGTTGGACTAAATAAAATAACATTTCGAAATAAAATTTATTGAGATTTGGAATGAATTAGTGGATGGAACTAACTACAATAACTAATGATTAAATATGGTTTGAGAGATGGTGGATGAAAATTCAATATTTAAAATAAAAATCGGAAGGTAAATTGAGTTAAAATGGAATTGAAAATTTAATTTGAATAGAAATGGACATAAGCCAAAGTAATGAAGTGGAAATAAACATAAGAGCTTTGTATATAATGTTTATAATCGACTTAAGAAATTGATGGTGAAATTCTTAAGTAAAATTGGTATTAGGAAATATACTTAGTTAAAAGAATATGATATAGCTAATAATCAATTGGAAATAAATACGTAAGTTGTATGTATACTATTTTATTCGCATAATGATTTGATCTGGATTCGAGCGCAGAATTTTGAGATAATTTATATCAATCCGAGTTAGAATTTTTCACTCAATTTTCGATGGAGAACCCTGGATATGGATTTTTCATTAATTGTGGAATTTTGTATCATAGTAGAAGGCTATGCAAGGAGAATAATGGTTTCAAATCAAGAAACCAAATCCGAGTCCGCACTAGAAAGTTGTGCGAATGATGCTAGTTCAAAAGTGAAATTATGTGATCGAGTAACTGATTAGAGTTGTTATTGCATAATGGTATGTGTACATCGTATGGGTTTTGGTAAAATAAATATTGGAAATTTAAATTGCTGAATAAAATGATTTTGAATTGTATGATTGGATGCTATTGGTAAGTAAGATGTAGGTATAAAAAGCAAAAGCTAGATTGATGTCTTCGATTTCAAGAGTAAAATTTGATTGCTCGACAAAAAGGTATGTGTTTAAATTGTGTTTGAAATTGATGATTTTATGATTAAGCCACTTGGCTTTTGTTTTCTTTTGATGAGTTAGGCCCGTTAAGGCGTTTTGCAGTTTTTCGAATCTAGCCGCGCAAAGGAGACGCTGGTGAAATTTTTCAAAAATTTGAAGAGTTAGAAAAATTTTGAATAATATTTTGATAACTTAAAATTTGATTTTAAATTATGATTTGATTAATTGAGGGGATCATATCAGTGTAACCTATGGATTAATTTAGAAAATTAATAGGACTAATAACGTACTTTCAATAAATTGATTTCGGAAAAGTTGTTTCGACTAGTTAGTTTTGAAATAGTAAACCGGTTTTGGACCATTCTTCTTACCAAGTAATTTCAGGGACGAAATTCTTTTAAGTATGGAGGAATGTAATAACCAATCTTTTTGGCAATATGAGATTGGGATATTCATTTGATTTAAAATATTTAAAAGTCAATTTTTAACTTGAATTTCAAATATAACCGTGTATTGGATAATTTAATCATTGAATTTACTAATTGAATGTTGTGTAAAATATTGAATCTTCAGTTTTAAGTTTGATAAAAATAATTTAAAGGCATACAAAACTTATATTAATAATAATGAAGATAATAAAACTTTTTAAATTGAATTTAAAAGTAATTTCTTCATTTTTAAAAAATATATCGTTTCAATTGACATTTTAAAATAGCCTTCCGGGGCACAGTCTCGGAATTTCACAAAATTAGTTCCATTGGATCCATAATAATGTATTATTATCGGGTTTCAAATTTCGTAGCATTTAGTGTTACCGTTCGGTCATATAGGATATATAATGCGCTAAAATTTATATCGAAAATTCAATATAATAATTGGGTCCAAAAAGCTATCTTCTCCATACAATCGAATTAAGACTCGAAACCTTTTCCATTGCGCTTAGAATAGGGGTATAACATTATGAACAACTGACGGCATGCCTTGATTAGAGTTTGAAATTGATAACTAGATATTAGTGAATTTTAAATAACTTATTTTTGTCGATTTGACCAGCAACTGACTTTCTTTCACATCAGCTTTTTTTCCTTCAATTTCAAGCCACATCCTACACTCCAGTGTGCATCCCCTCTCTTTAAAATCACCTCCCCTCCTTCAATTAGCATGCAACAGAGAACAAACCATTGAAAAAAAATGTATGCAACTTAAAAAATCTATATCTCATAAATTACTCAATGAAAAATATTGAAACCAATTTTACAATTCTCATTTTTGGATGAGTTTCGATATGGTATGTAGGTTGGAGGGTGCGACGTCGAGTTATTGGATTCTACAGTAATGGGCGAACGCTAGTCTTGAATAGGGTTAATGATTTCTCAGAGTATGGGCAACGAATGGCTATGGGGGTAGTTGTAGTAAGTTCATAGCGTCGTAGCGCATTTTCGGCCGACGTGAGGCATTGCTCGATGTAGTCTTGGGTCGCGATATCATGTGCAGTTGAGAAGTTGAAGTGGCAGATCGCATTTTGTTTGGGGATATCACAGGCCGAGTTATGGGTATGGCCGAGTCGATTACAAGGAGAGATGGTCGCTGGCGATGTCGGATTTTCATTTCGAGCTTTGGAGCATCGTGTCGCTGCAAATCAGTGGACGCATACACGTATTGAGGCTTCAGGAGAAATAAAGAAAAGTGAGAAGAAGATGATGTTATGGGCTGAAGCAGATGGTGGGCCTAGTTTAAGTTTGTGTGTCCCCTATTGGTTTTAATTAATAAGGTTAGTAGATTTAATTTAATTATATTTTATCGACAAACTTAAAAATGTATAACTCTCACAAACGAGTTCGGATTGGGACGTGGCTTTTTGCGTCACAATCTGGACAACAAGAGCTTCGTAGTGAAACTGGTTTGGACAGATTTACAGATGGCCGAAATTTGGAATAAAATCGCGCGTCGTCATGTTTTAGTTCCAAACTGGAATGTCTCGACGACAACAAAAATAAATGTGAGTTAATGTCACTCAATTTTGGATTACTGCAATAAATTTCAATATTAAAATAAATTATTGATTGAATTGTTGAATTGATAAAATTATTATCAGTTGATTATGATATTATATATAGTCGTATATATTAGTAGTTAGAGTGATATTCCCCCGCAAATTTTAGCGGATGAGACTCTATGCGCCTCGTATAATAGCTGATGACCCTATATACAGCGATATCCCCTTCGAAGTAGGATTGGTAATTTTATGTTGTGTTAACATCTGTGGATGCAAGAAAACAGGTCGGAGGGAGCCAACTGGATTCCTTAAAATTATTGAATTTAATTTCCTATATAGTGATACACGAATTGCTGAAAAATTTGTGATAGGTTTTAAGGTAGTTTAAAGTTATTGGATGCCATGGTATTGCTTGCCTAGATTTTGATATCTTAAAATATCATAAATATATATATATATATATATATATATATATATATCAAGTTTGAGAAGATATTTAAAAGGGATTTTATAAGAGAAGCATTTATATTGAAATTTGGATTAATTAAAAGAAAGGAATTTTAGTAAAATAAATAGTTTGATTTTAAAATTTTACTTGATAATTTCAAATATGGAAAATAGAGATTTTGGAATAATATAATTAAAAGGATTATAAATAATAATTACTTAATTGATTTTTATTTGAGTGTAAAAAATGATTTAAAATCAAGATTTACAATAGTTTGGGAAAATAAAAAAGAAACATGAAAACAAATATAAAATTGTTGTACTAGATTTTAAATAAGATTTAAATCATGAAAAGGAAGTAGAATCTGAATTTAGTTGGGTTTTGGAATATAGTTGGGTTATTTGGGATATTGATTTAAAAATGGAATACAATTTAGAAATCGATTTGTAATCGATTAGGTATTTTGAGACCGTTATAAATGGGAAATGAGATTATGGAATTATAAACAAGGTTTAAAAATAAAGTGAAGTGGTCATTAGTGGATAAATTGAGGATATAAATGTACGGCGAGGATTTACAAGGAGATGGGTAAATGGACTTAAAAATAAATGGTAGATTTATTTTTTGGAAATGTGAAAAAGGGATTTATGGAATTGGAACGTAAATCAAATTGGGAACAAATTGAGAGAGATTTAAAAATGTTAGACAAGTTATATTGAAATTGGAAGATATATTTTATCGAGAAATTTAATTTGTCTTCAAAAGGTGGATTTGGTAATTTAAAAGGGTGTTTAAGTATATTTTCAGAAAATTAACTATTTAGTTATATTAAATTTGTTTAAAGTACATTTAATTATTAATTAAGTCATTTTATATTAAGTTAACTATTATCTAGAAGTAATTTTATCATTATTCTAAAAGGATAAATTATACGATATTATTATTTTATATAATAACTTTTATTAAAGAGTATTTTCCTAAAATAAACTTGGAAATTTATATAGGAATTTTATAAGTATTATTTTGAAAAATTATTTAATAAAGTTTTACGAAAAGTAATGGTATACTTTTATGGCGTAATTAGAGGCAATGAGTGCCTCTAGTCAGGTTTTGGATTTCTCTGGGATAGAGACGTAACCATTGAGCTATGAATCCATGGTTGATACTGCAATGTTACTTTCCACATTTATTTTTAAAAGTTTTCAAGTATTTTGAAAGATTGGTTAGTAAACGTACTTACTGCGATAAGATAGGCACATGAATTTTGAAAAGAGATTTAAATTATATAAATGAAATTAAAAAGGGATTTAGCATTTTCAGTGGTAAAAGGAAATATTTGGTTGAATGATTGTTTATTTGATACTTAAATAACCGACATTAAATTTGGACTCAAAATATAACTTTAGGAATATCCAGAAGAAATACGGGAATCATATGGTATAGTTACCTGTTCGAGGTGCTATACTCTACGTATAAATGCATTTCGTACTTCTAAGACATTTATAAGGAAATACATCCACTAATGGTTAGGAGGAGATCTTTGATCTTATTTCATCTGTTTATTTCCTAAAGAATCGAGGTTGAGTTTATTGAAAATACCGTACGTTGTTTCGAAGAGACCAGGATCAGATATGTTATCCGAAAACAACTTCGATCCAACGAGTATGTTTTCGAAGTGAAAACAAGAGCATGGATTCAAAGACGGAGCAGTGAATTGCAAGGGCTAAACATTAGTAATCCTGAGGATGAATCCAAACGGATGCAGTAGGAATAGTGCATTTGGTTCCGTTCGGACCCAGAACAGACTTATATAGATGAATGCTATCAGTACATTATCATTTGAGGACAATGAGCATTTTAGGTGCAAATTCCTTTAAAAGGTAATTGTAGCCTCTAACCTCATCAACCGAGAATGACTGAAAAGCAAAGGAGATGCAGCAAGGCTAAGTGGGTCGTATCCAATTAGGGTACGTTTATCACCTTTCTAGATACCCTCGGATATTATTACTATGATATATGGAAGGAGCCCGGAAAGTGTGTGAACACCCGGGGTGATAACATATACGGTCTATCCAGGTTAGGGGTAGTCCGGTCTTGTGTTGCAGGGGATCCTGGCGTGCTCCTCGGTACATTTTTTTAGACGTGTACTGTGACAGGTGATACCCCAGTGCCTAGTCATTCCTATGGAATCCATTCTCCAATACTTGCCCTTTATGGTTTTGGTTGTAGAGTCTAGTATGCTGGAATTTAATTAATATAACAATTTTCAGCTATTTGAATAAGTATTTGTACTTAGACACTATTATAATATTAGAGGATTTGTTATGAAATGTTTTGGTTATCGTAAGGTAACACCCGTCGTGTTTATATGTGGCGTGGTCTTACGAGATACCTTTGATTTTCAAAGGATTTTGACAACTTTAATAATACAAATTGAGTGTATTTTCTCACACTTTTTTTCCAGACTAAATCAGGTGTTATTTTATTATAATGCTCGGGTCAGACCGTGAATCATAGATACATGATAGGATGCTATAGAGCTCAAGATATGAGTTGGATGATGAAGACATATTTCATGTATCTAATTATATTCCACTGTGTATTGTAGGTTGTATATTCAACATTTGTGAGGACAAGTTATTATAATTGTCAAGTGTTGAGTTATTGATGTTGTACTCTGATGATGTAATGTGTAAATAACAGTTATAGTTTTTTTATAAAGGTATGTTATTATCTATTGTATGTTGTTCAGTTGTGATTGTTAGATTCTACATTGTTGTTTTCTGTTCTTCTTCTACCTCTTTCTTCTTTTTACATAACGATCTGGTATTTTTGGCATTCAATTGCTCAGCATCTAATACAGTGAACGCATTGATGTCGATTTGCGAGCGTCGAAAATCAGAGATCTTACAGTATGCGTCTATTTAAACATAGCAAGTGTCAGATTTTTATCGGAAAATATGAAAGTTAGTTCTGTTGTGTAATTTTTAATTCAAAATTTAAAAGCAGTTAAATCAATAAAAATAAAATATTTTTGAAAGTTGAATATTTTTGTATAATAAATTTGCAAATCATTTTCCATGTGAGACGTCGTTTTTCGTGTTGTCAAATTTGGGCTGTTATAGCCCCGTTTATCTTATTTTCAGCAAATTAGTAGCAGTTTAGCAGCGAATATTGAGTTTTGATAGCTTAATCGTATCACTGATATCTATACACCATTCTATTCGCGTCGTTGCTTTGACCTCCATAGTATATTCGTTCCTGCAATTTGATGTTCGATATGCAGCAAAATCGACAAAACGATTTGCTGTATCAGTTTCGTATTTAGACCTTTTGAGTTTCAATGCCCTTTCATCTATCTACCGTTGAACCAATAGTCAATTGCTTTTGTAAACTCCTGAATTCGTGCATGCCCTTTTCTCTTCCTAATAGTTCAATATTTATAGCTTGTGTCCCTTCATTCTTTCTCTTCTTCGTTCTAAAAAGAGAAATTATACAAATATAAACCAAGTACATCTGTGCGTCTCTAACTTCGAGTCTCTCCCCAGGTCATATTCTTTTGTTTCAAGAATTCTTTTCTTTTATAATATAAGTTTTTATAATTTCTGTTGCCTCTCTCATAGGAAACCATGTTTGTGCTTGGAAATTTTCCCTTTGTAACGATCCCGTTTTAAGTCAAATTTAATTTGATAATTAATATAAATTTTGGATTAAATTGTGAATTAATTTATATTTTTCCAAATTTAAATGAAACATTTGGTTGTTTGTATATATATATATATACGAATTGATTTTAAATAGAATTTAAATTTGAAAAAAAGTAAAATTATTTATAAAAGGATCATTTCATTTAAAATAAATATAAAAGCTTTGATATGAATATACCTTTCGGAAATATAAAACATATTAATAAAAACTTGTTTCATAAATTTAAATAAAGTAAGGTTTAAAACAAAGTTTATAAAATTATTTGAAAGAGGGATTTAGATATAAAATTATCACATATGACATTTGTACAATTACAAAAACATGCATTAGACAAATGTAAACTATATGATATGAAAATTTGTAGAAGTATTAACCAAATAATTTGCAAGTGGGAAATTTATTTTCTCTTAAAATTTAAAAATATAAACAACATGTTATACAAAAGAAAGAAACCATGCCACATTTTTCTTCATCTCCATTTTCAAATCTGAAAATCGAAAATCAAAAGGAAAAAAATCTCAAACAAATACAAGCACTTCCAAATCAAAGAATCTCTTCCATGTTTGAAAAAAAGTATCTTAAACATCAAATGTTCAATGTTTCAACCTGGAAAATCAAAACTGAAAAAAAACAAAAGCTGAATCAAAAACTAGAGGCAACTCAAAAAATTCAACAATTAAAGATCAAAGATCAACAAAACAAATACAGACCAGATTCAATAAAGTGCAAATTAAAATCAAAATTCCAGTCCTTTATCTTCATTTCCAGGTGAGTAAACATATTTTTTTAGGTCTATCTTATTCTCTATCGAATGTGATGATTACTTGAAGAATGTGGTGCGAAAATGATTGAATGGATATAAATAACCCTGTATATATATATATATATATATATATATATATATATATATATATGCAAATGATGTGTGCAAGCTTGTGTTTCAGAAAATACGCCTCTATCTGGTTTACAGGTTTTAATACCTGTTTAGAAAATCAAAATCATTCCACCTAAATGATTATAGGCTTTAACCTCTAAATAAAAGATGTTTGCAAAATGAAAATATACCTGCATGTACATACATATATGCAGATTTGAGTATCCATGTCTGTATGTACACATACACACTCATCTCTATTTTGGTATCTACAGGTTCAAACTAAGTTCAAAATTTGATTTCTTCTTATATGATCAATATTAAGATATGATCTTTAAAGAAGAGATGATGGTAAGACAGTGACATTATTTTAAAAATAAATACAAGTACTGAAGTTGGATATTTATTTCAAGAATGACAAACAACAATGATAATTTAATTCAAGCCAAAAAGTCGATGATTACGATTTCTTATTTGGATCTCATGAGGCGATTCGTAATAGGAAACTATGATTTTAGAGTATGGTTTCAAGATTTTTAGATTGGGAATTGTCGAGTTAAATTGAGTTGAACGAATTTTAAACTTTCGCCAAATTCCGACAACCGGCATCAATAGGATCATCGGTTTTGGGACTGAAGGTGGCTGAGGGTTTAGTGATCATCGAAAAAAATACTGGATGAATTTATTATCGATCATGGCGGCGGCTCGACGAAGATTTAGGGTTTAGGAACAACTTTTGGTTGATGTTGGAAATGTGGGCCGTTCGACGGCGAGGTAGCATCGGAGTCGTCGGGACTTTGGGGGATCGATGTATTGTGATCTGGTGTAGCTTTGGGAGAGATGGCGAGGTGTTTGGTGATTGGGATCATCGTAGGCGATGGGTTTTTCTAATCTGGGTTTGGGTTCCAGTTCGATCGACAAGCTCGTTATCGATCTACGACGAAATCATGGAATCTGGGTGTTTGTGAGGCTTAGGAAAATCGTTGACGATGTGTTCGTGGCAACGAAGTTGATCGGATCATCGGCAAAGTGATGTACATGTGCACGCCATGTCAGTTTGTATCGGTGATGGTTGTGAGTTTGGGGAGACGTAGATGCATCGGGTCGAACTCGATGGAAATTACAAGATATCTCGGGAAAACGAATGATTGACTCGAAGCATGGGAAGAATGTGGGTTACTCGAAGTCAGGCTCGGGTAAAACAAGCATGTGGCTCAGGTTTAAGTAAACTATGCATAAAACTGTTTTAACCATTAAAACAAATCAATTTTATTTAAAACAATTTTTATAAAAACCAGTTCTCTTGGTAAATAATAAATATTATCTAAGCTGGAATTTGTTAAAAGGTTTAAAAAATAAGTTGATTTCAAATTTATCAAGTTAAAAGTATTTTAATATTTATATTTTTGGGTTTTTAAGTTTATAAACTTAATTTTTTGTAATTTAATGAATAATTGAGAAAATGAAATGTTTACAATCCTTAATCTAACTTAATGCTTTTAAGTCAATTAATATATTGATGATGGACTATTTCTAAAGGATTAATAAACAAGGATTTAAATGATAATTGAGAAATAAATTAAGATAATGATTGATCTTTGATAAATTTAAGGAGTAAGTACTTAATGAAGTTGATCAAGGATAATTTTTTTGGTATAATTAATAAAGGATTATTAATTAATGTAACTAAGGTATAATTACTTTGTATAATTACAATAAAAGATAATTAATTAATTAAGATTAATAAATTATAGTAATTAAAGGTAGTTAATTACTTAAGGATAATTACTTGATAAAAAGTAATTAATTAATGATTAATGTTGATTAATGGAATGATTAAAGGATAATGACTCAATTCATTTGTGATTAATTAATGAAATTGATTAGGAATAATCACTTATTAAAATTAATTGAGGGTAATTAATTAAATGGTAATTAATTAAGGGTTAATTAATTAATTAGGATAATTAATTAAATAATAATTAAATAATTAAAGGTTAATTATTTAATGATTAAAGGTTAATAGATTTATTAATTAAGGTCAATTAACTAATAATTAAAGGTTAATTAATTTATTATTAAAGGATAATTAATTAAAATGGTTTGTAATAAATCAATATTAATTAACCAAGTAATTAATATGATTTAAATTAATCAGATAATTAATTGACCTTACTTATGGATGCTTGGATTCTATTGAATGTTTGAATTGTTTGACATCCCTGATATGTTATGCTTTGTGCTATGAAATGTTTTGATTTGAATTGTGATGTATGTAATTTATTTATATATGGTGAATGTATATTATTAACTGTGAATTTGTAAATGAAGATAAGCGTTATAGGATTATACCACTTATCGATATTTCTGTGCTTGGATGGTGATGATCGATGATGTTACACTATTGTGTAAAACCCATGGACTACACCATACTGTAACAACCCTGTACTTTTGTGATTATTTTAATTATATATTTTATTCGTTTTAAATTGGATTTCCTTACTTAAAACTTTATTTAATTTATTAAAATGCATAATTTTTTATTTTAAATATAATTTTTGATTTTTATGTGAATTATAACACCGAACATGAATAAATAGCATATTTTCCAGAAGAGTGGATTTTTGGTCAATATGGTCAAACTTTGACTTTTAAATTTAAAACTTAAATATTTGAATTTTTGAGTTTTATCCTTTATTATGAAAATAGATTAAATTTTAAGAATACTACTTTTCGTTTCGTTGAAATCCGATTAATATCGTGAAAGTTATGCTTTTTACAATATTGTGTGTAAATTGATTTATTTAGCAATATTGTTTATTTTAAATTATATAAATAATATTTTTATTTGTCATACCTTGTTCTAATTTGTGTATATATATGTAATATGTCATGTGTTCGGACGACGGAAATTCTATCGGTTTAGAAAACCATCGAACGAATTTAAATTAAAAATAACCGCAAGCGCACGGTGTACGAATGTAGCACGCGGCGAATACGGGTCGATCCACAGGGAATTGATGATTTTAAAATTCTACTCAATCAAATTAACCAAAGTTGGAAGAGTGATTAACTAAAAAAAAGAAAATGACAAAAGAAAATAGATAAAAATATGAGAGTGTTAAGACAATTTAGAGGCAATTTCCACTCTCTAGATCACATAAATCAACAAAATGAAGTCATGATCTCTCATTTCTTGTCATTAGTGAATTAGTTGATGTGCTTATAATAAGTATGGTATATTTGTGCTATTAATTAGCTCAACATAAACCATCAAACTACAACACAACCACTAATACACTTTTAAATCTCATAAAATATGACAAGAAAGTCGAAAGCAAAATCTATTTTAAGCATGACCTATTAACTATTAATTAGAAATATAAGCCATCAAATTTTAATTTCAACAATCACTTCTTTGCCATAATCATATGTAAATGAAGAGGCAATTTGTGTTTTGTTTGTTTAAGTATAGCCTATTTGTTATGAACAACATAGACTATCAAATTCAAAGCTAAACAACATCATTAAACCACTTCAATCATTCTCATTAAGCACAAAAAGAGAGCATAAACATCAAAATGTTGGATCTACATACTAGAGAGCTTCATTACCCCTAAATTGAAGGGATTAAGCTCTCATATTTGTTATCATATGAACAAATGTAGAAAACAACATTAAACAAGAAGAGAAAAAGAGAGCAAAATGAAAAGATAAGCTAATTAACTTGCATAAAAGAAAAGAGATCTATACTACAACATAAAAAAGAGGCATGTAAAAGGAAAGAGTATGTATTAATAACATAAAAAAAGGAAAATTACATGAAAATAAAAATGGCTAAGTAGCTATGAAAAGAGAAAGAGAGCTTTCTTTTGTTTTCTAAACTAAAACTAACTAACTAAGAGGAGATCATGTTACATGAAACATATGGATATTTATACATGTATGAAACCCTAATTCATATTTTTGGGGAATACCCAAAATGCCCCTTAGGAAGTGTGGAGGCCAAGTAACCATTAACATGTCTTAATCCCCCATTAAGTGTACATGAAACCATTAAGTCCAAAAGCATGTGCATTAGCCTTTAATTTGTATATTAAGGTAGGTAGGTAGGTGGGGTCCTCCATGTTCTTCACTTTGAATTATTTCCATCTTCATTCCTTTGTATTAATTTTGTGCATGCATATCTTCATAAAACCACTTCTATTTGAGATCAATTTCCTACAAAAATATATATAAATTTTCAATTAATTTTTCTCAAAGAAATATATGCACTTAAATGACCGTTTTGCCCCTATATGAAGATGAATATATGAAAATTTGGAATTAATATGAATTTTGGTTAAAACAAGTTAAAATACCTAATATGATCATTTATTTAATTTAAATAGAATAAATATGGTGGTAAAAATATGCACATTTACGTGCACATCAAATACCCCCACACTTATCTTTTTATTCGTCCTCGAATAAAGAAAAACTAAGATAAATCCGTTTTCGTAGGGAGCACGATTGCATTGGGCATATGCAACAAGCCGTTAAACCTCTGGGTGTCCCCAGTAGGACGAGTGTTGTCTCGTGAGCGTTTTCAGCGGATACTACCCACAAAATCCAAATGCAGGATGAAAATATTTACAAAATGCAAGATATATTTACAAAGAGATGAATGCAAAATTTTGAAAATATTTACAAATGAAGGATTTATTTTTAAATTGACACGAATAAGTTAAATATAGGTTTTGGTTATTATCTTGAAAATTTATGTCATTTACTCGTCAAAATTTCCAACAAAAATCAAGTTATCATATCAAATGGACTATGGTTTAACTCGTTGTTTTGGTTAATAACAAAGTGTAACTATGAAATGGATCCTTAGTTGATTATCAAAGTTTATCAAAGTGGTATTTTCATTTCTTTTCAATAACAAATCAAATAAACTAAGTAAAAATAGTGCTAGGATTTCAATTGCTTGCTCTCTCATTATTTGCAAGAAAAATTACACACCTAGCTCAGGTAAACTGAGGCCAGATATACCACCTGTGCACTGCCTTTCGGACTTATGTGAGGGGAGTACAGAGCATGGCGAGTGCACACACTTTCGTGCATACACCTATCGACCTTAGGTGGTTTTTATTAAGTCTTTTTTTAACATGTGTTCCATACATGCATAACCGTGAGGACTTTTAAATGAGTATAAATGCACATAATCAAAAATTCCAAGTAATCACCCATGCATAACCGTGAGGACATTTAAATGAGAGTGAATACTTGGATGTTTTCATTTTTTTATTTTTATATATATATTTTTTTAAGAGAGAGAGAGAGTTTTGCAAAATCATCTTAGCACCATTTAACTTGGAAGACAAAAAAAATGTTATATCCTTTACTTTAAATCAACCACTTTTTAAAACAAAGATTTTCAATTAGGATGTACTTCATAATTAACACGTATGAATTTTCCTATATACTAGTTAAACCATTGTTATTTATAATCAAACTTCATTTTTATTTTTGTTAAGATAAATAAAATTTCAAAAATTTCAATTTAATAAGCCAAAACCATATATTTATCCTATAGTGTTTCTTTAAAAATAAATCAAAAGATGTTTTTGGGACTTTTTTTTAAAGAAAAGGCAAAAATAAACCATGAAAAAGAAAAAAAAATGAAGCTGAGTCTCCCCCCACACTTGATTTTGACTGTGTCCCCATGGTCTTCCAAGAACCGATTCATTTGTCTCACTAAGTATGTAAGACACAGCTCAAGCGCAGAACACCAAACCGTAAAAGATTTCAAAGTTGAACATTGATTTGGAAAAATGAATGTTTTTTTATTGAAAATTATACGAGTTGTTTTGTTTTCGATGATTTTTGGGGTCGATAAAACAATTGATTGAAGTTCTAGTTTATTTTCACCAATTTGAAATTCAAGCTTATCATTGAAAACATTTTCACAATTATCGATTTCAAATTCAAAATGGTGATTTTCATCCTCCCCTTCGGAATTTAACAACTCGTCATCCAAAAGTCCAAAAAATTCATGTTCATTAAACTCGTCTTCCTTTATTGGATTATCAACAACTTTATTACATGTGTCAAGTTCAAAATTCAAAGTTGGTGTATTCAAATTTTCAGAAAAAGGAAGATCGAAATTTAAATCGAGTTTCTCACCCTCAAAAGAATTAAAATCAAACACAATTACCATCTTTTCAACAACTTTGTTAAGATCATTATTTTCAGTTTCAAAAGTTGTTTGAAAATCATCGATTTGGGTAAAAGATGGATTATCGTTTGACTCGTCACACATTGAGATTTGATTTTGTTGTTCACGTTGTTTCATATAAGTTTCAAACAACAAATCCATGTGATCATCGTAAATTTCATTCATTTGTTCAACAAAATCCAATTTATAGTTATTAAATTGAGAATTTTCGATTTGGATTTGTTGAGAACAAAAATTTTCACTCGTAACATGGTTAAGATTATTCCCATTGCCAAATTCGTTTGAAATTTTTTTCCCATTTTCAGATTTAGTTTGGAATTCATTTTGGAGTTCGAAATTAAATTGGCATGGGTTATAATCGTAATCGTTTGAATTTGAATTGAATTCAAATTTTGAAATCCTTGACTCGAGTTATTACACAAATCAGAATTACATAAATCATTTATCTCTTGATTTTGTCGTGCAGAAAGTTCGAGCAAAGATGAAATCATTTCAATGCTATTTTCAAGAGTCGAACGTTGGTCATCGTTTTGAAAATTTTGTTGTTCGAAATTTGAATTATTTACAAAATAGTTGTTGTTAAAATATCCATACGAATTTGGACTGAAATCATATGGATTATATTGATTTTCACAACTATTGTAAAATTCAAGTGAATATGGAAATTCTGACATTTTCAAGAATGTTTTTGGTTTTTTTTATAAGCAAAAAATATTTACAAAGAGAATTTATTTTTCAAAAGGGAAATCTTTTTGTTTTGTTTTTGTTTTTCATTTTTTTTTGTTGAATTTTGGTTTATCTAATTTTTTTTTTTGAAATTTCAAAGAAAAAGATTTAAAAATTTCAAAGGAAACGGAATATTTACAATTTTTTTTAGATTTGGACTTTTGAATTTTTTTTGTTTTTTTTTAAATATGCATGAACTAATGCAACTAAATGAATGCAAGGGTTAATTATAAATGATTTATCCTAAGTTAACCCAAAATTGTATAATTACAAATTGTCTTAGATAAACAAGATAGTTCTCAGCCAGGTAACGGGCAGGGGTTATCGGTGCACCACGAATCACCGTAGCAATGCAGCCGAAGGTTTAAGTACCTTCAGAGGAACAACCACTATAATATTTACGAATCACCGTAATATTTATAAATGGTTATTACTCTGCCGTAGCCTAGACACCAAGAAATTAAATTGTTCAAAGAAGACAAATTGTCAATATACAATTAAGTGTTATCGATGTCTAGCCGTTATTATTAATCACAATTCTAGGATGAAATGCAAATCATAAATTAAACGTGTATTAACAATGCACTACGAATGAATTTTTTTTTTTTTTTTTTGGTTTTTGAATTTTTTTTTCAAATGCAAGCAAACAACAATGCAAGACAAACAAAAACAATAAATATATACAATGCAAGGAAAATAAAAAGAAAATTATAAACAAGCAAGCAGTTTTTTTTTGGCAAGCTCAGCAAAGCAAGTAATTTATTTTAGCAAGCACTTCTGCTCCTTCTACAATTCTGCTTTGGCAACCTCAAATAAACAAGTTATACACAACTTTTTTTGTTTTTGAAAGGAAACTTAAAAGTAGGGTTTTACTTAAAAAAAAAAATTGTTTTCGTTTTTTATATCAATGAAGAAACTAAAACAAAACAAACGAAAGAAACATATTTATTTTTGTTGTTTTTTTTAGTTTTTTTTTATCAAAGGAAGAAAAAGAAATTAAAAACAAAACAAACAAAACTAAAAACAATTGAATTTTTTTATTTAATATATAAGGGTGGAGCTTATAACAACTTAAAAAAAAACACTAACTACAACAAAACCATTTTTTTGTTTTTTTTTTGTTTTTTTGTTTTTTGAATAGAAAAATCCAAAATCAAGCACTTCACAAAACAACACAGCCCAAAACACAAATCAACCCAAACATAACTCAACCCAAAACAACACAAACCCACTTAAATTAAATAAACCCCGTTACTCAAATTCTTTTCCAGTATATACGAAGCCTACTAAAATTCTCAAAAACCCAATCAATTCGCGAGTTCCAGTCTCCTTAAATTCCAATTACCGATGCCAATAAACAAATCAACAGTTCACTCAAAATTCCAATTTCTGATAATAATTGATTCGAGCCTTCTGGTTGGGTGCGATTTTGTAGGTGATCGTCGACCTTGGTTTGAAGTGTTCGAGTTCTCGGTTTTGGCTTTGGAGAGGGAGGTCGTTCGATGGTTATGTGATGGTGTCAGGCGATGTAGTTGATAGAAGAAGTGGTAGAGGACTGTGTAGATGAATCGGAGAAATGTTGGACGACTGAGTTGAGGTTGTCGGCGATTGGTAGTTGTAGAGGTTGTGGGTTTGCGGTGAAGTCGCGGTTGAAGTTTGGTGTAGTTGCTTGATGGTACGATGTCGATGTCGAGTAGGATGGCGATGTCTTGGAGTTGCGATTTCGGTTTTCAGGCAATTGATAGTTGATTTGTGGTGATTGTTCGGGCGATTTGGTTTTGGATGAGGCACTTGCAGAGGTGAGGGGTTGCTGTTAAGAGGATGTAAGTAGAGTGGTAGCAAGGATGCAAGTAGAGTGGTAGCAAGGATGTAGTGAATGTAAGTTGTGAAGGAAGTTTTTGACAGTGGGATGAGCAATAAGGTGGAAATGTTGGGTTTTATGGTATGGAAGTGGTCAGGTAGCGAGTTATTCAGGGGCTTATATGCAGTGGTCGCTACTTGTGAGTTGCGTGTGGCAGAATGATTGTTTGACAATCGGTGAATTTGGCAGAAGGTATGCGTTGTTCAGATTGTTGATATTGAAGTGTTGACTGAGGAGTTGAAGTTGTTTATTTCGGTAGAGCTATTGTTGGTTGACAGTGTATTGTGGTTGATTGATGACAGTAAAGGGAAGGAGTCGAGATAAGGTGATATTGGTTGGTGGTTATAACTATGGAAGAAGTTGGTTGGTGGTTTCAGAGTTGTGATGAGCAGTGATTTGAGTATGTATGTGATGAAGAAGAGATGTATTGCTGTGGGTAAGAGATATGTAATGTGAATGACAGAACTGGGTGGGCAGCGTGTATGATGGAGTTTTAGATTTGCTATGGGGTGAAATGAAGCAAGCAGACGCGTGAGGTGAAGCAAGCGGAGGCTGTTGACAGTATTGGCAATGGTTTTGTGGTTTGATTGATTGGTAGGTGAGGTGAATAGTGGCAATAAGTAGGGGAGAAGGGAGTAAGCAGTGGTGAAACTGAAGCGGTCGTGAAATGGTTGTGGTTTTTGGTGAGTTTGGTTGATGTTGAGGAGGTCAGGGGGGATGTGGTGATTTGGGTCCGTGCAACAGTTTTGGATTGTATGGATGATGGTTGGTTTGAAGTGCACTGTTGTAGATGTGCACAGCATGGAAGTTTTGTTGTATGGATGATGAAGGTGGTATGGTTGAGTGAATGAGGATGATGGCAGCTGGTTAGGGCAGTGAGATGGTTATGAGAAGAGTGCAATGTTTGGTTTGAATGGTTCAGGTGAGTGGTTTGTGAACAATTGTGGAAGCTGACGGAGTTCGTGGATGGTTTTCTGCACAGTGATTCGACGTTTTTTTTGTATGGGAAGAGGTACAGGCTTGATGTTGATGACTGGTGGAGGAAGTGTGGGTGGTTGATTCAGGGAAGTAACTGGTGATGAAGGGTGGATATGTGTGATGGTTTTGTGGCAATGTTTATGAAGTAGCAGTGATGTTTTTATGTGGATGGGCAACAAGTATGTGATGTGTTATGGTTGTTGGTTTGTTGAATGGAGCAGTGAAATTTGTTGGCAAGAACAGTGTAATGTAACAGAAAAGAAAACAGAGAAGTGAAAACAGAGAAAACAGAAAAGAACAGTGCAATGCAGCAGTTTTTTTTTATAAATTGTAAATGGAATGTAAATTGAAAATGGAAAATGTACTTGAAAATGAAATGAAATGGAACTCTTTTTTTTTTTCAAATGCAACTTGTATCACTTTTTTTATGCAAATATTCAAATGCAAAAAAAAAACTAGCAAACAACACACACAAAACCAAAATGCAATCAAAAATCAAACAAACACTTTTTTTTTATTAACACAACGCACAAAACAAACACACACAAAAATCAAACACAAATAATTCGAAGAATAGAAAATTGAAATCAAAACAATTCCCCGGCAACGGCGCCAAAAACTTGTTCGGACGACGGAAATTCTATCGGTTTAGAAAACCGTCGAACGAATTTAAATTAAAAATAACCACAAGCGCACGGTGTACGAATGTAGCACGCGGCAAATACGGGTCGATCCACAGGGAATTGATGATTTTAAAATTCTATTCAATCAAATTAACCAAAGTTGGAAGAGTAATTAACTAAAAAAAAGAAAAATGACAAAAGAAAATAGATAAAAATATGAGAGTGTTAAGACAATTTAGAGGCAATTTCCACTCTCTAGATCACATAAATCAACAAAATGAAGTCATGATCTCTCATTTCTTGTCATTAGTGAATTAGTTGATGTGCTTATCATAAGTATGGTATATTTGTGCTATTAATTAGCTCAACATAAACCATCAAACTATAACACAACCACTAATACACTTTTAAATCTCATAAAATATGACAAGAAAGTTGAAAGCAAAATCTATTTTAAGCATGACCTATTAACTATTAATTAGAAATATAAGCCATCAAATTTTAATTTCAACAATCACTTCTTTGCCATAATCATATGTAAATGAAGAGACAATTTGTGTTTTGTTTGTTTAAGTATAGCCTATTTGTTATGAACAACATAGACTATCAAATTCAAAGCTAAACAACATCATTAAACCACTTCAATCATTCTCATTAAGCACAAAACGAGAGCATAAACATCAAAATGTTGGATCTACATACTAGAGAGCTTCATTACCCCTAAATTGAAGGGATTAAGCTCTCATATTTGTTATCATATGAACAAATGTAGAAATCAACATTAAACAAGAAGAGAAAAAGAGAGCAAAATGAAAAGATAAGCTAATTAACTTGCATAAAAGAAAAGAGATCTATACTACAGCATAAAAAAGAGGCATGTAAAAGGAAAGAGTATGTATTAATAACATAAAAAAAGGAAAATTACATGAAAATAAAAATGGCTAAGTAGCCATGAAAAGAGAAAGAGAGCTTTCTTTTGTTTTCTAAACTAAAACTACCTAACTAAGAGGAGATCATGTTGCATGAAACATATGGGTATTTATACATGTATGAAACCCTAATTCATATTTTTGGGGAATACCCAAAATGCTCCTTAGGAAGTGTGGAGGCCAAGTAACCATTAACATGTATTAATCCCCCATTAAGTGTACATGAAACCATTAAGTCCAAAAGCATGTGCATTAGGCTTTAATTTGTACATTAAGGTAGGTGGGTAGGTGGGGTCCTCCATGTTCTTCACTTTGAATTATTTCCATCTTCATTCCTTTGTATTAATTTTGTGCATGCATATCTTCATAAAACCACTTCTATTTGAGATCAATTTCCTACAAAAATATATATAAATTTTCAATTAATTTTTCTCAAAGAAATATATGCACTTAAATGACCGTTTTGCCCCTATATGAAGATGAATATATGAAAATTTGGAACTGATATGAATTTTGGTTAAAACAAGTTAAAATACCTAATATGATCATTTATTTAATTTAAATAGAATAAATATGGTGGTAAAAATATGCACATTTACGTGCACATCATCATGTTATGTACATATTTTTTTATAACATTTTAAAAGTATAGTAGTTATTTTTCCAAAACTAGTTATATTTTGTTTCCAATTTCCAATACTAGTTTACATATAATTAACTATTTCCTTATATTTTTCTATATTTTTATAAAATTTATTTATTCCTTTCATTTTCACTTTATTTTGTATTCTATTTTATTTTATTTACCTGGTTTTTATTTTGATTTATTTGAATAAATAAAATAGGGAATTTCAAAAGACTAATGCCTTTATACTGTTGACCTTCCATCTTCTCACCTCTTCTAAATTTTGAGCCATCCTTTTCCCTAACCATTAGCCTTGTGTTTCTTTATATAATTCATGTAAAAAAACTTCTCATTTCCTCAAAAAAAAATTGGCTTTCAGATTTGAAGAAAAACTAAGGTAATGTCTTCTTTCTTTTCCACTTTTCTTATCGTTTTATTAAATTTTCCTTTGTAGTTTGCCTTGCCTCTTCTTGCATTTGTTCGGCCATACTCCTCCTCCACCTCCACAGTTCAGCACCACCTCATCCACGACCATCTCACCTTCCTTTCCATCTGTCTTGACTAAGCTGAGACCCCTCTATGTTGCTAACTTCTCAAAAGTTGCAAAATCACCTTGTATTTCCATAGCCGAACCCTTTATGCAAACACCCTTCATTTTTCCACCTTGGCACCTCCTTAGCCGCCACTACTAGTCCCTCCACCACCTCTGGCCATAGCTCCAGCCACCACCTGACCTTCACCTAGCATGGCTGAGCGCAATTGTCCTCAGGCCGAACCCATAGTTGCACCAAAAATCCCTAGTTTGCTTTGACCTTGTGCATTATGTCATGAACCATAAACCCTTTCATCTCTTTCAAGGACGAGGCTTATTGATCCATACCCTAGCCCAGATCATCACTTTGGCCAAGCATGTATGAGCGCTAGGCCGAGTATGTGAAGGTTGAGGCAATGGTCAAGTCATTCCTTTCATTGTTATTTTTAAATTCAATTTGTTTTAAAGTATATTTGTGTTGAAATCATAAGTATATTTGGTTTGAAATTATATTTATATTCTTTTTTATGCGTTGTTCACAAGGTCACTAGCTTGGTTCTCTTCTCACTCAAGTCTCTAGACGTGTTATCGTGCCTTTTGGAATTCGTTTGTATGCTTTGTCTTGCTATCTCCAGCTTGAAACAAGTGAGTAATCACTGTTGACATTTATACTTATATAATAGTGAATTGATTGCAAGTGAATATGTAGCATATTATATTATCATGTTATACCTGCCTGTGATATTATCTATATGATGATCACCCTGTTAATACACCTTTCATATCATCTATTACTGCTATATAATGCTATACTGTTTATTTATGTCATTTATATCTGATTATCACACTGCAAGTTCCATGTAGAATAGAATCACTATGGGTTGAAACGATACATACCCGAACGAGATTTAGAATAGGGAAAAATCGTTATGTGCTGAAAAGATAGGGCGGAACGATTTCTATTTATTTCATTTTACTTGGGATTGCGGCTTTGAAATGATAGAACCCGGATTTTCTTTGTAAATTACGGATTGAAATGATATATTATCCGTATCACTTGATCTAGGATAGAAAATTATATACAGATCCGTGATTAATATATATTTTTCTAGAATTTTTTAAAGTATTTTAAAAATATAATATTATAATATTTTGATTTAAATTTAATTGAAAATGATTTTTATAAAATATTAGTGATTTTCTATAAGTCAAATAAGTGAAATAAATCAAATGGTAAAGTAGAATTTGAAATATAAGTTAATTTTGGAATTTATGATTTTGTTTATAAAATGGGATTTAAGGTAAGTAAGAAAATACGATGATTTGATTTAAATTTGAATTTAAAATGACTTTATAAAGTGTTATTTATTTTTCTATGATTTAGAATGGTTAAATAAATGAATACTTAAAAGTGTAATTTAAACTATAATTTAAATTTGGAAAAGTGAATTTGGTTTAAAAATGGAATTTATGTTATATAAATAAAATGGAAATTAAGTTATAGTTTTGAAATGGAAATTTTAAACATAAATGTTAAGTTAAATTTTAACTATAAAGAATTGAAATTCATATGCTTGAATCTAATAAGTAAATTATTATTAAAATTTGGTTTTTGTATGAAAATTTCACTTTATAAAATCATAAATTAAAAGGTATTTAAATGATCATTTTTAAAGTGATAAAATATGATTTTATAACTTAAACTTGGTTTAAATTAAAGTTTAATTATTTATGAAATTGTATTGAAAATGTGGAATTTAAATAACAGCACTTCAGAAATGCTATCGTTTCTGAAGATAACTTAAAAATCTAAGTAAATGATATTACAGCACTTCGTAAGTGTCGTGGTTCATACAAATGAACTATGGTTAAATTTTAACTAAGTAATATTACAGCACTTGGTAAGTGCCATAGTAACAGAAAGATAACTAAAATTTAAAACTAAATAAAGGGCTACAGTAGCACTTGATAAGTACTGCGGTAGGCTGAAATGAACTGCTTTTAAATGAACTAAACTATTACAGTAGTTTTATTTAAATGCTGTCTTTTCTGAATAAACTGTTTTAAATGAACTAAACTATTACAACAGTTTTTTTTTAAATGCTATCTTTGCTGAATTTAACTTTTTTCGATTATAACTTACAACAGCTTTTTCTAAATGCTGTGAAAGGCTGAAATTCTCGATGTTTATGGTTTTTAACTAAATAATAAGCCTAGAACTTTCTAAAATTTTGGAAATTGAATACTTGATTTGTAAATATAATAACTTCACTTTTAAATGGTTTAAATGAATTGTTTTGATTTAAATATAACTATTTGAAGGGTGATTTGAAATGATAATAAATGAATGATATCTTTGAATTAAAAAGGTATTTAAAATTTGAATATTTGGATTTGAATTCAAATAGTTATTTGAAAATGAAATTTTGAAAAGATATGATATTTTGATATTGAAATGGTTTGGAAATTGTTTGATCTTTATTTTGATAAAGATTCTGAATTTGACATGGTACTTTATTTTGAAGTATAAATTATGATTTTTAAATCATAACCACGGGTTATAATAACTGTTGGTTGTTAAAGAGACCGGGATCGGATATGGACATACTCTCTGTCGATACCGGAACCACTTTAACAAATGTGTACACGGTGGAGATTCCAGAAAGAAGTAGGATGGTGGCGACGATCCTCTTGAGGTATGAACGTGGACCCGACTCCCGTGAGTTGGCTTAAGGTGGCTAAAACAGGAGCGATCGACGGGCCAAGTGAGGTAGCTCCTCCGATCGGACACATCCTTCGATACTATACTCTTACTTGTGATTGATTTGATGTACATCCTCCGATTTTGATTAGGATTATGTCCGCGGTGGGTAGTAGTGGCTGCTATGTGTTACCACCAGCCAGGAAGCGTAATTGGTATATCTACCCTGGCATTGCCTCGTGTGTCGTGTCACCTACCATATCGAGCCTTACTACAAGTTTGTTTTTCTCCCGTAGCCCATGGAGTATTTAGGGTAGTCTCCCAATCTGGAGATGTGATGATACTGGATGGACTACTGGGACTATTATGTGTTGGGGGCTATATGGGTAACCCTTCGATGCTATTTTAAAGTAAGTTTATTTTACTGTAGACATTATTATAATAGCGCAATATTATTGCATAGTAAATAGTTTAACGGGTCCTTAGAGGATGGGCGGTCCCAAGCGTCCTTTAAGTTACTTGTACTTTATTACAGTTCACTTGAGTTGGTTTACATTATATAAGCATGTATGCCCTAACTCGAGTGTTTTGTATTTTGCTTTACGCTCGGGTCAGCCTGAGTATTCACGGCTTAGCTTTGGATTTTCTTTCTAGAGCTAAGAATCGTTGGAGATTTTCCTATCTAGTTATTTGTCTATTTTAGTTTCAGTTGTTTCTAATTCAGCTCTTGTATTAGTAAACTTCTGTGTATTTGGGATTTCTATTGTATTTGTTATCAGACTGATATTATGTATTTTGTTTTGAGGGTTTGTTATAGTAGCTTCATGAACTACTACAGTATTTTAAGTTCCGCTACGAGTTATTATTATATTCTGTGTCCGTGATTCTGTGATTTCATTTCATTTGCTCCAAATTTATTTACAATGCGGTATTTTAAGCAATTCAAGTCCGACATATGCAGATGCGAATGGCTGAAAATATCAGGTTGTTACATATTCACACACAAATATGGATTTCACAAGGAAATCGGTTAAGTCACAGATATTTTGAAATCTAAATATTATTTTGTATTAAAAAACTGAAGTTTGAATCCAAAAGGTTTTGGAAATGGAATTGAATTGAATGTGAAAAGCCTTTGAAAGGGAAGTTGTGACGCCCCACTCCGAGAGCCTCGTTAACGAAGAGTATTACATAGATAATACTGTCGGCTAACGTGGACAATAGAGTATAATGGAAGCGACCATGTGCAATCTTACCTTAACTATTCACTAAATATGTCGAAAAGTAGAAACACATTAAAATTCGACCTATTCAATCAATATTTAAAGCAAAACTACAATGGCTATAGGATCTATCAGAAGAGAATATGACAATTCAAATGTAATTTACATCACAGAACAGTCGATCATAATATACACATACACAGATACACCACAGAGTATACAAAATAATACATGTCAAGTGGTACAGGAGACCACCATATACAGATGAGACGAAAGAGCAAAAATTAGAGTTATAACAGATAAGGACTACAAAAGACGCTATAACAAAATGAAGCTAGCGAATAGTCCATGCGGAAGCAAAATAGGCTAAGTCCCCAAAAGCACCTAACCTGAAACATCTCGGTCTGACCCGAGTATAAAATACACGGGTCAGTCTAGATAACAAATCAGTTAGATAAACTGAACACTAATAAACCTGCAAGGTCATACAGTATAATAAATATCCCTAGGGGAGATAACACAATCATCAACAAGAGATGAATCATATAGAACAAGCCTCATATCATCGGCAACATATAAAAACAAAGGATACAAATATCCCAAAACAAGCCAATAGGCAAACAACAAATACCAATAAGGTACAAGTTCCACAAGGTAAACGCTATACTCCATGCGGCTCAAAAAGACCAATACCGAAGGGCGATACCAAGGGAATATACATATCAATGAAACATCATAAAATTTGCTCGAGCTCAGTACTGTACAAACAAGGATCCATGAGCCCGAAGACTCCAAACCCAAGTATCACCCATGCGGCACATAAGGCCAACATCAGAGCGAAACTATATAGGGCAACAAACCCGAAGGCACACACCCGAAGGCAACATACCCGAAGGCAACAAACCTAGGGAGACAGCCCGAAGACACTATCCCAAAGGCAACAAACCGTAGTGGTGAAGGTCGAAGACCCAGTACTGGACACCACTAACTGGCGGAATGTGTCACAACTCTCGAAAAGGAATCCGAAAAGTGTTAACGTATGTCCCATAACCACTCGTTCGCACTAAACGGTTTACTATCCGTCAGTCCCTTTCACACTCAAAGCAGTACAAAGTTTACCTCATATCATCGATAAACCAAACCCGAAGGTCAAAACAATCAATCGAATAGGTTGAGGATTAATCGGAAAGATAAACGCACAGATTCATGGTCCGTGTTTTGCCCAACCATTTAATCACCCTTCCACTTCGTTCGAAGTGCGAAAGTGTGTGTTTTAAATAGAATTTATAAATTGGAGAAACGAGCTTTTAAATGCGATTCGAGAGATTATTTTATAAAAACCCGTGGATGAAGTCAAAAAGGAATCATCAAGGTCAAATATGTAAAAACAACTAATTGGAATCAATTTAAATCGATAAAAGTGAAAATCACAAACAAATAGGCATAGTGGACAAAATGAAGCAGGTCAGTCGACTGGCCTACTGCAGTCAGTCGACTGATCCACAACCCGAGAGTTTTTACTCTCTGCAGTCAGTCGACTGACTGCAGGGGGTCAGTCGACTGGCTGTAGCTGGAATTGTTTTCCAGCCTAGCAAATGGAGGAGCAACTCACCCCATTTGCAACATATCGAGCAATGGACTTAAGAGGATTTTGCCAAACGATAACCCAACACCATTGACTCCAATTTACCACCAACAACCATGATCAAACATCAAAGTTATGATTTTCAAGGATTTGACTCCAAAACTCCAAAAATGAAATGTTCACCAATTCAATTCAAACAACAAAATGCATATGAACAAGGTGTTAGGAATTCATACCCAACATCGATGAAATCAAGAGAAGTAGATGTGAGTTCAAAAATCACCTTTTTACACAAAACAAAGAAGATGAAGAAGCACAAATGCAAGGAATCAACCAACTACACTCCACTTCAACACTAAAACTTCAATCTAGAATCAAAGCACGTATTTCCTAAGTTAGGGTTAGGAAATTACTGAAATTGAAGAGGAGAAGAGATGGAGAAGATGGAGATGAACTTACCAATGGGTTCTCTTTGATTTTGGAGCAAGAATCAAGTTACAAGGAGAAACTAGGGCTTGCTAATTTCTATTTCTCTTTCCCTTCCACCATTTCAGTTTTAGCTTGAGAAAGAAATGAAATGAAGATGAAATGGAGAGAAGGGTTGAGCTAGGGGGTTAAGTGAGCTAGTGGGCTGAACCCAACCCCAAACCCAATAGAAAAAGTAGCCAAAATTTCACAAACTCCAAACATATCAAAGATTATACTCAAAAAGATCGCAAACGCCATTTTGGAACCAATGGAGGTAGTTTCGAGTTCCAATTCGGCCATTTGCAGAAAGTAACATTTCGGACCAAAATCCGACTAACGACGCTATATTTAAATTAAACATTTAAATATAAAATCGTTAAATATGCGGGTTGTTACAGATGTTTTGAATTGAAATTTAGTTTTGAATAAACTATATGTTGTTAAATATTATTTAAAATTATTTTGGAAATCATGGTTTGAAAGATTTATATAATATATATCGGTATTTAAAACTATTTTAAATAAATTATTTGAATTTGAATTTAATTTAAATTAGAACTTGCCGATGATACGGCAATTCGTCGATTTTCTGGGTTATACTTTTTAAGGGTTATAACTTGTGTATATTTGATTAGATTTTTCCAAAACAAAATGAATTTGTTTTGAAATGACAATGGCTTTCAAACAAAGGAAGGACTTTCTGTTTTTGTTAAAAAGATTTCAAGTTTGAAATGGAATTGTTTCGAAAGATATGAATGAATCTTTGTGAAATATTTGGTGAACTTTGTTATTCAAACAAAAGAGGATCCTAAAGATAGATCTTTTGTTTAAATATTATGAATGAATCTTTAGCAATGGTTTTGAAATCCACGAATTGGGTCTTTGATTTAAAGATTAGACGAGTTAATCCAATTTGAAAGGGAAATTATTTTGTAAGGCTATGAATAAATCTTTGTTAAAAATTGGTAAACTTTGTTTTCGAATTGAAGAGGATTTTAAAGGTGTATCTTTTGTATAAAAGATTTGGAATTGAAATGATTTTGAAAGTTATGAATTAATCCATGTGAAAGATTGGTGAACTTTGTGAAGTGAATCTTTACGGCGATCCCATTATCCATATGGTTTTAAAAATATTGCGCTTATTATTCGGTTTAGCCGGGAGAGGACTTTGTGTCATATAACCCATTTTGAATAATGATACGACGTAAATGGATAGCATTTGAAGATCGATGATGAAGATCGGGTATTTTCGAGAACGAAAGGATTACATATCGAATGTCTCTACACTGAGTCGCACCAGTATAGAGATCTCTATATGCGATGGGGAGTCTGATCGGGATTGGGAATTCCCGGATTGCAAGGGCTTCTTTTGAAGTTCCTTCGGTTCTGTTCGAACCCAAAATAGACTTGAATGGATGTTTTTCTGACATTACACTTTGAGATATAAAGCTGGTTTCTATCAATTACATCTCTGTTTAGTGGCGGAGAATTTAATCTGTCAATCATCAATTCTTTGATGGCTTCATGGCAGCTATAAGAAGAAGCTTTGGTGTGATGGTAGCCCTACGAATCGTGTATATAAGTTCCTATTTCGTATTCACTTCATCAGTTTTCTATCAGCTTTTTGTATTAAACTTTAATAAATTTGAAAATTTATTTGAAATAAATTAATTAACGAAATATGAAGCTGAATTAAATTGTATCTGTTTATCTATTCTTCGGGGTCTCGATATGTTCTATGAGTGGTTAGTTATTCCTTCGGACTAACCAATGCCTCTGCATATTCGTAAACCGGTTGGTCCGAGTATATTCATAAAATATTATATGAGATCATTCTCATAAATTATTGATGATATTCTAATTGGTAAGTCAAATGCAGAATAGATACTCAGTTCGATCTGGTAAAACATTATCCATCTATTCTTTGTTGTCTTCCTAACAAATTTCGAGGACGAAATTTTCTTAAGGGGAGGAATCTGTAACGATCCCGATTTTTAAGTCAAATTTAATTTGATAATTAATATAAATTATGGATTAAAAAGTGAATTAATTTATATTTTTCTAAATTCAAATGAAACATTTGGTTGCTTATATATATGTATATGAATTGATTTTAAACATAATTTAAATTAGAAAAAAGTCTAAAAGTATTTATAAAAGGATCATTTCTATTAAAATAAATATAAAAGCTTTGATATGAATACACCTTTTGGAAATATAAAACATATTAATAAAAAATTGTTTCATAATTTAAAATAAAGTAAGGTTTAAAACAAAGTTTATAAAATTATTTGAAAGAGGGATTTAAACATAAAATTATCACATATGACGTTTGTACAATTACAAAAACATGCACTAAACAAATGTAAACTATATGATATGAAAATTTGTACAAGTGTTAACCAAATAATTTGCAAGTGGCAAATTAATTTTCTCTTAAAATTTAAAAATATAACAACATGTTTTACAAAAGAAAGAAACCAGGTCACTTTTTCTTCATCTCCATTTTCAAATCTAAAAACCTAAAATCAAAAGAAAAAAAAGAAAATCTCAAATAAATACAAGCACTTCCAGATCAAAGAATCTCGTCCAAGTTTCGAAACAAAAGTATCTTAAACATCAAATGTTCAAAGTTTCAACTTGGAAAAACAAAACTGGAAAACAAGGAAAAAAGCTGAATCAAAAACTAGAAGCAACTCAACAAATTCAACAATCAAAGATCAAAGATTAGCAAAACAAATACAAACCAGATTCAATAAAGTGCAAGTAAAAATCAAAATTCCAGTCCTCTTTCTTCATTTCCAGGCGAGTAAACATATTTTTTTAGATCTATCTTATTCTCTGGTGAATGTGATGATTACGTGAAGAATGTGGTGTGAAAATGATTGAATGGATGTAAATAACCCTTCATACACACACACATGCAAATGATGTGTGCAAGCTTGTGTCAAGCAACTGTCTGGTTTATTGGTTTTAATACATGTTTAGAAATTCAAAATAATCCCACCTAAATGATTATAGGCTTTAACCTCTGTATAAAAGATGTTCGTATGAATGAAAATATACCTGCATGTATATACATATATGCAGATTTGAGCATGCATGTCCGTATATACATATAAAGACATCTATGTTTTGGTATCTATAGGTTCAAACTTAGTTCAAAATTTGATTTCTTCTTATACAATCAATATTAAGCTATGATCTTTAAAGAAGAGGTCATTGTAAGACAGTAACATTATTTTTTAAAATAAATACAAGTACTTAAGTTGGATATTTATTTCAAGAATGACAAACAACAATGACAATTTAATTCAAGTCAAAAAATCGATGATTGTGATTTCTTGTTTGGATCTCGTGAGGTGATTCGTAATAGGAAATCATGATTTTAGAGCATGGTTTCAAGTTTTTTAGATTGAGAATTTTCGAGTTAAATCGAGTTGAACGAATTTTAAACTTTTGCCAAATGTTGGCAATTGGTATGAATAGGATCATCGGAGTTGGGACTGAAGGTCGCTGAGGGTTTAGTGACCATCGAAAAAATACTGGAGTAATTTATTATCGATCATGGCGGAGGTTCGATGAAGATTTAGGGCTTAGGAATAGCTTTTGGTTCATGTTGGAAATGTGGGTCGTGCGACAGCGAGGTAGCATCAGAGTCGTCGGGATTTTGAAGGATCGATGTATTGTGATCTAGTGCAGCTTTGGGTGACATGGCGAGGTGGTTGGTGATTAGGATCGTCATTGACGATGGGTTTTTCTGATCTGGGTTTGGGTTCCAGTTCGATCGAAAAGCTCGTTATCGATCTACGACGAAATCATGGAATCTAGGTGTTTGTGAGGCTTAGGCAAATCATCGACGATGTGTTCATGGCAACAGAGTTGATCGGATCGTCAGCAAAGTGATGTACACGTGCACGCAATGTCAGTTTGTATCGGTGATGGTTGTGAGTTTGGGGAGACGTAGTTGCATCGGGTCGAACTCGATGGAAATTGCAAGATATCTCGAGAAAATGAATGATTGGCTCGAAGCGTGGGAAGAATGTGGGTTACTCAAAGTCAGGCTCGGGTAAAACCAGCGTGTGTCTCGGGTTTATGTAAATCATGTATAAAATAGTTTTAACCTTTAAAACAAATCAGGTTCATTTAATTTTTTTTTATAAAAACTAGTTCTCTTAGCAAATAATAAATATTATCTAAGTTAGAATTTTTTAAAAGGTTTAAAAAATAAATTTATTTCAAATTTATTAAGTTAAAAGTGTTGTAATCTATATATTTTTTTGTTTTTAAGTTTATAAACTTAGTTTTTTGTAATTTAATGAATAATTGAGAAAATGAAATGTTTACCGTCACGTCCCACCTCAATACCCACGCTAGCCAAGAACACTACGGAGTAATGTTGTCAACTAGCGTAGAGAATAACGCTGTTGAGGAGAAACCATCCATGTAACTTCTTTGTGCGAGCACCGATATGTCAGATAGTATAGCATGCATTTCATTTAAGGAGGAAGTCCGACATACCAATACAAACTCAAAGCTATCACACGGTGGCTATAAGTAAATCTTCGGAAACAAATATAGAAATAAACATAACACAATCAGTCACAGACATCCATATCACAAAAGCGGAAAAAGATATGAATATATAACTAACACATGAAAGTGTACATCAGAGTAGTGGTCATGAAAGGACCACATACACAAAAGAATAGCAACACGTGCTATACAAAAGAATACATCTATGAGTCTATACCTCAAGTGTAAACGACAAAAACTGCTAATCTAAATAGTCAGCCAAAAGTCAAAGTACTAAATCCTTGGGGGAGAAGTCAAGCAGAAGCCCATGTAACATCTCGGTCTGACCCGAGTATTATTTATAAGAAAATAATAAACGGATCAGTCTAGCTATAAATATCAGGTAACATGATATAAAACAATAGATATGGCAAGAACATATAGTAAAAATAAAGACATACTATGATAAGCATGTAAATGAAGATCATCAAGAGATCAAACAATATCAAAAGAATCTTCTAAAAGATCCAAATTCACCTAAAAAAAGTGATGACACACAAATTCACCAAAACATAAAAGCTGGAAAATCATAACAATGAAATTCATGAAAATAGGTGAAGCACAAATTCCAGAAGACTACATAAGAAATCCAAAAATCACAATATAGGAGCATGAAAACTCACAAAACGGGAGCATGAAAACTCACCTACACGTGTAACACAAAGCGAGACACTATCTCATGGTTGAAGACCGTGGGGGCGGTACCCCACATATGTGATGGCGAAACATCACAAAAATGCGACGACGAAACATCACAAGAGCGGGGTCTAGTCTCCCTCGCAGGCAAAGAGACATCGCACAGTTGCTAGTCTAAAACACAAAAATGATCGTCATGATCATCAAGTAGTGTCAATCTCACCAAGCCAGTAAATATATGAGTTTAGCTTCATGTCCCATAACCACTTGCTTAACTTAAATTTTTACGAACAAGCTGTAGATCTTCACTAGAAGATTGTCACAAAAGGTTTTAAGGAAAAGGTTTGTATATTCTAGTAGATTGGAAAACGGTTTAAGGAAAGAGCTTTGTAGTAAAATAGAGTTAAAATTGTTTGGATGAAAGAGTTTTGATATTTACTACTAGTATTGAAACCTTCATATTTCTAAAGTTGTTATCCTGCCTTTTTAGCAAGGCCGTGATACCATAAAATCGACCGAGGAGCCCAAGATAGTTTGTCTCGAAGAATGGTCAACTCAGCATCTCAACAAAGAAAGTTCTATTGAATGTTTTTCAGATAAGATCCCCTACGAAGGGGGGTCCAGGGGGGTGGCAACCCCCCAACGTGGGGGTGCGGGGGCAAAACCCCCGCTATGGGGTTCAACCTAAGGGAGGTTAGGATCGAGCGACCTAATGGTTGCGACCTAGGGGTCTAAGGGGTCAAGCGACCTAGTGGTTGCGACCTAGAGGTGTTCGCGAGTTAGCAGAAGCGAGCGAACTAACAGAGGCGAGCGACTTAAGGGACTCGTGACCTAACAAGGTAATAAGGTCGAGCGACCTACGACCTAACGTGGTAAAGGCCAATGGCCTAGTGAAACACACGACCTAAAATGTACGCGACCTAATGCAGCCGAGTGGTTTAAGGTCGGAGACGACCTACGACTTATAAAGGTAGACGGTTGAGTGACCTAGCGAGGCTCGTGACCTAAAAATGACAAGGCCGAGCGAGCTAACGAAGTCCAGAGTCGAGCGACTTAGCGACACAGTGTGTTGAGCGACCTAACGAGGTCAGTGGCGAGCGACCTAAAAGAGACGCGACCTAAAAGAGGCGCGACCTAACTCAAACAAGCTGGGCGATATAAGGTCGGAGACGACCTATGACTTAGCGACCTATTTCCGTGCGACCTAAGCCAGAACGAGGTATAAGCATGCGACAACTTTTCCACGCGAACGGCCTACAACCTTGCGACCTAACAAAGGCAGAGCGACCTAAACGCAGGGATTCGCCAAGAACGCTAGAAATTGGAGTTTTTCGCCAATCCAATCCAAACCAAATGCAAGTGTACATGCTAAAGTGATGGGGAATCATTCCCAACAGTCCAATATAGTTATAGACTAGAATTGTGAGATAAAAATCTCACCTTTTCACCAAATTATGAAGGTAAAGCTTGAAGGTGAATGGAGAAGCAACTACAAGCTTGAATCCAATGCTTTTCCTTGAATTTGGAGTTGAATGATGGAGTTGGAGTTGAAACCTAGGCTTGGAGTTTCTAATTTTCCTTTCCACTCACCATTAATGTTAAAGTTTGTGTTTGGTAGGAATTTATAAAGAGTGAGGAGAAGGAGAGAAGTGGGTTTGAGTTATAATGGCTAATCGAACCCAAAGTCCAAAGCGGGAAAAGTAAGTGAAATTCCACTAACTCCAAACCTATCAATGTTTATACTTAAAAAAGTTGTAAACGACATTTCGAACTCAATGGAAGTGGTCTCGAGTCCTAATTTGACCGTTTGCAAAAAGTAGCTTTTCGGACCAATATCCGATTAACGACAAAATATTTAAATATAAAATCGATAAATATACAGGTTGTTACATTTACAATCCTTAATCTAACTTGAAGATTTAAGTCAATTAATGTATTGATGATGGTCTATTTCCAAAGGATTATTAAATAAGGATTTAAATATAAATGAGAAATAAATTAAGATAATGATTGATCTTTGATAAATTTATGGAGTAATTGCTTAATGAAGTTGATTAAGGATATTTTTTTGGTATAATTAATAAAGGATTATTAATTAATGTAATTAAGTTATAATTACTTTGTGTAATTACAATTAAGGATGATTAATTAATTAAGATTAATTAATGAAAGTGATTAAAAGTAATTAATTCCTTAAGGATAATTACTTGATTAAAAAGTAATTAATTAATGATTAAAGTGATTAATTGAATGAGTAAAGGATAATAACTCAATTAATTTGTGATTAATTAATGAAATTAATTAGGAATAATCACTTACTATAATTAATTGAGGGTAATTAATTAAATGGTAATTAATTAAGGGTTAATTAATTAATTAATTAGGATAATTAATTAAAGAATAATTAAATAATTAAAGGTTAATTATTTAATGATTAAAGGTTAATAGATTTATTAATTAAGGTTAATTAATTAATAATTAAAGGTTAATTAATTTATTATTAAAGGATAATTAATTAAAATGGTTTGTAATTAATTAATATTAACTAACCAGGTAATTAATCTGATTTAAATTAATCAGATAATTAATTGATCTTACTTATGGGTGTTTGGATTCTATTGAATGTTTGAATCGTTTGTCATCCCTGATATGTTATGCTTTGTGCTATGAATTATTTTGATTTGAGCTGTGATGAATATAATTTATTTATCTGTAATTAATGTACATTATTTATCTATGAATCTGTGAATGAAGATAAGCGTTATAGGATTATACCGCTTATCGATATTGCTATGCTTGGATGGTGATGATTGATGATTTTGCACTATTGTGTAAAACCCCTGGACTACACTATACACACACAAATATGGATTTCACGTGGAAATCGGTGAAGTCACAAATATTTTGAAATTTAAATATGTTTTAAAAAAAAATTGAAGTTTGAATCCAAATGGTTTTGGAAATGGAATTGAATTGAATGTGAAAAGCCTTTGAAAGGGAAGTTTTGAATTGAAATTTAGTTTTGAATAGACTATATCTTGTTAAATATTATTTGAAATTATTTTGGAAATCATGGTTTGAAAGGATTATACAATATATATATATATATATATATGTATGTATATGTATTTAAAAGTATTTTAAATAAATTATTTGGGAACCTGAGTTTAATTCAAATTAGAACTTGCCGATGATACGGCAGTTCGTCGATTTTCTAGGTTATACTTTTTAAAGGCTGTAACTCGTGTATATTTGATTAGATTTTTCCAAAAAAATGTATTTGTTTTCAAATGAAAATGGTTTTCAAATAAAGGAAGTACTTCCAGATTTTGTTAAAAAGATTTCAAGTTTGAAATGGAATTGTTTTGAAAGATATGAATGAATCTTTGTGAAATATTTGGTGAACTTTGTTATTCAAACAAAAGAGGATCCTAAAGATAGATCTTTTGTTTAAATATTATGAATGAATCTTTGGAATTGGTTTTGAAAACCACGAATTAGGTCTTCGAATTAAAGATTGGATGAATTAATCTAATTTGAAAGGGAAATTGTTTTGAAAGGCTATGAATGAATCTTTGTTAAAAATTGGTAAACTTTGTTTTCAAACTGAAGAGGATCTTAAAGATGTATCTTTTGTATAAAAGATTTGGAATTGAAATGATTTTGAAAGATATGAATTAATCCTTGTGAAAGATTGGTGAACTTTGTGAAGTGAATCTTTTTGTGTAAAAGATTTGAAATGGAAATTTGTTTGAACCATTTGAAAGAAAAGTTTTGGATAATGAGTTGTGACTTAACTGAGATTCCATTATCCATATGGTTTTAAATATATTTCGCTCTTTATTCGTTTTAGTCAGGAGAAGATTTGTGTCATATAACCCATTCTGAATAATGATATGATGTAATTGGATAGCATTTGAAGACCGTTGATGAAGACCAGTTATTTTCGAGAATGAAAGGATTACCCGTCGATTGTCACTACACTGAGTCGCGTCGGTATAGAGATCTCCATATGTGATGGAGAGTTCGATCGGGATTGGGAATTCTTGGATTGCAAGGGCTTCTTTTGAAGTGCCTTCGGTTATGTTCGAACCCGGAACAGATTTGTATGGATGTACGTCTGACATTACACTTTGAGATGTAAGCTGATTTCTATCAAATGCATTTCTGTTTGGTGGCGGAGAATTTATTCTCTTAGCATCCTTCTTTGAGACGTACGAGCTCAGAGGTCATGTAGTTCATGGTTACTAGTGATGCATTCCCAATTTGGCAATGTGGCATACAAAGTGCTGCTGATCATGTGCTGATCGAAGCATGGCTTTTATGTAAAGCGTAGCTTTGTGGATGTGACTTTGTCGAACCTCACAACCCGGTAATGGTCGAAATAGGAATCGTTGCGGCAAGGTTATTTGGGGGTAGCCCCTAAGGGTATATCCATTTCTTCTGGATAAAAGATTGTATCATGGTATGGAGCCCAGATACTTAACTTATGTGGTTGCTGCAAACTTAGTGCTTTGTGGTTGTTGGTTGAGAGGCGCCTCGGATAAAGGTCAGTAACAACCAGGGGATGGCATACTCGTGTCAGTAGTTACCTAGTTACAGATGTAACCCGACCTTGTGTGGCAGAGATCTAGTTAGATTCTCAGGGGAGTCCCTTCAGAGGCGTCCCATTTGGTGTAGGAAGTTCCTTTGCCTGACCATTGTTGGAAATCCAATCATCTAATACGCGCCTTGTACGGTTTTTGTTGTATAACCTGTTGTTTACTTATGGTGGTGACCCACTGTTTAGATGGTAGCTGTAGTAGGCATAGTACGAAATGTCTATGCTGGCTAAGATTAATGTTATACTTTCGAAATGTTTTCTACATTATGCACTAATAATTATCAAAAAGTTTTTTCGCGTATCAAGCATGTTTGATCATCATAAGGAGAAATCTCCTCCAATTGTGCGCTTTCATTATGTGTGTGGCGGGTGGCCTTATGGTAGTTTCATTTTCCAAAAAGCATCGCGGATTTCTTCTATTTCTTTTGTTGCTTATTGTTTGAAAAGATAAAACTATTTTCGTTTGCTCATACTAGTCCCATGACTGACCTGGAGTTTATTGTTCCCTTTCTAAACTCTGGGTACCTATAATTTTCCACACAGGCAGCCTAGAGTTGGGATTTTCAGATAATCAAATAGTAGGTGTAGATTCGATGGCATCCAGTCTTTGGATTTGGCAATAGCATTTGTTCACTTGGAGTGACCTTGCTTAATACATCGATGAAGGTGGTTCGAGCTTGTGGCTTGGAGTCTTTTGGGTTTTTGCATTAGAGTTGCAGCTCGTGGATTTACTCTTTCCCTTGGAAATTATGTTGGAGTTCTTTCTTCCGCTATTACCTTATATCTCTGATGTTGATATCAATTGTATCAATGTGTTGTATATCAATGAAATTATCTCGTTTTCTTCTGCTATGTTGTTGTACTTAATGGGTTTAAGCTCTGGGGAACCAGATTCGATGTTTGAATCTACGACACTCGAATAGGGGTGATGTATTCGGTCTCGATTTTTGAACGCCGAGTCAGGGTCGTTGTACCCTTCCTACCCGAAGCGAACCATTTTCTCTCTGCGCTCCTCCCACTTTTGCCTATAGCAGATCTAGCTCCTTTATTTTTTGGCCCGAAGCATGCCTGTACTCCTCCCTGACCAATTCATTTTTTTCATGACACAGCTCTCCAGCAAGTCCCTGTTAACTTCTCCAAGACCCGCCGCCTGCCCCAACATGTGCCACCCTCTCCCTGGTCAAACGAGCACCATCCACCTCAACATGACCACAACCTATAGTTGTACGCCCTCCTTCTTTCCTCATCACCCATCTTCCACAGGCCAAACCACCATGATAGCCTCATCTCAGCGCACCTGTCTTTGTCCGACTACTCCACACGAGCATCCCTTCTCTCCTGCCAGCCTATCACTACGTCACCTTCTCACCACATTATTCCTCCACTGGCCGCACGTTGCTTGCATCAGCTGCCTTAGCCCGTACAAGCAACATCAGTTCAAACCCCAAAGCAACCCATAAACAATCCACCTTGTCCCCTCTTCAGCCTTCGCAAAATCCCACTGCCTATGTTTTAGCCACCACCATCAAAACGTGCCCGTACTCTCAAAACAGCTACACCTACTACCACCAATAGCCGTAGTTCGCCTGCGACCAGCTTACTATCTTTTTCCACCTTCTCGATAGTTTTACTTGACCCACAACATTAGCCCGCCACCTAACCTAACCCTCCTACATTGCAGCATTCTTTATATATGCTATATTATAAAAGTAATATAATATAAAGTCCTAAATTTTGTCTGCTTCATAAAGAAAAAAGGGTTATTATGTACAAGTTTATACATTAAGTTCGCTCGTATTTGTCTGCTTCATAAAGAAAAAAGGGTTATTATGTACAAGTTTATACATTATGTTGGCTCGTATTTGTCTACTCCTACTTTCGTAAAAAGAGTATATTTCATATTTTGTGTCTATATATATAAAATGTTTAAAGGATTTATATAAATTTGTGTTGATACTTTTGAAATAGATTTTTGTGACAATGGATACATGTATAATATATTAAATATGTATTTGAATTTATGTTTTTATTTTAAAATAGATTTTGTAATAATTTTTATATAAATATAAAAGTATTATATATATAAATATCTTTTTTCGTTGAATTCAAGATCGTACGTTTTTGTTTCACTGTTGTCCAGATTCATTCAGCGGTAGTTGTCTAGCCTTATCCCTGATCCATGTGCGTGTTAGTGTCACTGTTTCCATTTTCAATGTTCTCTGGCCTCGAAAGGTGAGCAATCACTCACGGTTAACATTTTTATGTTTACTAAATTAAATTAAAATGAAATGACAATTGAAATATGTTATTTAAATTTGAATTGTTAATTATTTAATTGTTAAATATGATATGTTATTATTTGCTATTGTTTACGTATAATAATTGACATATGACCCCATAACCTGTTGTATCTATTCAAATTGTTAAATATGATATATGCTTTGTATCGATGTGTTTGCCATTTTATATTATTATTTTATTGTTCTCACTTTGCAAGTTTCCTGTTAGTTTAGGAATTCCATATAGTGTTAAACGATACATAGTCGAATGATATTATAGAGTAGGGATAATCGTTATGGGTTGAAATGATAAACCTAAGCGATTTGATTGATTTTAAAATTTGAGATTGCGGGTTGAAATGGTATACACACATAATTTTAAATCATTATGGATTGAAATGATAATAATCTGTATCGCATGACCATAGGATTGAAAACTATATACGGACGCCGTTGGTCTAATTTGAAAAAGGATTTCTAAAGTTTCAAAAGGAAATATATGGGTTTTAATAAATATTGATTATAAATTATTATATAAAGATATTTTCAATTTAATATAAATGTGTAAGTTTAGATTTTTAAATTATATGTTTCGGAGAATTTAAAATTTATAACTTAAGTTTTGATAAGGTAATTTTAAGATTTTACTTATATTTCTATTATTTTTGATTAAGATTTAAAATAGATTTAATAATAAGATTTAATTTAGTTAGTATGTAAAATGTTTAAGTGTTAAGTTGAATTACATTAATATTTCAAAAATAGATTTTGTAATAACTTTAATAATTTAAGACTGGGAGATAATTTAAATTGATTTGAAAATTAATTTGCTTTAGAATTGTATTTAATAGGAATTGATTTGAACTTATTGATTTTAAGTTTTTGAAAGGTATCATTTTATAACTCGATTTAATAAAAGGTGATTAAATGAATAATTTCAAATTTGGATGAAATTGAATATTTAATTTTGTAATTTGATATTTTATTTTAATGCTTATAAAAATTTGATTAGGCGAATATTTTGGAATCAAATATAATTGAAGTTAGATATTTAATTTTGGATTTTTTTTAAATTTGTATATTTGAGATTTTATTTAAATGATATTAAAAAAGATAGGTGAATATTTTCAAATATAAATGAAATTTATTAAATTGAGTTATTGTAGAATATTTAAATATTTATCTTCGAAACCTACTGAATTGGCAACGGTTTAAATTTGTAGCTCAAACTTGTATTTGAATTCGATATAAATTAAAGAAGGTTTTAATGAGAATTCAGATGAACCTTTTTAATTGGAATTGTTGAACTGAGAATATGTAACATCCCACCTTTCCGTATGCTTTAAATCGACGATAAACCACACACATCATATTTAAACCATACAAAAGGGCGGATTGTTATGGGGTAAATAAGAAAAAATAAGAAAGAAATAAACAAACAGAATCTCACAGCGGAAGGATAAAATATAATAATCAAATATACAGTTCATGAAGCTGTTTTTCAAAATATTTAATTATACTTACAACATATATCAGAGTTATACATACCATAGAATATCAATAATGCAGCGAATACAATAGTGTAGTGGAATAATATAATAGGTAATAGGAGTTAAAATATTCGTCTTCGTCCTCCAGAGCTACAGTCTTCGAATCCTGAAATACTCAGGCTGACCCGAGCGAATTGAAAAGACAAAACACTTGAGTCAGAACTAAAATAATCTTATGCAAGTTAAATCAACAATAAATATGAGTGTAGTAACTTAAGAGATGCTCGGGATTCACATCTCCTAAGGATCCGTTAAACTATTTACTATGTAGTAAAATTTCGCTATTATAATAGTGTCTATTAGTAAAATAAACTTACTTTAAAATAGCGTTAAAGAGTGACCCAATATTCCCCTTAACACAGATTATATTCCCATAGTCTATACAGTACCGTAATCTCCCCCGTAATGGGCATCGTCAGAGGGCAGTCCATAGGTATGGTACAAAACAAAATCGTATAAGGCGCGCTAGGGTAGGTGACACGGAACAACTAGGCAATGCCAGGGTAGATATACCAATTACGCTTCCGGGTTGGTGGTAACGCATAGCCGCATCTGTCGGCCACCTCGAGCCACAACCCCAAATCAAAAATCAAAAGTGGCCATCGAATAAATCCAAAGTCAGAGTAGAATGTCAAAGGGATGTGTCCGATAAAAGGGGCTACCTTCTTAACCTATCAATAGCTCCTGTTTTAGCCACCTTATGCCAACTCATGGGAGTCGGTTCCACGTATTTACCTCAAAGGAAACTCTGCCACCATCCTACTTCATTTTGGAATCTCCACCGCGTACACGGTTGTTGAAGTGGTTTTCGGCGTTGGCAGAGAGTTTGACAACTTTCGATCCTGGTCTCTTCAACAACCATACGTTATTATAACATCGCCATCATTTTACAATAATTATACTTCAAAAAAATGTAATATCCTTTTCAAAACATATAAATACGATATCATTTCCGTTTTAAAAACCCAAATCGATATTATTTTCAAATATATCCTTTTCTGAAACCATAACATTTTCAAAGTTATAATATTCCGAAACCAAAACTTGAATATATAGCTTTTCATAACATAAACTTTGAATTTCATAACCTTGAAACATAACAGCACCACTTAAATGGTTTAAATATTAAATTACTTTATAAAATAAAATAGCTTCTTTAATTTCATAAATAAATTTCAAATACCGATTTGAACCTCCAAATAAACCATTTCAATTTCAATATATTTCAAAGCTTAAAAATTCAATACTTCAAAACTAAATTTTATAATTCATATATATACACACACCTATTTCACCTTTTCTATTATTTAATTTCCAAATATTTACTTAATAAATCCAATATAATTTAAGTAAAACTTTTAACTTCAAACAATGGATATTCTTCAATTTATTTAACTTGATATATTCGTTTATCTCAACTTTTTAATTCATTTAACTCCCTTTAAACCAACCCAAGTTATAAAGATCATACCCTTTAAAAACTACATTTTTATTTAAATTCCAAATCAAATTTATTGAAGTAGAGCTCTTAAATAATTCAATTTAAACCAATTCTGTATTTATTTTCCAACTTAAATTTCATTTAAGTCATTTAAAAACTCTATATGTACAATATCTTAAATAGGTACTAAACCATATAATATAAAACAATCAAACTCCATTATTAAACTCCTTCTATTAAATCAATTTTATACATAGCTTAAATTAGAGAATTTAACTATCTATATATAAAAAATAATATTAATATAACATCAAAATTTTATACTTATTAAACCGTGTATTCCTTTCCAAAACCATAGAAAATCATTTCAAAATATTTTTTTTATATATATATATACCGCGGTGCCTATATATAATTCTCTATCCTATGGTCAAGTGATACAGATATTTACCATTTCAATCCGAAATTTGAAATAAAAATTACGGTTATATATTATTTCAAACCACAATTCCGAATGAAATGAAAATGCACAATAACTTGCAGTGTATACAATATATAATACAACATCCATTCATCCAATATCAATTATCAACCATTTACAACAATCATCATCCAATATAAACAATAACATTACTATAGAACGGATAATAAATTACAAGTATTAACTATCAGTCTATATTCAATAATAAATTAAAACTTTTTAACTGGCATTTTATATGCAATAATAAATAAATAAAAAACTAACTGGCGGTTTATGTGCAAAAATAAATTAAATAACATTTTAATTTAAATAAATTCAATCTAACTGAGATGATGATTAAATATATGCCCAAACAATCATTGATACAATTTAAATCACATCAAAATTCAATTTAACAAACATAAGAAATCTTAGAAGTTGTGAGTGGGTTAAAACACTTACCTTTTGAATTTAAATTGAATTTAAATCCAATCTAAACCCAAAAATTTGACTGTCTCAGAATTCTTACAAACCATCGTCATCAAGTCTGTAATTTTAATACGATCCTAACAAAAGAAACTGTGCGTAAAACGGGCATCGTATGAGAAAGTTATAACGATTAGAAGATTTATGATTTAAATTTTAAATAAAATAAACAAAAAAGGAAGATCACCTCGTGCTCGCCGCGTCACCCAGTTTTTTCGCAAAACCCTAGCCCAAAATCACTAGTTCATGAACGAAGCCGCCACCTGTATGCACGTTTGACCGATTACCGCGACCTATTCGTTCACATCCACCAAGATCAGCGGCCACCGATGCCACCTCCCCCTCCAGCCGTGCCTGAACACAGTGGCGCGACCGCGTCAGGTGGTCACAACCAAATCCTGTCGTCGCCGCCTTTGCTCCCCTTTTTTGACGAATCTCGACCACCTTAAGGCGAACGAAAACCATGGATCAAAAGATCATGCCCTCCTCTACGCTCCAGCACCCACCGATCCTTCTGAAATCGACGATCCACCGTTGAATTGGAGCCCTAACGAACGAACGGCCAAAATAAACGAGCCAATTTTGGCTACACAGAAACTCAGATCCAAAATGAATCCTACTTTTGCCTTGCGCTGTTCGAGAGCTTTTCGACGATATAAAATTTGATACTGTTTGTGGAGTTTGAAATTTTTGCCATTTATTTGATTTGTAATTGTGTTTGACATTAGGTATTTGTCCGCCATTGAGGAAGAGAGAAGGGGTAGAATGAATTGTACGTACAGAAATGAGGAATAGAGGGCTTCTATGGTTTATAGTAGGATATATATAGGCAAAATGAAATAGAATAGATGGATCGGGTTGAATATACGCGCTAACGACAAAGTGGCCCAAAAAGCCCGTTTCGACTCCAGAATGAAATTGGGTCAAACTATATATCAAAATAGTTTTTTTAAAGTATTTTGAATGCAATGGAAAAGGTTTCAGGTTCAAATTGCATCGTATTAAGAAGTTATGCAAAAATCAATATTTTTCAAATTGATTTCAATTTCATTTATTTCAAGGCGTTTCGAGTCCGTACGATCAAACGACAAGCCCGATCGCTACGAAACTTGAAATCCTACAATAATTCATCGTTACGGATCCGATGAAACTGGTTTCGTCGAAATCCGAGTCAGTGGCCAAAATGGCTATTTTTATATTAACTAAATAAATTAAAAATTAATTAATTAAATCAAATTCCCAATTAAAATTTTTAAAATTGACAATTCTTCTCATTTTTATATTTCCAAATCATTCACAATTTAACAAAATTTTGATGTCAATTTAAAATTAATTTACTTATCAATTTCAATGTTAAATTTTCAATTTCATTATTCACAAATTATAATTCTTGTCATCAAAATTTCCATTTAATTACATAAATAAAAGATTATTCCATTCATATTTATCAAATAGATGGATTTATCATTGGATTCAAAACTATTGCATTAATATTTTCTTATTCCATTTTCATTTCAAATAATGAAAATTTAATGTTTAATCCTACCTATTTGCAATAGACTCAATTATTTAACTTAAATTTCAAATAAATAAATAAATCCCGATTCTTATTCTTTAAATTTACTATTTATCATATTATCATCTGAAGTACCATTTATTTTGGTATATATCCAGATACATTAACATTTTTTCAATTTCTTTATCTCAATTGCATAACATTTAATTTCAACTGCCCCAATAATTACACTTATTATAAATTGGATTTTCAATGGATTGATTTTTTTCAAATCAAATCTTTTTCTTAAATTCATTACCACTCTATAAACTTAGTTACCCTGTTTTCCCCATTCACTACCTTAATATACCCAATTTAACACTCTTAAACATTGTGTTACATTTCACATTATTACAAACCTATTTCCCATCTCAATTTAAAGTTAAATCAATTTCCCAAATATAATATTAAATCCCAATATATTGAAGTAGTCAAATATATACATTTATTATAATTAGAACTTCAAAAAATTCATTCAAATAGGTTTCATTTCTTTACATCATTTTATGAATAGAATATGTATTCCCATTGCTTTGTTACATTTACCCTTTACAATTACTTACCCACATAAATGAGACTTTTATTTTCACGTAAATGTAATTGATTTACATTCCTCTTATTCAACCAATTCTTTATTAATTTGAATTGCAATAATTAAGTCAATTACTACGATTGCTTTCAAATTAAATTCTATGAACAAAACAAATAGGAAATTTGCAACGATTGTAACTATTTAACATAAATTCCCTTTAAGTTTATTTCCTTCAACAAATATTATAATTACTCACAAAACATTAATTTTTTTTCAATGACCATTTATTAAAAATTAAAAAGTCATTAATCTAATTCAATGCTTACATTTTGTTTTCATATATTCAATTTATTTCCAAATATTCCTATTTACAATCAATTATAACCTAAACAGTCGTTTCAATCAAATTGAATTGCATTAAATTGGTTATTCATCAACTGCCAATAACATTAATAGCTTTATTTACATACAGTTACTATTAATCAACGTATTATTCCATCGGTAAATTAATTGCCTACTTTTATATACTTATATTTTAATTTTATACCCAAATGCAACAAATTTACACTTTCCATTATTATATAAATTTGAATTCGCTTCTAGTTAATATTTTTATTGGTAAGTCACTAATTCAACATTCCCATTTGTCACTTATATTAAACTTAAAAGTTTGCCAATTTACACTATTTCAATTAATTGCAAACTAAATTTTAAATTGTCAATTTTGATTACAGTTGGTACATCTAATTTCTACATTCGCTCCCATATAAATTAATAAGATTTTTTTTATTTCTTTCTAAATTTAAATTAAAATCTTATTAATTTAATTCATTTTAAACATCGGATTTTTACGGGTCGTTACACTCTCCTCCACTTAAAACTTTTCGTCTCCGAAAAGGAAAAAGAAGGGAAAAGAAAGAATTGAGTAAACAATACACCTTATTAAAAAATATTACCTTTGTAACAAATAAATTTACAAAATAAATTAATTTAAATAAATATACTAATTTATAACCATTATATCTTTTTATACTAAAAGTAATAAAGCTTGGAAAAATATTTTGAAAAATTTTCTAAGTCCAAAATTACCAAGAAATTTCGGTAGAGTCTCTTTTGTACGGAGAGGCTCGGGAGAAAATAAAATATCAAAATATACAATGTATAACATATAATTTCCAAAATAATATATATCCCAACCCGGGAAACAATATAATAGCGCTACAAATCCGTAATCCGAAACTTACCTATTTGTCAGGCGATTAACGCTTAATTATGAAACCAAAAGCAGTAGCAATTGCTTCCATAACCTGTATTTCACTTATATAATCCAGAAAGGTTAATAGTTATATAAAATGAAATATTTAAGGTTGTTTCAGCCACAAGAAAACAATCAATATAACAACACTCAATTGCAACAAACATCATACACAACAAACACAAATCAACCATCCAAGCAAGACAAAACAAATAATTGTTCGGGTTCAAACTTTAAATTGCACGGAATGGAAAATAACAACTTAGTGCACCACTGTGACGACCCGGAAATTTTAACGAATTAAATTGAAATAATTAATGGATTTTAAAATATTTAAAAGTTAATTTTAACTTGAATTCAAGATATCAATATTTACTTGATAATTAAATCATTGAATTGTATAGTTTAAATATTGAATTTAATAATTGAAATTGGGTAAATTGTTGAATCTGACATTCTAAGCCTGCTTAAAATAATTTGAAGGCTTATAAAATCTATAATGATGACATTGAAGATAATAGAATAGTTGAAATTTAAATTTAAGGGTAATTGGTTCAATTTTAATAATATATCATTTAAATTGGAATTTAAAAATAGCTTTCCGAGGCACAGTCTTGGAATTTGACGAACCAGTTCCATTGGATCCATAATAGTTAGTTATTATCGGGTTTCAATTTTCGTAGCAATCAGAGTTGTCGTTTGACCCTGGCCGCTCAAAACGCTTAGAACTATTTTAATCGACTTAATTTATATTTGATCGTTTTTTTCTGTAACTTACACATACGATCAAATTAGCCTTCGAAACACGTTCCATTGTGTTTGGAATGCGGGAAAAACCTTATGAACGTCTGTCGGCGCGTCTGATTCGGGGTTAGGAATTTTGCGTTATACAGCGAGATATTTTCAATTTATTTAATAATCAGGCGTACTCAATAAGCCATTTACAAATCCCTATTTTTATCTCCGTCTTCCTCTTTCAGCCTAGAACAGAAATCGAAATTGAATGCTTATAATTTTTTTTTATTAAAACATAAAATGGCCGATCAAAAATCTTCTCTTCCTAAAATCAGTCAAACAACTATAATCCAACCCAACCCTCTTCCTTCTCTTCATGCAGTCGCGACCGAAAAAAAATAAAAATTGCGACGCTCGAATTTTCAAGTCGTGTGCGAATTAAGGATTAATGGCCGCAGCCTTCCTCAAATTGATGGCTGATACTTCTTCCTTAGTCTCGTGCTTATAGGGATCGATGTCTCGTTCAAAATCGCGATGCTCGGTGAGGGTATGATTTCGAGAGACGAAAGTAAAGGGAGGCCGAGCAACGGTAATGAAGTTCGTGAGGGTAGTCGAAGTCGCGATCTGGTTAATCGCGTTTGGAAGCGGCGGCGAAGGGTGCTGTGAGCGGAGCTCGTGGCCTTGGGCACGGCAGTGGAGGTTGTCATGGTCGAGCGTGAGCTAGGGCATGGTTTCGATTTCTGCAGCATTATTTAGGTGAGTAACCCTCACACGAATCTATAGATTTGGTATATTTGCAATGTTTAAATAGTAATAAGTTTTAGATAAATTTTGAAGGGTGCTGAGATTTATAATTCGTACTGATTGAAGCTAGGAGTGAAATTAAGTTAAATACGAACGTTTTTCGTAACAGAAACAAATTAATTTTGTAAAGCTAAAATTAAGTTATCAACTATTTAGGTTTTAAATTTTGAATTAACCGATCTCAATTTAATAAGAAAAGTGAAGTTTGGTTCACTTATCAAGTGAAGCTGTAAACACGATTTTATTGTTTCGTTGGTCTTATTTATTTTTCAATTTGACTTTAGAAAATTTTGAGATTAAAATAATTAAGTTTGAAAAATAATATTATTTAATGTTTTAAATAGTATTATAATATTTAAATGAGTAAATATTTGAATATTGAATTAAATATTTGAAATATGGTTTTCAACTAATGTTATATATTTTATAAAAGATCGTTAAAAGGAAAATCAGTTTAAAACTTAATTATTTGTTCAAATTAAATCATTAGTAGTTAATTAAATTTATCAAAATGGGAATTAACTATTCAAGTTGTTCGAATATTAATAAAATTATCTAACATTTCTTTAAGGTCAACATCCGAAACCAAACAAGTCGAGAGTGGATCGATTTTGCTAAATAAAGCAAAGGTGAGTAAATCTTACTCTGTTGGATTTTTATTTAAATTTAAAAGGTTAAATTTAATTAATTGGATGAATGATTGAATTGTTTGGATGTGTACTGATGATCTGGTATTTAGTTTTGGTTGTTTCTTGAGTTAATTGTGATTTGACTCGAAGTGTTTTGGTTTTAATTTGATTTAAACTTAAGTCATAAATAAGAAATGTTCCAATTTAAATGTTGATAAGGGTAATGATTTGTGATTCATCAAATTAGTAGGGTAATTAAAATGGATGATAACTAAATTTATTTAATTAATGATTTCAGGTGATTAATTTAGTAATTTAGGGTTTTGAACCAATTAATTAAAGTTTAGGTAAATTTATTAAGTTTAATTTAATTTTAAATAATCATTGGATGGGTGATAAGTAATTACTTAATGTAATTAATAAAATATAATTACTTTGTGTAGTTAATCAAGATATTTATTAAGCTAGTTAAATAAAGGAGAAATTAATCTATTTAATGAAATAAATAAAAGGATAGTTAATTTCCGGTTGAGATTCATCGAGAGTGATTAATATTGTGGTTGAATTAAAGTAATTAATTTAGATTAGGATAAATTAAAAATATAATTGGAAATCATTAATTTTATAATCAATGACGTAATTAAAGATTGATTAATTAAATGAATTAATCAGTAATAAGTGACTTATGAGAAGTTAATTAGTATAAGTAATTAAGGATTAGCATAATTAAAATAGTTAATTGATTTGTGAAGTAATTAAAGATTACTTATTGATTTGGTAAGAATAATTAATATCGTGAAATTAATTAAAGATAATTACTTGAGAGGAATTGGAAGATAATTAATCCAGGGTGATTAATTAAGATGAATAAGGAAGGGTTGATTAATTAATTTGGAATTAATTAATGAAAGAATCTAAGTGATTAAGGTTCGAAATTCAATTAGAATCAAAAGAAATGATTTGTAAATGATTAAGCTTTGCTTCTGAATGATTGAATGGTATTGGATGATTTGAAGGAGTTGATAACTCTGATATGAAGTGTTGAGTATTTCTTTGGATAACTTGGAATAGGATGATATGAGATTCTAAGAGAAAGGGGTCGGGTATTGGTAAAATACCCGAAACTACTTCGAATGTTTGTAGATTGACATATAAAATCTATATACTGGAGTGAAGTGATTTGAAGGTATTGGACTGTTTTAAAAATCTAAATCTTAGGTATTTAGAAACCTATTTGTGGACTAAGTGTTGTCTATAATAGTTTGTGGCTTGTGAATTGATATAAGTTACCCGGGTTTATATGAGTTGTATACTTTGTATTTCATGTTAGTTGGGTTTACTCACGCTGGTTGCCAGCCTGACCTGGGTGTTACTTTGATGTAATGCTCGGGTCAGACCGAGTATTACAGATTTCTAGGTTAGGACGTTCTGGAGCTCAAGAGGCGAGCTGGATGGCAATATCGTATAGAGTATTTCCGCTATATTTATATTATTGTAAATGTGAGACGCGATAATTGTAAATATTCAGTGACTGTATATAATGTGAAACTCTGATGTATTAGAATGTAACCGACAGATATAATATTCTTTTGTAGACTATTATTATTTATTATTATATTTTATCCGCCGCGAATGTGAGATGTTGTTGATTCTGTTCTTCTACTATCTCTTTCTTCTTTTCCATAACTATTTGGAATTTTCGGCTTCGATAATTCCGGGTCGTTACATTTGGTATCAGAGCAGAATGGTTAAGCGAGAACCTTGGCTCTGGTGGGGATTACTCATTTAATAGAGTCCGTAGTACTCTAGAATGAGTTGAGAATATATATATATATATATATATATATGAGAGCGTACTTGTTATTTTCTTATATAAAGATTTCAAATGATTTTATATAAAAGTATATTTTAATATATAAAGAAATATTTTATTCTAATAAATATTAAAGCGATTGGTTGTTAAAAAATTGAAATTGAAATTAAGAAGTAATATAATGCGACCAAATTGAAATCTTGAATTGGAATTAAATTAAGTAGAAGTAGAAATACAACCAAATTAAAATTTAATGGATTGAAAATGAAATTCTAAATCTGGTCCCGGAATTTGAAAATTTTGTTTCAAAGTAATGAAAAGTAATAAATAAGTATTATTTGGGTAATTGGGACTTGTTGCAAACAATGGGTTGTTTGAAAATTGATTTGAATTTAAAACCAAGGGTGGTTTAAATTTTTAAAACATGGCTGGGAAGGCCAAGAAATAAATATGTATATATGTATGAATATACATAAACCAAAAATGGTTTGAAATAAACTTTAAGGGTTGAGTTTTGATTTTTTTTCCCTGAAGTGTGAAGTAAAAACCAAGAGATATAAGTTTTGAACTTATGAGAGGGAAAGAATTTTGAAGTTTGAAGCAGGAATTAAATTTGAGTAAGGTTGATTGGATTAAGTAAATTGGAATTTAACTTTGGGAAAGTTAAATAAGTTTGAATGAGCAACCTGAATTGGAAATTTCAAGATGAAATTGGAATTTAACTTAGAAAGTTAAATGGTTGATTTGAATTGGGAATTTGTGTGATCTCAAAACGGGTTTGAGATTTAAAAATTTGAAATGGACGCGACATTTAAAAATAAATTGGATGATATCATCCTGTTGTTAATAAAAATCTTTAAATTGAGAATGGTATTGTATAAATAAAATAAATTTGAATAATTAAATTGTAAATTAAATTTGTTTTAGAACCGGCTTCAAACTGAAAGATAAAATTGAGTAATAAATTAAAGTTTTAAAATAAAATTGTGTTGAATTCTTAATTGAACCTTGATATTTATAAGTAAGGATAATTTAAAATGGAATTTTGAGAATTGGACTCTGAAATTAAATTGAATTGGTGATTGAAGATGTAAAAGTTTAAGAATTTAAATGGGAAATTGAATTGGATTATATTGTAATGATTTGAATTTGAAATGGGTTCAATTGATAATAATTCAAATTGATTGGAATAATATGAAATTTTAATTAAGTTGAAAAGGATTAAAATCAAATGGAGTTTGATTTAAAGTAGGAAAGAAATCAGGATTTATTTAACTTGAATTGGGGATAAATCAAGTCCAATGGAAATTGGAGTTGTTTAAAATTGGAATTGGGACTAAATGGGAATGGAAATTTAAATTGAATTGATGAGAATGGAGATTGGGAATTGAACAGTTTTGACTCTGGACTTTTTCAATATAAATTGTTTTAATATAAACTTATTTTTTCTAGGCTATTTAATATATACAACTTTTCTTTCTTACAGCCAAATTATTTTATACTTGGTTTACAATTATTTTGGAGCTATTTAATCATTTTTCAACTGTTTTCTAAACTAATTACTATTTTCAACTATTTCACAAACTAATTTCTATTTTACAACCATTTGGCAATTATTTGAAATTTCCGAAACTATTTAACTATTTTCTAACTATTTTACGATTAGTTAACTATTTTATAGCTATTTTGTAAACCAATAATTATTTTTCAACTACTTATCTATTTTTAAAATTTTCAACCTATTTTCTAAATATAAACTGGTCGGAGTTCAAACTGTTGTGAATGTAATACCCAACTGAGATAAGAACTGAAGTGATAATTCAATGGAATTGAGACAATTGTAACTAAGTGAATGAAAATTCAAGTGAATGAGAATAGAAATGGGATTGATTTGGCTAATAATCAATGGAAATAAATACGTAGGATGTACGTATACTATTCTATTCGCATAGTGATTTGATCCAGATTCGAGCACAGAATTTCGAGATAGTATATTGATCCGAGTTGGGATTTTTCACTCGATTTTCAACGGCGAACCTGGATATGGATTGTTGATTGGTTCTGGATATTCTCTATCATAGTTATGGCTATGCAAGGAGAATGACGGTTTCTAATCAAGAAACCAGATCTGTGTCCGCACTAGGAAGTCGGGTGGACGATACTAGTTCGGAGGTGAAATTGTGTGATCGAATGAGCGATCAGATGGGTATAGCGTACGGATGATATGTGTACATCGTACAAATTTGAATGAATTTAATGTTGAAATGAGTAATCAAATTGAGATATTTGGTTTTGAATAAACAAAGATGTATATCATTATTATATAAGATAAATCTTTCCTTGTTGAATTTATTGCTGGAAGTAAAATGTTTTGAAATATTTGAAGTATAAAGGGATTTTATACAAGTTTGAAAAGATCCAATGTTTTTAAAATTTTTATATATATAACTGAACGTATATATAAAGGATCTTATGAGGATTTTGAAGAAGGTTTTTGTAACCTTTGAATTAGGAAAGGCTTTTGATTTTTGGGTAAAATCAATATTGAATTTGAAAAGCCTAGCTTGGGAATTATCGATTTTGGAATAATCGATTTTGTGTAAAGGAGTTTTGTATGAGATCATACTTGGTGTATGATTTGAAGATACTATACGTGTATAGTATAAAATGTTTTGATGATGGCTCTGGGGAAAAAGGCGCTCCCTTGAAATGAACTTCTCAGGAGTGCCACCGGGTGGTGCTGCCTTGAGCCCCAAGGGGGGGTTCTAAAGTTGATCCTTTGAGGCGTCCGGACAAACTAGTTCCTGAGGATTATTGGGTAGCGAAAGTCGAGGGCGTTGATGCCTACAGGGGCATTTGGGTTATGCTGTGACGACAGTGTAACTCGATGTCACTGCGATCTACTGTGGGGACCATAGAGAAAATCGTGTGAAGGATGAGTGCCAACAGTCTACAGTTGATTTTGCCGGGAAGGCAACGCAACATCGGTAGACTGCGATCTAGGGTCAAGTGGAGTGGAGAAGTTTTGTTTTTGGCAGCGAAATTTGAGGGCGCTGATGCCTACAGTTATATAGGTTTTTGCTGTGATAGCTACGTAACCCCAGTTGTAGCTGCGATCTGTCGTGGGTTCCATGGGGTAATCGAGAGGCGCGGAGGCCTACAATTATCTATGGATTTTGTCGGGATGGCAACGTAACCATCGGGTTAACTGCGACCATGTATGGGGGTGATAATTTCCAGAGCATTCTCACCAAAGATACTTCCTCTATCTCCAAAACTGTTTTCTATATTTTCAATAAAATTATTTTTCAAAAGTATTTTCACTGGATGTTGAAAACAGGTTTCCCAAGTACTTATAGATTTTCAGTCCTACACCTGATCGACGCATGACTGAATTTCTGTGAGAACAAGGATGGACTGGTTGAGACATCGAGTTATAAGAAGTATTTTATAAAAAAGTTATTTATTTAGTATGATGTGAATTTAAAGGTATTTCTGAAATTTTAAAAGAGAAAGTTGGAATTTTGGAAAATCAAGGGAAATCCAAACTGAAAGTATAAATAAAATTGTAACTTGGGAAATTTTAATGATTAAACAAATGGATTCAAGTTAATAATGGAATTCCAAAATGAATTCGAATGGTGAAAAGAATTCGACTTGGATTTGATAATGAATTAAATAAGAAGAGATGGATTGAAAAAGTGATGGTTTGAATTACAAATAAAATCCAAGTGTGATTTGAATAATATTTAATGAAATTTGTAAGTATATTAGGTATTAGAGAAGTGTTGTCGAATGAAATAAAAGTGAATTATAATAGAAATGGTTAGAGTGCAAACAGAAACCCAAGTGAATAGAAATAAATTGAGAATGGCCTTGTATTAATAAAATAAATTCGAACATGAATTAAGTACATAATTAAAAATTTAAAATGGGTTAATTGAGTTAAATAACAAATGGATGAAGTCTGATTGAATAAAAACTAAATCAAAGTTGTGAATGGAATTGATTTATCAGACTGAACTTAAAATTTGGTGCTATATTAATTTGAAGTATAAATGAGTTAAGTATATCCTTGGATATTATTTTCATAAATTGAGAAGGTAAATTTAAAATGGATGGGATAACTGAATTTAATTGTAAAGACCCGTAAGTCCGTACTCCTTGAATAGACACTAATCTCTTTTGTTTAATTCAAGATGAACGAAAATACGAACCCTTAGGGGTTTTTTTTTTTAGAAAATTTAAGAAAAGAAGAAGAGGGAAAAAGAAGAAGGAAAAAAGAAAAAGAAAGAAGAGAGAAGAGATAGGAAATAGAGAGAGAAGAAGATAGAGAATTTTTAGAAAACAGAGAATTTGAAAAATAGAAGATAGAAAATTTTAAAAATAGAACGGGACAGAAAGGGAACAACAGAACAACAACAGAATCTCACAATTCGCAGCGGAACAACATATAATAATAAATGAATAATCTTTAAACAAAGAACCATATCAGTTATTACATTACATTTCATTACATCACAACATATCAGAGTGTACAACATCATACAACATCAAACAGTGCAGCGGAAAAAGAAATACTATATAAACTAGTAATACGCCATGCCATCTAGCTTGCCTCCAGCAACTCCAGAATATCCAGAATATCCTGATAAACCTTACTCTTGACTGCCCGTGTGAAAATTGGTGGGCACCCAGAGTTTAGGAAGGAAAACAATAAACTCCAAGTCAGTCATGTGACTGGTGTGAGAACTCAAAACAGTTTATTTATCTTTAAAAATCAAATAGAGGAATATTTTTAAATTCAATTCGCAATGCTTTTGAAAATGAGACTACCATAAGGCCTCCCGCACACACACACAATGCAAACGCAGAATCGGAGGAGATTTCCCCTTATGATAGTCAAAGATGCTTGATACGCATTTAAAATAACATTTGATATTATTACTAGTGCATAATGTATAACAAATCTTTTCGAAAGTAGAATATAAATCTTAGCCAACATACGACCATTATCGTATGCCTACTATAGCTAACTATGTTCAATAGCAGGTTACCGCCACATTCCATAGCAGGTTATACAACTAAAACCGTACAAGTTTCGTATTGTTTCTTTGGATTTCCAACAAATGGTCAGGCCAAGGAACTTCCCATTGCCACTGAGAATGCCTCTGGAAAGACATCCCCGAGAACCAAACCGGATCTCTGCCAACACAAGGCCGGGTTACCCCTAACTGGGTAACTACTGACACGAGCACGCCATTCCCCGGTCCTTTAGGACCTTTTCAACCGAGCGCTCGATATCCAACATCACACCATAATAAATAGAGTGTTTTCAACATGAGTAAGTATCTGGGCTCCATACCATGATACCACCCCTTTCCAGAAGGAAATGCACATACCCTAAGGGGAGCTACAGCAACCCCTAATAACCTTGCCGCATCTTTCCTGTTTTGACCATTTCCGGGATGTGAGGCTCGACGAAGTCACGTCCACAAAAACATACTTTATACAAAAGCCATGCTTTGGGTCAACGAATGATCAACACAATGATCACTAAGATAGACGATCAAATAAATGATCCTATCACAATAATCAACACAATGATCATTTCAGCATCACTCAGCATGTCACATTACCAAAATGGGATATATCGCTGATAACTTCAACTATATAACCTTTGAGCTCGTACGTCTCAAAGAAGGGTGTTAAGCAAAGAATAAATTCTCCGCCACCAACAGAAATATATTTGAAAGAAATCGGCTTTATATCTCAAATTGTAATGTCAGGCATACAATCCATACAAGTCTGTTCCGGGATCGAACAAAACCGAAGGCACTTCTTACGAAGCCCTTGCAAATCCGGGTATTCACAATCCCGATCGAATTTCCCATCACTTAAGGAATCTCTATACCAGGTGCGACCCAGTGCAGAGACAATCGATAGGTCATCCTATCGCTCTCGCAAATACTCGGTCTTCAACACCGATCTTCAAATGCAATTCATAACGACGTATCACATATTCGGAATGGGGTATACGACCCCATGGTCCTTTCCCGGTTAACCCGAATAGTGAGCGCTTATTCAAAATAAGTGTGCATTCAATTTCAAACAATTCACATCAAATACCCATTCAAAGGGAAATATTGATAGTCGGTTATTGAACTATCAATTGATATGCATACATCACCAGATTCCAAATAATTTTTTCAAATTATTTATTTTCCAAAATATCTTTACTAGATATATAGTTTCAACACTTCAAAAATAAATCAATATTTATTTTCAAACAAATTCTACTTTTCACATATAAATTCTATAATGAATTTATATTTCAAAATATCCATGCATATATGATTTCAATCATTCATTTCAATTTATCTTCAAAAAGATAAATTCTAAATATTCACTTTATACTGGAAAACAATTCCATACTTACTAAATAAGTAATTCACAATCTTTTATTTTCAACACTTAGAAAATATTCAATATACTTAAACCGAATTAAGTATATATTTTATTCTTTAAGGAAATCATTCACTTAACATATTTATTTGGGCCAAAACGAATGTTACGTAAAACATCGTTACGACAACCCAAAATCACTAGTATAGGGATTCGGAATTAAAATAGATATATAAATCCCAATACTAAACCAAAACATTTCCATTCGGAAATCATTTACTATAACAACAGTGTTATAGTCCACTATTTCCTTTTATTTCTCGAAACATCTATTTCAACAATAAATGTTGAAATCTATGGTTTCAATCTCAATACCTTTTAAAACATCGTTGAATCGTTTTAATTCTATTTAAAACATTCACATTCTAAACAATTTCTTTAACGTGTTATTCACTGTTCAAGAACGTGAATAAACTACGTTAACAAACTTCATCATTTCTATTCACTTTAACTTAAAGGATTATTCACTGTCTAAAACGTGAATATAACTCCATTTCTAAGTTATAACAATTAACTTGTCAAAATAAGTCCTTTGCGAATTTATAAAAACAACGTTTATAAATTCCTTTTCTATTTATTTATAAAAACTTCCCTTTTTATAAATTCCTTTATTAACATTTTTGATTTCATATCTCAATTATAAACTAAAAGTTCATATTATAAGTCAATTGCTTATAAAACGATTATTTTACAAAATCGTTCTTTTTAAAGACTTTTCAATTTATAAACCTTATAACTTATAAAATTTATTTATTTAATAAATCTATTCTTCAAATAATTTCACCAAATTTATAAATCTTACTATTTATAAATTTCGTTTATAACTTCACAGTTTATAATTCTATAAATTTCATTCTATTATGAAATTCATTTTCACTACATTCAAACACTTATAAAAACTCGTTTTATAATGTCTATATTCCAATTTATAAATATCCATTTATAAATCTCTTAATATAAATCAGTTTATATTATTATTCTAAAACGTCTTTAATTTCCTTTATAATTTCATCATTTCGATTTATAAAATAATCAAATTTTATAAATCCTATATTTAAACTTTTATCATATATTCAAAAATCCAATCTAAATTATTTTATAAAATCATTAGTTCATATTTCTCAAAAATCGACTTTTAATCGTATTTCTAAAAATCAGCTTTTTAACTATATTTCACAAAACCCATAAATTTTATAACTTTAAAAATTATAGCGTTTAATTATTTAAAATGGATCGATTCCAAAAATATAGCATATCTTCAAAAATCACCTTAAAACCATTTTAAAATCCCAAAATCTGGGTCCAATGATGCTACACACCAAATAGTCAATCACGACTAACAACGATATCATATATCGATATGATAATCAATCAAATATCAAAATATCTGAAATAAAATAAATACTGTTGAGGAATCCAGTTGGATCCCTCCAACCTGTTTCCTGCATCCAAAAACATTAGCACAATACCAATTTCGCTCCAGTACGAAATTATCGCGGTACATGTTCTTAATAAATATTATCCGCTTAATAACGGCGTAATAGGGTCTCATCCGCTAAACAAAAAATGCGGGAAATCAATAACTGCAATATATACATATGCCAATATATATATATTGTTATTATATATAATACCAATTTCACTGTTTATGAAATATTCGCGGTATATGTTTATATTAAATAACATCCGCTTACTAACGGCGCATAATGTCTATTTTAACAATCAATAATTTACAGTCATCATTCAAACATGCATTCAAATATTTTAAATCTAACTATTTAAAATAAAAATCGAAACTAATTCGATTGAGTGAGAAATTCTCACCTTGATTTTAAATCCCGTTTTAGCTTTTATTTCGAATAAAATTAAACGCGCGTTTAATTTTACCCGAAATTCTCACTAACTCCAAACGACTCCAAACCAACTCCATCGCGTAGTGCTCGTCCATACGATTCCAACGCAACTGAGTTTGCATTTTTTCGACCTCGTATGAAAAAGTTATGTATTTTACAAGATTGTACACGTTTTAATAATTAATTTCAACATAAATTTTTATATTTTAATACCCTCTACTCATCACCACCGTCCAAAATCTTTTGCAACAGATCCTAGCGTTCCCCTCCTTCTTCATCTTCGTGCGTGCTCCCTGAAGAAGCCGAACCCATATCCTTCCATTAGGGTTCGAAATCTCACCACCCAAACGTTGCCGAAACCCCATCATCTCACCTCCATTCGAACGACCCCTGCATCCCCTACGACCGCCCCCAATACCATAGCACTCGGTCACCCCCCTAGCACGCACTACGAGGCCGAACGGCCTGCCTTCGTGGCTCCCCCACGACCACCACACAGCTCCAAACATCATCAAATCCGTATGGATTCGAAGAGCTCGAGACGCTCTACCACTTTACAGTTAAACACATTTGCTAATTATTCATAGATCAAGAGAAATTAAGAGGAGAAATTGGAACAATACTGGCCATTGAACCCTATACTGGCGGCCGTGTTTTGTAACTAGGGTTTTTTTTTATTTTTAGAATGGTGTCTATTTATAAGAAAAGCTAGCGTAAACACTATTCATCCCGGGAATTCCGAACTCCGATTTAGACGCCGTAACCAGCGTACCTAGGGTTTATCCCGCGTTCCGGACACAATGGAACAGGTTTCGGAAGCTAATTCGGAAGTATGTGCGAGTTATGGCTGAAAACGTTCAATTTAAATTAAACCGATTTAAGTCGATTTCTAGGCGTTTTAATTTGTACCGGACAAACGGTAAATCCAATTGACTTGAAATTTGAAACCTTACAATAATATCACATTACGGATCCGATGAAACTGGTTTCGTCGAATTCCGAGACTTTTTGAAAAATGGCTATTTTGACTCGCCAAATTTAAATTAAAAACGATTCGATGCGTTTCGAGTTGCCACGACCAAACGATAACTCCGATTGACACGAAAATTGAAATCCGGTAATAACTAACTATTACGGATCCAATGAAACTGGTTTCGTTCAATTCTGAGACTGTTCAAAAATTGACTATTTTACAGTCGATTATTAAATATTAAAATATTCAATTTTTCACAGATTTACTTTTAATTCGATTTTAAAAGTTCTAAAATATTTCTATAACTCCAGTATGATTAAATAAAATTTTACAAATCATTTTCAATCATATTTAACTCTATTTTCAATTATTTCCATAATTTAACGTATTAAATTATCGATTTAATTATTCAATTAAATCCAAAAATTCAATTATTAATATTTAAAATTAATTAAATATTCAATTTTTAATTAATAAAAATTCTGGGTCGTTACAATCTTTCCCCCTTAAAAGAATTTCGTCCTCGAAATTACAAGTAAGAAAATTACAGAATCTATTAATTTTCCCAAAATTCATAATTAAACTTCTTACAATTCTTTACTAAGTTTTCAAATCATACTTAGTTATCTTTTCAAAAACAACTATCTATTGTTTAACTTTCAATTCCAAAATCAAAGTTAAAGTTTTTCAAAATTTTCCCATTTTCTCAAATTTTTTCTAACGCCTTAAATTTCCGGAAAAATTCGCCATGGTCTCCTTTGCGCGGCTCGATCCGAAAAAAAAATGACAGTATATATATCACAAATATACATCTCATCAAGTAATGAGGCATCCCGAAGGGAAAAAGTATAAAAGTGCGATATTTAATCCGAGATATGTACCTTATATTTTATTAGCAAGCATATACGGCTAATATAGCGCTAAAGCGAACTCCAAATGCGAAGCAAACGCGATCCGCACCTACTAAACACTCAACAAACAACATGAGAACATGCATATATGAAAATAATCTCAATATACACATATAGCAACATAACTATATAGGTCACATAGCAAATGCAACAAATGCAAACATCAACCAACTAACATCCATAACCAATACATATTCATTCATATTCTTATTAATACTTAATGAATTGGTTTTCAATTTAAATCACATTTGATTTATTTACATTGGATTTACTAACATTCATTCTCAATTCAATTAGTTTACATTCACTAATTAAATCCAATTCACATTCAATTCTATTCAAATTTATTTACTTTCCATTTGAATTCAATTACAAAAGTTGAATTTCTATTCACATAACTTAAGTTCATATCTATCATTAACCTTAAATTCATTTTTATTTACAATTCATATTCATAAATATATTCATATAGTTTCACTTCTTATATATATAAGTTTATTTCACAATTGTAAATCACTTTAATTATAATTTCAATTCTTATAATTCATTTGCTTATACAATTATTCTTTATTTAGATTATTCAAACAACCTAACAATCAACTTATATACACTTTAATAATTTTGAAAAATTATTTCTTTATATATAAAATATAATCGAGGCAAAATTATTTCATTTACCCAATTTTAAAATCAATATTATGTCGAATTGTTCTATTCAAGTGTTTAGAAACCCCTTCGGCATAGTCTTGCGGACCATGCTGACGAAAGTTCATATGCCACTAAATAAACCAATCATCACAATATAAAACAATTTCATATTCACTAACAAATACGCTCTCATAGCTATTATTACACTCAAACTCATTCTAGAGTACTGCTGACTCTATCTCTAACGAGTAATACCCAACAGAACCATGGTTGTCGCTTAACCATAAGCTCTGATACCAAATGTAAAGACCCGTAAGTCCGTACTCCTTGAATAGACACTAATCTCTTTTGTTTAATTCAAGATGAACGAAAATACGAACCCTTAGGGGTTTTTTTTTTAGAAAATTTAAGAAAAGAAGAAGAGGGAAAAAGAAGAAGGAAAAAAGAAAAAGAAAGAAGAGAGAAGAGATAGGAAATAGAGAGAGAAGAAGATAGAGAATTTTTAGAAAACAGAGAATTTGAAAAATAGAAGATAGAAAATTTTAAAAATAGAACGGGACAGAAAGGGAACAACAGAACAACAACAGAATCTCACAATTCGCAGCGGAACAACATATAATAATAAATGAATAATCTTTAAACAAAGAACCATATCAGTTATTACATTACATTTCATTACATCACAACATATCAGAGTGTACAACATCATACAACATCAAACAGTGCAGCGGAAAAAGAAATACTATATAAACTAGTAATACGCCATGCCATCTAGCTTGCCTCCAGCAACTCCAGAATATCCAGAATATCCTGATAAACCTTACTCTTGACTGCCCGTGTGAAAATTGGTGGGCACCCAGAGTTTAGGAAGGAAAACAATAAACTCCAAGTCAGTCATGTGACTGGTGTGAGAACTCAAAACAGTTTATTTATCTTTAAAAATCAAATAGAGGAATATTTTTAAATTCAATTCGCAATGCTTTTGAAAATGAGACTACCATAAGGCCTCCCGCACACACACACAATGCAAACGCAGAATCGGAGGAGATTTCCCCTTATGATAGTCAAAGATGCTTGATACGCATTTAAAATAACATTTGATATTATTACTAGTGCATAATGTATAACAAATCTTTTCGAAAGTAGAATATAAATCTTAGCCAACATACGACCATTATCGTATGCCTACTATAGCTAACTATGTTCAATAGCAGGTTACCGCCACATTCCATAGCAGGTTATACAACTAAAACCGTACAAGTTTCGTATTATTTCTTTGGATTTCCAACAAATGGTCAGGCCAAGGAACTTCCCATTGCCACTGAGAATGCCTCTGGAAAGACATCCCCGAGAACCAAACCGGATCTCTGCCAACACAAGGCCGGGTTACCCCTAACTGGGTAACTACTGACACGAGCACGCCATTCCCCGGTCCTTTAGGACCTTTTCAACCGAGCGCTCGATATCCAACATCACACCATAATAAATAGAGTGTTTTCAACATGAGTAAGTATCTGGGCTCCATACCATGATACCACCCCTTTCCAGAAGGAAATGCACATACCCTAAGGGGAGCTACAGCAACCCCTAATAACCTTGCCGCATCTTTCCTGTTTTGACCATTTCCGGGATGTGAGGCTCGACGAAGTCACGTCCACAAAAACATACTTTATACAAAAGCCATGCTTTGGGTCAACGAATGATCAACACAATGATCACTAAGATAGACGATCAAATAAATGATCCTATCACAATAATCAACACAATGATCATTTCAGCATCACTCAGCATGTCACATTACCAAAATGGGATATATCGCTGATAACTTCAACTATATAACCTTTGAGCTCGTACGTCTCAAAGAAGGGTGTTAAGCAAAGAATAAATTCTCCGCCACCAACAGAAATATATTTGAAAGAAATCGGCTTTATATCTCAAATTGTAATGTCAGGCATACAATCCATACAAGTCTGTTCCGGGATCGAACAAAACCGAAGGCACTTCTTACGAAGCCCTTGCAAATCCGGGTATTCACAATCCCGATCGAATTTCCCATCACTTAAGGAATCTCTATACCAGGTGCGACCCAGTGCAGAGACAATCGATAGGTCATCCTATCGCTCTCGCAAATACTCGGTCTTCAACACCGATCTTCAAATGCAATTCATAACGACGTATCACATATTCGGAATGGGTTATACGACCCCATGGTCCTTTCCCGGTTAACCCGAATAGTGAGCGCTTATTCAAAATAAGTGTGCATTCAATTTCAAACAATTCACATCAAATACCCATTCAAAGGGAAATATTGATAGTCGGTTATTGAACTATCAATTGATATGCATACATCACCAGATTCCAAATAATTTTTTCAAATTATTTATTTTCCAAAATATCTTTACTAGATATATAGTTTCAACACTTCAAAAATAAATCAATATTTATTTTCAAACAAATTCTACTTTTCACATATAAATTCTATAATGAATTTATATTTCAAAATATCCATGCATATATGATTTCAATCATTCATTTCAATTTATCTTCAAAAAGATAAATTCTAAATATTCACTTTATACTGGAAAACAATTCCATACTTACTAAATAAGTAATTCACAATCTTTTATTTTCAACACTTAGAAAATATTCAATATACTTAAACCGAATTAAGTATATATTTTATTCTTTAAGGAAATCATTCACTTAACATATTTATTTGGGCCAAAACGAATGTTACGTAAAACATCGTTACGACAACCCAAAATCACTAGTATAGGGATTCGGAATTAAAATAGATATATAAATCCCAATACTAAACCAAAACATTTCCATTCGGAAATCATTTACTATAACAACAGTGTTATAGTCCACTATTTCCTTTTATTTCTCGAAACATCTATTTCAACAATAAATGTTGAAATCTATGGTTTCAATCTCAATACCTTTTAAAACATCGTTGAATCGTTTTAATTCTATTTAAAACATTCACATTCTAAACAATTTCTTTAACGTGTTATTCACTGTTCAAGAACGTGAATAAACTACGTTAACAAACTTCATCATTTCTATTCACTTTAACTTAAAGGATTATTCACTGTCTAAAACGTGAATATAACTCCATTTCTAAGTTATAACAATTAACTTGTCAAAATAAGTCCTTTGCGAATTTATAAAAACAACGTTTATAAATTCCTTTTCTATTTATTTATAAAAACTTCCCTTTTTATAAATTCCTTTATTAACATTTTTGATTTCATATCTCAATTATAAACTAAAAGTTCATATTATAAGTCAATTGCTTATAAAACGATTATTTTACAAAATCGTTCTTTTTAAAGACTTTTCAATTTATAAACCTTATAACTTATAAAATTTATTTATTTAATAAATCTATTCTTCAAATAATTTCACCAAATTTATAAATCTTACTATTTATAAATTTCGTTTATAACTTCACAGTTTATAATTCTATAAATTTCATTCTATTATGAAATTCATTTTCACTACATTCAAACACTTATAAAAACTCGTTTTATAATGTCTATATTCCAATTTATAAATATCCATTTATAAATCTCTTAATATAAATCAGTTTATATTATTATTCTAAAACGTCTTTAATTTCCTTTATAATTTCATCATTTCGATTTATAAAATAATCAAATTTTATAAATCCTATATTTAAACTTTTATCATATATTCAAAAATCCAATCTAAATTATTTTATAAAATCATTAGTTCATATTTCTCAAAAATCGACTTTTAATCGTATTTCTAAAAATCAGCTTTTTAACTATATTTCACAAAACCCATAAATTTTATAACTTTAAAAATTATAGCGTTTAATTATTTAAAATGGATCGATTCCAAAAATATAGCATATCTTCAAAAATCACCTTAAAACCATTTTAAAATCCCAAAATCTGGGTCCAATGATGCTACACACCAAATAGTCAATCACGACTAACAACGATATCATATATCGATATGATAATCAATCAAATATCAAAATATCTGAAATAAAATAAATACTGTTGAGGAATCCAGTTGGATCCCTCCAACCTGTTTCCTGCATCCAAAAACATTAGCACAATACCAATTTCGCTCCAGTACGAAATTATCGCGGTACATGTTCTTAATAAATATTATCCGCTTAATAACGGCGTAATAGGGTCTCATCCGCTAAACAAAAAATGCGGGAAATCAATAACTGCAATATATACATATGCCAATATATATATATTGTTATTATATATAATACCAATTTCACTGTTTATGAAATATTCGCGGTATATGTTTATATTAAATAACATCCGCTTACTAACGGCGCATAATGTCTATTTTAACAATCAATAATTTACAGTCATCATTCAAACATGCATTCAAATATTTTAAATCTAACTATTTAAAATAAAAATCGAAACTAATTCGATTGAGTGAGAAATTCTCACCTTGATTTTAAATCCCGTTTTAGCTTTTATTTCGAATAAAATTAAACGCGCGTTTAATTTTACCCGAAATTCTCACTAACTCCAAACGACTCCAAACCAACTCCATCGCGTAGTGCTCGTCCATACGATTCCAACGCAACTGAGTTTGCATTTTTTCGACCTCGTATGAAAAAGTTATGTATTTTACAAGATTGTACACGTTTTAATAATTAATTTCAACATAAATTTTTATATTTTAATACCCTCTACTCATCACCACCGTCCAAAATCTTTTGCAACAGATCCTAGCGTTCCCCTCCTTCTTCATCTTCGTGCGTGCTCCCTGAAGAAGCCGAACCCATATCCTTCCATTAGGGTTCGAAATCTCACCACCCAAACGTTGCCGAAACCCCATCATCTCACCTCCATTCGAACGACCCCTGCATCCCCTACGACCGCCCCCAATACCATAGCACTCGGTCACCCCCCTAGCACGCACTACGAGGCCGAACGGCCTGCCTTCGTGGCTCCCCCACGACCACCACACAGCTCCAAACATCATCAAATCCGTATGGATTCGAAGAGCTCGAGACGCTCTACCACTTTACAGTTAAACACATTTGCTAATTATTCATAGATCAAGAGAAATTAAGAGGAGAAATTGGAACAATACTGGCCATTGAACCCTATACTGGCGGCCGTGTTTTGTAACTAGGTTTTTTTTTTATTTTTAGAATGGTGTCTATTTATAAGAAAAGCTAGCGTAAACACTATTCATCCCGGGAATTCCGAACTCCGATTTAGACGCCGTAACCAGCGTACCTAGGGTTTATCCCGCGTTCCGGACACAATGGAACAGGTTTCGGAAGCTAATTCGGAAGTATGTGCGAGTTATGGCTGAAAACGTTCAATTTAAATTAAACCGATTTAAGTCGATTTCTAGGCGTTTTAATTTGTACCGGACAAACGGTAAATCCAATTGACTTGAAATTTGAAACCTTACAATAATATCACATTACGGATCCGATGAAACTGGTTTCGTCGAATTCCGAGACTTTTTGAAAAATGGCTATTTTGACTCGCCAAATTTAAATTAAAAACGATTCGATGCGTTTCGAGTTGCCACGACCAAACGATAACTCCGATTGACACGAAAATTGAAATCCGGTAATAACTAACTATTACGGATCCAATGAAACTGGTTTCGTTCAATTCTGAGACTGTTCAAAAATTGACTATTTTACAGTCGATTATTAAATATTAAAATATTCAATTTTTCACAGATTTACTTTTAATTCGATTTTAAAAGTTCTAAAATATTTCTATAACTCCAGTATGATTAAATAAAATTTTACAAATCATTTTCAATCATATTTAACTCTATTTTCAATTATTTCCATAATTTAACGTATTAAATTATCGATTTAATTATTCAATTAAATCCAAAAATTCAATTATTAATATTTAAAATTAATTAAATATTCAATTTTTAATTAATAAAAATTCTGGGTCTTTACATTAATGGAATTTGATTTAAATGAGAATCAAATAAAAGTAAACTTAAGTTTGATGTTGGAATAAATAAAAGTAAATTAACCGAAGTTTAAAATTTATGGAAGCTTGGCTTCGAATAAGAGTGAAAGCACCTTTAAATAAAAGCTTGGATTGAATTAATTTGGTAATGGCCAGTAGTATACAAGAATGAAATGTGTCAAGCTAATGAATGATGGGTGAATAAATTAGAAATGAAATATAAAATGAGTTGAAAATTAATTTAAAATAGTTATAAACTAAAATAGATACTTTATTAAGCGAATATCGTCGAAATTGCATAACAATGATTGTTGTTTGGCATAAACAAAGGTAATTAAATTCCTGTAAGTTGATAGAGATTAAATAAATTGGTTTTAGACTTAATTTAATTGAATATAAGCTTGTTTGGATTAAAAATAAATTGAATATAAGCACTTGAGTTGTAACCCAATAAAATTGAATGAAATGGCTTATGAGTTGGTTGAAAGCGATTGAATTAGGTTTGAAAACATATAAATTGCTTGTGGAAGTTATTTTGAATGCATTTCTTTAGAATTGAAGTGTTATGCTTGTTTAAGTAAGAGAATGTTATAAACTTCATATATATATAGTACTCATATGTGTAAATTGAGCAAGTACAGGTACCTAAAGGCCGTTTGGCTGGATTTGGATGCACTAATTGCTAAAATAAATAAGCCGCTTGCTTAAAATGCTAAATAAAGGTATGCCTACGCAATAAAAATAGGATATATGAACTGTTTTTGATTTTCCGACCGGGTGGGTCGATGTATATATTTATATCTCTTGTCAAATTGCAAAAGCTCCTCCGTATAAAGGAGACTCTGCCAAAAAATTTCCAAAATTTTGAGAGTTAGAATTCTTTTTGGAAATTTTTGCTAACAACAAAACGATTTCAAATTTGAAATTAAAGTAAATTAGTAAATGAAACTAATATGAATCAGTTATATTTGAAAGATAAAATTCAATATGCAAAATTTAAAATAAATTGAATTTGTATGAAACGGGGAAAACGAATTTTCATAAAAGTATATGTGAAAACTTCTGTAAGAAAAAGTATAAATGATTTGAAAGGTTACAATTGTATATTGTTGCTAAATAAGATATGCAGGTATTAAAAGGGGAAAAGAAAATTGGATTTGATTCCAAAAGATAAATGTGAATTACTCGACAAAAAGGTACGAATTTAAATTACTAGATGAAACTGGATTGGGTTCTTGATGTGGCCACTCGTCTTTTGTTTTCTTTTGGAATTTTGGAGCCCATAGAGGCCTTTTGTGGTTGTACCGAGCTAGCCGCGCAATGGAGACGCTGGCAAATTTTTTCGGAAATTTAGAGAGTTAGAAAAATTTTGAGAAAATTTTGATAATTCAAAATTGGTTTTAAATTGAAATTTAGATAATTGAGCAAAGGGGTATTATTTTAAACTATGAAAGGTTTTGAGAAGTTGATTGATGTGATAATAGGTTTTTAATAAGATATAGTTGGAAGGATGTTGAATAGTGAGTTTTGGAAAGAGGTAAACGGGTATTGGTCCATTCTCCCTAACTAGTAATTTCGAGGACGAAATTCTTTTAAGGGGGAGGAATGTGACAACTCGGAAATTTTAACGAATTAAATTGAAATAATTAATCGACTTTAAAATATTTAAAAGTTAATTTTAACTTGGATTCAAGTTATCAATATTTACTTGATAATTAAATCATTGAATTGTATAGTTTAAATATTGAATTTAATAATTGAATCTGAGATTCTAAGCCTGCTTAACATAATTTGAAGGCTTATAAAATCTATAATGATGATATTGAAGATAATAGATAGTTGAAATTTAAATTTAAAGATAATTGGTTCAATTTTAATAATATATCATTTAAATTGGAATTTAAAAATAGCCTTCCGAGGCACAGTCTCGAAATTTGACGAACCAGTTCCATTGGATCCGTAATAGTTAGTTATTATCGGGTTTCAATTTTCGTAGCAATCAGAGTTGTCGTTTGACCCTGGCAGCTCAAAACGCTTAGAACTATTTTAATCGACTTAATTTATATTTGATTGTTTTCTTCTGTAACTCGCACATACGATCAAATTAGCCTTCGGAACACGTTCCATTGTGTTCGGAATGCGGGATAAACCTTATGAACGTCTGTCGGCGCATCTGATTTGGGGTTAGTAATTTCGCATTATACAGCGAGATATTTTCAATATTTAATTATTTAATAATCAGGTGTACTCAAGAAGCCATTTCCAAATCCCTATTTTTATCTCCGTCTTCCTCTTTCAGCCTAGAACATAAATCGAAACTGAATGCTTATAAAAAAATTATTAAAACATAAAATGGCCGATAGAAAATCTTCTCTTCCTAAAATCAGTCAAAAAACTATAATCCAACCCAGCCCTCTTCCTTCTCTTCATGCAGTCGCGACCGGAAAAAAATTGACGACGCTCGAATTTTCAAGTCGCGTGTGAATTAGGGTTTAATGGCCGAAGCCTTCCTCAAATTGATGGCCGATACTTCTTCCTTAGTCTTGTTCTTATTGGGATCGACGTCTCGTTCAAAATCGCGATGCTCAGTGAGGGTATGATTTCGACAGGCGAAAGTAAAGGGTGGCCGAGCAACGGTGATGAGGTTCGTGAGGGTAGCCGAAGTCGCGATCTGGTCAATCGCGTTTGGAAGTGGCGGCGAAGGGTGCTGTGGGCGGCGCTCGTGGCCTTGGGCACGGCGGTGGAGGTTGTCATGGTCGAGCGTGAGCGAGGCATGGTCGAGCGTGAGCTAGGGCATGGTTTCGATTTTTGCAGCATTATTTAGGTGAGTAACCCTCACACGAATCTATAGATTTGGTATATTTGCATTGTTTAAATAGTAATACAGTTTTGGATAAATTTTGAAGGGTGCTGAGATTTAGAATTCGTACTGATTGAAGCCAGGATTGAAATTAAGTTAATTACGAACGTTTGTCGTAACAGGAACAAATTGATTTTGTAAAGCTAAAATTAAGTTATGAACTATTTAGGTTTTAAATTTTGAATTAACCGATCTCAATTTAATAAGAAAAGTGAAGTTTGATTCATTTATCAAGTGAAGCCGTAAATACGATTTTATTGTTTCGTTAGTCTTATTTATTTTTCAATTTGACTTTAGAAAATTTTGAGATTAAAATATTTAAGTTTGAAAAATAATATTATTTAATGTTTTAAATAGTATTATAATATTTAAATGAGTAAATATTTGAATATTGAATTAAATATTTGAAATATAGTTTTCAATTAATGTTATATATTTTATAAAAGATGGTTTAAAGGAAAATCAGTTTAAAACTTAATTACTTGTTCAAATTAAATCATTAGTAGTTAATTAAATTTATCAAAATGGGAATTAACTATTTAAGTTGTTCAAATATTAATAAAATTATCTAACATTTCTTTAAGGTCAACATCCGAAAGCAAACAAGTCGAGAGTGGATCGGTTTTGCTAAATAAAGCAAAGGTGAGTAAATCTCACTCTGTTGGATTTTTATTTAAATTTAAAAGGTTAAATTTAATTGATTGGATGAATGATTGTATTGTTTGGATGTGTACTGATGATCTGGTGATTTATTTTTGGTTTTTTCTTAAGTTAATTGGGATTTGACTCGAAGTGTTTGGGTTTTAATTTGATTTAAACTTAAGTCATAGATAAGAAATGTTTCAATTTAAATGTTGATAAGGGTAATGATTTGTGATTCATCAAATTAGTAGGGTAATTAAAATGGATGATAAATTAATTCATTTAATTAATGATTTGAGGTGATTAATTTAGTAATTTAGGGTTTTGAACCAATTAATTAAGGTTTGGGTAAATTTATCAAGTTTAATTTAATTTTAAATAATCGTTGGATGGGTGATAAGTAATTACTTAATGTAATTAATAAAATATAATTACTTTGTGTAATTAATCAAGATATTTATTAAGCTAGTTAAATAAAGGAGAAATTAATCTATTTAATGAAATAAATAAAAGGATGGTTAATTTCAGGTTGAGATTCATCGAGAGTGATTAATATTGTGGTTGAATTAAAGTAATTAATTTAGATTAAGATAAATCAAAAATATAATTGGAAATCATTAATTTTATAATCAATGACATAATTAAAGATTGATTAATTAAATGAATTAATCAGTAATAAGTGACTTATGAGAAGTTAATTAGTATAAGTAATTAAGGATTAGCATAATTAAAATAGTTAATTAATTTATGAAGTAATTAAAGATTACTTATTGATTTGGTAAGAATAATTAATATCGTGAAAATAGTTAAAGATAATTACTTGAGTGGAATTGGAAGATAACTAATCCAGGGTGATTAATTAAGATGAATAAGGAAGGGTTGATTAATTAATTTGGAATTAATTAATGAACGAATCTAAGTGATTAAGGTTCGAAATTCAATTAGAATCAAAAGAAATGATTTGTAAATGATTAAGCTTTGCTTCTGAATGATTGAATGGTATTGGATGATTTGAAGGATAACTCTGATATGAAGTGTTGAGTATTTCTTTGGATAACTTGGAATAGGATGATATGAGATTCTAAGAGAACGGGGTCAGGTATTGGTAAAATACCCGAAACTACTTCGAATTCTTGTAGATTGACATATAAAATCTATATACTGGAGTGAAGTGATTTGAAGGTATTGGACTGTTTTAAAAATCTAAATCTTAGGTATTTAGAAACCTATTTGTGGACTAAGTGTTGTCTATAATAGTTTGTGGCTTGTGAATTGATATAAGTTACCCGGGTTTATATGAGTTGTATACTTTGTATTTCATGTTAGTTGGGTTTACTTACGCTGGTTGCCAGCCTGACCCGGGTGTTACTTTGATGTAATGCTCGGGTCAGACCGAGTATTACAGATTTCCGAGTTAGGACGTTCTGGAGCCGAAGAGGCGAGCTAGATGGTAATATCGTATAGAGTATTTCCGCTGTATTTATGTTATTGTAAATGTGAGATGCGATAATTGTAAATATTCAGTGACTATATATAATGTGAAACTCTGATGTATTAGAATGTAACCGACAGATATAATATTCTTTTGTAGACTCTTATTATTTATTATTATATTTTATCCGCTGCGAATGTGAGATGTTGTTGATTCTGTTCTTCTTCTTCTATCTCTTTCTTCTTTTCCATAACTATCTGGAATTTTCGGCTTCGAGAATTCCGGGTCGTTACAACCATTTACTCAACAGTCTTAGATGAAGCTAAATAGATTATTCATACTTCCAAACAGATTTAAAGTATCCTTTCCTAAACAACCATAAACCAAAACAGCAACCAACCAATTCAGAAAATACATTAAATTCAATCTTAATCATTCCTTTTCATACATTTATGGTTGGATTTCCTTTTTATTCAATTAATACTCACCTTCATTTTTTTTTCCATTACTAGCTGTCTTCCTTTCATTTATTAATGCAATTCATGTTCTATTCAAAGGTTTAGCATTTATATTCATTTATTTAAGTTTATAATTGCTTACTTACTTACTACCATATTTTATTATAGTACATTTCAATTATAACTTAAGTTTATAACCATTTCAACCTCTAAAGAAAATCATTGAACATTTTTCATTCATAAATCTACTTGTACAACTTCCATTATATTTTCTTCTTAACACTTCAACTTTTTACATCTTTTGGTAAGTTATATATATGTTAAAAAAATGCAAATGAAACTTATACAAGTTTACCACATCTTTTAATTTAATTTAATGTTCAATAATTACATCTTTGTTTTATAAGTTACAAATTTCAACTTTCTTTAAATTTTATTTGTAACTTAAAATTTATCTCTTATTTTAATTAAAGGTTCCAATTATTAGTTACATTTCATTTCACTACAATAAATTAAAATATTATTTAACGGAAACTAAAGAATTTAAATACTGGGGTTAATTTCAAATCATTTTAAAATAATAGATAAATGTATACTTATAATCTATATATCCAATTATAATTAAAACAATTTAAAATTTATATTTGTTTATCAAAATAAATCTATAGCAAAACTACTACAGTGGCCTTCCCACTTTGAAACTCTAAAATGAATGTCGACGATGCATGCACTCATCACCGAAATTACTTTCCAACGACAGAGAGAGGAGTATAGAGCTTATTTCTTTTCCAATTTTTTTTAAACATTTCTTTCAAATTATATTGAAGTGTTTATATCAGAAAATACTACTAATAATATTATTATTATATTTCAAAATCATTCAAAAGAAATTTTCAAAACCCCGAAACTTAGGTTGTAAAATTTCCAATTTTCATTTATTATATTTTAAATCTTATCTCAACTATTATTTATGACCTAACAAACAATATATTGCAACCAATATAACCTTTATAAAAAAATTATTTAATATATAGAAAATATAATAGGCAAAATTATTTCATTTACCTATATTCAAAACAAATATCGTGTCAGTCTGTCTTATTAAGTGTTTAGAAATCCCTATTGATGTCACAGCGTCTCATGCATCAACCAGAATTTATAAATACAAAACAGAACAAATTAACACAATATCAAAACCTTTTTATAACACTATCAAATACGCTCTCTCCTATATATACGTTCAGCGAATCCCATAGGGTATACCCTATTGATAAAGAGTCAAACCCCACAAAGCTAAGGTTTATCACTAAAACAAAGCTCTGATACCAGATGTAACATCCCGCCTTTCCGTACGCTTTAAATCGACGATAAACCACACACGTCAGACTTAAACCATACAAAAGGGCGGGTTGTTATGTGGTAAATAAGAAAAAACAAGAAAGAAATAAACAAACAGAATCTCACAGTGGAAGGATAAAATATAATAATCAAATACACAGTTCATGAAGCTTTTTTCAAAATATTCAATTATACTTACAATATATATCAGAGTAATACATACCATAGAATATCAATAATGCATCGGAATACAATAGTGTAGTAGAATAATATAATAGGTAATAGGAATAAAATCTTCGTCTTCATCCTCCAGAGCTAGAGTCTTCGAATCCTGAAATACTCAGGCTGACCCGAGCGAATTGAAAAGACAGAACACTCGAGTCAGAACTAAAAGATCTTATGGAAGTTAAATCAATAATAAATATGAGTGCAGTAACTTAAGAGATGCTCGGGATTCACATCTCCTCAGGATCCGTTAAACTATTTACTATGTAGTAATATTTCGCTATTATAACAGTGTCTATTAGTAAAATAAACTTACTTTAAAATAGCGTCAAGGAGTGACCCAATATTCCCCTTAACACATAATACATTCCCATAGTCTATACAGTACCGTAATCTCCCCCGTACTAGGCGTCGTCAGAGGGAGCTCCATAGGTATTGTAACAAAACAAAATCGTACAAGGCGTGCTAGGGTAGGTGACATGACACAACTAGGCAATGCCAGGGTAGATATAACAGTTACGCTTCCGGGGTGGTGGTAACGCATAGCCCCAGCTACCACCCACCTTAAGCCACATCCCCAAATCAAAAATCAAAAGTGGCCACTGAATAAATCCAAAGTCAAAGTAGAATGTCGAAGGGATATGTCGATAGAAGGGGCTACCTTCTTAACCTGTCAATCCCTCCTGTTTTAGCCACCTTATGCCAACTTATGGGAGTCGGGTCCACGTATTTACCTCAAAGGAAACACCGCCACCATCCTACATCATTCTGAAATCTCCACCACGTACACGGTTGTTGAAGTGGTTTTCGGAGTTCGTAAAGAGTACGACAACTTCCGATCCTGGTCTCTTCAACAACCATATGTTATTATAACATCGCGGTCATTTTAAAATAATTATACTTCAAAAAAATATAATATCCCTTTCAAAACATATAAATACGATATCATTTCTGTTTTAAAAACCCAAATCAATATTATTTTCCAATATATTCTTTTCTGAAACCATAACATTTTCAAAGTTATAATATTCCGAAACCAAAACTTGAATATATAGCCTTTCATAACATAAACTTTGAATTTCATAACCTTGAAACATAACTGCACCACTTAAATGGTTTAAATATTAAATTACTTTATAAAATAAAATACCTTCTTTAATTTCGTAAATAAATTCCAAATACCGATTTGAACCTCCAAATAAACCATTTCAATTTCAATATATTTCAAAGCTTAAAAATTCAATACTTCAAAACTAAAGTTTATAATTCATATATATATACACACCTATTTCCCTTTTTCTATTATTTAGTTTTGAAATATTTACTTAATAAATCCAATATAATTTAAGTAAAACTTTTAACTTCAAACAGTTGGATATTCTTCAATTTATTTAACTTGATATATTCGTTTATCCTAACTTTTTAATTCATTTAACTCCCTTCAAACCAACTCAAGTTATAAAGATCATACCCTTTAAAAACACCATTTTTATTTAAATTCCAATCAAATTTATTCAAGTACAGTTCTTAAATAATTCAATTTAAACCAATTCCATATTTATTTTCCAACTTAAATTTCATTTAAGTCATTTAAAAACTCTATATGTACAATATCTTAAATAGGTATTAAACCATATAATATAAAACACTCAAACTCCATTATTAAACTCCTTTTATTAAATCAATTTTATACAAAGCTTAAATTAAAGAATTTAACTATATATATATAAAATAATATTAATATAACATCAAAAATTTATGCCTATTAAACCGTATATTCCTTTCCAAAACCATAGAAAATCAAGTGATATGGATATTTGCCTGTATATAATTCTCTATCCTATGGTCAAGTGATACGGATATTTGCCATTTCAATCCGAAATTTAAAATAAAAATTACGGTTATATATTATTTCAAACCGCAATCCCGAATGAAATGAAAATGCACAATGACTTGCAGTGTATACAATATATAATGCATCATCCATTCATCCAATATCAATTAGCAACCATTTACAACAATCATCATCCAATATAAACAATAACATCACTATAGAACAGATAATAAATAACAAGTATTAACTATCAGTCTATATTCAATAATAAATTAAAACTGTTTAACTGACATTTTATATGCAATAATAAATAAATAAAAATTCAACTGGCAGTTTATATGCAAAAATAAATTAAACAACAATTTAATTTAAATAAATGCAATCTAACTGAGTTGATGATTAAATATATGCCCAAACATTCATAGGTAAATTTTAAATCACATCAAAATTCAATTTAACAAACATAAGAAATCTTAGAAGTTGTGAGTGGGTTAAAGCACTTACCTTTTGAATTTAAATTGAATTTAAATCCAATCTAAACCCAAAAATTTAACTGTCTCGGAATTCGTCCAAACCAGCGTCATCAAGTCTCAAATTTTAATACGATCTTAACAAAAGAAACCGCGCATAAAACGGGCATCGTATGAGAAAGTTATAACGATTAGAAGATTTATGATTTAAATTTTAAATAAAATAAACAAAAGATGGAAGATCACCTCGTGCTCGCCATGTCACCCAGTTTTTGCGCAAAACCCTAGCTCAAAATCACCCGGTCATGAACGAAGCCGCTACCTGTATGCACGTTTGACTGATTACCATGGCCACCTCGTTCACATCCACCAAGATCTGCAGCAACCGATGCCAACTCCCCCTCCAACTGCGCCTGATAACGGTGGCACGACCGCGTCAGGTGGTCACAACCAAATCCTGCCGCCGCCGCCTTTGCTCCCCTTTTCTGACGAATCTCCACCACCTTAAGGCGAATGAAAATCATGGATCGAAAGCTCATGCCCTCCTATGCGCTCCAACACCCACCGATCGTTCTGAAATCGAAGATCCACCGTTGAATTGGAGCCCTAAAGAACGAACGGCCGAAATAAGTGAGCCAATTTTGGCTACATAGAAACTCAGATCCAAAAATGAATCCCACTTTTGCCTTGCGCTCTTCGAGAGCTTTCCGATATAAAATTTGATACTGTTTGTGGAGTTTGAAATTTTTTCCATTGATTTGATTTGGAATTGTGTGTGACATTAGGTATTTGTCCGCCATTGGGGAAGAAAGAAGGACTAGAATGAATTATACGTACAGAAATGAGGAATAGAGGGCTGCTAGGGTTTATAGCAGGATATATATAGGCAAACTGAAGTAGAATAGATGGATTGGGTTGAATATACTTGCTAACGACAAAGTGGCCCAAAAAGCCCGTTTCGACTCCAGAATGAAATTGGGTCAAACCATATATCAAAATAGATGTTTTAAAGTATTTTAAACGCAATGGAAAAGATTTCAGCTTAAAATTGCATTGTAACGACCCAGAATTTCTGTCAATTTAAATTTGTATATTTAATTGATTTTAAATATCAACAAGTAAAATTCGTAAGTCGAATAAATTATTTTTCGAATAATTGGATTTAATTGGAGAATTAAATCGATAATTTAATATGTGAAATTACAGAAATAATTGGAAATTGGGTTAAATATGATTGAAAATTATTTGAAATTTTTTATTCAATCATATTGGAGTTATAATGATGTTATAGAATTTTTAAAACCGAATTTAAAGTTAAATTGTGAATATTGAATATTTTAATATTTAATTATAGACTGAAAAATAGTCATTTTTCAAAAAGTCTCGGATTTCGATGAAACTAGTTTCATCGGATCTGTAATGTGATATTATTGTACGGTTTCAAATTTCGTGTCATCGGATTTACCGTTTGTCCAGGGCAAGCAGAAACGCACAGAAATTTAGTTAACCGATTTAATTTTAAATCGATCATTTACTGTTGTAACTCGCACAGATGACCGAATTAGCTTCCAAAACCTATTCCATTACGTCCGGAACGCGGGGTAAACGCTAGAAACGCCGGTCACTGTGCTAGATTTGGAGTTCGGAAAAGTCGGATGAATAGTGTTTTCGTTGAGTTTTCTATAAAAGGACTCCACTATCTTCCATTTTGTGAAACCCTAACCTACCTAACCCTAACCGCCACTCTTGAAACCCACCGCTAAAAACGTGTCTCCTTCCTCCTTCGATTTCTTCCAATCCGTAAATCATTTCGAGAATCTTTCAACTGGAAAAATGTTAAGCACGTCGAAATCCTTGTTTTCGACGGCTATGATTAATTTTCGTCGAGCCGATCGACGGCACATCGTGTTCAAAGTCGCACGTTTATCTTCATTTTTCCAAGCCTAGGGGTGGCTGAGCCCTATGATGTTGTAGCCGTAGGTCGAGCTCGTGAAGGTGGTCTGAACGGTGGTACTCGATTGAATTCCGATCGACTGTAGGAGGTACGACAATCAAAGGGAGTCGGCGGCAATTGGGTTTGTTTTCTGGTGGTCGAACGCGTTTGAGAAGAAGCTTGCATAAGCGGCCCAGATTTTCACAAGGAAACGCACGACCAGGATGATTAAAGTAAAATATAAAAAGAAAATTTGTAAATTTAATTATATTTTAAATCGTTCAAACTTTGTAATGCTATATCTTGGTCATACGAGGCTGGATTTTGACGAAACGAATTGCGCTGTCTTCGTTTTGACGAGCACTACGCTATGGAGCTGGTTTGGAGTCGTTTGGAGCTAGTGAAAATTTTGGGTAAAATTAAACGCACATTTAATTTTATTCGAAATAAAATGCTACAACTGTTATCGGAAACTCAAGGTGAGAACTTCTCACTCAATTGAAATTGTTCGATTTAAATTTAAATAGTTAGATTTAAAATTGCTTGATTGTGTGATTGGATGATAATTTTTATCTATTGTGTTAAATAGACATTATATGCCGTATATTAAGCGGAGGTTATTTATTAAAAACATATACCGCGATAATTCCAACTTGTATGGAATAGGTATTATATATGTACTTGGAGTTGATTTCCCGCATCATATAGCGGATGAGACCCTATTGCCCCGCATAATAGCGGATAGTATTTTATAAATCCCATATACCGCGATATTTTGTCTTGAAGTGAAATTGGTATTGTGCTAAGATCTTTGGATGTAGCGAAACAGGTTGGAGGGATCCAACTGGATTTCTCAAATAATTGAATTGGTTTCAATGTTGTGTGTTGATCTATTTATTGATCTATTTATAATCTGCATGATTATCTTTGTGATTGGAATCGTTGAAGGCTAAATTTTAGTCGAATATATTTTGGTATCGTTAGATGCCGAAAATGAATTAAATTGGATTTTTGTAAATTTAAGTTGAGAATTCATGATAAAATTTAATTTTGAAATTGATTCATTTTAGATAAATAAACATTGAAATGTTTATGTTATAAAATTATGATTTTTGTGAAATATAACCGAAATGTGATTTTTGAAATAAGTAGTTGATTTATTTATAAAATGGTTTGAATTGGGATTTTTGAATTATTATAAATGATTTAAAATAAAAGATTTATAATAATATTTATAAATTAAAATATTGGAATTATAAAAAAAGTTTTTATAAGTGTTAAAATGAAATGAAAATGGATTTCATAAGTGGATGAAATCTATAGATTTATAATTTGTGAAGTTATAAAATGAATAGATTTTATAAAATAAAAGATTTATAAGTAATTTTCTTATAAATTGGATTTTGACATGTAAATGAAATATAAATAGAATTGATTAATAAAGGAGACTTATAAATCGGAGTTTTTATAAATAGAAATGGAATTTATAAACATTGTTTATAAATCCGAAATCAATCGAATTTGATAAATTAAACATAGAAGTTAGTAAAGGAGTTATATTCGTGATTTTGGACAGCGAGTTATCCTTTAAGTTAAATGTTGTAGTAATAAGAAGTTTGGTTGGGAATTTTATCCACGATTTTGGATAGTGGATAATCTTTTAATAAATGTGTGGAAACGTTGAATTGGGTAAATAAAGTATATTCGTGATTTTGGACAGTGCATATATTATTAAATAAAATGAATATGTTTTGGGAAGTGATATTTTAAAATAGAATTAAAATGATTTAAAGGTGTTTTAAAATGTGTTATGTGACGACCTCCCATGAATCCCGCACTAAACAAGGAAGTAGTGCGCTGAAAGGTGTGCTAGGCGGCCATGGACGATAGTCAGGGTAAGGTAAAACAACAAACCCTATCGTATTACTCACAGCGCAGGGATAAAATACAATAAAGAAGTCTATATATATATAGTGAATCTTCACCAAATAGAATCTCATCAATACACTTCAAAATAGTTTGATACAAACATCAGAACAGTCAATGCATCAAGCCTCACTACATAACACTCAGAGAATCATACAAGCAGCGGAACATCCAGTACATATAGTAAGAAAACAATATGTAAAAGCCTCTAGCTCGTCTTCGTCATCAACAGCATCGGTCACTAAGAACAGCACCTGTCACCTGCTACCTAGTCTGCCCACCCCAATACGGATGAACAACCCAAGCTAATAAGAGTTGAACATAAAACCTTGAGTCAGACAACAGTTTTAGTGAGCGGTAAATTAACTAACAACATACCAAAAGAGCATAAAGGAAAAAGGAATAGGAATCCAACCCTCCCACTCCACCTCTTTCTACAGTGATAGCCCCCAGACACACTAAGAAGAGACAAGCATAGCAAAGCAGACAATTAAAGTAAAGCAATTATCACTCGAGTCAAGGTCGGTGTTTTCCAAATACAAACCCCCAAGGCCTAAACCAAGATCAGATAAGCACCCAGAAAACATCGCTCTTGAGACCGAATGACGATATAACCAAACATCCATGACTCTGGCTATCACTGTTATCATTGCTTCGATACCACCGTTAATTGAATGACCGGCACATTCTTTCAGCCGTAAGTCAAGGACTAATGGTAACCCCGGTTCTAGACATAACTCCGCACGTCGTCGCAGCCCGTGCCTAGGACTATCGAATCTGTCCTGAGTACTCGACCACCTACCTGTAGTCTTTAGAAATCTGCCCAGAGTACTCGACCACCTACCTGTAGTCTTTAGGAATCTGCCCAGAGTACTCGACCACCTACCTGTAGTCTTTGGGGCGTTCCTATGTACTCTTGCTTTGAGTTTGCTAGAACCTTCCATAACGATGAAATCCAAGCCTTCTAGTCATATCAACAAACTAGCCCAAGCTGCCTCTCGAGCCCACCATTATCAACGAACTCGAACCATATCACCGAGTTATCAACATGCTTGGGATGATCCCGTCTGGATTAAACCAAGGCTATCTCACATCATGCTTTGCTTCTTCGCATCATAACAAAGTCCATCTCAACATCATCATCAAATCTATCCATATAAGCTTTATCATCCGCTTCATATGCCACAAGCAGCTTTCCTTATTCAAGAACCTTTCCACTTAGCTTTTGAATCATCTTCGACCAACTTGTCCAAATCAAGTCATAAGTCAACTAATTCATAACAATCAATCAAATCAATCATTAATCCAAGTAATCAAGCATTCAAACAAGATCTAATAAGCAATTATAACAAGAATGGCAATTTGGTAAATAAAGAGTCCAAATCTAACAAGCATGTATAATGAGCAATATCTCTACAACTTGATGAATGAACTTACATAAGTTAACATGTAGTAAAATGGACATCAAAACTTCGTAAACAATGGATCTATATGCAGACTTAAGGAAAATGCAAGAAATCACTATCTTTAATACACAAACAAACCACCGATCCAATATACTCCTTTGGGTCCGTGTGAGAGATAACTACCACTCACCGAATCACCTAAACACCTCAAAAGCTACCAACTTCAGATCTAGGCAGCAAAGGATCTAGCTCGATCTGACAAAATTCCGCTTCAAACGGTGAAATCTTTCTTCGTTGGATGTAGACCTTCAACTTTTGGCTCTTGAATCTTTGATCTAGATCTTCGATCTTGGATGGATGTAAGCAATAGATTAGAGTGGAGAAAAGAAGTGAAGAAGTGTTGTAGTCGAGCCTCTCAAAATGGCAGTACTTCGTCGCTTCAAAATCCGGATCCCAAAAATGAAGATAGGCACTTCTATTTATAGGCTGGAAATCCCTTAAGTCGGTCGTTCCCTTAAGCCGTCCACGACCTAACCCTTGCCGACCTAACGACTTAACTATAACGCCGACCTAACTACCCAACCATATAGCCGACTGAACGACTTAACTATCTAACCTTATGACCGACCTAACACTCATACGACCTAACTAGGTGCCGACCTAACACTACTAAGCCGCTAGTTCCCTTAAACCGTTAACTTTCCTCGGTCGGTCGATTCTATAGGTCGGTCCAACTTGTTAACTCCTAAGTCGCTAACTCCTTAAGTCAGTGACCTTATTAGGTCGGTCCATACTTAAGTCGCTTCTAACTACTGGGTCGTTAACTCCCTTAAGTCGGCAACTCTTAAGTCGGCTAACTACTAAGTCGGCTACCTCCTTAACTCGGCCTCACTTCTCTAAGTCGCTCCAATCTACTCTGGACGACTTAAACTCTAGACGACATAACCAATACTAACGACCTAGTGGCAACTATTCTACAATTTATCGACACATAAAATACAGGTCGTTACTTTCTCTCCCCCTTAGGAATTTCGCCCCCGAAATTCCAAACAAACAAGAACAATCAACACTATTCTGCATGCCTACCATCCATAGCAACCAACAAACCATGCATCTAATTACTAGCCTAGCATGCAGAATTCTAAGACTAGAACAAGTTACAAATTCATGAGATGCCACGACACCTTAGGGCCATACCTCGAAGAGTTCAGGATGAGCTGCTTTCATCCTCTCTTCCTCCTCCCATGTACAGTCGTTGACATCATCACTCCATTGTACCTTGAGCAACGTAATCGTCTTCCTCCTAAGCTGTTTCGTGTCAGTTTCCACAACACGAAGCGGCTTACGAGGTCTTCTAATAACTGGATCAATCTCAAAGTCTTCACAGCTATCAGCAGAAACCACTGTATTCGAGTCGTGCACATACTTCCGTAGATACGATATATGAAAAACATTGTGCACACTCGACATCTTTTCCGGCAACTCCAATTTATAGGCGAGCTTTCCAATTCGCTCGATGATCGGGAATGGTCCAACAAATCTCGGAGTCAACTTTCCTTTCTTCTCGAATCGAATAACATTCTTTAGTGGAGAAACCTTCACGAAAACCATATCGCCTACGTCGAATTCCAAATCCGTACGACGCTTATCGGCATAACTTTTCTGACGGTCTTGGGCTGCCTTCATTCGTCACTGAATGATCTCTATGCAATCCGAAGTCTGTCGAATCATTTTGGGCCCAAGTATCAGCTTTTCTCCAATTTCCAACCAACATGTCGGACAGTTACACGGTCTTCCATACAATGCTTCATACGGTGCCATACCAATACTTGACTGGTAACTGTTATTATATGCAAATTCCATCAAATGAAGATGATCTTCCCATGATCCTTTGAAATCTAAAACACATGCTCTAAGGAGATCTTCCAAAACTCTGTTGACTCTCTCGGTCTGACCATCTGTTTGGGGGTGATAAGCTGTACTCAAACACAACTCGGTCCCCAAAACTTCTTGGAAGCTCTTCCAAAATCCACTAGTGAACAATGGGTCTCGATCGCTCACTATACTCTTCGGAATACCATGGAATCGAACTATCCACTTAACATGCAACTCAGCCAATTTCGATGCAGTCCTAGTTGATCGAACAGGAATGAATCTTGCACTCTTAGTCAAATGATCTACGATTACCCAAATCCCTTCATTTCCTGCTCTGGTTCTAGGTAACCCATCGATAAAATCCATCGATATTTGCTCCCACTTCCATGTAGGAACTTCTAATGGCTGAAGCAATCCACTAGGCTTCTTCTGTTCGGATTTTACCAACTGGCAGTTCATACATTTGGAAATAAAACTTCCAACATCCTTCTTCATACCTTCCCAGTAATAGGTTCTCTTCATATCCCGATGCATCTTATTTCCACCTGGATGAATTGTCAACTTCAAGTGATGACTTTCCTTAAGAACTTCATCTCTCAATCCATCTATATCGGGAACAACTAGTCGTCCTTGCTTCCGAAGCCAACCCTCTCGATCGACTTCGAATCCTTTATCCTTCTATGGGTCTGATCCAGATTCCAAATCTCGGATAATCTTGACAAGCTTATCGTCTCGCTTTTGGCTCTCGCCAATTCTTTCCACTAGAGTTGGTCTTATCAATAAGTTTGCTAACATCTCAGGTTCCAATTCACATCTAGGCCTGAAGTCAAATACAGCTAAATACTCGAGACTCTTCCATTCTAAAAACATGGCTCCCAATCCTGCATGTCTTCGACTTAACGCATCTGCCACTGCGTTACCTTTTCTTGGAGTATAGGCTATACCAAAATCATATGATGCTAAAAACTCTATCCATCGTTGCTGCCGAAGATTCAAATCTTTTTGGGAGAAGAGACACTTCAACGACTTATGATCTGTAAACAACTCAAATCGAACTCCTAATAGATAATGTCTCCACATCTTCAAAGCAAATACAATCGCCGCTAACTCTAAATCATGAGTCGGATAATTCCTTTCATGCGGCTTCAGTTGTCGACTTGCATACGCAACAACTTTATCCTTTTGCATCAGCACTGCTCCAAGTCCAGTACCACATGCATCGGTGTCAACCACCATCTCGTCATTCACACTTGGAATAGTCAAAACAGGAGCACTTGTCAGTCGCTCTTTCAGGATTCCGAAAGCTTGTTCCCACTTAGCATCCCATCTGAACACTTGATTCTTTTTAGTCAATCCTGTTAATGGTGCAGCTATCTTGAAAAAGTCTTTGATAAACCGACGATAATATCCTGCTAATCCAAGAAAACTTCTCACATTAGATGCATTCTTAGGTCTAACCCAATCCTGAATTGCTGCCACCTTGGCGGGATCAACCGCTATTCCATTTCCAGAGATAATATGGCCTAAGAACCTCACTTCACTCTTCCAGAAGTGACACTTCGAAAACTTAGCCTTCAGCTGATGTTTCTGCAAGATTTTCAAAACAACACGTAAGTGCGTCTTGTGCTCTTCTTCAGTTCTGGAATAAATCAGAATATCATCCACGAACACAAGTACGAACTTGTTCAACTGATCCCTGAATACTCTATTAATAAGATCCACAAAATACGCTGGTGCATTGGTCAATCCAAACGGCATTACCAGCCACTCATAGAAACCGGATGGTGTCCTAAAAGCAGTCTTCGGCACACTATCCCTAGCCACTCTTAACTGGTGAAATCCCGTTGCCAAATCCATCTGAGAAAACACCTTAGCTTCGTGAAACTGATCAAACAAGTCGTCTATTCTCGGCAATGGATACTTGTTCTTCTTAGTCACTTTATTCAGCTCACGATAATCCACACACAACCTCAACGATCCATCTGCTTTGTTGCGAACACAACTTGTGCACCCCATTCGGACACACTTCGCCAGATGAATCCTTTCTGTAAAAGATCATCAACTTGCACCTTCAACTCTTGCTGTTCCCTAGGCGCCATCCGCCTAAAAGGCATCATAACAGGTCTCCTCCTTCAACTAGATCGATATGAAACTCGATCTCCCTATGCGGCGACAACCCTTTGACTTCATCAAAGACATCCTCAAATCCATTCACAATCGGCACCGATGACAGTCCATCCCGTGGAACAACTAGCGAATACATGAAGCTCATGAAGACGCCTTCCTCATGCTTACATTGTATCACAACCTTTCACCCTTCCACATTCTTGATTGTCACCTCCAGCCTCTTACAATCAACCCTTGCCGCATACTTCCTAAGCCAGTCCATACCCAAAATAATTCTGAACCCCACAAAGTTCAGAACAAAACAATCACAAACAAAAGAGCAATCATGACTCGATACAACCAGACCACGGCATATCATACACAAACAAGACGAACCCCAACTGGATTAGTCACAACCAATGGTCTACCAACAATATCCGGTTCCAAACCCAACCAGCCTACAAGTTCACTACAAACAAAGGAATGCGACGCCCCAGTATCAAATAACACTCTAACTGGAACACCACAAATGGAAAGAGTACCTTGAACCACCACACTATTTCCTTTCTCTTCCGCCATAGGAGTTTTCGAAGACGATGGCACAACCCCCAAAGCATAGCCTTGCACAATGTGTTTGTCCTTCTTCGGTTCAGGACAATTCTTCCTAAAAAGCCCCGGTTTATCACAGTTGTAGCACTTCCGTGGGACCTTAGAATTCTTGCAATCTTTGGAGAGATGACCCTTCTGCTGGCAATTGTAGCAGGTCACTTCACCCTTCAGCTTCTTTTTCTGACCATCCTTACCCTGTTGTTGTTTCCTCTTCTTGTTTCCACCTTGCTGTGGTCTAGACTCTTCCTTTGTTACAGCAACAACATATTCTCCTTTAGGAAACAAACTCTCGTGCCTGAGAGCTTTCTCCACAACCTTCTCAAATGGATCGTCCAGATGATCCACTAACTGCCTCTCAAGATAAGTGTCCAAGCCTGTCACAAACTTCTCATTCTTCTGATATGGAGATTCAATATACGACCGAGCATACTTGGACAAGGCTTCAAACTCAGAAACATACTCCAGAACTGGTCTCCCACCTTGCTTGAGCTCTACAAACTTCTTGAACAAAACAGATTTCTGAGCTGTAGAAATGAACTTAGCTTCAAATCTAGCTTGGAATTGCACCCAAGTAATTTCTTCCTCTGGAGTATCAATGGTGATAGAATTCCACCAATCAGAAGCTCTTCTTTGAAGCGGTCTTGATGCAAGCTTCCTTTTGGTTGCATCCTCAATTCCTAAATCACCAAAGATCCTTCTACAAGCATCTATCCACCTCTAGACTTCAATGGTTGACTCCGTCCCTAAGAAAACCTTTCCTCCAAGAGCAGTATAGTCTTTGCACAACTTTGCAAAATCCACTGGTTTTGGAGCTTGAACTTGAACCCCAACATCTACTGATGGCCCTGGAGCTGGCATCCTTTTCATGATCGAAGTCATCATGGCCTCAAACATAGCAGCATAATCAGTAGTCCCCTCAGCAGCACGGCCTTCCCTAGCAGCTGGTCTCCCTCTTCGACTCATTTTTAATATCTAAAAAAGAAAATGATTAGTACACCTTGAGAAGCAACTGCATAAGAGGTTCTAACCCTTCTAAACTACTATATTATATATAGTAATCATCCATCAAAATACAATTACGTCTCTCATACGTAGTTACGTCAGTGAGCGCTGGCTAAAATCGATTAACCAAAGCTCTAATACCAAATGTGACGACCGCCCATGACTCCCGCACTAAACAAGGAAGTAGTGCGCTGAAAGGTGTGCCAGGCGGCCATGGACGATAGTCAGGGTAAGGTAAAACAGCAAACCCTATCGTATTGCTCACAGCGCAGAGATAAAATACAATAAAGAAGTGTATATATATATAGTGAAGCTTCAGCAAATAGAATCTCATCAGTACACTTCAAAATAGTTTGATACAAACATCAGAACAGTCAATGCATCAAGCCTCACTATATAACACTCATAGAATCATACAAGCAGTGGAACATCCAGTACATATAGTAAGAAAACAATATGTAAAAGCCTCTAGCTCGTCCTCGTCATCAACGGCATCGGTCACTAAGAACAGCACCTGTCACCTGCTACATATTCTGCCCACCCTAATACGGATGAACAGCCCAAGGTAATAAGAGTTGAACATAAAACCTTGAGTCAGACAACAGTCTTAGTGAGCGGTAAATTAACTAACAACATACCAAAAGAGCATAAAGGAAAAAGGAATAGGAATCCAACCCTCCCACTCCACCTCTTTCTACAGTGATAGCCCCCAGACACACTAAGAAGAGACAAGCATAGCAAAGCAGAAAATTAAAGTAAAGCAATTATCACTCGAGTCAAGGTCGGTGTTTTCCAAATACAAACCCCCAAGGCCTAAACCAAGATCAGATAAGCACCCAGAAAACATCGCTCTTGAGACCGAATGACGATACAACCAAACATCCATGACTCTGGCTATCACTGTTATCATTGCTTCGATACCACCGTTAATTGAATGACCGGCACATTCTTTCAACCGTAAGTCAAGGACTAATGGTAACCCCGGTTCTAGACATAACTCCGCACGTCGTCGCAGCCCGTGCCTAGGACTATCGAATCTGCCCAGAGTACTCGACCACCTACCCGTAGTCTTTAGGAATCTGCATAAAGTACTCGACTACCTACCTGCAGTCTTTGGGGCGTTCCTATGTACTCTTGCTTTGAGTTTGCTAGAACCTTCAATAACGATGAAATCCAAGCCTTCTAGTCATCCTCCTCGACGACTATTCTCAAACTAGCCCAAGCTGCCTCTCGAGCCCACCATTATCAACGAACTCGAACCATATCACCGAGTTATCAACATGCTTGGGATGATCCCGTCTGGATTAAACCAATGCTATCTCACATCATGCTTTGCTTCTTCGTATCATAACAAAGTCCATCTCAACATCATCATCAAATCTATCCATATAAGCTTTATCATCTGCTTCATATGCCACAAGCAGCTTTCCTTATTCAAGAACCTTTCCACTTAGCTTTTGAATAATCTTCGACCAACTTGTCCAAATCAAGTCATAAGTCAACTAATTCATAACAATCAATCAAATCAATCATTAATCCAAGTAATCAAGCATTCAAACAAGATCTAATAAGCAATTATAACAAGAATGGCAATTTGGTAAATAAAGAGTCCAAATCTAACAAGCATGTATAATGAGAAATATCTCTACAACTTGATGAATGAACTTACATAAGTTAACATGTAGTAAAATGGACATCAAAACTTCATAAACAATGGATCTATATGCAGATTTAAGGAAAATGCAAGAAATCACTATCTTTAACACACAAACAAACCACCGATCGAAAATACTCCTTTGGGTCCGTGTGAGAGATAACTACCACTCACCGAATCACCTAAACACCTCAAAAGCTACCAACTTCAGATCTGGACATCAAAGGATCTAGCTCGATCCGACAAAATTCCGCTTCAAACGGTGAAATCTCTCTTCGTTGGATGTAGACCTTCAACTTTTGGCTCTTGAATCTTTGATCTAAATCTTCGATCTTGGATGGATGTAAGAACTAGATTAGAGTGGAGAAAAGAAGTGAATAAGTGTTGTAGTCGAGCTCTCAAAATGGCAGCACTTCGTCGCTTCAAAATCCGGATCCCAAAAATGAAGATAGGCACTTCTATTTATAGGCTGGAAATCCCTTATGTCGGCCGTTTCCTTAAGCCGTCCATGACCTAACCCATGCCGACCTAACGACTTAACTATAATGCCGACCTAACTACCCAACCATATAGCCGACCTAACGACTTAACTATCTAACCTTATGGCCGACCTAACACTCATACGACCTAACTAGGTGCCGACCTAACACTACTAAGCCGCTAGTTCCCTTAAACTGTTAACTTTCCTCGGTCGGTCGATTCTATAGGTCGGTCCAACTTGTTAACTCCTAAATCGCTAACTCCTTAAGTCGGTGACCTTCCTAGGTTGGTCCATACTTAAGTCGCTTCTAACTATTGGGTCGTTAACTCCCTTAAGTCGGCAACTCTTAAGTCGGCCAACTACTAAGTCGGCTACCTCCTTAACTCGGCCACACTTCTCTAAGTCGCTCCAATCTACTCTGGACGACTTAAACTCTAGACGACATAACCAATACTAACGACCTAGTGGCAACTATTCTATGATTTATCGACACGTAAAATACAGGTCGTTACATGTTAAGTATCGAAACCATAGATTTCAACATTCATTATTGAAATAGATGTTTTCGAGAAATAGAAGGAAATGGTGGACTATAACATGTTGTTATAGTAAATGATTTCCGAAAGGAAATGTTTTATATAGTATTGGGATTTACATATCTATTTTAAATTCAAATCCCTATACTAGTGATTTTTGGGTTGTCGTAACGATGTTATACGCAACATTCGTTTTGACCCAAATAAATGTGTTTGAAAGGGTGTTTTCCTTAAAGAATAAATATATACTTAATTTTGATTTAAATATATTGAATATTTTCCAAATGTTGAAAATAAATAGTTTGTGAATTACTTATTATTAAATAAGTACGGGAAATGTTTTTCCAATATGAAATGAAACGTTTTGAGAATTTATCTTTTTAAAGATAAATTCAAAATGAATACTAGAAATCGATTTGAAAATCGTATACCAGTAGATATTTTGGACATAGAAATTCACTATGGAATTTATAAAGAAAAGGGGAAATTTGTTTAAAAAATAAACATTGATTTATTTTTGAAGCATTGAAATTATATATCTTATAAAGATATTTTTGGGAAATAAATAATTTGGAAAATTATTTGGAATCTGGTGATGTTGTGCATACCTATTGCTAGTTAAATAACCGACTATCAATATTTACCTTTAAATAGGTATTTGTTGTGATTTGCTTGAATTTGAATGCCAGACTTATTTTAAAATAAGCGCTCATTATTCGGGTTAGCCGGGAAAAGACTTTGGAGCCGTATAACCCATTCCGAATAATGATATGTCGTAATGGATATCATTTGAAGACCGGTGTTGAAGGTCGGGTATTTGTGAAAAGGATAGGATAACCTATCGATTGTCTCCGCACTGTTAGCTACGGTATGGAGATTTCCTTTGTGATGGGAAGTTTTATCGGGATTGTGAATACCCGGATTGCAAGGGCTTCTTTGGAAGTGCCTTCGGTTCTGTTCGAACCTGGAATAGACTTGTATGGTTACATGTCTGACATTACATTTTGAGATATAAAGCAGATTTCTTTCAAATCGTTTCCCTTGGTGGCGGAGAATTTATTCTCCTAGCTTAACACCCTTAGAGGTTATGTAGTTGAAGGTTATCGGCGATATATTCTCAATTTGGTAATTGGCATGTTGAGTGTTTCTATGTGATGATTATTTATTGATCATTTGTTGATCAAAGCGTGGATTTGTGAAAAGGCGTAGCTTTTTGGACGAGACTTCGTCAGACCTCACACCTCGGAAATGGTCAAAACAGGAATATGCGGCAAGGTTATGAGGATCGCGCCCATTATGGTATGTCATTTCCTTCTGGAAAGGGTGGTATCATGGTATGGAGCCTAGATACTTACTCATATTGACACACTATATTTATTACTGTATGATGTTAGTTATCAAACGCTCGGATAAAGGTCCAAAGGGACCGGGGGATGACATATTCGTGTAGTAGTTGCCTAGTTACAAAGGTAACCCGGCCTTGTGTTGGCAGAGATCTAACCGTAATGTTAGGTTCTCGGGACGTCCCGCCAGAGGCGATCCCATTGACAGTAGGAAGTTCCTTAGCCTGACCATTTGTTGGAAATCCAAATAAAACAATACGAGCCTTGTACGGTTTTAGTTGTAGAACCTTCCATTCACTTATGGTGGCGTCCCACTATTTGGATGGTAGCTATAGTAGGCATAGTTCGGAATGTCTATGCTGGCTAAGATTTATATTCTACTTTCGAAATGATTTCATTACTATGCACTAATAATAATATCAAAAAAAAATAATGATTTGTTTTGCGTAGTAAGCATCTTTGACTATCATAAGGAGAAATCTCCTTCAATTCTGCGTTTGCATTGTGTGTGTGCTGGAAGGCCTTATGGTAGTTTCATTTTCCAAAAGCATTGCGGATATTTTCCACTTCTATTGTTGTTGTTGTTTTAAAAGTTAAATAACTGTTTTAAGTTCTCACACCAGTCCCATGACTGACCTTGAGTTTATTGTTCTCTTCCAAAACTCTGGGTGCCCACCAATTTCCACACGGGCACTCTAGAGTTAGGTTATCAGGTCATTCTGGATTCAAAAGTGCTTTGGAGCTCAAGTGGCGAGCTGGATGGCGAGACGTATTACTTGCATATGATATTATCTTTCCGCTATAGAATTCACTTGTAAGGACATGTTTTTATAGTTGTCCATTGTTTTTTTGTGTTGTATATTGTTGTAGTGCACTCTGATGATGTAGTGTAATAACTGAGGTAGTTCTTTGTTTTAAAGATTATTCATTTATGTATTATATGTTGTTCCGCTGCGATATGTGAGATTCTGATATTGTTTCTGTTTTGTTTCCTTATTTCTTCTATCTTTTTCTTCTACCTCTTCTTTTTAACCCTCATGGTTCGGTTTTTCGGCATTCCATTGTTCGGCAGTTGATACACTGGACGTATTGATGTCGATTTTCGGAAGTCGAAGAATCGGTTCATGACAACGTGGTATCAGAGCATATGGTTAAGTGACAATCTTGGCTCGGTTGGGTGTTACTCATTAGAGCTAGAGTCAGTAGTACTCTAGAATGAGTTTGAGTTTAATAATAGCTATGAGCACGTATTTGTTAGTGAAAACAAAATTGTTTTATGTTGTGATGATTGGTTTGTTGAGTGGTATATGGATTTTGGTCGGTATAATCTGTACAACTCTATCGATAGGGATCTCTAAACACTTGTTCAGAACAACTCGGCACGATATCATTTTAAAATAGGGTAAATGAAATAATTTTACCTCGATTATATTTTTATATATAAAGGAATTTTTTTCCAGAAATTATTAAAGTATATACAAATTGATTGTTTGGTTGTTGAAAATGTAAGAGAATATATAAGTGAATCAAAGTGTTTGAATAAGTTAAATAAAAACAACAGTTGTAAAAGAATGAACTGTATGAGCAAATGAATTATAAGTATGGAATTATAATTAAAATGATTTACAATTGTAAAATAATCTTATATATAAATAGTGAACTTATATGAGGAAAAAAATTTATAAATGTGATTTATAAATAATAAAAAGGAAAATTTTCGAAATAATATTTAGCACTGATTTCACTATTGTTACTGGGAAATAATAAGGATGATGACTGCAACATCATCGGTATCATTTTCGAGTTTCTGTGTAATGAATTTGCTACCATAGTAAATTGAAATTGAAATTTTGTCGTGATAAACAAATTTGAAATTGAAAATCCAAGTTGAAATTGATAAATATAAGTAAAACGAGTTTTGAACTTATATTATGAGATAAAAAAAATTTGGCTTTGGTAAAGTTAGAGAATTTGAGTTGGCATAACAAAACATATGATTTGTAATTTAACTAAAGGAAGTTAAATAAATTAAATCAGATTTGGAAGTTAATATATAAGTTGTATAACTTAGAAAATGAGAAAATGTAAGTAAAACCAATTATTAAAATGGTTAAACAATTTCGTTAAGTAAAATGAAATATGAATTTGAATGTTGATATGAATTTGACTTAAGTAAAAGTTAAATGAAATAGAATTTGAAATAAATGAAAAGTGAACTTAAGTTGTACAGTGGAAGTAAAATGTAAATGAATTTTAAATGGAATATAACTTAAGTGATGCTGAATGAAGTTGATTTTGGTATCGAAGAAATTAATCAAGAGAAGTGATGATTTTGAACTTGAGTTACATAACTGAAATTCAACCTTATATTGTTAAAGGAATTGGCAATTAAATTAATAAATGGATTGAATGTTAACCAGTCGAATGTAAATAAGTTGATATGAAATAATGAATGTAAGTGTTAATTCATTGGAAGCCAATGTAATTAGAAGTTGAATAATTGAATGAAATTCAATTAAATGTTAAACCAATTGAAATTAAAAGTGTTGAAACAAATTGAATGTTGAATGTAAATTTAATGATTTGGTTATTTGAATATGCATTGGTTGTTATTTGATTTTTAGTTGATTGTATATAAATTCATTAAGTGTTAGTGAAATTAAATTAGTGAAATTGAAAGCTATGAAATTGAATTCAAATTGGAAGAAAATGAACTTGAATAGAATTGAATTTGATTAGGAAGTGAACTAAAATGAATGTAAATTAGTGAATGTATACTGATTGGAAATGAATAAATGAATATTTGTAAAGTCCAATGTTAACAAATAAAATGTGATTAAAATGAAAACCAATTCATTGAACATTAATGATAAATGAAAGAATATTGATTTGGTTATTGATTTGTCGGATGTTAATTTGATGATAGTTGTTTGATGGTTGCGTTTGTTGTTCTGTTGCATTTGCTGTGTTGGAACATGTAGTTGTTATGTTGCTATATGTTGTATATTGATATTATTTTCATATATATATATATATATGTTCCCATTTGTTTGATTGAGTGTATAGTAGGTGCGGATGGCTTATGCTTCACATTTGGAGCTCGCTTTCGCGCTATATTGGCCGTATACGCTCGCTAACAATAAATAAGGTACATATCTTGGATTACATACCGTACTTTTACACTTTTTCCCTACGTGATGCCTCATCACTTGGTGAGATGTATATTTGTGATATATACACTGTCATTTTTTCGGATCGAGCCGCGTAAAGGAGACTCTGGCGAATTTTTCCAAAAATTTAAGGCGTTAGAATATTTTTGAGGAAATTGAATTTTTTTGAAAAGATAACTAAGTATAGATTTTGAAACTTAGTAAAGATTTTGTATGAAGTTTAACTATGAATTTTGGGAAAGTTAAACACTTAAGAGATTTGTGAATCAAACTTGAACTGTTTGTTTCGAAAAGTTAATGGATTTCAAAACTCTTTCTTACTTGGCAATTTCAAGGACGAAATTCTTTTAAGGGGGGAAGTTTGTAACGACCCAGAATTTCTGTTAATTAAAATTTGTATATTTAATTGATTTTAAATATCAATAAGTAAAATTCGTAAGTCGAATAAATTATTTTTCGAATAATTGGATTTAATTGGATAATTAAATCGATAATTTAATATATGAAATTATAGAAATAATTGTAAACTGGGTTAAATATGATTGAAAATGATTTGAAATTTTTTATTTAATCATATTGGAGTTATAATGATAGAACTTTTAAAATCGAATTTAAAGTTAAATTGTGAAAATTGAATATTTTAAAATTTAATTATCGACTGAAAAATAGTCATTTTTCAAACAGTCTCGGATTTTGACGAACTAGTTTCATCGGATCCGTAATAAGATATTATTATATGGTTTCAAATTTCGTGTCAATAGGATTTACCGTTTGTCCGGGGCAAGCTAAAACGCACAGAAATTTAGTTAACCGATTTAATTTTAAATTGATCGTTTATTACTGTAACTCGCACAGATGACCGAATTAGCTTCCGAAACCTATTCCATTGTGTCCGGAATGCAGGGTAAACCCTAGAAATGCCGGTCACTATGCTAGATTTGGAGTTTGGAAAAGTCGGATGAATAGTGTTTTCGTTGAGTTTTCTATTAAAGGACTCCACTGTCTTCCATTTTGTGAAACCCTAACCTACCTAACCCTAGCCGCCACTCTTGAAACCCACGGCTAAAAGTGTGTCTCCTTCCTCCTTCGATTTCTTCCAATCCGTAAATCATTTCGAGAACTTTCAACTGGAAAAATGTTAAGCACGTCGAGATCCTTGTTTTCAACGGTTATGATTAATTTTCATCGAGCCGATCGACGACAAATCATGTTCAAAGACGCACGTTCATCTTCGTTTTGCCAAGCCTAGGGGTGGTCGAGCCCTATGATGTTGTAGTCGTAGGTCGAGCTCGTGAAGGCGGTCTGAACGGTGGTACTCGATCGAATTCCGATCGACTGTAGGAGGTGCGGCAATCAAAGGGAGGTCGGCGGCAATTGGGTTTGTTTTCTGGAGATCGAACGCGTTTGGGAAGAAGCTTGCATGAGCGGCCCAGATTTGCATAAGGAAACGCACGGCCCGGATGATTAAAGTAAAATATAAAAAGAAAATTTGTAAATTTAATTATATTTTAAATCGTTCAAACTTTGTAATGCTACATCTTGGTCATACGAGTTTGGATTTTGACGAAACGAATTGCGCTGGCTTCGTTTTGACGAGCACTACGCAATGGAACAGGTTTGGAGTCGTTTGGAGAAAGTGAAAATTTCGGTTAAAATTAAACGCACGTTTAATTTTATTCGAAATAAAACGCTACAGCTGTTATCGGAAACTCAAGGTGAGAACTTCTCACTCAATCGAAATTGTTCGATTTAAATTTAAATATTTAGATTTAAAATTGCTTGATTGTGTGATTGGATGATAATTTGTTATCTATTGTGTTAAATAGACATTATACGCCGTATATTAAGCGGAGGTTATTTATTAAAAACATATACCGCGATAATTCCAACTTGTATGGAATTGGTATTATATATGTTCTTGGAGTTGAATTCCCGCATTATATAGCGGATGAGACCCTATTGCGCCGCATAATAGCAGATAGTATTTTATAAATCCCATATACCACGATATTTCGTCTTGAAGCGAAATTGGTAGTGTGCTAACATCTTTGGATGCAGGGAAACAGGTTGGAAGGGATCCTACTGGATTCCTCAAATAATTGAATTGGTTTCAATGTTGTGTGTTGATCTATTTATTGATCTATTTATAATCTGCATGATTATCTTTGTGATTGGAATCGTTGAAGGCTAAATTTTTGCCGAATATATTTTGGTATCGTTAGATGCCGAAAATGAATTAAATTGGATTTTTGTAAATTTAAGTTGAGAATTCATGATAAAATTTAATTTTGAAATTGATTCATTTTAGATAAATAAACGTTGAAATGTTTATGTTATAAAATTATGATTTTCGTGAAATATAACCAAAATGTGATTTTTGAAATAAGTAGTTGATTTATTTATAAAATGGTTTAAATTAGGATTTTTGAATTATTATAAATGATTTAAAATAAAAGATTTATAAAATTGATATTTATAAATTAAAATATTGGAATTATAAAACAAGTTTTTATAAGTGTTAAAATGAAATGTAAATGGATTTCATAAGTGGATGAAATCTATAAATTTATAATTTGTGAAGTTATAAAATGAATAGATTTTATAAAAAAAAGATTTATAAATAATTTACTTATAAATTGGATTTGACATGTAAATAAAATATAAATAGAATTGGTTAATAAAGGAGATTTATAAATCGGAGTTTTTATAAATAGAAGTGGAATTTATAAACATTGTTTATAAATACGAAATCAATCGAATTTGATAAATTAAACATAGAAGTTAGTAAAGGAGTTATATTTGTGATTTTGGACAGCGAATTATCCTTTAAGTTAAATGTTGTAGTAATAAGAAGTTTGGTTGGGAATTTTATCCATGATTTTGGATAGTGGATAATCTTTTAATAAATGTGTAGAAACGTTGAATTGGGTAAATAAAGTATATTCATGATTTTGGACAGTGAATATATTATTAAATAAAATGGATATGTTTTGGGAAGTGATATTTTAAAATAGAATTAAAACAATTTAAAGGTGTTTTAAAATGTGTTAAGTATCGAAACCACAGATTTCAACATTCATTGTTGAAATAGACGTTTTCGAGAAATAGAAGGAAGTGGTGGACTATAACATGTTGTTATAGTAAATGATTTCCAAAAGGAAATGTTTTACATAGTATTGGGATTTATATATCTATTTTAAGTTCGAATCCCTATACTAGTGATTTTTGGGTTGTCGTAACGATGTTTTACGTAAGATTCGTTTTGACCCAAATAAATTTGTTTGAAAGGATGTTTTCCTTAAAGAATAAATATATACTTAATTTTCATTTAAGTATATTGAATATTTTCCAAATGTTGAAAATAAATAGGTTTGTGAATTACTTATTATTAAATAAGTACGGGAAATGATTTTCCAATATGAAATGAAACGTTTTGAGAATTTACCTTTTTAAAGATAAATTGAAAATGAATGCTAGAAATTGATTTGAAAATCGTATACCAATAGATATTTTGGAAATATAAATTCACTATGGAATTTATTTTTGAAGTATTGAAATTATATATCTTGTAAAGATATTTTTGGGAAATAAATAATTTGGAAAATTATTTGGAATCTGGTGATGTTGTGCATACCAATTGATAGTTAAATAATCGACTATCAATATTTACCTTTAAATAGGTATTTGTTGTGATTTGCTTGAATTTGAATGCCACACTTATTTTAAAATAAGCGCTCATTATTCAGGTTAGCCGGGAAAGGACTTTGGAGTCGTATAACCCATTCCGAATAATGATATGTCGTAATGGATAGCATTTGAAGACCAGTGTTGAAGACCGGGTATTTGTGAAAACGATAGGATAACCTAGCGATTGTCTCCGCACCGTTAGCTACGGTATGGAGATTTCCTTTGTGATGGGAAGTTTTATCGAGATTGTGAATACCCGGATTGCAATGGATTCTTTGGAAGTGCCTTTGTTCTGTTCGAACCCGGAACAGACTTGTATGGTTACATGTCTGACATTACATTTTGAGATATAAAGCAGATTTCTTTCAAATACATTTCTGTTGGTGGCGGAGAATTTATTCTCTTAGCTTAACACCCTTAAAGGTTATGTAGTTAAATGTTATCAGCGATATATTCCCAATTTGGTAACGTGGCATGTTGAGTGTTGCTGTGTGATGATTATTTATTGATTATTTTTTGATCAAAGCGTGGCTTTGTGAAAAAGCGTAGCTTCGTGGACGAGACTGCGTCAGACCTCACACCCCGAAAATAGTCAAAACAGGAATATGCGGCAAGGTTATGAGGATCGCGTCCTTTAGGGTATGTCATTTCCTTCTGGAAAGGGTGGTATCATGGTATGGAGCCCAGAAACTTACTCATGTTGACACACTATATTTATTACTGTGTGATGTTGGTTATCGAGCGCTCGGAAAAAGGTCCAAAGGGACCGGGGGATGACATATTCATGTAGTAGTTACCTAGTTACAAAGGTAAACCGGCCTTGTGTTGGCAGCGATCTAACCGTAACGTTAGGTTCTCGGGACGTCCCGCCAGAGGCGACCCATTGACAGTAGGAAGTTCCTTAGTCTGACCATTTGTTGGAAATCCAAATAAAACAATACGAGCCTTGTACGGTTTTAGTTGTAGAACCTGCCATTCACTTATGGTGGCGCCCCACTGTTTGGATGGTAGCTATAGTAGGCATAGTTCGGAATGTCTATGCTGGCTAAGATTTATATTCTACTTTCGAAATGCTTTCATCACTATGCACTAATAATAATATCAAAAAAAAAATAATGATTTGTTTTGCGTAGTAAGCATCTTTGACTATCACAAGGAGAAATCTCCTCCAATTCTACGTTTGCATTGTGTGTGTGCGGGGGGGCCTTATGGTAGTTTCATTTTTCAAAAGCAGTGCAGATATTTTCCACTTCTATTGTTGTTGTTGTTTTAAAAGTTAAATAACTGTTTTAAGTTCTCACACCAGTCCCAGACTGACCTGGAGTTTATTGTTCTCTTCCTAAACTCTGGGTGCCCACCAATTTCCACATGGTAGTCTAGAGTTAGGTTATCAGGTCATTTTGGATTCAAAAGCGCTTTGGAGCTCAAGTGGCGAGCTGGATGGCGAGACGTATTACTTGTATATGATATTATCTTTCCGCTGTAGAATTCACTTGTAAGGACATGTTTGTATAGTTGTCCATTGTTTTGTTGTGTTGTATATTGTTGTAGTACACTCTGATGATGTAATGTAATAACTGAGATAGTTCTTTGTTTTAAAGATTATTCATTTATGTATTATATGTTGTTCCGCTGCGATATGTGAGATTTTGATAATGTTTCTGTTCTGTTTCCTTGTTTCTTCTCTCTTTTTCTTCTACCTCTTCTTTTTAACCCTCATGGTTCGGTTTTCCGGCATTCGATTGTTCGGCAGTTGATACAGTGGATGTATTGATGTCGATTTTTGGAAGTCAAAGAATAGCTTCAAGACATGCATCGTATTAAGAAGTTATGCAAAAATCAATATTTTTAAAATTGATTTCAATTGATTTCAATTTCATTTATTTCAAGGCGTTTTGAGTCCGTACGATCAAACGACAAGCCCGATCGCTATGAAACTTGAAATCCTACAATAATTCACCGTTACAGATTCGATGAAACTGGTTTCGTCGAAATCCGAGTCAGTAGCCAAAATGGCTATTTTATATTAATTAAATAAATTAAAAATTAATTAATCAAATCAAATTCCCAATTAAAATTTTTAAAATTGACAACTCTTCTCATTTTTATATTTCCAAATAATTCATAATTTAACAAATTTTTAATGTCAATTTAAAGTTAATTTACTTATCAATTTCAATATTAAATTTTCAATTTCATTATTCACAAATTATAATTCTTATCATGAAATACATAAATAAAAGATTATTCCATTCATATTTGTCAAATAGATGGATTTATCATTGGATTCAAAACTATTGCATTAATATTTTCTTATTCCATTTTCATTTCAAATAATGAAAATTTAATGTTTAATCCTACCTATTTGCAATAGACTCAATTATTTAACTTAAATTTCAAATAAATAAATAAATCCTGATTCCTATTCTTTAAATTTACTATTTATCATATTATCATCTTAAGTACCATTTATTTTGGTATATATCCAGATACATTAACATTTTTCCAATTTCTTTATCTCAATTGCATAACATTTAATTTCAAATGCCCCAATAATTACACTTATTATAAATTGGATTTTCAATGGATTGATTTGTTTCAAATCAAATCTTTTTCTTAAATTCATTACCACTCTATAAACTTAGTTACCGTGTTTTCCCCATTTACTACCTTAATATACCCAATTTAACACTCTTAAACATTGTGTTACATTTCACATTAATGTAACATTTATTTACATTTATTACAAACCTATTTCCCATCTCAATTTAAAGTTAAATCAATTTCCCAAATATAGTATTAAATCCCAATATATTGAAGTAGTTAAATATATACATTTATTATAATTAGAACTTCAACAAATTCATTCAAATAGGTTTCATTTCTTCACGTTATTTTATGAATAGAATATGTATTCCCATTGCTTTATTTTATTTACCCTTTACAATTACTTACCCACATAAATGAGACTTTTATTTTCACTTAAATGTAATTGATTTTCATTCCTCTTATTCAACCAATTCTTTAATTAACTGGAATTGCAATAATCAAGTCAATTACTACAATTGCTTTCAAATTAAATTCTATGAACAAAACAAATAGGAAATTTGCAACGATTGTAACTATTTAACGTAAATTCCCTTTAAGTTTATTTCCTTCAACAAATATTATAATTACTCACAGAACATTAATTTTTTTCAATGATCATTTATTAAAAATTAATAATTCATTAATCTAATTCAATGCTTACATTTTGTTTTCATATATTCAATTTATTTCCAAATATTCCTTTTTACAATCAATTATAACCTAAACAGTCGTTTCAATCAATTTGAATTGCATTAAATTGGTTATTCATCAACTGCCAACAACATTAATACCTTAATTTAAATACAGTTATTATTAATCAACGTATTATTCCATTGGTAAATTAATTGCCTACTTTTATATACTTATATTTTAATTTTATACCCATATGCAACAAATTTACAATTTTCATTATTATATAAATTTGAATTCCCTTCTAGTTAATATTTTTATTGGTAAATCACTAATTCAACATTCCCATTTGTCTCTTATATTAAACATAAAAGTTTGCCAATTTACACTATTTCAATTAATTGCAAACTAAATTTTAAATTATTAATTTTGATTACAACTAGTACATCTAATTTCTACATTCGCACCCATATAAATTAATAAGATTTTTTTTGTTTCTTTCTAAATTTAAATTAAAATCTTATTAATTTAATTCATTTTAAACATCGGAATTTTATGGGTCGTTACACTCTATCCCACTTAAAACTTTTCGTCCCCGAAAAAGAAAAAGATGGGAAAAGAAAGAATTGAGTAAACAATACACCTTATTTAAAAATATTATGTGATATCCCAGAAATTTGGCAATTTAAATTTAATAATCTATGTTGAAAATTAAATTTATTTGATAATTTTAATAATAAATTTGGGATTTGATCTAATAATCATCTTTTAATAAATATTTAAATTAGAAGATTTTATTTTTAAAGTAAATAAATTGTTTTCTGTTTATAATATATATAATTGTATATATATTGTAAATTTACAAACTTGATTTTTTAATTTAGTAAATGAATCAATCTCTATTTTCTAATTTTTATTTATATTTGGTAAATAGGAAATTTGATTTAAATTTAAGAATTGGCTTTTCAAAGAAATTCAATAAATAATTTTAGGGTATATACTTATGAAAAATCTTATTTGTTTAAACTTATATTTTAATTAGCTTAAATATGAATTTAAAATTAGATAAATATAAAAGCTAAGTTTTATTTTATTTGAAATTTTTATATAAGAATTTACAATACGAATTACAAATGATCTTAATTTGTTTCTAATCTCTTTTATAAATGATTTAATATTGTTTAATTTGTTATTTTTAAATAAAAATGATAATACTTAGTTTTTCATAAAACATAAATAGAATTTTTAGAAATGGATTGTTATTTTTAATTTAATAGGAGTTATATATGCTTGTATATAACTTGCTTTAAAATTAATTTAAATTTGAATTCAATGTTTTGAAAATTTAAAGAATAAATGTTTAAAATATTGAATAAAGCTTTTGTTATAATTTGTTTTGTTATGTTTTCTAAAATTAAAAAGGGAAGGAATTCATTTAAATATGCATAAGAAGGAACAAATTAAGGTTTAAAAGTTTTGTAAACAATTTAGATTAAAACTAAAATACTTAATACATGTGTAAGTTTCTTTTAACATTTTGTTGACATGTGTAAGGCATGGATTAAATTGCGACAAATGTTTAAAATTAGTAACAAGTGTATTATTTAATTTTCTTTTTCTTTTATTTTTTTAAAATTTACTTATATAAACATATTACTTCTCATCTTATTCTTTTCCCATTTCTTCTTTTCTTCAAAACTTAAGAAATTATTCAGATCTAACATCTGAAATTCATTTTGCAACAATAAAGTTCAATCTGCACCAACATTTCAAAAACCAAAAATTAAATTAACTTGAAAATCATTTGCAAATCCCCTCAAAAATATGCATGCATCTGAAAATCAAATTTCTTATCAACTCAAAAAAATCAAATCTGCAACTACATAGTTCAATCATGCCTGCAATTCTAATTTCTGGAAAACATGTGGGTAGTGCATGCATGAAATTCTATATCTGGGAAGCCTGCATCTTTTCACCTGAAAATAAATGATGTCTGCATTTTTATCAACCTGGAACTTGCATGCAGTGGTAAAAGCAAAATGAAGTTTTAATGAGAAACTAGAGTTTAAATAAAAGGCAAATGGAAGTTCAAATTTCATAAAAAATAGAAGCAATCTGAAACCTGTCAAAATGGATGCTCTGCTTTTATAAATTGGTGTGTAACATTTTTTTATATTAAATAAACTTAGTGAATATAGTAGCTTGATTTACTTCTGTGATTATCCTGTTTGAAATGGATTAATATGATAATATTCTCTTTTATATGTTTGAATGCATGTTGTGTTGTAAAAAAACTATTTTGCCTGTTCTAGATTCCAGATTTTAGTTATGCTAAAAAAAAATCATTACTTCATGTTAAAATCATTGTTATAGTTTAAGATTTTAACAAGTATGTATGTAATAAGTAAAGTTTTTAATTTTATTAAATATGAAAGATAAATGGAAACTGTACTGTCTCTACAAAAAAAAGGGTACAACAGAGCAATCTTTGAAGGTAGAATTTAATCATTCTTAATTCTTTGATTTAAGAATATAAACAAGTTACAAGATCCAAGATGTGAATTTTAAACAAAAAATTTGAATTTATAGATTGAAGTTGATTGGGAAATTCTGGTTTAAGCAGAAAACCTATTTTGGGTTTGAATCATCAACCTAGGTGATCGGAGTGGCCAATGTTGATTCTGGTGATGGATTTATGAACTAGGGTGTAGGGAAAAATACTGGATGATGAAACAATGCAGCGTGGCAGTAGTGATTAGGGATTAATGTATATAACCTTAGTTTTTCTATGTTCAAGAGATTTGATCACTGCGACCAAATTAAGTGATCGAGTTCTACCTGTTTTGAGATGATGGTAGCTGGGGTGTGGAGGATTCTATGGCCGAAGGTGGTACTTTTTTTAGTGGTCGGTGGCGAGAGAATTCTGATGATCTTCATTGTCGACATTTTCCTGTTTTTGGGTACTCGAATGCTAGATTTTGATTTAGGGTTTCTGTAGTTGAATTGAGGGTCGATTTGGTGTTTGGAGAGGATCGATGACTTGCGTATGGGGTCGCTAGGGGTCAGAGATGGATGCCCCGGTGGTGCAGGTGCATGGTGGTAATGGGGTATCTGTTGTTTTTAGGGAAAAAAGAGGTTCGTGTTTTGTTTCAGGTTGATTCTCATGTAGCTCCAAGAATTAGGGCATGGGACTCGAGGAAGTGGGATGGTGGACTCGAAGTGGATTGTTTGTGGGCAAGGGAGAATAGAGTTACAAGTTTAAACATTAAACCTGTTAGTGACGTAATTTTAGTGTTTCAGGAAATTGTTACTCGAGTTACTCGAGTTGTTTTAGTTTTTAGCTCGGATTGGTTTGTTGAAGTTGAAAACTTAACTTTTTTTCAAAATTTAAACTAAATTTTAAAAGTAAAAGCAAATATTTAAATTAAGTTTTAAGATCTAAATTTTTATTATGGATGCAAGTTAATTTGAATCTCAAGATGGAAATAAATAAGTTTTTAAATTCAAATTTGTTTAAAATAATTTTAAAGGGAATTTATTTTTTTAAAGTGTTTTTAAAGAAATTTGAATTTAAATTTAGAAATTTTAATATAAAGTAATGCTTAAATAATGTTTAAATTTGATTCATATTTGGATTTGAATCTTTGTTTCAAAATAAATTTAAGTTTTATAAATTTAAGTGTTTAAAAAATTTTGAATAATAATGTAAAATTTTAATGGCTTTAATTTAAAAAGAAATTTGTTTAACTTTTGTAAAATTTCTTTTGTAATAAAAAGTATTATTTATCAATTAAAGGTTTTAGATTGATTTTTAAAACTTGTTAAAGTTAAATAATAATTTAATGTTTGTATTTCGTTTAATTATTAGGGTAATTAAATGAATAATTTATTTATTTAATAAATTAATAATATGGTAATTAAGGGTTTAATCTTAAAGGTTTAAGCTTAATTAATCTTAGGATAATTACAAAGAATAATTAATTAAATAAGATTAGTTTTTAATTAATGATTAAGAATTAATTAATCAAATAATAATAGATTAATTAAGTTTTAATTAACACTTAATTATTTAATTAATTTGGGACTAATTAATGGATTAATTAATGATTAATTAATTTGTAATCAATAATGATTAAAATAAGTTAATTATTTTAGAAAATAATTAATGAGTTGTTAATAGTTAATAAAGGACATTAACTATGGATTATTTAATAATTAATTAATGTGATTAATTTTAATTATTAATTAGATTAATTAATTTAAAGATAATTAATTTATGTAAATTGTTAAGTATAATTACTTATGGAAATAATTAAGGAATTAATTACGTATTGTAATTAATTGAGATTAAATTTGATTAGATTAAGTTAATTAATTCAGTTTAATTAATTTAAAATTAATCATTTGATGATTTGTGAAGGATAATTACTTAATGTAGTTTAATGAAGATGTATTACTTAGAGAAGTAATTAATGGGTAATTGCTGTATGTAATTAATTGAAAGTTATTTGATATTGAGCTATTTAAGTATAATTACTTTGTGAATTAATCAAGGGATTAATTAAAGATAATTAATTAATGAGTAATTAATTTATTTGGTGAAGTAATTAAGGGTAGTTAATTACTGAATAGAGTTAATCAAGGGTGATTAACAATTATTGTTCAAATAAAGATTAATTATTTAATGCAATTAATTTAAATAAGAAATGTAATTAGAAATAATTAATTATTATAATTAATGATGTAGTTAAAATGGATTTAATTAGAATTAATTAATCAACGAATTAATTAATTAATATAATTAATTAAGAAATAGTGTAATTAATTTATAATTAATTAATAAAGAAAGTAATTAAGATTTATTACTGTATTTGGTTAAGTATTAATGGATAATTACTTGAATGTAATTGAAGGTTAATTAATCAGGAATGATTAATTAAAATAAATAAATCGTGGATGATTAATTAATTGGTAATTAATTAATAATGATGTAAGCAAGTTGGGTGATGAAGAAGTAATTAATTTAACTTACTTTAAACTAATTTGAATGATGTAATTAATTTAATTCATTTTAAATTAATTATATTTGGTGTGGTTAGTCACTGCTTATATAGATGGATGATGTTGTTTACTTTAGATGGATTGAATCTCAAATATGAGATAGATAATGTTGAGTTATTTGAATGCATTGGTTGCATTCTGATGCTGATATAGATTATCTTTTTGAATAATGATAATATGGTTTATCTTATATGATGATAATGTTGATTATCTGTTGTGAACCTGTGATTTACCTATTTGTATATATAGATAATTGAATTGCTTTAAAACCTTTAGAAATACTTCGCCTTAAAAGACACGCTTTGGATTTCGATGTGACCGGGGTTGGGTTTCCATATTTGGATATCCGAAAACCACATAGATCTAAATTAACGATAGGTCGTGAATCTTATGTGAAGAGTGAAGACTCGAGGTATAAGGACTATACGTCAGTATAACTCTGGGGGTGATTCCGTGATGAGTTTGACGGAACTAGTTCTTATAGGTTCGAGATGGTGATTTAGAGTGCAAGGGTTATCGTCGTTAACTCTGAGGGTGATTTCAAAATGAGTGTAACGAGATAATGCCTTCGGTTTCGTTCGAACCTGGAACGAACTTATATGGATTGAATGCTTTCAGAACATCGTCAGGTGGACGATGAGCATTCTAAGAGAAGTGTTCTCTAAAGGTAATCGTAGCCTCAAGCCTCATCAACCGGGAATGGCTAAAACATGGGAGGTGCAGCAAGGCTCGTAGGTAGCTCCCACTGGAGAGCAAGATTTACCCCTGTCTAGAGGTCCCTTTTTATTTTGGCTGTGTGGGCAGTTGGATGTACACCAATTGCGGGGTTGTCTTGTTCGGGACTGTCCAGTAAGGGATGGTTCCGGTCTTGTGTTGCAGGGAAGCGGGCATACTCCTCGGTACGTTGATCTAGGCCACGTACTATGACGGGTGATACCCCATTAGCCCTTCCATTGATAGAATCCAAAATCCAATAAGTGCCAACGGTTTTGATTGTATTACACACTTTTGTGGCTAGTAGCTGGAATTTAATAGATCTAACAATTTCAGCTATTTCTTATTTACTTGAAAATCCTAGACCTATTATAATATCGCTGGATTTCCTATCAAATGTTTTGGTTAGCGTAAGGTAAAAAAATTTCCATGTTTATGTGTGGGAAGTCTTACGTGATACCTTTTCTTTTCAAAGGTTTTTCAAAAGTTAAGCAACTTTAACCTGTTACTCACACCAGACCCATGTCTGACCCAGAGTTTATCTTCTGTTTTCTTAAACCCTTGGGTACTCAAATTTTTTACGAGTAGCCAAGGGATTCAGGTTAGCCTTGACGAATCATGGAGGTGCAAATGGAGCAGGGGGCTTCTGCGTTGTAGATATATATAGTTCTGCTGTTTGTTCTCTGTGTTGATATTGTTTTGTTGAGTTGTATTGAGTTGTATAACTAGACAAGTGTTTATAACTGTCTAGTATGTGATGAAATTTTTGTATAACTCTGATAGTGTTGTATACTATGTAATATTTATGTTATTAATATAATTTATTCGTTCCGCTGTTGAGATTCTGATGTTGTGTTCTTCTTTCTTCTCTTTCTTTTCTCTTTCTATCCCTTTCTTTATTCATGATGATACGACTTTTCTGGGGAGAAAAAGTCGGGTCGTCTCAGGTGGTATCAGAGCATTAGATCGAGTGAATACCTAGGCTCTGGAGTGGTGTCTATCTTGAGAGAGCTTATTTGTAGTTTTAATATATATTTCTAAAATTACTTCTACCTATCTGTTGGGATACCTGTTCTGGTTATCCAATATAAGCTATAAAGGTAGATGAGGTAGTGGGGTATGTAACACAACTACTGATTGGTTGGAGATTGAATGGATGAGGTTGGAAGTGTATTTGTCGAAACTGTAGGCCTGATACTGTCTCGAGTGAGTTTTTCTTGGTGTAAGAACTTCATAGATCTCTGAAGGTAACATGTTAAGGTTCGGAGTTCATCTTTGAGTAGGATAAGTTGAGTTTTGATCTGTCGGTTGGGCAGAAGATAATAATGGTATCTTGATACCTCAGGAATTAGTAGCTGAGTGATGAGATGCAGTGACTATGGATGTTTCTGAAGATGATTTCTTTGGAACAAGTTTAAGAAGTATATCTGCTTCGATGTTGTGGCTAGATTCAGCAAGGTGTTTCTGTTTGGTTTGAGTTCCGAGTTTATCGAAGGGCTTTGGATTAGGAAGTCTTTGGCATCGGTGTCAGCAGTTCACCTCGAAGTGTTCTGTGCTGGCAAGGAGGTCTTCTGGTTAGCATTTTCTGAAGAAGGAGTTCAGAAGCAGCATAGTGGATTTCATTTCTTCAATGGATTGGCTAGATAAGCGTAAGATGTTCTGATTGGTAAAAAGAGAACAGTTTTCTTTGGATATTGGACTGGTTGATCGCAAAAGTGACTTGCGATTGTTTGAGTATTCTCTTGGATGGTTGGAGATTTTCTGGATTTCTTCTAGAAAGACAGAGGTTTGTTCGCATCTGAATATTGAGTTTTCTTATCAACTAGTATTCCAGGAGTATGGTTCTGTTTAGTTGGAGAATGATTGCTAGAGATAGAATTTGATGAAGCAACTCAGGTTTCGGGGGAAATTTCTGAGTTTTCTTTATGGATCTGTAGAATTATATTTCTGGAAAGGATGTCCAGTTTGTGCTCGAGTTTTTCTTCTGCTTCAGATCAGAGTTGTGCAGCGGAAGCAGTTTGGGAATGCTTTTGATTTATCTTTTCCGGATAGGAGGAGTAAGTTAGTCTTCTGATATTTGTGGAATAGAGTTGGTATCCTTGGTTTGGATTTGATCTTGAGGAGATCATTTTGTTGGATTGTTTTGGTCCAGTTTGTTTCTAGAGACATCAACAAAGGTTGAGCTGATCAGGAGAGTTGTAGGTAGCCCAGGACCGTCAGAAGTGTTTTATGGATAAGAGGCGAAGGAATTTGGATTCCGGAGTCGGAGATTTGATTTTTGGTAAGTTTTACTCCGATCTAAAGAATTTTAAGATTGAGTAAGACTGGGTAAGTCAGCTCCGAAGTATTTTGGACCTTTTCTATGTTCATGTGAGAATTGGTGTTTTGATCTTCTAGGTTCAATTGTCAGTTTGGATAACTGGGATTCGATGTGTTTCACGTATCTCTGAGGAGTACGTGTATGGTTTATCTATGTATGTGGAACCAGCAGTTCAGGAGGATATGATTGTTAAGTCAGACTTGTCTATAGTCTGATATCCTGTTTATTTTTGTAGATCTAGTTGAATAAGAGCTCTATAGCTTAAAAGTATAGATTGTTTAGATTCTATAGAGCGAGTATCCGATATTTATACCGGGGAAACTCGTGTAAATTTTATCCACAATTTTTCTGGATAATTATAATTGTTTTGATTGGATGAATTGGTTGTTATGGTTGTTAGCATATGTTTAATATATGCTTGTGTTCTAAAATAAAATCGTAAGATAGATTATTAAATTGCCATTGCTTTTAAATTTCGGGGACGAAATTCTTTTAAGGGGAAATAATGTGATATCCTGGAAATTTGGCAATTTAAAATTAATAATCTATGTTGAAAATTAAATTGATTTGATAATTGTTAAATAATAAATTTGGGATTTGATCTAATAATCATCTTTTAATAAATATTTAAATCAGAAGATTTTATCTTTTTAAAGTAAATAAATTGTTTTCTGTTTATAATATATATATAATTGTATATAATGTAAATTTATAAACTTTGATTTTTGAATTTATTAAATGAATCAATTCTCTATTTTCTATTTTTTATTTATATTTGGTAAATGGAAATTTGATTTAAATTTAAGAATTGGCTTTTCAAAGAAATTCAATAAATAATTTTAGGGTTTATACTTATGAAAAATCTTATTTGTTTAAACTTATATTTTAATTAGCTTAAATATGAATTTAAAATTAGATAAATATAAAAGCTAAGTTTTATTTTATTTGAAATTTTTATATAAGAATTTACAATACAAATTACAAACGATCTTAATTTGTTTTTAATCTCTTTTATAAATTATTTAATATTGTTTAATTTGTTATTTTTAAATAAAAATGATAATACTTAGTTTTTCATAAAACGTAAATAGATTTTTTAGAAATAGATTGTTATTTTTAATTTAATAAGAGTTATATATGCTTATATATAACTTGGCTTTAAAATTAATTTAAATTTGAATTCAATGTTTTGAAAATTTAAAGAATAAATGTTTAAAATATTGAATAAAGCTTTTGTTATAATTTGTTTTGTTATGTTTTCTAAAATTAAAAAGGGAAGGAATTCATTTAAATATGCATAAGAAGGAACAAGTTAAGGTTTAAAAGTTTTGTAAACAATTTAGATTAAAATTAAAATACTTAATACATGTGTAAGTTTCTCTTAACATTTTGTTGACATGTGTAAGGCATGGATTAAATTGTGACAAATGTTTAAAATTAGTAACAAGTGTATTATTTAATTTTCTTTTTCTTTTAATTTTTTTAAAATTTACTTATATAAACATATTACTTCTCATCTTATTCTTTTTCCATTTCTTCTTTTCTTCAAAACTTAAGAAATTATTCAGATCTAATATCTGAAATTCATTTTGCATCAATAAAGTTCAATCTGCACCATCATTCGAAAACCAGAAATTAAATTAACCTGAAAATCATTTGCAAATCCCCTCAAAGATCTGCATGCATCTGAAAATCAAATCTGTTATCACCTCAAAAAAATCAAATCTGCAACTACATAGTTCAATCATGCCTGCAATTCTATTTTCTGGAAAACATGTGGGTAGTCCATGCATGAAATTGTATATCTGGGAAGCCTGCATCTTTTCACTTGAAAATAAATGATGTCTGCATTTTTATCAACCTGGAACTTGCATGCAATGGTAAAAGCAAGATGAAGTTTTAATGCGCAACCGCAGTTTAAAAAAAGGCAAATGGAAGTTCAAATTTCATAAAAGAAATAGAAGCAATCTGAAACCTGTCAAAATGGATGCTCTGCTTTTATAAATTGGTGAGTAACATTTTTTTATATTAAATAAACTTAGTGAATATAGTTTCTTGATTTACTTCTGTGATTATCATGTTTGAAATGGATTAATATGATAATATTCTCTGTTATATGTTTGAATGCATATTGTGTTGTAAAAAAACTATTTTGCCTGTTCTGGATTCCAGATTTTAGTTATGTTCAAAAAAATCATGACTTATGTTAAAATGATTGTTATAGTTTAATATTTTTACAAGTATGTATGTAATAAGTAAAGTTTTTAATTTTATTAAATATGAGAGATAAATGGAAACTGTACCGTCTCTACAAAAAAGGGTACAACAGAGCAATCTTTGAAGGTAGAATTTAATCATTCTTTATTCTTTGATTTAAGAATATAAACAAGTTACAAGATCCAAGATGTGAATTTTAAACCAAAAATTTGAATTTATAGATTGAAGTTGATTGGGAAATTCTGGTTTAAGCAGAAAACCTATTTTGGGTTTGAATCATCAACCTAGGTGATCGGAGTGGCCAATGTTGATTCTGGTGATGGATTTATGAACTAGGGTGTAGGGAAAAATACTGGATGATGAATCAATGCAGCGTGGCAGTAGTGATTAGGGATTAATGTATATAACCTTAGTTTTTCTATGTTCAAGAGATTTGATCACTGCGATCAAATTAAGTGATCGAGTTCTACCTATTTTGAGATGATGGTAGCTGGGGTGTGGAGGAGTCTATGGCCGGAGGTGGTACTTTTTTTAGTGGTTGGTGGCGAGAGAATCCTGATGATCTTCATTATCGACATTTTCCTATTTTTGGGTACTCGAATGCTAGATTTTGATTTAGGGGTTCTGTAGTTGAATTGAGGGTCGATTTGGTGTTTGGAGAGGATCGGTGACTTGCGTAGGGGGTCGCGAGGGGTCGGAGATGGACGCTCCGTGTAACAACCCGCATATTTATCGAGTTTGTATTTAAATATTTTATTTAGATATTAACTCGTTAATCGGATTTTGGTCCGAAAAGCTACTTTTTGCAAACGGTCAAATTAGGACTCGAGACCACTTCCATTGAGTTCGAAATGTCGTTTACAACTTTTTAAGTATAAACATCGATAGGTTTGGAGTTAGTGAAATTTCACTAACTTTTCCCGCTTTGGACTTTGGGTTAGTTTAGCCTATTAAGCCCAAGTTCCAACCCTCTTCTCCTCACTCTTCATAAATTTCCTAACTAACTCAAGCTTGGGCATTAATGGTGAAAAGAATTGGAAATTAAAACTCCAAGCACAAATTCAATTGCAAATCCAACATTCAACTCCAAATTCAAGTAGAAGATATTGGATTCAAGCTTTGGATTGCTTCTCCTTTCTTCTCCTTGCTTTCAAGCTTCATCTTCATAAATTTTAGTGCAAAGGTGAGATTTTTAACTCACATTCTTGTCTATAACTATCTTGGGTTGTTGGGAATGATTCCCTATCACTTTAGCATGAATGTTTGCTTTTGGTTTGGATTGGATTGGCGAAAAACTCCGATTTTTGGCGTTTTGGCGAAATTTCTGCATGTAGGTCATTTTTAGGTCGTTCGGAGTTAGGTCGTGTGGGACTTAGGTCGTAGGTCGCATACGAGATAGCTCCTAGATCGTTCTGACCACTTTTCGTGTGTTCGGAGTTAGGTCGTTCACGACCTAGTACTTAGGTCGCTCGTGAGTTGGTGGCGTAGGTCGTAGGTCGTTTAACTCTTAGGGCGTTAGGCCTTGTGAGTGGAGTTAGGTCGCCTGCTTTCCTTAGGTCGTAAGTCGCGTGTGTCTTAGGTCGCGCATCGCCTTAAGTCACTCAACCTGCTCTCACATTAGGTCGCGCCATCCTTTAGGTCGCGTACCATACTTTAGGCCGTTGTCCCTTAGGTCGCTTGCACCTTAGGTCGGCCTCGTTAGCTCGCAGATCCTCTAGGTCGCGTGGCCTTTAGACCGTAGGTCGTTAGGTCGTAAGACCTTAGGTCGCCTGACCACCTAGGTCGCTTGGCCTCTTCACTGCTTAGGTCGTTAAACCCTTCCTCTTTTGGGTCGCTCCCCTTTATTTCTTAGGTCGTTGTGGCCTTAGGTCGTGATATTTATTAGTCGCGGCAAAGTTAGGTCGCTCGATTCTTGTTGCCGATAGGTCGCGTGCTTTCTTAGGCCGCGTACCTTTAGGTCTTGTGTCCCCTCTACCCCGTTAGGTCGCAAAGAACTTTAGGTCGCTCGACCTCCTTACCCACTAGGTCGCGCACTTAGTTAGGTCGCTCAGCCATTGTGTTAGGTCGCGTGCACCCTTAGGTCGTTTGACCTCATTTTTGCTTTAGGTTGTAGGCCTCTTGCCTTCACTTAGGTCGTACCGTTTTGTCGGGGCGCTGCCCCGCACCCCACCGGGGGCGCTGCCCCCTGGACCCCCGCGACCTGACCGGGCAGGTCGAACCCCGTAAGCGGTGGCGTTGCCCCCGCACCCCCACCTTGGGGGGGTTGCCACCCCCCTGGACCCCCCTTCCGTAGGGGATCTTATCTGAAAAACATTGAGCTGATTTCCTTGGATTTTATTCGCATCTCCGTATGCGATCTTTGTGACTGATTGTTTCTACAATTGCTTCTGTGTTTTGTCACTTTATAATATAAATGTTTCAATACTAGTAGTAAATATCAAAACTCTTTCAACAAAATGATTTCAACTCTATTTTTAATAACAAAGCTCTTTTCTTAAACCGTTTTCCAATTATTAGTATATACAAGCCTTTACCTCACTCGGATGAGAAATCTAATTAAACGACTTAGTAAAACAAGTGGTATGAAACGCTTGCGTTCACTTCGTCGGTTAATTCTTGGACTTGTTCGATTGAACCTCTTGTGACAATTTTATTAGTGAAGATTTACAGTTTGTTCGTAAATATTTAAGTTAAGCAAGTGGTTATGGGACATGAAGCTAAACTTCTATATTTACTAGCTTAGTGTAATTGACACTTCTCGTTGATCTTGATGATCGCTTTATGAATTAGACTAGCAATTGCGCGATGTCTCTTTCATTGCAAGGTTAGACTAGACACCACTCGTGTGATTCCATTCACACATACCTTTCTGCTTTTTGGTTAGTCTTGACCTCAATCTGTGTGATTCCATTCACACATGCGGGGTAGCTCCCCATGGTCTTCGGACCGTCATGTGATAGGCCTCTTTCCCTTTTTATGATTTCTGGATTTCTCGTGTTGATTTCTGGAATTTATGTCATTGACTTGTTATGAGTACAAGTTTAGGGTATGATGCCCTCTTCGAATCTTTGAGAAGATTCTTGTGATATTGATTATCTCTTATTGATTGATCTTCTGTTGATCATTATTTACATACTTATAGTGGTATGTCGTTATGGATGTTTATGTTTATGCCATATCTTTTATGTTATATCATGTCATCTGATATTTATAGCTAGACTGATCCGTTTATTATTTTCTTAAATAATACTCGGGTCAGACCGAGATGTTACAGGTGCTTCTGCTTGACTTCTTCCCAGGGATTCATCACTCTGACTTTTGGCTAACTGTTTAGGTTAGCAGTTTTTGTTGTATACACTTGAGATATAGACTCATAGTTGTATTCTTTTGTATAGCACGTGTTGCTATTCTTTTGTATTATCGTGGATCTTACTGACCACTACTCTGATGTACACTTTCATGTGTTAGTTATATATTCATATCTTCTTCCGCCTTTGTGATATGGATATCTGTGACTGATTTGTGATATGATTATTTCTATGTTTGTTTCCGAAGATTATTTATAGCCACCGTGTGATAAGCAATTACATGGATGGTCGCTCCTCAACAGCCTTATTCTCCGTGCTAGTTGACAGCACTACTCCGGAGTGTTCTTGGCTAGCGTGGGTATAGAGGTGGGGCGTCACACTCCGGTGGTGCAGGTGCACGGTGGTAATGGGGTGTCTGTTGTTTTTGGGGAAGAAAGAGGTTCGTGTTTTGTTTCGGGTTGATTCTCATGTAGCTCGAAGAATTATGGCTTGGGACTCGGGGAAGTGGGATGGTGGACTCGAAGTGGATTGTTTGTGGGCAAGGGTGAATAGAGTTACAGGTTTAAACATTAAACCTGTCAGTGATGTAATTTAAGTGTTTCAGGAAATTGTTAATCGAGTTACTCGAGTTATTTTAGTTTTTAGCTCGGATTGGTTTGTTGAAGTTGAAAACTTGACTTGTTTTCAAAATTTAAACTAAATTTTAAAAGTAAAAGCAAAGATTTAAATTAAGTTTTAAAATCTAAATTTTTATTATAGATGCAAGTTAATTTGAATCTCAAGATGGAAATAAATAAGTTTTTAAATTCAAATTTGTCTAAAATAACTTTAAAGGGAATTTATTATGTTAAAATGTTTTTAAAGAAATTTGAATTTAAATTTGGAAATTTAAATATAAAGTAATGTTTAAACAAAGTTTAAATTTGATTCATATTTGGATTTGTGTCTTTATTTCAAAATAAATTTAAGTTCTATAAATTTAAGTGCTTAAAACAAATTTGAATAATAATGTAAAATTTTAATGGCTTTAATTTAAAAAGAAATTTTTTTAACTTTGTAATATTTCTTTTGTAATAAAATGTATTATTTATCAATTAAAGGTTTTAGATTGATTTTTAAAACTTGTTAAAGTTAAATAATAATTTAATGTTTGTATTTCATTTAATTATTAGGGTAATTAAATGATAATTTATTATAATGGTAATTAAGGGTTTAAACTTAAAGGTTTAAGCTTAATTATTCTTAGGATAATTAACTTTTAATTAAGAATAATTGATTAAATAAGATTAGTTTTTAATTAATGATTAAGAATTAATAAATCAAATAATAATATATTAATCAAGTTTTAATTAACACTTAATTATTTAATTAATTTGGGATTTATTAATGGATTAATTAATGATTAATTAATTTGTAATTAATAACGATTAAAATAAGTTAATTATTTTAGAAAATAATTAATGAGTTGTTAATAGTTAATGAAGGACATTAACTAAGTATTATTTAATAATTAATTAATATGATTAATTTTAATTATTAATTAGATTAATTAATTTAAAGATAATTAATTTGTGTAAATTGTTAAGTGTAATTAATTATGGAAGTAATTAAGGAATTAATTACTTATTGCAACTAATTGAGTTTAAATTTGATTAGATCAAGTTAATTAATTCAGTTTAATTAATTTAAAATTAATCATTTGATGATTTGTGAAGGATAATTACTTAATGTAATTTAATGAAGAGGAATTACTTAGAGAAATAATTAATGGGTAATTACTGTATGTAATTAATTGAAAGTTATTTGATATTGAGCTATTTAAGTATAATTACTTTGTGAATTAATCAAGGGATTAATTAAAGATAATTAATTAATGAGTAATTAATTTATTTGGTGAAGTAATTAAGGGTAGTTAATTACTGAATTGAGTTAATCAAGGGTGATTAACAATTATTGTTTAAATAAAGATTAATTATTTAATGTAATTAATTTAAATAAGAAATGTAATTAGAAATAATTAATTATTATAATTAATGATGTAGTTAAAATGGATTTAATTAGAATTAATTAATCAACGAATTAATTAATTAATATAATTAATTAAGAAATAGTGTAATTAATTTATAATTAATTAATAAAGAAAGTAATTAAGATATATATAGTTCCGCTGTGCGTTCTCTGTGTTGTTATTGTTTTGTTGAGTTGTATTGAGTTGTATAACTAGACAGGTGTCTATAACTGTCTAGTATGTGATGAAATTTCTAAATAACTCTGATAGTGTTGTATACTATGTAATATTTATGTTGTTAATATAATTTATTCGTTCCGCTGTTGAGATTCTGATGTTGTGTTCTTCTGTCTTTTCTTTCTTTTCTCTTTCTATCCCTTTCGTTCTTCATGATGATACGACTTTTCTTGGGTGAAAAAGTCGGGTCGTCTCAATTACCTTTGTAAATAAATAAATTTACAAAATAAATTAATTTAAATAAATATACAAATTTATAACCATTATATCTTTTTATACTTAAAGTAATAAAGCTTGGAAAAATATTTTCAAAAATTTTCTAAGTCTAAAATTTCAAGAAAATTTCGGCAGAGTCTTCTTTGTACGTAGAGGCTCGGGAGAAAATAAAATATCAAAATATACAATGTATAACATATAATTTCCAAAATAATATATATTCCAACCCGGGAAACAATATAATAGCGCTATAAATCCGTAATCCGAAAAAGTACCTATTTGTCGGGCGATTAACGCTTAATTATGAAACCAAAAGCAGTAGCTATTGCTTCCATAACCTGTACTTCACTTATATAATCCAAAAAGGTTAAAAATTATATAAAATGAAATATTTAAGGTTGTTTCAGCCACAAGCAAACAATCAATATAACAACAGTCAATTGCAACAAACATCATACACAACAAACACAAATCAACCATCCAAGCAAGACAAAACAAATAATTGTTCGGGTTCAAATTTTGAATTGCACGGAATGGAAAATAACTACTTATTGCACCATTTACTCAACAGTCATAGATGAAGCTAAAAAGATTATTCTTACTTCCAAACAGATTTAAAGTATCCCTGCCCAAACAACCATAAACCAAAATAGCAACCAACCAATTCAGAAAATACATTAAATTCAATCTTAATCATTCCTTTTCATACATTTATGGTTGGATTTCCTTTTTATTCAATTAATACTCACCTTTATTTTTTTCCATTACTTGCTGACTTCCTTTCATTTATTAATGGAATTCATGTTCTATTCAAAGGATTAGCAATTATATTCATTTATTTAAGTTTCTAATTGCTTACTTACTTCCTGCCATATTTTATTATAGTACATTTCAATTATAATTTAAGTTTATAACCATTTCAACCTCAAATTCTTATTTATTAAAGAAAATCATTGAACACTTTTCATTCATAAATCTACTTGTACAACTTCCATTATATTTTCTTCTTAACATTTCAACTTTTTACATTTTTTGGCAAGTTATATATATGTTAAAAAATGCAAATGAAACTTTTACCAGTTTGCCACATCTTTTAATTTAATTTAATGTTCAATAATTACATCTTTGTTTTATAAGTTACAAATTTCAACTTTCTTTAAATTTTATTTATAACTTAACATTTATCTCTTATTTTAATTAAAGGTTCCAATTATTAGTAACATTTCATTTCACTACAATAATTAAAACTATCATTTAACGGAAACTTAAGAATTTAAATACCGGGTTTAATTTCAAATCATTTTAAAATAATAGATAAATGTATACTTATAATTTATATATCCAATTATAATTAAAACAATTTCAAATTTATATTTGTTTATCAAAATAAATCTATAGCAAAACTACTACAGTGGCCTTCCCACTTTGAAACTCGAAAATGAATGTCGATGATGCGTGCACTCATCACCGAAATTATTTTCCAAGGACAGAGAGGGGATTATAGAGCTTATTTCTTTTCCAAGTTTCTTTTAAAAATTTCTTTCAAATTATATTGAAATATTTATATCAGAAAATACTTCTAATAATATTATTATTATATTTCAAAATCATTCAAATGAAATTTTCAAAACCCCGAAACTTAGGTTCTAAAATTTTCAATTTTCATTTATTATATTTTAAATCTTATATCAACTATTATTTATAACCTAACAACCAATATATTGCAACCGATTTAACCTTTATAAAAAAATTATTTTATATATAGAAAATATAATAGGCAAAATTATTTCATTTATCTATATTTAAAACAAATATCGTGTCGGTTTGTCCAATTAAGTGTTTAGAAATCCCTATTGATGTCACAGCGTCCCATGCGTCAACCAGAATTTATAAATACAAAACGGAACAAATTAACACAATATTAAAACCTTTTTATAACACTAACAAATACACTCTCTCATATATATACGCTTAGCGAATCCCATAGGGTATACCCTATTGATAAAGTGTCAAACCTCACAAAGCTAAGGTTTAACGCTAAACCAAAGCTCTGATACCAGATGTAACATCTCGCCTTTCCGTACAGTTTAAATCGACGATAAACCACACACGTCAGACTTAAACCATACAAAGGGGCGGATTGTTATGTGGTAAATAAGAAAAAACAAGAAAGAAATAGACAAACAGAATCTCACAGCGGAAGGATAAAATATAATAATCAAATACACAGTTCATGAAGCTGTTTTTCAAAATATTTAATTATACTTACAATATATATCAGAGTTATACATACCATAGAATATCAATAATGCAGCGGAATACAATAGTGTAGTAGAATAATATAATAGGTAATAGGAAAAAAATCTTCGTCTTCGTCCTCCAGAGCTAGAGTCTTCAAATCCTGAAATACTCAGGCTGACCCAGCGAATTGAAAAGACAAAACACCCGAGTCAGAACTAAAAGATCTTATTTAAGTTAAATCAACAATAAATATGAGTGAAATAACTTAAGAGATGCTCGGGATTCACATCTCCTAAGGATCCATTAAACTATTTACTATGTAGTAAAATTTCGCTATTATAATAGTGTCTATTAGTAAAATAAACTTACTTTAAAATAGCGTTAAGGAGTGACCCAATATTCCCCTTAACACGTAATATATTCTCATAGTCTATACAGTACCGTAATCTCCCCCGTACTGGGCGTCGTCAAAGGGCACTCCATAGGTATGGTAGAAAGCAAAATCGTATAAGGCGTGCTAGGGTAGGTGACACGGAACAACTAGGAAATGCCACGGTAGATATACCAATTACGCTTCTCGGTCGGTGGTAACGCATAGTCGCAGCTGCCGCCCACCTCGAGCCACACCCCAAAATCAAAAATCAAAAATGGCCATCGAATAAATCCAAAGTCAGAGTAGAATGTCAAATGGATATGTCCGATAAAAGGGTCTACCATCTTAACCCATCAATAGCTCCTGTTTTAGCCACCTTATGCCAACTCACGGGAGTCGGTCCACGTATTTACCTCAAAGGAAACACTGCCACCATCTACTTCATTCTGGAATCTCCACCATGTACACGGTTGTTGAAGTGGTTTTCGGAGTTGGCAGAGAGTATGACAACTTCTGATCCTGGTCTCTTCAACAACCATACGTTATTATAACATCGCGGTCATTTTAAAATAATTATACTTCAAAAAAATAATATAATATCCCTTTCAAAACATATAAATACGATATCATTTCTGTTTTAAAAACCCAAATCAATATTATTTTCAAATATATCCTTTTCTGAAACCATAACATTTTCAAAGTTATAATATTCCGAAACCAAAACTTGAATATATAGCCTTTCATAACATAAACTTTGCATTTCATAACCTTGAAACATAACTGCACCACTTACATGGTTTAAATATTAAATTACTTTATAAAATAAAATAGCTTCTTTAATTTTATAAATAAATTCCAAATACCGATTTGAACCTCCAAATAAACCATTTCAATTTCAATATATTTCAAAGCTTAAAAATTCAATACTTCAAAACTAAAGTTTATAATTCATACACACACACACACACACACACCTATTTCACTTTTTCTATTATTTAATTTTGAAATATTTACTTCATAAATCCAATATAATTTAAGTAAAACTTTTAACTTCAAACAGCTGGACATTCTTCAATTTATTTAACTTGATATATTCGTTTATCTCAACTTTTTAATTCATTTAACTCCCTTTAAACCAACTCAAGTTATAAAGATCATACCCTTTAAAAACTCCTTTTTTATTTAAATTCCAAATCAAATTTATTCACGTACAGTTCTTAAATAATTCAATTTAAACCAATTCCATATTTATTTTCCAACTTAAATTTCATTTAAGTCATTTAAAAACTCTATATGTACAATATCTTAAATATGTACTAAACCATATAATATAAAACAATCAAACTCCATTATTAAACTCCTTTTATTAAATCAATTGTATACATAGCTTAAATTAAAGAATTTAACTATCTATGTATAAAAATAATATTAATATAACATCAAAAATTTATACTTATTAAACCGTTTATTCCTTTCCAAAACCATAGAAAATCATTTCAAAATATTTTATATATATATATATATACCGCGGTGCCTGTATATAATTCTCTATCTTATGGTCAAGTGATACGGATATTTACCATTTCAATCCGAAATTTAAAATAAAAATTATGGTCATATATTATTTCAAACCGCAATCCCGAATGAAATGAAAATGCACAATAACTTGCAGTGTATACAATATATAATACAACATCCATTCATCCAATATCAATTATGAACCATTTACAACAATCATCATCCAATATAAACAATAACATCACTATGGAACGGATAATAAATAACAAGTTTTAACTATCAGTCTATATTCAATAATAAATTAAAACTGTTTAACTGGCATTTTATATGCAATAATAAATAAATAAAAATTTAACTGGCGGTTTATATGCAAAAATAGATTAAATAACAATTTAATTTAAATAAATGCAATCTAACTGAGATGATGATTAAATATATGCCCAAACAATCGTAGGTAAATTTTAAATCACATCAAAATTCAATTTAACAAACATAAGAAATCTTAGAAGTTGTGAGTGGGTTAAAACACTTACCTTTTGAATTTAAATCCAATCTAAACCCAAAAATTTGACTGTCTCAGAATTCGTCCATACCAGCGTCATCAAGTCCCAAATTTTAATACGATCCTAACAAAAGAAACCGCACGTAAAACGGGCATCGTATGAGAAAGTTATAACGATTAGAAGATTTATGATTTAAATTTTAAATAAAATAAACAAAAGAAGGAAGATCACCTCGTGCTCGCCACGTCACCCAGTTTTTGCGCAAAACCCTAGCTCAAAATCACCCGGTCATGAACGAAGCCGCCACATGTATGCATGTTTGACCAATTACCGCGGCCACCTCGTTCACATCCACCAAGATCAGCGGCCACCGATGCCACCTCCCTCTCCAGCCGTGCCTGAACACGGTGGCGTGACCGCGTCAGGTGGTCACAACTGTGATATCCCGGAATTTCGAGCAATATCAATTTAATAATCCATATAAAATATTAAATTGATTTGATATATCTTTGTTAATAAGTTATGAATTGATTTAATAAATTTTCTTTTAAATAAATATTTAACTGATAAATTATCTTTTAAAAGCTAATTAAAATGTTTTCTATTTATAATATATATATATATATATATATATATATATATCTGTATATATTGAAATAGATAATCTTTGTTTTAAATTTAATAAATCAAGATATGTTTCTAATTCTAATGTTTTTGTAAATTTGGAAATTTGATTTAATATTAAGCTATTAAATAGACAACCATACAATTTTTAAATACTCAAGATAAATGTCAATTTGTTTAAAATGATTCTAGCTTAAGTTAAATTTAAATAAAAAGGATTTTATAAATAAGAGATATTTCCTTTTATAAATTATTTTAATAATGAGTTATATTTAAACAAATTAAATAAGTAATATAATGTCTTTACAGATAGATTGCTAATCCAAATAGAAATTGTTATTTTAAATTTATTTGTATTTTGGAAAGCTCTGATTTGTAAACTTAAAATAAAATCTTTCAAAAATGATTAAGATGAAGTAATTCTTTTAAAATATTAAGCTTGAACATATATCAAACATATGTTATATAAAAATAAAAATAATAAGAAAATGAGGTATAAAAAAATAAAAACTAAAACAAGGTATATATTTCCACTTAAGCTAGTTATGCAAGAACAAACAAAATGAATCTGGCAAGTAAAAGTAAGGTAATAGACAAAGTAATAAACATATTGTTGCAACAAATAAACATTCAAGTGTGTAAAACAAATTAAATTAGATGTAAGTGATAATTTGAGCCATGACAGAAGTATAGCAAACAAATGTACTTAAAATAAAAGTAGAAATAAATATTTAAGACAAATCATATAGTCTTGTAAGATAGAAGTAAACACTAACTAAAATAAAAACAACATAGTATATTTGTTTGTACAAACAAGTGAACACAGTATGCAGGCTTGAAAGGCAAGAGAAAAGGTTAACATATATTCACATTCAATTTTAAACAAGCTGTAAGTCAAGCTAAAGACAATAGAATTTAATGCCCATATCTCAGCCACCAAAACAATTAATGTTAATATCTTAAGTACACAATGCATATCGTTTCAGCCACCTAAATAATCAGCCTAGTCAAACATACAAGAGAAATATCTCTGAAATGTTGTAAAAAAAATAAAATGTATAACCTGTATTGTACAAACACCATAATATTATAACCTATAAATTCATGTATATATATCAACTTTTCTTCATATCAGTTCGAGCATCATCCCTGAGCAAAACTGAGACATATATATATATCATCCAAAACTTGAGTATCTTCTTTTTAAAATCTGAAGTCAAGCTTGTGTATCTCTGGAACCTGAAGGCTGCACCTTGTCAAACTAAAACAAATATTGATTGTTGTATTCTAACTTAAGATTTAAACATATAGTACCATTCATTTAATACCAGCTCAACTTTTGGTCTACTGGAAATGTTAAAAATCTTTTCAGCCGAAATCTACAAAATCTTTTCAGCCTCCAAAATACAAAATCATGCCTGATAAAAACAAAAGTAAGAAAAGCTTGTTCCAGTAACACCTACCCCCTTTATACAAACTCTTCTCTACATATCCTTTTATTTCAGTTTACCTGAAAATAGCAAGTTCTTTTCTTTTTACAAACTGAAACAACATCAACTAAAAACAAAAGCAAGATGTTTGGCAGGAAGATCAAAGTAAAACTTTTCCAGTTGTAAAAGTTCACAACTGTTTCAAAGCTAAGGGTGCTCTGTTCAAATCTTTTCGGTGAGTAACATTTTTTTTAACTTAAATAAATCTAGTTGCATGTTATTCTCTGAATCAAATAAGTTGATATGAATTTTCTGGCATTTTCTATGAATGATTATAAGTGTGTATATACTGTTGAACATCAGTGTTATTGTTTGTGTTACCAGGCTCATGCTTAATTCAAAAATCTATATCTCTTGATCCAATCTATGTTAGGATTTAATTATCAAACAAAACTTGTTTGTTTTATCATAGAGAAGTTTTTTTAAGATTTTGTTAAGTTAATTGAATTTGAATTTTCGCTGGATATTTGAAAATAACAGAGTAAATCATTTATAAGCACCACTGCAAATTTAGTAATTTATTAGTTCAAGTTTATAAATCAAATCTATAAACAATATCATGATTTTTAATAATAAAATCATAAATTTTAGTTTGGGAATTAAGGTATAGTTCTGGGTTGAACATATTATGTAAATTCGTGACTTTCTGGTGATCTATAAATCGTGGAGGCACGGGGTTCTTCCAGGTGATGGAGGAGGGTTCGTAGAAGCTAGGAAAAATCGTGGTTGGTGATAATAAGCATTGGGGAAATTGCGGCAGTGGATTTTCTCTTAGAACCCTAGTTTTTGCCGTGTGTAAAGAATCGATCACCATGGTCTACGCAATCGATCGAGTGCAGCAAGGATTTGAGGGACGATAGCGTGGTCGTAGGCGAAGTCGATGAAGGAATTGCAGACCTTCAGATGGTCAGAGACGGGGGGACGACACGCTGACAGGTATGGGTATGCGGCGACTTCAATTTTCAGGTTTGGGAATGTCGAACTCGAATTTGACTTCAAGTTTTGAGTGGCAATCTGATGATCGAAGTTGGATGCTTGGATGGTTTCAGATATGTGGGGATCAGCGTTGATGATCACTGATGAGCGGCGCCACCGTGCATGTGCACGGTGGACTGCTTTGTGTTCAGCTGAGATGGATTTGAAGAGGAGTAAGTCGCTCGAGTTTTTCTCGAGTAAGCATCGGGTAAGGCTCGAAGCATATAGGGTTTTGTCTCGAAGTTTTTCAGGGGGGTGTCTCGGGTAGATTATATGTTACAGGTTTAAGACCTGTAAGTTTAGAACAACTTAAATTGGAATTTAAATATTTCAAAGGCAGGGTTTAAATGGAGTTTAAATTCAAGTTTAAATATAAAGTCAGGTATGGTTTAAAATGTAGTTTGGGAAATTTGCAGTTAAGCCTGAGATAAGAAGTTGGATTTCAAATCCAAATTTAAATCAAAATTTCAGAAATAAAAGAAACTTTAAAAATTTAATTGTTTAAATAACTTGGAAGTTTAAGTTGTATTTAAAAAAAAAAATATGACTTGTATTTTGATGAATTTGGTTTTAAACTCTTTTAAACTTTTTATAAAACAAAAGGGAAATATGTAACCATTATTAAGAAACGTTCTTATTTTCAAAGTTAATTAAGATTATTTGAACCTTGTTAAAGTCAATTTATTTCCATTTTTTAAAAAATGAAATTTAAAAGTAAAATTTTGAAGGCAATTGTTTAATACCCTGTTAATGAAAATTTGATCATTTAAAATATATTTATTCTTGAAATAAACGAAGATTTAATGATTTATAATCATTAGGTAAATTAAAATGAATAATTAACCAATGCAATTAATTAATGATTTGGTTTAATTGATTTAGTAATTAAGAGTTTAAAATTAGTTAATTAAGATTTAAGATAATTTATTTAGGATAAATAAATTAGGAATTAAGGATCATTAACTAAATAAGGTTTTAATATTCAAATTAATGATTAGTAATTAAGTAATCAAGTAATTAAGGATTAATTAAGTTATAGTTAACACTTAGTTAATTAAATAATATTGGATAAATTAATGAGTTATTAAAGATAAATTGAATTGTAATTAATAATGGATGAATCTTAGTTAATTACTTTTGAAAAGTAATTAAAGGATTGTTAATAGTTAATGATGGTCATTAACTAGAATTATTTAATAATTAATTAATGTGATTAATTTTTGATAATTAATTAGATTAACTAATTTAAGATAATCAATTGTAAATTGTTTAAGTATAATTACTTAATGAAAGTAATTAAGGAATTAATTACTCATTGTAATTAATTCTATTTAATATGAATTATTTAAGTTACTTAATTAAGTTTAATTAATTTAAATAATTATTTGATGATGTGATAAGTATAATTACTTAGGGAAGTAATTAATGATAATTACTAGATGTAATTAACTGAGGATGATAGTGGAAGTAATTTGAATATACTTGGTATAATTAATCAAGGGATTAATTAGAGGAATAAATATTGGAGTAATTAATTTATTTGGTAAAGGCAATTAAGGGTAATTAATTAATGAATGGGGTTAATCAAGGATGATTAACAATTTGATCTAATTGAAGATTAATTACTTAATGTAATTAATTGAAATAGAAAATATAAGTAGAGAACATTAATTGTTACAATTAATAAGTTAATGAATTTATTTGGAAATAATAAATAAATGAATTTATTTATTAATGTAATAATTAGGAAGTAATGAAATTAATTTAGTAATTTAAGGCCAATCTCTATATTGGTTAAAGAATAGCTAATGTGTGAAAATAATTAATGGATCATTATTTAAATGTGATTAAAGATAATTAATCAAGAATGATAAATTAAAAATGAATAATTGGATGATGACTAATTAATGATTGTTAATTGATTAATAGTGAAATAATCAAGATTTATAATGGTGAAGTAATTAATTTAATTTACTTTAAATTAATTAGAAATGAAGTAATTAATTTAATTCATTTTAAATTAATTATAGCCGATGTGATTGCTTATGTATGGATGGATGATATTGTTTGCCTTGAATGGTTTGAGATATGAGATATTTATGCTGTGTAATATGGATGCTTAGTTTAAGTATGATAAAATTTAATTATCTGTTTTGATGATAATATGAATTATTTGTTTATGATGTTGTGATTATCTATTGTGATATTGTGAATTATCTATCTGTGTGTATATTAATGATATTGAATTGAACTGTTAAGACTAAATAGACAACTTGGCCTTAAAAGACACGTTTTGGAATTCGATGAGACCGGGATCGGGTTTCCACATTTGGACATCCGAAAACCACATCGACTTCCAAAATAACGTTAGGTCGTGATCTGGTGTGAAGATGAAGATTCAGAATGCAAGGGTTATCGTCGTTAACTCTGAGGGTGATTCCAAAATGAGTGTAACGAGATAATTCCTTCGGTTTCGTTCGAACCCGGAACGAACTTGTATGGATTGAATGCTTTCAACACATCGTTAGGTGAGCGATGAGCATTCTAAGGAATTTGTTCTCTAAAGGTAATCGTAATCTCAAGCCTCATCAACCGAGAATGGCTAAAACAGGGGAGATGCAGCAAGGTTAGGTGGGTCATGCCCAAGCAGGACAAGATATTTCCCCTGTCTAGATGTCCCTTTTTATTTCGGCTGTGTGGGCGGTTGGTTCGCGACAACTGCCGGGGTTTATTTGGTTCGGGACTGTTCAGTAAGGAATGGTTCCGGCCTTGTGTTGCAGGGGATGAAGGGAGTAATCCTCGGTACGGTGATCTAGGCCCCGTACTGTGACGGGCGATACCCCAGTAGCCCTGCCATTGTATGGAATCCACAATCCAATAAGTTCCCACGGTTTTGATTGTATTACCCACTTTTGTGGCTAGTAGCTGGAATTTAATAAATGTAACAATTTCGGCTATTTTCTATTTACTTGAAAACCCTAGACCTATTATAATATCACAGAATTTCCTATCAAATGTTTTGGTTAGCGTAAGGTAAAAACTTTTCCATGTTTATGTGTGGGGAGTCTTACGTGATACCTTTCTTTCAAAGGATTTTCAAAGTTAAGCAACTTTAACATGTTACTCATACCAGACCCATGTCTGACCCGGAGTTTATTTTTGTTTTTCATAAACTCTCGGGTACCCAAATTTTTACGGGTAGCCAAAGGATTCAGGTTTAGCTTTGACGAACTCTGGAGGAGCAATGGAGCAGGAGGCTTCAGCGTTGTAGATACATATTTATATAGTTCCGCTGTGTTGGTATCTCTGAGTCATATTGTTGAGTTGTATTGTATTGAGTTGTATTAACTAGACAGGTGTTTATAACTGTCTAGTATCTGATGTATTATCTGTATAACTCTGATTGATGTAGTATATTATGTAATACTTATGTGATTATTATAATTTATTCGTTCCGCTGTGAGATTCTGATGTCATTGTTCTTTCTTCTCTATCTTTTCTATTTTCTCACCTCTTTCTTTTCTTATTAACGATACATCTTCCTGGACGTAGGAAGTTGGGTCGTTACAGTGGTATCAGAGCGCTAGGTTGAGTAAATACCTAGGCTCTTAAGTGTTTTCTTTCTGGAGAGAGCGTATTTGTAATTTTGATATATATACATATATATTTATTTCTACCTATTTGTTGGGTTACCTGTTCGGCTTTTCCAATATAAGTTATAAAGGTAGATAGGGTTGTGGTGTATGTATCACGACTACCAATGGTTGGAGTTTGAATGATTGGAGTTAGAAGTGTATCTATCGAGACTGTAGACCTAATACCGTCTCGAGTGAACTTTGGATGGTGTAAAGGATTTCATCGATCTCTGAAGATAACCTGTTAAGGTTCGAAGTTCACCTTTGAAGTGTAAGTATGGATGAGCTAGAGTTTGGATCTGTCGGTTGGACAGAAGCAAGACATGATATCTTGATACCTCAGGATGAGTAGCTGTGTGATGAGACACAGTGACTATGGATGTCTCCGAAGATGTTTCTTTGGAACAAGTTAAGGAAGTGTGTTTGCTTGGGTGTTGTGGCTGAGTTCAGCAAGATGTTTTGTTTGGTTGGTAGTCCGAGTTTCTCGAAGAGCTTTGGATTAGGAATTCCTTGAAATTGGTGACAGCAGTGCAGCTCGGAGTGTTCTGTGTGTTGTCAAGGAAGCTTTCTAGCGTAGTAGTGGATTTCAGAGGCAACAGAGTGGTTCCGTTTCTTCGATGGACTGGCTAGACTAGCGTAGGCTGTTCTATTTGGTAAAGAGAGAACAGTTTTTCTTTGGTAGTGGGCTAGATTGATCGCAAAAGTGACTTGCGATTGTTTGAGTTTCTCTTGGACTATCTGATTTTGCTGGATGTCTTCAGGAAGTCAGAGTTTATCCACATCTGGAGATTGAGTTTGGTATCTTCTGGATTCCAGGAATGGTACCAATGGTTCAGCTCAGTGGTAAGATGATTTTTGGAGGATGAGTTTAGTGAAGCAGTTCAGTTTTTGGAGGAACTTCTGAGTTTCTTTTATGGATCTGTTGAACCATAATTCGGGAATGTGTTATCCAGTTGTACTGGTGTTTGTCATTAGCATTTTCATCTGCTCAATCAGAGTTGCACAGTGGAAGCATGGTGGTAGCTGGTTTAAAGTAGAAGCAACTGGGAATTTGCAGTGTTTGGATTGAAAGGTTTCTACAGGAATTTTTCAGGATCTGAGGCCAGTTTGGAGTGCATCTGTTTTATCTTTTCAAGATGGAAAAAGTGAGACCTGTATTCTGATTTGGAATAGAGTTGTGTCCTAAGATTTGTTAATCTTGGAAAGATCATTTTGTTGGATTGATTTTGGTTCAGTTTATCTCTAAGGAGCATCAGCAAGGGTTGAGCTGATCAAGAGGGATGTAGGCAGCCCAGGATCGTCCGGAAATTTTTGTGGACTAAGAATCGGAGATTTGATTTTGGATAAGTGTTTGATCTTTTAGAGCAAATTGTCAGTTGGGATAACTGAGATTCATTGTGTTTCACGTATCTCTGAGGGAGTACGTGTATGAGTTATCTCTGGTTGTAGAGCCAGCAGTTCATGGAGTTTGGATGTTGAGTCAGACTTGTCTATAATCTGATATCCTGTCTTGTTTTGTAGATCTAGATGTGTGTAGCTTAGTAGTATTGATTGTTTGGATTCTATAGAGCGAGTAACCCGGTATTTATACTCGGGGAAACTCAAGGGAATTCTATCCAGTATTTTGTCTGGATAGTTAGATTTGTTTGATTTGGATGATTGATTGCTATGGTTGTTAGCATATATTAATGATATATGCTTGTGTTTTAAAATTAAATCTTTAATTAGATTATTAAATTACCTTTGTTTTAAATTTCGGGGACGAAATTCTTTTAAGGGGGAAGGAATGTGATATCCCGGAATTTCGAGCAATATCAATTTAATAATCTATATAAAATATTAAATTGATTTGATATATCTTTGTTAATAAGTTATGAATTGATTTAATAAATTTTCTTTTAAATAAATATTTAACTGATAAATTATCTTTTAAAAGCTAATTAAAATGTTTTCTATTTATAATATATATATATATATATCTGTATATATTGAAATAGATAATCTTTGTTTTAAATTTAATAAATCAAGATATGTTTCTAATTCTAATGTTTTTGTAAATTTGGAAATTTGATTTAATATTAAGCTATTAAATAGACAACCATACAATTTTTAAATACTCAAGATAAATGTCAATTTGTTTAAAATGATTCTAGCTTAAGTTAAATTTAAATAAAAAGGATTTTATAAATAAGAGATATTTCCTTTTATAAATTATTTTAATAATGAGTTATATTTAAAAAAATTAAATAAGTAATATAATGTCTTTACAGATAGATTGCTAATCCAAATAGAAATTGTTATTTTAAATTTATTTGTATTTTGGAAAGCTCTGATTTGTAAACTTAAAATAAAATCTTTCAAAAATGATTAGGATGAAGTAAATCTTTTAAAATATTAAGCTTGAACATATATCAAACATATGTTATATAAAAATAAAAATAATAAGTAAATGAGGTATAAAAAAATAAAAACTAAAACAAGGTATATATTTCCACTTAAGCTAGTTATGCAAGAACAAACAAAATGAATCTGGCAAGTAAAAGTAAGGTAATAGACAAAGTAATAAACATATTGTTGCAACAAATAAACATTCAAGTGTGTAAAACAAATTAAATTAGATGTAAGTGATAATTTGAGCCATGACAGAAGTATAGCAAACAAATGTACTTAAAATAAAAGTAGAAATAAATATTTAAGACAAATCATATAGTCTTGTAAGATAGAAGTAAACACTAACTAAAATAAAAACAACATAGTATATTTGTTTGTACAAACAAGTGAACACAGTATGCAGGCTTGAAAGGCAAGAGAAAAGGTTAACATATATTCACATTCAATTTTAAACAAGCTGTAAGTCAAGCTAAAGACAATAGAATTTAATGCCCATATCTCAGCCACCAAAACAATTAATGTTAATATCTTAAGTACACAATGCATATCGTTTCAGCCACCTAAATAATCAGCCTAGTCAAACATACAAGAGAAATATCTCTGAAATGTTGTAAAAAAAAAAAACAAAAAGAAAAATGTATAACCTGTATTGTAGAAACACCATAATATTATAACCTGTAAATTCATGTATATATATCAAATTTTCTTCATATCAGTTCGAGCATCATCCCTGAGCAAAACTGAGACATATATATATATCATCCAAAACTTGAGTATCTTCTTTTTAAAATCTGAAGTCAAGCTTGTGTATCTCTGGAACCTGAAGGCTGCACCTTGTCAAACTAAAACAAATATTGATTGTTGTATTCTAACTTAAGATTTAAACATATAGTACCATTCATTTAATACCAGCTCAACTTTTGGTCTACTGGAAATGTTAAAAATCTTTTCAGCCGAAATCTACAAAATCTTTTCAGCCTCCAAAATACAAAATCATGCCTGAGAAAAACAAAAGTAAGAAAAGCTTGTTCCAGTAACACCTACCCCCTTTATACAAACTCTTCTCTATATATCCTTTTATTTCAGTTTACCTGAAAATAGCAAGTTCTTTTCTTTTTACAAACTGAAATAACATCAACTAAAAACAAAAGCAAGATGTTTGGCAGGAAGATCAAAGTAAAACTTTTCCAGTTGTAAAAGTTCACAACTGTTTCAAAGCTAAGGGTGCTCTGTTCAAATCTTTTCGGTGAGTAACATTTTTTTTAACTTAAATAAATCTAGTTGCATGTTATTCTCTGAATCAAATAAGTTGATATGAATTTTCTGGCATTTTCTATGAATGATTATAAGTGTGTATATATGTTGAACATCAGTGTTATTGTTTGTGTTACCAGGCTCATGCTTAATTCAAAAATCTATATCTCTTGATCCAATCTATGTTAGGATTTAATTATCAAACAAAACTTGTTTGTTTTATCATAGAGAAGTTTTTTTAAGATTTTGTTAAGTTAATTGAATTTGAATTTTCACTGGATATTTGAAAATAACAGAGTAAATCATTTATAAGCACCACTGCAAATTTAGTAATTTATTAGTTCAAGTTTATAAATCAAATCTATAAACAATATCATGATTTTTAATAATAAAATCATAAATTTTAGTTTGGGAATTAAGGTATAGTTCTGGGTTGAACATATTATGTAAATTCGTGACTTTCTGCTGATCTATAAATCGTGGAGGCACGGGGTTCTTCCAGGTGATGGAGGAGGGTTCGTAGAAGCTAGGAAAAATCGTGGTTGGTGATAATAAGCATTGGGGAAATTGCGGCAGTGGATTTTCTCTTAGAACCCTAGTTTTTGCCGTGTGTAAAGAATCGATCACCATGGTCTACGCAATCGATCGAGTGCAGCAAGGATTTGAGGGACGATAGCGTGGTCGTAGGCGAAGTCGATGAAGGAATTGCAGACCTTCAGATGGTCAGAGACGTGGGGACGGCACGTTGACAGGTATGGGTATGTGGCGACTTCAATTTCCAGGTTTGGGAATGTCGAACTCGAATTTGACTTCAAGTTTTGAGTGGCAATCTAATGATCGAAGTTGGATGCTTGGATGGTTTCAGATACGTGGGGATCAGCGTTGATGATCAGTGGTGAGCGGCGCCACCGTGCATGTGCACGGTGGACTTCTTTGTGTTCAGCTGAGATGGATTTGAAGAGGAGTAAGTTGCTCGAGTTTTTCTCGAGTAAGCATCGGGTAAGGCTCGAAGCATATAGGGTTTTGTCTCGAAGTTTTTCAGGGGGGTGTCTCGGGTAGATTATATGTTACAGGTTTAAGACCTGTAAGTTTAGAACAACTTAAACTGGAATTTAAATATTTCAAAGGCAGGGTGTAAATGGAGTTTAAATTCAAGTTTAAATATAAAGTCAGGTATGGTTTAAAATGTAGTTTGGGAAATTTGCAGTTAAGCCTGAGATAAGAAGTTGGATTTCAAATCCAAATTTGAATCAAAATTTCAGAAATAAAAGAAACTTTAAAAATTTAATTGTTTAAATAACTTGGAAGTTTAAGTTGTATTTAAAAAAAAAATATATGACTTGTATTTTGATGAATTTGGTTTTAAACTCTTTTAAACTTTTTATAAAATAAAAGGGAAATATGTAACCATTATTAAGAAACGTTCTTATTTTCAAAGTTAATTAAGATTATTTGAACCTTGTTGAAGTCAATTTATTTCCATTTTTTTAAAAATGAAATTTAAAAGTAAAATTTTGAAGGCAATTGTTTAATACCCTGTTAATGAAAATTTGATCATTTAAAATATATTTATTCTTGAAATAAACGAAGATTTAATGATTTATAATCATTAGGTAAATTAAAATGAATAATTAACCAATGCAATTAATTAATGATTTGGTTTAATTGATTTAGTAATTAAGAGTTTAAAATTAGTTAATTAAGATTTAAGATAATTTATTTAGGATAAATAAATTAGGAATTAAGGATCATTAACTAAATAAGGTTTTAATATTCAAATTAATGATTAGTAATTAAGTAATCAAGTAATTAAGGATTAATTAAGTTATAGTTAACACTTAGTTAATTAAATAATATTGGATAAATTAATGAGTTATTAAAGATAAATTAAATTGTAATTAATAATGGATGAATCTTAGTTAATTACTTTTGAAAAGTAATTAAAGGATTGTTAATAGTTAATGATGGTCATTAACTAGAATTATTTAATAATTAATTAATGTGATTAATTTTTGATAATTAATTAGATTAATTAATTTAAGATAATCAATTGTAAATTGTTTAAGTATAATTACTTAATGAAAGTTATTAAGGAATTAATTACTCATTGTAATTAATTCTATTTAATATGAATTATTTAAGTTACTTAATTAAGTTTAATTAATTTAAATAATTATTTGATGATGTGATAAGTATAATTACTTAGGGAAGTAATTAATGATAATTACTAGATGTAATTAACTGAGGATGATAGTGGAAGTAATTTGAATATACTTGGTATAATTAATCAAGGGATTAATTAGAGGAATAAATATTGGAGTAATTAATTTATTTGGTAAAGGCAATTAAGGGTAATTAATTAATGAATGGGGTTAATCAAGGATGATTAACAATTTGATCTAATTGAAGATTAATTACTTAATGTAATTAATTGAAATAGAAAATATAAGTAGAGAACATTAATTGTTACAATTAATAATTTAATGAATTTATTTGGAAATAATAAATAAATGAATTTATTTATTAATGTAATAATTAGGAAGTAATGAAATTAATTTAGTAATTTAAGGCCAATCTCTATATTGGTTAAAGAATAGCTAATGTGTGAAAATAATTAATGGATCATTATTTAAATGTGATTAAAGATAATTAATCAAGAATGATAAATTAAAAATGAATAATTGGATGATGACTAATTAATTGATTGTTAATTGATTAATAGTGAAATAATCAAGATTTATAATGGTGAAGTAATTAATTTAATTTACTTTAAATTAATTAGAAATGAAGTAATTAATTTAATTCATTTTAAATTAATTATAGCCGATGTGATTGCTTATGTATGGATGGATGATATTGTTTGCCTTGAATGGTTTGAGATATGAGATATTTATGCTGTGTAATATGGATGCTTAGTTTAAGTATGATAAAATTTAATTATCTGTTTTGATGATAATATGAATTATTTGTTTATGATGTTGTGATTATCTATTGTGATATTGTGAATTATCTATCTGTGTGTATATTAATGATATTGAATTGAACTGTTAAGACTAAATAGACAACTTGGCCTTAAAAGACACGTTTTGGATTTCGATGAGACCGGGATCGGGTTTCCACATTTGGACATCCGAAAACCACATCGACTTCCAAACTAACGTTAGGTCGTGATCTGGTGTGAAGATGAAGATTCAGAATGCAAGGGTTATCGTCGTTAACTCTGAGGGTGATTCCAAAATGAGTGTAACGAGGTAATGCCTTCGGTTTCGTTCGAACCCGGAACGAACTTGTATGGATTGAATGCTTTCAACACATCGTCAGGCGGGCGATGAGCATTCTAAGGAATTTGTTCTCTAAAGGTAATCGTAACCTCAAGCCTCATCAACCGGGAATGGCTAAAACAGGGGAGATGCAGCAAGGTTAGGTGGGTCATGCCCAAGCCGGACAAGATATTTCCCCTGTCTAGATGTCCCTTTTTATTTCGGCTGTGTGGGCGGTTGGTTCGCGACAACTGCCGGGGTTTATCTTGTTCGGGACTGTTCAGTAAGGAATGGTTCCGGCCTTGTGTTGCAGGGGATGAAGGGAGTAATCCTCGGTACGGTGATCTAGGCCCCGTACTGTGACGGGCGGTACCCCAGTAGCCCTGCCATTGTATGGAATCCACAATCCAATAAGTGCCCACGGTTTTGATTGTATTACCCACTTTTGTGGCTAGTAGCTGGAATTTAATAAATGTAACAATTTCGGCTATTTTCTATTTACTTGAAAACCCTAGACCTATTATAATATCACAGAATTTCCTATCAAATGTTTTGGTTAGCGTAAGGTAAAAACTTTTCCATGTTTATGTGTGGGGAGTCTTACGTGATACCTTTCTTTCAAAGGATTTTCAAAGTTAAGCAACTTTAACATGTTACTCATACCAGACCCATGTCTGACCCGGAGTTTATTTTTGTTTTTCATAAACTCTCGGGTACCCAAATTTTTACGGGTAGCCAAAGGATTCAGGTTTAGCTTTGACGAACTCTGGAGGAGCAATGGAGCAGGAGGCTTCAGCGTTGTAGATACATATTTATATAGTTCTGCTGTGTTGGTATCTCTGAGTCATATTGTTGAGTTGTATTGTATTGAGTTGTATTAACTAGACAGGTGTTTATAACTGTCTAGTATCTGATGTATTATCTGTATAACTCTGATTGATGTAGTATATTATGTAATACTTATGTGATTATTATAATTTATTCGTTCCGCTGTGAGATTCTGATGTCGTTGTTCTTTCTTCTCTATCTTTTCTATTTTCTCACCTCTTTCTTTTCTTATTAACGATACATCTTCCTGGACGTAGGAAGTTGGGTCGTTACAACAACCAAATCCAGCCGCTGCCACCTTTGCTCCCCTTTTCTGACAAATCTCTACCACCTTAAGGTGAACGAAAACAATGGATCGAAAGCTCATGCCCTCCTCTACGCTCCAGCACCCACCGATCGTTCTGAAATCGACGATCCACCGTTGAATTGGAGCCCTAACGAACGAACGGTCGAAATAAACGAGCCAATTTTGGCTACACAGAAACTCAGATCCAAAAACGAATCCTACTTTTGCCTTGCGCTCTTCGAGAGTTTTCCGACGATATAAAATTTGATACTGTTTGTGGAGTTTGAAATTTTTGCCATTGATTTGATTTGGAATTGTGTTTGACATTAGGTATTTGTCCGCCATTGAGTAAGAGAGAAGGGGTAGAATGAATTGTACATACAGAAATGAGGAATAGAGGGCTGCTAGGGTTTATAGCAGGATGTATATAGGAAAATTGAAATAGAATAGATGGATCGGGTGGAATATACGCGCTAATGACAAAGTGGCCTAAAAAGCCCGTTTCGACTCCGGAATGAAATTGGGTCAACCCATATATCAAAATAGATGTTTTAAAATATTTTAAATGCAATGAAAAAGGTTTCAGGTTCAAATTGCATCGTATTAAGAATTTATGCAAAAATTAATATTTTTCAAATTGATTTCAACTAATTTCAATTTCATTTATTTTAAGGCGTTTCGAGTCCGTACGATCAAACGACAAGCCCGATCGCTACGAAACTTGAAATCCTACAATAATTCACCGTTACGGATCCGATGAAACTGGTTTCATCCAAATCCGAGTCAGAGGCCAAAATGGCTATTTTTATATTAATTAAATAAATTAAAAATTAATTAATTAAATCAAATTCCCAATTAAATTTTTTTAAATTGAAAATTCTTCTCATTTTTATATTTCCAAATCATTTACATTAATTTAACAAATTTTTGATGTCAATTTAAAGTTAATTTACTTATCAATTTCAATGTTAAATTTTCAATTTCATTATTCACAAATTATAATTCTTATCATCAAAATTTCCATTTAATTAAATAAATCAAAGATTATTCCATTCATATTTGTCAAATGGATGGATTTATCATTGGATTCAAAACTTTTGCATTGATATTTTCTTATTCCAATTTCATTTCAAATAATGAAAATTTAATGTTTAATCCTACTTATTTGCAATAGACTCAATTATTTGACTTAAATTTCAAATAAATAAATAAATCTTGATTCCTATTCTTTAAATTTACTATTTATCATATTATCATCTTAGGTATCATTTATTTTGGTATATATCCAGATATATTAACATTTTTCCAATTTCTTTATCTCAATTGCATAACATTTAATTTCAAGTGCCCCAATAATTACACTTATTATAAACTGGATTTTCAATGGATTGATTTGTTTCAAATCAAATCTTTTTCTTAAATTCATTACCACTCGATAAACTTAGTTACCCTGTTTTCCCCATTCACTACCTTAATATACCCAATTTAACACTCTTAAACATCGTGTTACATTTCACATTATATGAGGTGGATATTGTCATACTCTTTGCCAATACCGAAAACCACTTTAACAACTATGCATGTGGTGGAGATTCCAGAAAAAAGTAGGATGATTTAGCAGCGATTCTATATGAGGTATTAACGCAGCCCTGACTCCCGTGAGTCAGCTTGATGTGGCTAAAACAAGAGTCATGCCGGGTGAAGTGAGGTCGCTCCTCTGATCGGGCACATTTCTTTGATACCATTCTTTTACTTTGTGAATTGATTGGGTGCACCATTTATTTTAGAAGTGTGTCTCGAGGTGGACGGTAGTAGCCTTTATGCATTAACACCAACCCGGATCCGTAAAACAATAGTATGCTACCTTAGGCATTGCCTTGCATGACTTGTCACATGCCTTATCATGCCCTCTACGAGTTTGGTTTGTACTGTACCTATGGAGTTCCCTCTGATAGCCCTCCAGTTTACGGAGGAATTACGATACTGTATAGTCTACGGGAATATATATATATATATATATATATATATATATATATATATATATATATATATAAATGTGTTAAAGGGGATAAGGGCAATGCCTTAATGCTATTTTAATTGTTTACTTTACTATAGACATTATCTATATAGCATATTGTACTATGTATGTAGATAGTTTAATGGATTCTTAAAGGATGGGAATCCCAAACATCCTTTAAGTTATTTTGTATTTCAATAGGCATTTCACTTGAGTTGAATTTACTAGTATAAGCATGTTAATCCTGATTCAAGTGTTTTGCGTTTTGCTTTATGCTCAGGTCAGACTAAGTGTCACAGCACTTGACTCGCCTTATGAGTTTGGAGCTTTGCTTGGAGATCTATCTTATCGATCTAGCTTTGTAGTTATCTCACTTATTTCCAGCTGTTTATGTTTAGACTTGTCATTTGCTGTTATATTTGAGATTACTTTGTATTTGAGATTTCTGTTGTATCTTGTATAGACTTTGTTTATGTAGTAGCTTCATGAACTACTATTTAGCCATTTCGCTGCTTATTGATACTACTTTGTGTCTGTGGTTCTATGATTCATTTATTTACTGTATATGCTAAGTTTTGCCAAATACAAATTAATAATCTGTTGTATTGAGCAATTTAAGTGAAGCGTTAAAATAGTGATCTAAGGGCACATTCTCGGAATTCGAAGAAACTAGTTCCATTAAATCTGTAATAATGTATTATTATCGGATTTCAAATTCCAACCGTTTGGAGTTGCTGTTTGGTTTTAAGAGATAGAAACGCGTTCAAATTAATATTTAAAATATAATATAATAATCGGGTTCAAAAAGCTATCTTCTCCATACGATCGGGTTAGTCCTCGAGACTAGTTCCATTGGATTCAGAATAGGAGTACGACATTAGGAATGCCAAGCGGCATGCATCGATAGGAGTTTAGGATTTTGAGTTACTATAAACGAGACATTTGGAATTTAACAATATTATAAATTTTTAAGTCAAACCCTGTTATATCTCTATCAACCACCCTACCTACATGTTCAAGCCACCCTATATGATGTTTTCCTTCTCCCTCTTCCTCAAATTGTCTTGCATCTTTTCCTCACAGCCGATCGGTCAAAATAGAAAATCCCTTTTTTTAGTATCTTCTTCATGAGTTAAGCACCCAAAATTGACATCTGATATTGGAGCAAGTCGATGCCGCCTAGAAGTTCAACTATCGTCATTGTGTCTCGCTTGTAATTTGAAGAGAGATCGTGCAAAAGGTCACCCATTGCGTTATTCTTTTTACTACCGCATATAGCTCTATTTTCGCCATCAACTTGAATCGCCTCTCTACAAACATCCATGATGCCTTGTCAAAGTTTTTGAAAACCCTTGCAATCTCACAGACTTGGTCCCAGATGTGACGCCCTACCTCTATACTCACCCTAGCCAAGGACACCATAGGGTAATGCCGTCGACTGGCACAAAGAATAAGGCTGTTGAGGAGCAACCATATGTGTAATTGCTTTGGACGAGCACCGATATGTCAGATAGTATTACATGCATTTCGTTTCAATAGAAAATCTGACACATCAAATAAAAACTCAAGGCTACTACACCATGGCTATGTGGTCTTCGAAAGCAAATATAAAATAAGCATAACACAAAACCAGTCGTCGATATTCATATCACTAAGGAGGAAACATATATGAATATAACACATAGAAGTGTACATCAAAGTAGTGGTCAAACAAGATCCACTAAATCACATAATAATAGGTACAAGTGCTAGAGAAAAGAGTATGTATACATCAAGGAGTCTCTATCTCGAATGTATAAAAACAAAAACTACTAAGCTAAAGTAGTTAGCCAAAAGTCAGATGATGGTCCCTGATAAGATGTCAAGTAGAAGCACATGAAACACCTCGGTTTGACCCGAGTATTACTTAAAAAAAGAAAATAATAAAGGGATCAGTCTAGCTATAAATATCATATAAAACGAGACAGGAAAGAGATATGATAAATATATACGATAGCAACAAAAATAATAGAATATCTCAAATTTTCTCAAAAACCAAAAAGAATGTCATATTCTTTATTTTATTCACCAAACAACAAATGTTGACAAATCTTATCAATGCAAATAACAAAAATTGGTGAAAAACCAATTCTAGAAGTCAATAATTAGAAATGTAGAAAATACAAAAGGGAAGGCCTATCAAAAATGGGGTACTATCCCATGGGTCGCTAACCCATCATCTGGGCCACAGTCCCACCTTGGGGACTGATAGCTGAACGTTGGCGCACCTAAAAAGATACGCCCCATGCATAACCGAACATCGACACACCTAATAAGCTACCCCCCATGCACATAATTATTGAGGCGAGCATCGACGCACCTAAAAAGATATGCCCCATGTACCAACTCATTGAGCCGATTACTCCACGAACGACCAAAAGACCATGGGTTATTAGCCTATAAAAATTAGACGAAGCTCCATAAAGTCGGGGTATAGTCCCGCACGTGGACAAAGAGACATTGCATATCGCTAGTATAAACCATAAAATGATCACCATTGATCAATAAGAAGTTTAAATTACACTAAGCTAGTACATAAATGAGTTTAGCTTCATGTCCCATAACCACTAGCTTAACTTAAATACTTACGAACAAATTGTAGATTTCCAATTGAAAATTGTCACGAGATTTCAATCGAACAAGTCCAAGAATTAACCGACGAAGTTAACGCAAGCATTTCATACCACTTTTTTTTGCTATAACGTTTAATTAGATTTCTCATACGAATGAGGTAAATGTTATATATACTAATAGATTGGAAAACAATTTTAAAAACGAGTTTTGTATTAAAAATAGTGTTGAAATCATTTTTGTCAAAGAGTTTTAGTATTTACTACTAATATAAAAACCTTTGAATTTAAAAGTGAAAAATCATAGAAATGACTGTAAAATCAATCCATCACCAAAAATCCACATCTGACAATGTGAATTAACCATCAAAATTGATATCAAATCCATCAAATGGATATTCCCAAAAAATCTAGAAAAGAAGCCATCAAAGTCAATAATAAATGATAACAACTAGCTGAATCCAATAGAAATGATTAAAAACTGGAAATCTATTCGAAAATAGGCAAAATGGTCAAAAGGCAACATGACCAGACGTTTAACTTGGCATGACCAGACGTCTGACCTGGGGTTCGGCCATTTTCTTTTTATTTTTTCCTTTTCTGTAAAATCTCCAAAACCCGTAACCAGATGTTTGGTTCTTTTGTCTGCCATTTTATCTTCTGCCTTCGTTATGTAATTTTTCCAGGGACCCCTAGCAGACGTTTGAGTTCTTCAACCAGATGTCTGGTAACTGGATCTGGGTAGAATTTTCCTAGGCCAATGACGGTCAAAATTATTCGAAAGCGTTTGGATGAGCGACAGAGACTAAGGAATTATGCCAAGCGACAACCCAGCCTTATAGGCTCTTCGATACACTCTAAACAACATATACACACATCCAAGATAGGAATTTTAAAGATTTTGACTTCAAAACACCAAAATTGAAAAATTCACCATATTAATTCGAATCAAAAGCAATTGAACATTTAATAGACGTTAGGAATTCATACCTAACAATAATGAAAGCTACAGACATAGATGTGAGTTTAAAAACTCACCATTAAAACTCAAAGACAACGAATAAGAAGCTTTAAAACAAAGCAAAACCAATTCCTCTTCAATATACCTTTAGAATCTTCAATGTATTATCAAATGTGAAGTGTTTTCCTAAGTTAGGTTATAGGAATTCTAAAAATTGAAGGGTGATTGAGATGGAGAAGATGAAGAGGAAGCTTACCTAAGCTTCTCTTTGATTTTAGAGCAAGAACTTGAATTTCCTAAGAGAATTAGGGCTTAGGAAATTCTAATTTCCTTTCTTTTCCCCCATTTTTCACTTTAGCTTGAGTGTTAGAAAATGAGGATTAGAATGAATGAAGAGTAGAGGAGTTAGGGTATTTGCTAGGTAAGTGGGCTGAAACCCAAACCTAAAGCCCCAAATGGAAATATCAAAATTCTAATCAACTCCAAACATATTGATGTTTATACTCAAAAAGGTCGCAAACACCGTTTTAGACTCAATGGAAGTGGTCCCAAGTCCGGATTCGATTGTTTATAGAAAATCACATTTTGGACTTTAAATTAAACTGATGATATTTTATTAAACAAAATATTTAAATATATAATCATAAAATATGCGGTTTGTTACTAACTCCCCTCCTTAAAGAAATTGGTCCTCGCAATACTTGAGAAGAAAATAAAGAGTAACATCCACACAAAGGCATATCAACACAAAAGAAATTTTTGAAATGAGAAGTTCACCTTAAAGAGCATGAAAGAGTAACTTCGAATGTGTTCGATTGATGAATTCTCTGGATTCCTAAGAGTAATCCTTAGGATTTACGGACCATTGAACTTTCATAAGTGGAACATCTTTATTTCGAAGGCGTTTAACCTCCGTAGCAATGATATGTATAGATGTTGCTCATAAGTCAAATTAGGTGAAACTTCAATTTCTTCAGTAAAACCAGACTCAAGAATAGAATTGGAATCTCTAAGGCATTTCTGCAGTTGAGAAATGTGAAATACGTCATGCAGAAAATTGAGCCGGTAATAAAAGGCAATAAGCTATGGAACCAATGCGTTGGGTGATGGGAAATGGGCAAACATAGCGAGATGCTAATTTTCCCAATCGACTGAAATGCACAACACCCTTCATAGGTGAAACACAAATGAATACCAAATCTTCCGCAGAAAATTCTTATTTCCTTATTCGGTTACTTTGAGCTTCTTTCATCCTATGATGAATAAGAATCACTAATAAAATCTGGACCTAAAACCACCTTCTCACTGGTTTCAAGCCAATATGAAGGAGATCGGCATGCCATTCGTAGAGCGCCCCAAAAGGTGTCGTACCAAAACTAAATTGAAAGCTATTATTATAAGAAAACTTAGCAAGAGATATATGATCTTCCGAACTTCCACCAAAATCAAGAACATATGCACGAAGAAGATCTTCAAAGGTTAGATTCACACGCACTGTTAGTCCATCTGACCGAGGATGATAAGCGGTGCTAAAATTAGGCTTCGTTTCCAAAGCTTTTTGAAGACACTTCCAAAATCCACTAGTAAATAATGGATCACGATCGCTAACAATAGAAGAGGGAACTCCATGCAATTTAATAATTTCTTTAACATAGAGTTTGGCTAAAAGAGGTACGGTCTGATTAGATCGAATAGGAATAAAATGGGTAGATTTTTTAAGTCTATCTACAATCACACATAAATCGTCATGACCCAAACGAGAATGGAAAGACCATCAATAAAATCCATGGGAATTTGATCCCACTTCCCAACGAGAATGTCTAAAGGTTGCAATAACCCACCGGGCCTTTGATGCTCGGCCTTTACGAGTTGGTAAGTCATGCAATGCTTAATAAAGTTAGCAATATCAGATTTCATTTTATCCCAATAATAAAGTCGCTTCATGTTCGCACATATTTTACTACTACCGGGATGAATGGTAAATTTAGAATGATGAGAATCTTCTAAAATGTCTTTAAAAAGATCACTAATATTTGGGACAATAAGTCTACTAAATTTTCGAATACCTCCATGAGCGCCAATATCAAAGTCTTTCAATCCATCAACCTTATTTTTATCCCTATAACTTTGGCTAAGAGAAGCTAGTTCGGGATCTTGCTTTTGTGCTTCAAGAATGTGGTCTAAGCCTCAAGGCTACATAAAACAAGAGACGAACATGAATCCGATTCACGATCTCGAATATCACAAGTGGATAATGTCTTGAGATCATTCAATTCAGATATCATCATGGAAACAACCGCTTGTTACTTATGACTAAGGGCATCGACAACATGATTTCCTTTTCGGGAGTATAGAGAATATCAAGATAATAAGATGCAAGGAATTCGAACCAATGTTGTTGACGCAAATTAAGTTCCTTTTGAGAAAATAAATACTTTAAAGATTTGTGATCGGTGTATAGAATAAATTTCTCTCCCAAAAGATAATGACGCCAAATTCTAAGGACGAAAACAATGGTCGCGAGCTCTAAATAATGAATGGCATATCTAGTCTCGGTAGGCTTTAGTTGCCTAGAAGCATAAGCGATAGCATATTCCCTTTGCATGAGAATGGCTTCCAAACCAACAAGACTAGCATTGGTATAAACAATAAAGTCTTGGTTCCCTTCGGGAATCACAAAAATAGGAGCATTGGAAAGGAGTTCTTTTAATTTCTGAAAAGCATCTTCATATTTATTTGACCAAATGTACTTAACTCCCTTCTTTGTCAAACTAGTAAGAGGCATGGAAATTTTAGAAAAGTCTTTTATGAACCGACGGTAATAGCCCATTAATCTAATGAAGCTACGAATTTCCATCATAGTCTCTGGTCTCTTTCAATTTTGAATCGCTTCAATCTTTGAAGGATCTATGGTTATTCCGGATTTAGAAATTATATGTCCTAAAAATTTCACACGAGACTGCCAAAAATGTTACTTAGAAAAATTTTCTTTCAATTGATTGCGCCAAAGAGTTTCTAATACAATCCAAGAATAATTTTCATTCTCTTCCTAAGTTTTAGAATAATCAAGAATATCATCTATAAAGATAAGGACAAATCGATCGAGGAAGTCTTTGAAAAGTCGATTCATAAGGTGAACCAAATAAGCTAGAACATTCATTAAACCAAATGGCATAATAAGCCATTCATAAGATCCATAACGAGTACCGAACGATGTCAAAGGAATGCTATCCTCAACAATACGAAGCTGATGAAAACCGGTTGCTAAGTCAAACTGTGAAAGACTCTAGCACCGCTAAGTTGATCAAGTAAATCATCAATCCGAGGTAAGGAATATTTATTCTTGATGGTGAGATCATTAAGCTTGCGGTAGTCAACGCAAAGCCTAAGTGTACTATCAGATTTCTTCACAAAAATAGCTAAAGCTCCCCAAGGAGAGAAACTAGAACGAATAAACTGTTTCGCTTCCAATTCAGAAAATTGTTTATGCATCTCCTCATTTTCCTTATTGGACATTCGATAAGGAGGAGAATTATAGGTAGAGCTCTAGGGATTATGTTAATTCTGAACTCAATTTCTAGCTTAGGTTGTAATCCTAAAACGGGCTCAAATATATCGGAAAACTCATGAGCAACATAAATGAGGGAAATGACATCTTCCTCGTTATCATTATCGCATCATGGAGAATTAGAGAATATAAGGATGCTGCCGAATTGGAATTTGGATCCTTAATAACAATAGAAATCTGCTTAACAGATCGAGGATGTTGAAGATATATAGTCCTCTTGGGACGTAGGATGTGGGCTTCATAACGGTTAAGCCAATCCATTCCCAAAATTATTCCGAAACCTAGGTAACTCATAACATGCAAATCGGCTCGGAAAGAATAATCACGTAAAATAATCTCGACATCTTTAAAAAATAAACTGAGTGTTGCGGATCCACCTACCGGATCAGCAATTCTCAGTGAAGTCATCAAAGCTACAACATTTAAAGACAAAGTAACAACAAGTTCTTTTGATATAAAAGAGTGAGATGCACTCGTATCGAACAAAACTTAAATAGGAAGATCACGAAACATAATAATGCCATCAAAGACAGAATGAGAAATACCTTGACCAAGAGAAGTGTTACATGGAACTTGCACAAGCTTAAGCTTTCCCTCCTTCTTGCCTTGAAGTTTGGGGCATGAAGATAAAAGATGTCCTGAACTTTTGCAATAACGACAATAAAGGGGTTTCAGACACCTATTTGTATAATGTTCCTTAGAACAACAATTGTAGCATTCTCCATGATTAAGGATAGGAGTCTTTGCTACCAAAGTTTCTTGCTTCCCTTTCTTCTTGGGATTAGGGCCTTTGAACTTAATAGGCCTTTTCTTGTTGATGCTGAAGTTCTGTTTAGCGCCCACTACTACAACATCACTTTCTTTATCGGCCTCTTCAAGTCGAAGAGCGATATCAACAAGATGCTCAAAAGAAACTTCTAGTTGTAGAAGTAATGGCTTTTTGAGATTCTTATTCAACCCATAGACAAACCTTTGATTTTTCTTCAATGGGGTATTAATATACTCGACCCCATGTTTAGAAAGGGATTCAAAAGACACGACATAATCTATCACAGAAGATTCACCTTGAACACGGTCAATAAAGCGTCGGGCTAAAGTTACCTTTTCAGCCTCCGGCACAAACTTCAATTCAAACCTTTCTCGGAATTGCTCTTAAGTAATATCTGCTTCGATAATTTTCAAAATCAAAAGCCCATATTCATCTAATGCTCTTTCCTGGAGCATGCTAGAAGCCACTTGGACTCGATGTAGATCAACAAGATTCATGCGACAAAAGATGTGATCGCATGTTCTAAGCCAAGCTTGGACTTCTATAACGCTTTCAGAACCCTTGAATGGCCTTCCACCCAAATTGGTATAATCACTGCATAAACGTGCAAACCCAGATTTAGGATGATTAGGCTTGGGATTGGCCCCGAAAGCTTGAGCATTCTTTACGAGATCTAAAAGCTATTGGGTAGTCATGAATACGCCATCCTGAGGAGTAGCACTGGATTGATCGACACCGGGACGGCCTGGTCTAACCATTTCTCTTATTTAAAAAAGAAAGAAAGAAGAGGAAAAAGATTATTCCCAAAATGAATATCAAGCAAACTTGATTGACAAAACAAGGCATCACAAAATAAAATAGGATAGAACGGGTCATAAGACTTAGATTAAATCCTAAGGTATGATTCCTAAGAGAGACTTAGGACAATGATCCTTGCTATAATGTTCTATATTGTTTCGAAGTTTGGCTTTGATACCAAGCTGTGATGCCCCACCTCTATACTCACAGTAGCCAAGGACACTACAGGGTAATGCCGTCGACTAGCACAAAGAATAAGGCTGTTGAGGAGTGACCATCTGTGTAATTGCTTTGTGCGAGCATCGATATGTCAGATAGTATTACATGCATTTCGTTTCAAGAGGAAATATGACACATCAAATACAAACTCAAGGCTACTACACATTGGCTATGTGTTCTTTGAAAAATAATATAAAACAAGCATAGCACAAAACCAGTCACCGATATTCATATCACTAAGGCAGAAACAGATATGAACATAACACATAGAAGTGTACATCAAAGTAGTGGTCAAACAAGATCCACTACATCACAAAAGAATAGGTACAGGTGCTAGAAAAAAGAATGTGTATACATCAAGGAGTCTCTATCTCGAATGTATAAAAATAAGGACTACTAAGCTGAAGTAGTTAGCAAAAAGTCAGATGACGGTCCTTGATAAGAGTCAAGTAGAAGCATCTGGAACACCTCGATTTGACTCGAGTGTTTTTTAAGAAGGAAAATAATAAACGAATCAGTCTAAGCTATAAATATCATATAAAATGAGATAGAATAAGAGATGTGAAAAACATATATGACAACAGGCAAAATCTTACAATATCTCAAATTTTCTCAAACGCCAAAAGAACGTCATATTCTTTATTTTATTCACCAAACCACAAATATTAATAAAGCTTATTAATGAAAATCGCAAAAATTGGTTAAACACAAATTCTAGAAATCAATAATTAGAAATCCAGTAAACACAAAGGGGGAGGCCTACAAAAAACGGGGTACTATCCCATGGGTCGCTAACCATAAAAATCTATGGTACAGTCCCCCATGGGTGCTGATAGTTGAACATCGACGCACCTAAAAAGATACGCCCGATGCACAACCGAACATCTACGCACCTGAAAAGCTACGCCATATGTACATAATTATTGAGCCGAGCATCGGCATACCTGAAAAGATACGCCCCACGCACCAACTCATTGAGCCAATTGCTCCACGGACGGTCAAAAGACCATGGGTCGTTAGACCATGAAAATGAGAAGATGCCTCATAAAATTGGGGTATAGTCCCCCACATGGACAAAGAGACATCGCATATCGCTAGTCTAAAGCATAAAATGATCACCATTGATCAATAAGAAGCGTAAATTATCTAAGCTAGTAAATAAATGAGTTTAGCTTCATGTCCCATAACCACTGGCTTAATTTAAATATTTACAAACAAATTGTAGATTTTCACTCGAAAATTGTCATGATATTTCAATCTAACAAGTCCAAGAATTAACCGACAAAGTAAATGCATGTGTTTCATACCACTTGTTATGCTAAGTCATTTAATTAGATTTCTCATACGAATGAGGTAAAGGTTTATATATACTAGCAGATTGGAAAACGCTTTTAAAAACGAGTTTTGTATTAAAAATAGTGTTGAAATAATTTTTGTAAAAGAATTTTTAGTATTTACTGCAAGTATAAAAACCTTTGTATTTTAGAGTGTCAAATCACAGAAATGATTGTAAAAACAATCCATCACCAAATATCCACGTTCGACAACGTGAATTAACAATAAAAATCGACATCAAATCCATCAAATGGATATTCCCATAAAAATCCAGAAAAGAAGTCATCAAAGTCAATAATAAATGATAACAACTAACCGAATCCACAAAAATCGATTAAAAATTAGAAATCCACTCGAAAATAGGCGAAATGGCCAAAAGGCAACAGGGCCAAACGTTTGACCTGGCATGGCCAGACGTCTGACCTGGGGTTCGGCCATTTTCTTTTTATTTTTTTATTTTTTTGTAAAACCCTCACAACCCCTAACTATACGTCTGACCGATTGAACCAGACGTCTGGTCCTTTTGTTTTCCATTTTAACTCTACATTCGTTATATAATTTTTCCTGTGACCCCTACCAGAATTTTCCTAGGCCAATGATGGCCAAAATGATTTGAAAGTGATCAGACGAGCAACGAAGACTAGTGATTGATGCCATGCGACAACCCAGCCTTATATGCTCTTCGATACACCCTAAACAAACTTGTCTAAACATCTAAGATAGGATTTTTAATGATTTTGACTTCAAAACACCAAAATTGGAAAATTCACGAGATAAATTCAGATCAAAAGCAATTGAACATGAAATAGATGTTAGGAATTCATATCTAACAATAATGAAAGCTATAGACATAGATATGAGTTCGAAAACTCACCTTTAAAACTCAAAGACAACAAATAAGAAGCTTTAAAACAAAGCAAGACCAATTCCTCTTCAATATAGCTCTAGAATCTTCAATCTATTATCAAAGGTGAAGTTTTTAGTTAGGTTATAGGAATTTCTCAAAATTGAAGAGAGATTGAGATGGAGAAGATGAAGAGGATGCTTACCTAAGCTTCTCTTTGATTTTAGAGCAAGAACTTGAATTTCCTAAGAGAACTAGGGCTTAGGAATTTCTAATTTCCTTTCTTTTCCCCCATTTTCCTTTTTAGCTTGAGTTTTAGGAAATGAGGAGTAGAATGAATGAAGAGTATAGGAGTTAGGTTTTTGTTAGGTGTGTGGGCTGAAACCCAAACCCAAAGCCCCAAATGAAAATATCAAAATTCTAATCAAGTCCAAACATATCGATGTTTATACACAAAAAGATCGAAAATGCCATTTTGGACTCAATGAAAGTGGTCCTGAGTCCAGATTCGATCGTTTACAGAAAGACACATTTCGTACTTTAAATTAAACAGATGATGTTATATTTAGATAAAAAATTTAAATATATAATCGTAAAATATGCGGGTTGCTACACTAGAAGTGGCCAGATATTTTACTGTTTAGTTTTGTGTGTGGGCTGAGTTGTCGACGCTAATGGTGGCTTGCGAGGTGTGTAGATTGGAGCATATGTAATAGTTGGAGGAATCTTTCGCTTTTCCATATGTGAGAAAATAGGGCAAGTCTTTTCATTGTTACAAGTTTTAGGTGAACGACCGTTGCTTAATCTCTTTCGATGGTCCTTATGAGCATAGGGGAGCTCAAATGGTAATGCTATTGACACTTGTGTGGTGTTGATGGTTTTCACTCTTTCCTTCAATACTGTTAGGATTTCTCTATGTACACATTGGATAGCCAGAAAAATGAGGCATTTGCAGGAAATCATGGTTTTATAACTCGAGATTTATTTAGATAGGCATTGCAATATAGAAAGTTAGAAAATTTGGCTATGGAGGATATCTTCTTCTTGCTGAAAGCATAAGAGATGAATATTAGAAGAGTGTAGTTCAGGGAACTTCGGAACGTAGACTTCATGTGAAATTAACAATCGACGGATTATATAATGATTTTTTTTAGGCATCAACAACATCTATAATATGCACCATAGATTTTTGAATGAGCAGGTGTTGATATTCTCCTCTCTAATCTTAGACTCATTGATTCTTCAACCTCCATTCTTATAAATGCTTTGGTTGTGCTACTAAGCTTCCATCTATCGGCATTGCTTTGAGATTCATCGACATTGCTGGAAGAAGGTTCGTATTGAAGAGCACTATATGATGGAATTGGTTTGGTATTTTGAGAGTCCTTTGGAATTTTAGATTTAAATCGAACGTTGTTCTATTTAATTTAAATTTGAAACGAATTGTAAATAAAAATCAAGGTTAGTAAATCTCACTCAATTTGGTTGACTACTTTAATTTATAACAATTAAAATTTAATTTTTGGATGACCGGTTGGATTTATATATTGTTATTAGTCGAATATTATATTATATTTAGTAGTATATATATTAGTAGTTGGGTATATTCCCGACGATTGGAGCAGATGAGACACTATGCGCCCCGTATAACAGTGGATGACTCTATATTACCGCAATAACTCGCCTCGAAGTGGGATTGGTAAGTTTTATGTTATGTAACATCTATGGATGCAGGGAATGAGGTTGGAGGGATCCAACTGGATTCCTCAAAACTGCTGATTTTAATTTCATATGTAGTGATATATCATATGTGTGAATAATCTAATATAGGTTGTGATATGATTTGAATTATTGGATGTTATAGTATCACTGACCTAATTTTGGTATGATAAATACCGTAAATATTATTTTTGATTTTAAAAACTAGAATTCAAAAGTGATTTGGAAAATGAAAATATTTATATTTAATTTTGAAATTATTTAAAAAGGAATCGGTTTGGATAAAATAAATAAATAGTTTAATTTTGGATATTTATTTGGCTATTTTGTAAAATGGTTTCAAATAGAGAGTTTTAAATTGGGAATTTTTAAACAATGGATTTTACATGAGATTTCTTAAAAATAGGAAAAGGAATTCGTAATCGAAATTTTAAATGAATTTGGATTATAATTGAAACTTTTTAAGGAATAGGTTTTCAAATTGAATTTTATATAGAAATCAATTCATAAACGGATTTTATCAATATAAATATGTTATAAATAGGAAATGAGTTTATAAAATTTATAAACTATGTTTATTAATAAAGTGAAGTGATTATCATTCGATAAATTGGGAATATAAATTCAAAGCAAATTTATAATAGGATGTAGAATCGGTTTTGCAAGAAAAAGTGGAATCTATTTTGGATTTTGGAAATAGTTGTGAAATAGGCAGATTAAATCGATTTGTGACAAATCGAGAGGGATTTATAAATATAAAATTAGTTATATTGGAATTTTAAAAAATATTTTTTTTTATCGAGAAGTTAAGTTATTCAAAAATGAGTTGTTATTTATTAAACTAGGTAGTCTAAAAATGTTTTAATATTAAAATATTTTGGAAGTTGTTTTCAAATATTCAATATCAATTGAAATAAATTCCAATTTTTATAATAAGCTTGTATGTATTATTGAAAAATGAACTGGAAACGAGTTATCATTGATTATTTAAAAGTATTTGATATTTTAAATAATTATCAAAATTTGTTTTGAAAATAAATTATTACACTTTAAAAATTACTTATCTAATGTGTGTGTGTGTATATAGTGTTTTGAAAATGATTGAAATATTTTTGTAAATACCGTTGAGATTTGCAAACCAAGTTATTTAATGGAAATGGTCTATAAGAAGTATCTTTAAATGAATTCGAGGAACTTAAGAAATTTTCCCAAATGTTCGATACGTGAACTTCGAAAAACGAATTACAATTCATAAAGAAGTTATAAATTGTGAAATGGAATTTTAAAGAAGTAAAATAGATTTTGGATTGAAAAAGGGATTTATTAAAAATTTCTACAGATTTATGGAACGAGTTATAATGAGTTAAGAATTAAAAAAAGGTTCTAAATGATTTTAAAAGTTGGTAATAAGGGAAATTTCATTGTTTGGGAATACAACCATAAAATCGATATAAGTTGATGAATATTTCCTAAGTGTTGAGAAGTAAGTGATTTTGAAAAATATATTTATAAATATTTTCCTAAGTACTGGAAAAAATGCTTCGGAAATGTTGACTATGGAATGGCTATGTGGAAATGTGACAACCCACATTTCGGAAGGTTTAAATCAACAATAAATCCACATATGTCATACTTAAACAATCCGGAACGTAGATAATCAACGGGTTTATTTAAGAAAATTAGAAAAAAGAAGAAAATAAACAAAGAGTCTCACACAGAAACGATAAAATATAATAATCAAATAATATTTCAAGAAGTTGTTTAATATATGTTTGATCATAATCTATACGCATTTATCAGAGTTATATATACACAACAGGGATAAATGATCAATATACAAGATAACATGAATAAAGGAATAATAATAATAATAATAATAGTAATATACCAAAATCTTCATCTTCGTCCTTTAGAGAATATTCTTCAATATGCTGAAAAAAACTCAGTACTGACCCGAGTGTAATGAAAAGACAAAACACTCGAGTTGGGACTAAAATACCCTTATGTAAGTCAAAACAATATCACAAAATATGATTGCAATAACTTAAGAAATGTAACGGGTTTTCCATCTCTTAAGGATTCATTAAACTATTTATATATAACAGTATATGTTGTAATCGACAAAGTATATCAGTAAAATAAAAATCAAATTAGCGTTAAGGCTTTACATTGATCCACCTTAACACAGTTTTAAACTAAAGTCGTAATGGGCTCGTATAGGGGCAGGTATGACAAGGCACGTGAGACAATGCGCAAGGTAGGTTTCTACCAGTTTACCCTTTCTGGCTGGTCATAACCCATCCGTGGCCGACCGCGATAATCAATCCAAACGACAAAAAGGTGCACCCATCGAATACGAAATCCCAATAGCAATACGAGGGATCAACGTCGCTAGGGGTCGCTAACCTCACTGCCCAGACATAGACTACTGTTTTAGTCATTTTAATTATGACATGAATGTCAAGGCTATCCATTTTCATTCCCTTACTTCAGTCTAGTAAACGTTGCCAATTCAACCACCACATTTTGGATATCATCCCCCGTGTACATGGTTGTCAAAGTGGTTTCAATATTGACAGAGAGTATGCCAATACGATGCCCCGGTCTCTTTAACAACTAAACGTCATTTTACACACCGGTTGGTACCTTTACATTTCAAAAGCAGTTCATACTTAATATCAAAATATGATATTCGCTTCAAAATCAAATCTATTTCGAAATTTACCATATTCGCTTCGAAAATCATATTTTACTTCAAAATATTAATTCAATTTGATGTATCGATTCTACTTCGAAATTTGATTCGAATTACAATTTAGGTCACAACTTCGCTTTAACCCAATTCGTATTTAAATCCAAGAGTTAAATGTAAATATACCACTCTTTTAACTGGTTTGAATTTTAGAAAATTGTTTTAAATAGTTTTAAAATAGTTAAATAGTTAAAATGGTTTAATTGAAAATAATATGAGTATTAAAAATTGTTTATGTAGTTTAAATAGTTTGGAAAATCAAAATAATTTGAATATTTAAAGAACATATATTTTTAAACATTTTACACTAAAAATATTCATTTAAAAGAGTTTCAAAGTCAAATTGGCTCACTTTCCAAATTTTCCAATTCAAATCAGTTCCACTTACCATTTCGATTTCAAGTCGAACTCAATTTCGATTCCAAATTAATTTTAATCCCAATTCCAATTTAGTTTCAACTTCAAATTCTAATTTCAAATTTATTTCAACACCAAATTCCAAATTAATTTAATTCCAATTTCAAGTTAATTCCAATTCCAATTCCAAATTTAAACCATTTCGATTCGTATCAGTCCCGAGTTCATTTCCAAAATATGGATTCAAAACATTTAAATCAAAGTTTTCTCCAATATCCAATTTAAAATCCAAATCTTTTGAATTCCAAACTCAATTTTGAAATATCGTTTTATTTCACTATTTACTTAGCAATATTCAAAGTTCGAATAAGAGTCCAATCCTTTAAAACAAATCAATTTCTAAAATTCAAATCATATTTCGAATATAACCGTAAAATATCAACATCGATTATTTAAACAATTCTCGTTATCAATTTTGAATTTCAACATTTGGGCTCAAGTTTGAAAGCAATTCAATTTCCATAAATTTGATTTTTTATTTCTTAAAACCAAACCATTTAAATAATATCAAAACAAAAAATTTAAAATCATTTAATTGAACCAATTCGGTGTGAGTATATAATTTTCTTTCTTATGACCAAGTGAATCAATTATTTCAATTTAATTCCAGGGATGGACATAAATCATTTCAATCCAAAATAAATGTCATAGGTGTATCTCATTTCGACCTATTTCTTAATTTATTTGAAATAATTCATTTTTCATTTTTATACACTGTAAACAACATAAAAGATGATAACAGGGTATATCAAACATAACTAAACATCCAAACAACCAAAATAGCAATCAAATTTCATCCACACCATCCATTATTCAAACAGTCAATAATAATAAAATAACTAGTTATCGATAAATTGGGGCTTTTACTAGTAGATAAGTTCTAATTCAATTTTAACGGTCAACTTAAATTCTATAAATTAATTCAAATGTCAATTTAAATTTATCCATATAAATTTTACTAACATAAAATATATTAGCCAAACATAAGCGTAAAATTGCTCACCTTCAATTGGAAACTAAAATAAAATTCAACTTCAAATAAATCTTACTTCAATTCCTAGCTGAAGCCATCATCGATATGAATCCAATATTGCTCATTTTGATCGAATCGAATATCATAAGAAAAAGTTATCAATGAATTAGTACAACAATAATAAACATTAACAATTAAAATAAAATTAATAATAAAAAGAAAACCTCGCCCTTGTCTCTGTTGTTTCACGCTACTACAGGCTTTCCCTTCTCCATCCTGATCTAGGTCGTGACTTGTTGGAAAAAAAAATTTCTTCTTCTTGCAAACGCAATCGCTCCTCCATCGCGGCCCTACGGACACCGCCACTATCGCATGCGCCTCGTGTGCCACCTCCACTTCTGTGTACGCGAATGCGATAATCGCGACCCATGCACCAAAACCCAGTCTTACTCGCCAAGTCGACTCCTTCCATAAACGCTACCATGTTGGGACTACCCTCGCGCGAACGCGAATAGATCGCGATTTAGTTTTTTTGGTTAATCGAACTGATTTTTTAATTACGATCTCGATTTTGAACAATGGGGGAAAATGAGTGTACGTGTAGGAAAAAGGTAATGCAAGCTAAGCGGTGTATGAGAATAGTGGAAGTTTGACTTCATTATATTATTTAAATATGAATTATCTCGCCCGATTTGGCCCACGCTAATCCGAACTCCAAACGACGCATGCTGCTAGGCAATTATAATGTTTTACCCCCATTCGAATGTAATGAAACTAGTTTCGAGGCCTAATTCGACCGTATGTGGAAGATAGCTTTTCAAATTGAATTATTTTATTTAAATTCTAAATTTTAATTCTATGCACTTCAAGCTCACATGGGCAAACGACAAGTCTGATCGCTACGAAACTTGAAATTCTATAATAATTCAATATTATGGATCTGGTGAATCTGATTTCGTCCGAATTCGAGACAGTGACCAAAATGGCTATTTTTACTCGTTAATTTAAAATATAAAATTCCAATTTTCTAATTCTTCACATTTACATCAAATTTTGGAAGTAAATGATCGTCATTCATATTTATAAAAAAAATTAAATCAATTTCCGATGACATTTTTGTTAACATTAAATCCAGAATTCCATTATTTAAATAATTACGACATAAATTTAAACAATTTAATTACCTGATACGGCAATACTAATAATTCATTAAAATTTATTTTTAACCATTTTTATTCAATAATTTATCAAATCCTATAATTTAAAATGGTTAAAAAATACAGGTAGTTACATACTCCCCAACTCAAAACCTTTTATCCTCGAAAAGACGGCAAGTATTGAATTTAACATACAACATATTTTATTCAAGTCATCAACTTATAAAACTTAAACATCTTATTTTCAAAACTATTGATACGATTCTATTATGCCACTCTGATATAGGATTTGTGGAAAATATAACTTATATAAAGGACAAGTTATAAAAAAAAATCTTAAAACTTCAAAAAATTTCTAACATGCAGATTTAGGGAAAATTTCGACAGAGTCTCCTTTGTGAGGCTCGATCGAATTTTTTTTACAAATCAATACCTAACACAAATATACCAAATATATATCAAACATACATCTCATCTCAATGATGAGGCATCCCAAGGGTAAAAATGTAAAATCACAGTATGTAATCCAAGATACATACTTTATTATTAGTAATACGAGCGAGTTCGCTCGTATTAAGCAATCAAAAGCCTATAAATCCTCATATACACCCCCAAAGGTCTTCTTACATACCTCTCTCAACTCAATTTAAGATATTAGTTGCATATAATGATATAGAAGCATGTATAAGTTTAATATAACCATATAACATGGATTTTTTTTAATTCAGCAACAAATACAAGCACAAATATACAACATATAACAATTATATGCAATCAAAACGGTAATAACAATGGTTTGCAACAAAAGAAACCACCCAACCCTCCATATCCATCCATTTAACCCAATTAATTCATAACCATGTGAATTTACATTATCCAACGTCAATTTTTAATTTATACCCTTCATTTCTTATTAAAATTCATTTCATTAACATTTTAATTGACTCAGTTTCAATTAACTTACATTGACATCTAATTTATTTTCATTCGCTTTATTTACTTCTTAATTGATTAACATTCACCTATTTATATTCATTCTGCTAATCATGCAATGGATTTATATACAATTCATTGCTTTTAATTGATTTACATTCAACTAATTTGGTTTTAGTCCATTTTTATTCCATCAACTAATATTCACTGCTTCACATTTGATTGATTACAATTCAATGTGTTTACATTTGATTGATTTGTTTCAATTATTTACATTGTTTCATCCATATTTAATTGATTTACATTCCATTGATTTCTTTCAATTTATTAACACTTGTTACAAATTCATTATATTTAATTTTATTCAATTCAATTTGTGAAATTCCAATTGCTTCACTTTTTGTTTAACCCATTTCATATAAATTCATTGGTGAATCATTTATAAAATTATTCTCAAATTCGTTTTATTCTAATTAGTATATCCTTATTTTCTTATACTAACATCATTTATAAATCATCTAAGTTTGTTGTGAAGCCCCACCTCTATACTCACGCTAGCCAAGGGCACTACGGAGTAATGTCGTCAAGTAGCACGAAGAATAAGGCTATTGAGGAGCGACCATCTGTATAATTGCCTTGTGCGAGTACCGATATGCCAGATAAAAATATAACTTTTCATTACAAGAGGAAATCCGACATACCGACACAAACTCAAAGCTACTACAAAGTGGCTATATGAATCTTCGGAAACAAATATTGAAATATCATAACGCAAATCAGTCACAGAAGTTCATATCACAAAGGCGGAAGTAGATATGAATATATAGCACTTAAAAGTGTTAATCATAGTAGTGGTCTAACAAGATCCATAATATCACAAAGAATAGTTACAAGTGCTACCCAAAAGAATAAGTATACATCATGGAGTATATATCTCAAATGTATACAATAAAAACTACTAATCTAAGTAGTTAGCCAAAAGTCAGAATAAAAATCCCAGATGAGGAGTCAAGTAGAAGCACCTGTAACATCTCGGTCTGACCCGAGTATTATTTAATAAGAAAATGATAAACGGATCAGTCTAGCTATAAATATCAGATGAAATGATATAGAATAAGAGATATGACAAAAACGTATGATAACCATAATGCCATACCGTGATAGGTATTTAATTGAAAATCAACTAGCGGTTAATCAATATCACAAGAATATACTCAAAGATAAAAAAGAATGTCATACTCTTTATTTTTATTCATCAGACCATAAATATTGACAATTATATCAATGCCAATCACAAAAGTTAATGACATACAAATTCACCAATGCATAAATATTGATTAAACTTATCAATGTAAATCACGAAAATTGTTGAAACACAAATTCTAGAAATCATCAATGGAAATGCAGAAATCACAAAAAGGGGGAGGCCTATCAAAAAACGGGAGCATGAAAACTCACCAACACGTGTATCACAAAACAGAACGCTATTCCATGGTTGCTAACCATTAATTTTGAGCCGAAGCTCCACAAAACGGTCCGAAGACCATTGGTCGCTACCCCACCAAATTGAGCTGAAGCTCCATAGAAACGAGGTTTGGTCTCCCACGCAGACAAAGAGAAATCGCACATTGCTAGTCTAAATCACAAAATGATCATTATTGATCATCAAGAAGTGTCAATTGCAGTAAGCTAGTAAATATATGAGCTTAGCTTCATGTCCCATAACCACTAGCTTAACTTAAATATTTACAAACAAATTGTAGATCTCCACTCGAAAATTGTCACAAGAGATTCAATCGAACAAGTCCAAGAATTAACTGACGAAGTAAACGCAAGCGTTTCATACCACTTATTTTACTATGCCGTTTAACTAGATTTCTCATACGAGTGAGGTAAAGGTTTGTATATGCTAGTAGATTGGAAAACGGTTTAAGAAACGAGCTTTGTAATAAAATAGGGTTGAAATCGTTTTGATGAAAGAGTTTTAATATTTACTACTAGCATAGAAAACCTTTATGTTTTTAACATGACAAATCATAAAAATGATTGTAGAAACAATCAATCACCATAATTCACATTCGAAGACGTGAATAAGATCCAAAGAAATCGATACCAATCCATCAAAATGGGTATTCCCAAAAATCCCAAAGAGAATGTCATCAAAGTTGATAATAAATGATAACGACAAAAGGGAAATATCACGAATCGATTACATTTGGAAACTCAAGCAAAATAGGCATAATAGGAAAAAGCAAGAAGATTCAGATGTCTGAAGTGTATGATTCAGACGTCTGAATCTGGAAAATAAAATATTTTGCAGAACATAATTCAGACGTCTGAATCTTATATTTCAGACGTCTGAAAATAGCTAATTTAGCCTATTTTCTTTCTGGTTCAATTCGAACCAATTTAGACGTCTAGAAATATTGATTCAGACGTCTGAATCTGGTAATAGAAATTTTCCCAGTATAATATTCGGACGTCTGAAAAGGAGCATTCAGACGTCTGAAACCTGATTCTCAGGTCTTTCTTGAACCTTGGCCAAAAATGGCCCAAAACGAATATCGAAAGCGATCAGACGAGCAACGACGACTACGGATTTATGCCAAGCGACAACCCAGCTGTAAAGGCTCTTCGATATGCCACGAATATCAATGTCCAAATATCCATAATAGGATTTCATAAAATTTGCTTTCAAAACACCAAAAATTGGAATGTTCACCAAAGCAATCCAAATCAAAAGCAAATGCACATGAATAAGTGTTAGGAATTCATACCTAACGACAAGAATAGACATAAACATAGATGTGAGATAAAAATATCACCTTTAAACCCAAAACTATGAAGAAGAAGTTTTAGAGCAATGTCAAGAACAATCATGCATCAATTCCAACCCAACAAGCTTGAATCAAAGAATAAAAGAGAAACCTTCCTAAGTTAGGCTTAGGAATTTTTGAAATTGAAAGCAGAATGAGTTGGAGAAGAAGAAGAGAAGGCTTACCAAAGCTTCTTCTATGAATTTGGAGTTGGAGCTTGGATTTGCAATGAAACTAGGGCTTAGGAATTCTATTTCTTTCTCTCTTCCCCCATTTTTATCTAAAGCTTTGAGTATTAGGAAATTATGAAGGAATGAAGAGAAGAGGGGGTGAGGCTTGGGTCTAATAGGCTAAAACCAAACCAAAGCCCTAAGTGAAAAAGTAGCAAAATTCCTCTAACTCCAAACATATAGAAGTTTATACTCAAAAAGGTCGCAAACGTCATTTTGAGCTCAATGGGGGTGGTCTCGAGTCCTAATTCGACCGTTTGCAAAAAGTAGCTTTTCGGACAATAATCCGACTAACGATGACTTATTTTAAATAAAATATTTAAATATTCAATCGTAAAATATGCAGGTTTTTACATTTTTATAAATATTTTATACAACACAACTCACGTTTATTATCATTACTTTACATCATAAATTATTATTAATTCGTCGATTCACTTCATTTATTCAAATTCATATTATTAATTTACTAAAGTAAATTTTATTTTATATCTCAATTGATATTGATAATTTTCTTTTCTCACAATCATTTTCATTCAACTTATTAAGTTAACTTCATTTTTTTAAATTATTTCATTACCTAATTTCATATGCAATTAGCTAACGTGCAATTTACTAAAAATCCTTTCATTTGTATTGAACTTATTTTCATCCAATTTTAAATTAAATCCAATTTCTCACATTAATTTTTCTTATACTCATTTATTTTTATTCAATTTCTCACATAAATTTTTTCTTCACAATTAAATTACATTTAATTTTAAAATTCAAGCTCATATTCATTTGATTAATTTCATTTTAAAATTAATTAATTCACTTTACTAATTTATCTAGTTTCACTTCATATCTAATTCAATTTTATTTAATATTAAGTTAAAATTCATTTTATGTTAATCCATTTACTCATTTAATTTAATCTTATCCAAGTTGATTTTTCTTATCATTCACATTCAACGAATTTTAATTCATTTTAGCTTATAAATTTTCAAATCTATAAGTTATATGATTTATTCTTTTAAAATTTCAATTTATCTTATTTATTCCAAATACATTTTATTTTATTTAAGCTTCTAGAGTTAGACTTCATTTCACTAACTCAATTAATTTAACATTTCTTGAGTTAATTATTTTATTTCATTTCTCAAATTCAAATTTCTTTTATCTACTTAATAAAAAATATTCAACAGTTTAAATTTTAATTTTACTTTCCTGTTCAAATTTACAAGTCCATTTTTTACATATTCAAATTTATAATTTACAAAGTCATTTCTTGTATACTATTTTAAATTATAAGTTTCAAACTATTTTCACATATTTATTAAGTCATACTTGGAATATTTTTCACAATCAAAACTTGTTTAATCGAAAATAAGTTTCCTTTGGTAGAAATTCTCACTCAGGAACTCGAAAATGAATGCTGGCGATGCTGTAGTCATCTCTGAAATTATTTCCCGGCAAAAAGCGAGTTTAATGCTTTATTTTCTGCGAAAATCTTTTCAAATATTTTTTTCTAGTCAAAAATTTTCCAAATAATATTAATATTTGTTTTTCAAAAAAAAGTGATTTAAATTCTAAAATTTTCAATTTTTAAGTCCTTCTATTTATAATCTATATTATAAATCTGCTAATATAAATTTCATTACCTTTTTTACCAAAATATTTCATTAATTTACAACTTGGTCATGTTAATCCCTTCTTATTTTAATTGATTTCAATCCAATTTAATTATCAAATGCTTCATAAAATAAAATTCATTTAGTATTCGTTTTATTTTTAATTCAACCAATAATCGATGACAACAACTATCATTTATTAAAAATTATCATTTTATATATATAATATAATTTAGAAAAATTATTTCATTTACTCTATTTTAAAACAATTCTATGTCCACTTGCCTCGTTTAAGTGTTTAGAAACCCCTATCGATAAAACGCAGTCTCGCGCATCGACCAGAGTTCATAAAAAACTCAACGGATAAGTAAACACGATATAAAACATTTTATAACACTAATAAGTACGCTCTCCCATATATACACACTCAAATAGACTCGTTCTAGGGTATTGCTACCCTATCTCTAATGAGTCAAACCCCACAATGCCAAGGTTATCGCTAGACTTGGCTCTGATACCAACTGTGTTGACCCACATCTTGGAAGGTTTAAATCGACAATAAATCCACACAAGTCAAAGTTAAACAATCCGAAACGCAAATACTCAATGTTTTTATTTATGAAAGTAAGAAAGAAAGAGAAAACAAACATAAAAACTCACAATGAAAACGATAAAATATAATAATCAAATAACAGTTCATGAAGCTGTTTAATAAACATTTGATCATAATCTATACGCATTTATCAGAGTTATATATGCACATCAGGGATAAATGATTAATAAACAAGATAACGTTAATAAGTGAATAATAATAATAGTAACATACCAAAATCTTCATTTTCATCTTCTAGAGAATAATATTCAATATGCTGGAAAAAAATACAGGATTGACCCGAGTATAATGAAAAGACAAAACACTCGAGTCGGGACTAAAATACTCTTATGTAAGTCAAAACAATATCAAAAAATATGACTGCAATAAATTAAGAGATACTACAGGTTTTTTCATCTCCTAAGCATCCGTTAAACTATTTATATATAGTAGTATACGCTATAATAGATAAAATCTATCAGTAAAATAAATATCAAATTAGCGTTAAGGCATTACATTGACCCAACTTAACACATTTTACAGTTTTAAACCAAAGTCGTAATGGGCTCGTATAGGAGTAGGTATGACAAGGCACGTAAGGCAAAGCCCAAGGTAGGATTCTACCAGTTTACCCTTTTTGGCTGTCGTAACCCATCCGTGGCCGATCTCGATAATCAATCCAAACGACAAAATGGTGCACCCACCGAATACGAAATCACAATAGTAATACGAGGGATCAACGTCGCTAGAGGTAGCTAACCTCATTGGAAAGACATAGGCTATTGTTTTAGTCATTTTAATTATGACACAAGTGTCAAGGCTATCCATCATCGTTCTCTTATTTCATTCCAATAAATATCGCCAATTCAACCATTACATTCCGGATATCATCCACCGTGTACATGGTTGTCAAAGTGGTTCTAATATTGGCATAGACTATGGCAATAAGTGGCCCCGGTTTCTTTAGCAACCAAATGTCGTTTTACACACCGGTTGGTACTTTTACATTTCAAAAAAAGTTCATACTTGATATCACAATATCATATTCCCTTCAAATTCACACCCATTTCGAAATTTATGATATTCGCTTCAAAAATCATATTTTACTTTAAAATGTCTATTCAATTAGATATATTGACTCCACTTTGAAATTTGGTTCGAATTGCAGTTTAGGTTACAACTTCACTTTAACCCAATGCATACTTAAGTCCTAGATTTAAATATAAACATACCACCCTTTTAACCAGTTTGAATTTTGGAAAATAGTTTTAAATATTTTTAAAATATTTAAACAGTCAAAATAGTTCAATAGAAAATAATACGCGTATTAAAAATAGTTTATATAGTTTAAACAGATTGGAAAATCAAAATAATTTGAATATTTAAAGATTATATATTTTTAAACCGTTTATACTAAAAATATTCATTTAAAATAGTTTCAAAGTCAAACTGGTTCACTTTCCAAATTTTCTAATTCAAATCAGTTCCAGTTTCCATTTTAATTTAATCGATTCAATTTTGATTTCAAGTCGAACTCAATTTTGATTCCAAATTAATTTAAATCCCCATTCAAATTCAATTTCAACTTCCAGTTCCAAATAAATTTAAATTCCAATTTCATATTAATTTCAACTATAATTCCAAATTAATCTGAATTCCAATTTCAAGTTAATATCAATTCCAATTCCAAATTTAAACCATTTCGATTCATATTAGTCCCGAGTTTATTTCCAAAATATCGATTCAAAACACTTAAATCAAATTTTTCTTCAATATCTAATTAAAAATCCAAATCTTTAAATATAATTGAATTCCAAACTCAATTCTGAAATATCATTTTATATTAATTTTTACTTAGCAGTATTCAAAGTTCGGATAAGAGTCTGATCTTTCAAAACAAATCAATTTCTAAAATTCAAATCATATTTCAAATATAACATCAAAATCTCAACATCGATTATTTAACTAATTCTTGTTATCAAATTTAAGTTTGAAAATAATTTAATATCCATAAATTTGATTTTTATATCTTTAAACCAAATGATTTTAATAATTTCAAAACAAAAATTTTAGAGTCATTTAATTTAACCAATTCGGTGTCCGTATATAATTTTCGATCATACGGTTAAGTGAATCAATTATTTCAATTTAATTTCAGGGAATGATATATATCATTTCAATCCAAAATGAATGTCGTAGGTGTATATCATTTCAACCTATTTCTTAATTTATTCAAAATAATTCAATTTACAAATGTATACATTGTAAACTCTATACTGGATGATAATAGGATATATCAAACTAAATAAACACCCAAACATCCAAAATATAAATAAAATTTCATTCATCACCATCCATCATCCAAACAGTCAATAATAACAAAAAAACAACCAATTATCGATAAATTGGGAATTTTACTAGCAGTAAAATTCTAATCCAACTTTAACAGTCAATTTAAATTCTACCAATGAATTCAATTGTCAACTTAAATTTATCCAACGACCATCGGTAAATTCTAATTACTTTACGATATAAATTTTAATAACATAAAATATAATAGTCAAACGTGAGCATATAAACACTCACCTTCCATTTGAAACTGAAATAAAATTCAGCTTCATATACATATCAGTTCGATTCTAAGCTGAAGTCATCGTCGATACGAATCCAGCGTTGCTCATTTCGATTGAATCGAATATCATACAGAAAAGTCATCAATGAATTAGTTGATTATAAAATTAACAACTAACAATAAAATAAAATAAATAATAAAAATAAAAACCCACCCATATCTCTGTCATTCATGCAACTTCAGGCTTTCCCCCTCCTTCTTCCTGATCTAGGTCGTGACTTGCTGTAAAACTTTATTTCTTCTTGCAAACGCAATCGCTCCTCTATCGCGGCCCTATGGCCACCGTCGCCATCGCCTGCGCCTCGTGCGCCACCTCTACTTCTGCGTACGTGAATGCCATAATTACGACCCATGAACCTAAGCCCAGTCGGACTTGCCAAGTCGACTCCTCCCCATGAACGCCGCCGTGCTGGGACTATCCTCGCGCGAACGTGAATTGGTCACGGTTTAGGTTTTTTGGTCAATTGATATGATTTTTTTGTTAAGATCTCAGTTTTGAACAAAGGGGGGAAAAAGTGTACGTGTAAACGAAAAGTAACGAAGGCTGAGCGGTGTACGAGAATGGTGGAAGTTTGAATTTATTTTATTATTTAAATATGAAGTATCTCGTCCGATTGGGCCTGCACAAATCCGAATTCCAAACGAAGCATGCTGCTAGGTGTTTATAATTTTTACCCCCATTCCGAATGTAATGGAACTAGTTTCGAGGCCTAATTAGAACGTATGGGGAAAATAGTATTTCAAATCAAATTTTTTTAAATTCCAAATTTAAATTTTATGCGTTTCAAGCTTGCATGGCCAAGCGACAAGTCTGATTACTACGAAACTTGAAATCCAAAAATAATTCACTATTTCGGATTCGATGAAACTAGTTTCGTCGAAATCCGAGACAGTTACCAAAATGGTTATTTTTGCTCATCAATTTGAAATATAAAATTTCCAATTTCTATTTCTTAATATTTACATCAAATTTTGGAAGTAAACGATTTTCATTCATACTTATCAAAAAATTTGAATCAATTTCCGATGCCATTTTTATTCACATTAAATCTAGAATTTCATTATTTAAGTAATTGCAGTAAAAATTTAAACAATTTAATTACCCGATAAAACAATACTAATAATTCATTAAATTTTATTTTTAAACATTTTTATTCAAAAATTGTATCAAATACAATAATTCAAATAGTTAAAAAATACAGGTCGTTATAGGAAATATTTTACAAAGGATTGAAATAAGATATGGTTTAAAAATATCCTACTATGGATATAAGTTTTGAAATGGTTTTCAAATATTGGAATACGGGAAGAGATTTGAATATATATCCTTGTGAATATATTTTGACATAAATATTTTGAAAGATTTAATAAATATGGGACTAGTGACTGTTTATGTGTGTAATTTGATAGTTAAACAACCGACTATCAAATCTGGCCAAATTCGTTAATCATTCAAAGAGACCGAGTCAAATTTCATTATTTGAAAACCACTTCAATCTGATTTATGTTATGAATTGTGATATCTCGAAAATAAATGGATATGGTGATCTTGAAGGAGATTCGGTTTGTTCAGACCTAAAACACCTTGTATGGATTAATGCTATTATTGCATTGTTGCCTGGACGGTAGTGTTAGCATACCAAGTATGAATGTTATTCTTTAGGTAATCATAGCCTCAAGCCTCATCAACTACGAAATTGCAAAAACAAGGCCTGCAGCAAGGCCAAGTGGGTCGCTCCCACTAGGGTATGATCATCACTCACCTAGAGTGGACATCAATCATCACTTTCATTTATATGCGTTTGGTGCCCATTATTGATGATCATATTCGGTACTAGTAGTCAAGTGCTAGGCCAGTATTGTGTGGCAGAGGTGCAAGATGTTCTTCTCAGACCTCGGTGCATTTTATCTAGAGATGCACCTTCGGAAGGTAGTTTCTTACCTTGTCATATATGGAATCCATTCTCCAATATGCGCTATACTGTTTTGATTGTGCCTAACTATGTTGAAACATGAGATGCAAGAATTTCAATTATTTTATAGTTTACTTACAGTAGACACTATTATAATATCAAATTATTTGATATAAAATTATTTGGTTATCATAAGGTAAAAACCCATCTTGTTTATGTGTGGCACGGTCTTACGTGATACTTTTATTTTCAAAGGATTTTGATAACAGTGATAACTCAAATTGAGTGTGTTTTCTCACGCTCGTTTCCAGATGGACTTGGGTGTTATTTTACTATACTGCTCGGGTCAGACCAAGTGTTACAGATCCAGGTTAGGATACTATGGAGCTCAATAGACGAGTTGGAGGATTCTCATGTGTATTACACGTAATTGGTTATTTCCGCTGTGTGAGTCATGTTGTATATTTAGTATTTATGAGGATAATTTATTATAACAATCCAGATTTGATTGTTGAGCGCTGTACTTTGATGAGTGTGCACATATTAATAGCTATAGATTCTGTTGTACGAAAATCTGCTATTATCTATTATAATCGTTCCATTGTGATTTGTGAGATTCTATATGTTGTTTTTGTTTCCTTCTACCTTTTCTTCTTCATCCCTAGCAATTGGTATTTCTGGCACTTGAATATTCGACATGTTATACGGTAAAACATATTGATGACGATTTTTGAGGATCGAAAATACTGGATTACTACAACTTGTTTTCCTCATATTTCAAAATGTAATAAGCAAAATCTCGATCTTTCTCTTTTTTCGAAAACTATGTTTATAACTGTATGAAAAATTCTTATTCCAAAGAATTCTGACTCTGAATCCACAGTATAAATAGATTTAACTTTGTACGACGTGAAATCGTGAACTGTCATTACGTGATGCGCCTATTTTTGACTCAATTTTCACAACTCATCAAAACTTCACCAAACTAGGTTTTAATGTTTATAAAATATTTATAAACCATTTTAAAAGGGTTTAACAATTTCATATACACATTTCATTTATTAAAGGAAAGTGATTTTTTTGATATTCAACGTGTATTAAACGTGAATCATTTAAACACCAAAATAAACATAAAATAAACATCCAAATTTGCTGATCAAACATAGTAAAAAACCACAGTAATCATATCACATCATCATATTTATAAATTGAATTTGTTAGATTTCTCGCCTGATTTTCATTCGGACTAACTTTAAAAATGTTATAACTTCGCTATCTCAAAATCAAAGCTCATGACTACTAGCTCAAATGCTCCTAGAGGGTTCGGCCTTAGTCTTGAATGCATTGACGGGCTTGGCCTTTCTTGGCAAGTGGTTATGGATGGTGTGGTTGTGGGTTGTTGAGGGGAAATGGGTGGATTTTCTTTAGTTTTGAAGAGTTTTGATGGTATATACTTACTATATAATTTTAATTACCTTTTTCTGTAATTTTTGTCATTATTTTTCTTTGGCAAGAAGTCATTAGTATAGAGAAGAAGAGGATAAAGAGCTTAGGAATTTTTTGAAGGAGAAGTGCGAACGAAGTGAAGAGAGGTGGGTACAATTTATAGGCAAATGGAAGGATGCAAATATCATGATATTTCAACACAAACACATCACCATTTCATCACTACCACACCCCCTTTAACAACCCGTAATTCGCTACTTTGAAAATGAGAGATTTTGTTTATTTCTAAATTTAAAAGTAATTTAAAACTTAAAAGAATATTTTATATATAATAAGTAATTATCTATTCTTATAGTTAATAAATTAAAAAGTATAAATTTGGATTTTAGAACAAATCGACAAAAGTTAAGTTTTGTTAATAATAAATAAAGGCTTAAATAAATAGGTTTAAATGTTTATTTAAAAATATAAATCTTATTAGAAACATCTAATAAAGATAATAAAAGCATATTAAAAGATTTAAAAGTATGTTAATAATCGTTTTATAAAAATAACCAAAATTTTTCACATTTTGTCTATTTTACATACACTGCAAAATTAAAGATTTTGAAATTAATTAAATATGATTTCAAAATATAAATGACATGTTTAATTTATTTAAAGAAGTAAAAAAGTTAATTTTAAATTACATTTACATAAATGAATAGTTTAGCTAAAATGTCAAAATGAGACTGTAAAACATTTTGTCGAAAATCAACGTTTTGTCGATTAAAAATTTTCGCTACGTTGTTGCACCTTTATTTTTTTTATACATAAACATATATTTAAATAGTATAAGTATTATTTATTTCAATAATCAAGTTTACTTTTATTAAACAAGTTTACAAAACAATTAGCAAAAGTAAACACAAAAGGACAAAGCACGTCACATCGAATTCAGCCAAATCTTTACATTACTTAAATATTAAGTGATTAAGACATAAAGTCATGATGTGATAAGGTGATGCTAAGTGTTGCAAAAGTAAGATAAAGTAAGGATATTTTAGTAATTTCAAAAAAGTTTAATTTTGTAATTTATCACTCCTTACTTTTCCTAAAAATACCCATCCGTTCTTCTCATTTTTCACACAAATCATTCTCTTCTTCTTCCTATAAGCTATTTTAAGGGCTTCTCTCTTTTAAAGAGAGGTAGGAGGGTTAAAAATAGTGGAGTACTTAAGTACTAATCCACTTGTTACTCTGTAACCTCTTCTTAGTTCACTTCTTCTTCTTCTCTTCTTAAAAAATGGCACTTGGCCGTGAGAATTGTGGAGGTGGGGAGGCATGGTGAGATCAACGCAAAGGTAGAAGCGTTGGTCGAGCAATTGGAAAAGGTGAAATAATGTTTAGGTGGTGGTTTAGTGAAGCATTGAATTAAATGAATGTCGATAGGAAGTGAAATGATTTTGGTTAAATGTGTGAAAATTCTCAATGCTTTTAAAAGATCATATTTTGATTTTTCTATAATAATTATCTTATGACATATGCAAGTATACACCCCCTTTAAAATGTTGTTATGGACGTTTGGTTATGTTTGTTTTATGTTTTTGTAAGTAGCAAATCTTTATTGTTGTGATTATTTATCACGTTAGCTTATGTATGGACAATAATTATGTCAGTGACAAATGTTAATTGGATGATTTTCAATTTGGTTTTAATAATTCCTTTGTTAATAAGACCATATTTTAGTGATATGAGATATTTTGGAAAATAAGTCTCTTTTCATTTGGATGTGAAATTAAAGAAAAAATAAAAGAGAATTTGAAATTTGAAGAGAAACGGATTTGAAAAGGATAGTTAAATTGAAAATGAAATTAGGATGAATAGTGAAATTGAAATTGAAATCGATTTTGAAAGTTGAAGTTGAGATTAAGGATGAATTGAATTTTAAAGTAAAATTGGATTTGAAATCTAAGTTTTTATTGTGTTTAATTTGAAGTTAGAATTGAAATTGAGTTGAAATTGGAATTTATAATTTAATATTAAAATAATAGGAATATAATAATATTATACTATGGTAATTGTAAAAATACAATTTAAATACTTTAAAAACTGAAAATATTGATTTAAAATGATTTGTAATGATTTTATAAGTGTAAAAGTCCAATTTGAATAGGTTATTTCAAGTATCGAAAAATAAGTTAAAATTATATGCGTCGTGCAATGGTAGTTCGCGATTTTATGCCGAAAAGTTCAAATGAATGTGTAGAGTGGAATACAGCTTGGAATTCTTCGAGATTAGAAAATTCCAAACTATTATATCCATATCTTTGAAACGAAGAATGAAAATCAAGATTCCGTCTTGTAGATTTTGAATTAAGTCCAAATCAATTTTCTAGAAAATTCGCATTAGTGCAGTTAATGACCATAACAGGAAATTTGTTTAAATGAACGTTTTTAATTATGGAAAAATATGGAATAAATTTTCTTAATCAATTTGAAATGGTTTAAAAGAGAATTGGATTGGAAAACATGAATTATCGAATGTTTAAAAGTTCATTTAATCAAATAAGCTTATATAGCACTTTCCGCATGTTATGCTGCGAATGCCATAACTTTTTAAATATGAGTTTAAATGTAATGATTTTTCCAGAATCAATTGTGAATATGTTTAAAAGGAAAATTAAGCGTTTGAAAGCTAATTTTAAATCTTTATAATTAATTCCAAAATAAAGTTGATAACTGAGTAGCGGAAACGACTCATACATTTGTCCCGCCTGTGAGATCTGGGAAGATAAAACAATGTGTTTAACTAAGGTAAGGGATGGAATTACCAGTGCCTTGAACTTACCTGGCCTATGTTTTCTTTTCTTAGACGATGGATGGAACAGATCGAAAGGAAAGCCTAGATGCTCTAAGATAAATAGATCCTATTAAGTTTTTCTGAAATAGAAGAAGATTAACATTATCCCAAATATAAGCGATCTCCAGAATGAATGATTTCTATTTACTCAAAAATGTTTGCTAAGATTTATTTTAGGGTTTATCGTAAACGATGTCTTGAATAACATTGTTTTTGACCTTCCTAGAAGTTAAGGAATTTGGATCGAGAGTTAAGTAAGGAAAATTGAGATATCATCCAAAGCAAAATAATAATTTGCTTAGAATTATTCTAAATAAAGAGAAAGAGATTTCAAAATATCCGAAAAGAAAAAAAGTGAAAAGAGACTTAATAAATCATGTGCACTTATATTCTCTTTTATCGATAGTTTGATTTCGAAGGAACCGGGGTGGAGTATGGGTGATTCCTATCCGAAAACCACTTCGAACCAATGTATACATTCGAATGTGAAGACTTGTTGGAGATGATGATTATTGAAGACCGTGGATCTTCATAGCATGAAGACTACTTGTTGAACAGGCTCTGGGTAGCTCCCATTATAGAGTTATTTATAGCAATGGTCTCCTCGTGGTAGAGATTTTTTGGATTGCAAGGACTACTCGCTACTAGTGCTAGTAGGAGAGTACCTTCGGTTTATCCTGTTCCTTAACAACTTGTATGGACATTTGTCTGGCATTTCATTTCTAACGATTACGTACGTTGTTTTTTACAAACGTATGTCAATGGTGGCGGAGAAGCCAACTTCTCTTACCTTAACACCCTCCTTGAGACGTACGAGCTTAAGGGTTGTATTTTTGTGGAAGGCAATTAGTAGTTAACGGAAATGGCAATGTGGAATTCAAAGATATGATACATGCTATTTGAAAAGGTAATCGTTGCCTCAAGCCTCATCATACCGAAAATAACTGAAACCGGATTAGATGCGGCAAAGCTAAGTGGATCATTCCCAAGTAGAGTATGATCATCCCCTTCTAGATATATTTCTTCCCGTTGTGATGTTCGTGATGTAAATTAATGTGGTGTATGGAAACGAGCGCTCGGTTAAAGGTCGGTAATGACCGGGGGATGACATAATCGGTACTGTCTAGTTATAGAGGTAAGTCGGTCTTGTGTTGGTAGAGGGTAGATGTTCTATGCCTTTGGACATCCATCTAGAGGTGTACCCATTTAGAAAAGTAGATCATTCACTTGGTCATTTGTATGGAAATCCATTCTCCGATAAGAACCTGCGATTTTGTATGTATTGGCGTAATGAATAGCCTCGAAATCCTATATAGGTAACCATTTCGGATAAGATTAATAAGTTTATTTGCAAATATTTTCAAAGATATGTCACCAAAAATAATATCAAATGTTATGATATAAAAGTGTTTTAGTTATCATAAGGTAAAAACCCCTCCGTATTTGTGTGTGGGCGTGGCCTTATGAGATATTCTTTCTTATCAAAGGATTTTTATTCAAAGGCTAATATATGACACTGTCATTTATTACTGAGTTTTCTCACACTGGTTTATCAAGCCTGATACGGGTATTTTCAATACTTGGGTCAGATCCAAGTAGTTTCGGGTTTAGTCGAAGATGATTGGAGTTTTCTAAAGGAGAGTTAGAGATATTCATCTACGTATGGATATATTCTATTATCTGCTATACTTGGTTTGTTTTAGTTGATGTTTGTCAGCAATTGTAAGGAAGAATGTATATAAATGTCCAAGCTGAATTTAGGTTAGACTCTGATACATGTATTTTGAAAAAAATTCTGCTGTAAAGATATTTGTTCAATATTATATGTCATTCCATTCATGTGAGATTCTGTTCTTTCTATTTTTCTTTACCACCCTTCATGTTTCGTCTTTTCGTGCAATTTGAGTTCTACATGTGTGGTTTATTATCGATTCAATGGACACAAAAAAATAGCTCATGACACCCCCCTCACCTCGTCATCCATTGCCGAACTCCCTTTATGTATGTAGCCATGTGCATGTAAGGTTGACTTTAGTTTTACTTAATGATGAAGTTTTTAGAAAATATCTTAGATATTTCGTAATATATATACACACACACACACGAATGTATGTATGTATGTATATTATAAGTATATTTGTACGTAAATGTATGTGTTCATGTGTATGTGAATATGTTCATGTATACGTACATGTATGCGTTCATATGTATATCTCAAATGATTCACAACATTGCACAACTTTTCTACTTTGAATCGTTATGGATTCCGATTTCGATTTTCGATCATATTTTCACTTCTTATTTAATATATATATGTATGTATGCATATATATATATTAAAAAAATTTAGTAATAATATTTCTATAATAATATAATAATTAAGGGGATAATTTAATAATTGAAATAAGTATTAAATATTTTGAGCTCAATTTAAATTCAAATATTGATTACTCCAAAATAGTGATATCATTGATGATGTCATAAAGAAATTTTATTTTCATAAATAAAATAAATATTTTTATTACATTTGCTCATGCATACATAAATGAGTGTATATATCCAGCTCATTGTACGATGTCGGATGGTCTAAGAGGTGTTTATTGATAAAACAGTTTTCGGTCATTTTATCTATATATATTCCAAAGTATATATCTTTGTAAATATTTATTCAAAATAATATTAATAACATTATTTATTGTTCAAAACATTATTATTTATGTTAATTAACTTATATTTGAATATTTTAAAAAAATTCTGAAGTGATGAATTTGCGGGTCGTTACAAAATAAGAGATTCAAACTAGGAAAGACAACACAAATATCATGTCGGCTAATCTAAACACATACGGTAACGTAACTTTCCAACATAAGACCATACTTTTCCACCTTTTCCCTTGTCCCTTCTAAACTCCTCTTCACCTTTTCAATCAATGGTATGAATTCGATTGGTCTTGTTGATTCCATCTTCGCTTGGTAAATTATGATGGCTTTGCTCACCGCATTGTGAGATTAAGAGATGTGTAACAACCCGATATTTTCATCCATTCGCATCCTCACATGTCGGACTTGAATTGCACAAAATACCGCATTGTAAAAAAATTTGGAGCAAATGAAAGCAATCACGGAATTGCAGACACAGAAATATCAGAATAACTTGCAGCGAAAATTAAAATACCATAGTAGTTCATGAAGCTACTATAACAAAATCTCAAAACAAATACATAATATCAGTCTGAAGACAAATACAATAGAAATCCCAAATACATATAAGTTCACCAATACAAGAGCAGAAATAGAACATCTGAAACTAAAAGATAGATAACTAGATAAGCAGAATCTCCAACGATTCCTAGCTCCACGAAGAGAAATCCAAAGCTGTGAATACTCAAGCTGACCCTATCGTAAAGTAAAAATACAAAACACTCGAGTCAGGACATACATACTTATACAATGTAAACCAACTCAAGTGAACTGCAGTAGTAATGCACGATAACTTAAAGGATGCTTGAAATCGCCCATCCTCTAAGGATCCGTTAAACCATCAATTAAATACATCCAAAAATCACAAGGCATACAGAAAAGTGTAACCAAGGTTAACATTCCAAAAGGTTATAATTTCGAATTAAAATCATTCGTTTAAACCATAAAAAGGTGGAGTCATTATACCTTCAAATCAAATATTAAATGTCCAAAGATTTACTCTTTTCTGAGTTCATTTATTCAGTTAAAAACTACGTAATATTTAATTTTCAGCTTTCCACATCACTTAGAAAATACCGAGGTAAGTTATATTTGAAAACAATTCATTTCAGCAAAGTCAGCATTTAAAAACTGCTGTAATATTTCAGTTATATTCAAAAATCTCATTTCAGGCAACTGTAGCACTTAACAAGTGCTACAATAACTCTTTTATTAATTTCAGGTTTTAGGTTTGGGTTCTGCATCTACAGCACTTACCAAGTGCTATAGTAGCACTTAGTTAATTTTATCCTTTAGTTCATTTATGTCAACCACAACACTTACAAAATGCTGTAATATCCTTTATAACAGATTTTAAGTTAACTTCAGAAATGATAGCATTTCTGAAGTGCTGTTAATTCAACTTTCAGCGTTTCAATGCAATTTCAGAAACAATTAAACTTCAATTTAAACCATTTTAACGTATAAAATTTCATATATTCCACCATAAAAATAGTCATTTAAATACCCTTTAAATTATAATTTTTATAAAGTAAATTTCACGAATAAATATCAAATTTTTCTTAATAATTATTTATTAAATTCAAGTGCACAAATTTCTATTCTTTACATTTTTTAAAATTAACTTAACACTTAAATTTAATTACCATTTAAAATATAAACTTAATTTCCATTTTTATTTACTTAACTTTTATTCTTAAACCAAATTTCACATTTCCAAGTGAAGTTATACTTAAAGTTGCACTTTCAAACATTCATTTATTTATTTAACCATCTTAAATTCATAGAAAAATCAAATACACATTATTAAGTCATGTTAAATTCAAATTAAATAAAATTATCATATTTTATTTACTTAACTTAAACTCCATTTTTAAACAAAAATCACAAATTTCAAATTTAAGTTATTTTTCAAATTTCAACTTAACCATTCATTTATTTCACATTTTAACTTGTAGAAAGAATCATTAATAAATTAAAAAGATCATTTTAACTCGTAGAAAAATCATTAATACTTTATAAAATCATTTTTAATTCAATTTAAATTAAAATATCATAAATTTACATTTTTAAAATACTTAAAAATTGTCCAGAAAAATATATAGAATAACCACGGGTCTGTATAATATTTTCTAACCTAGGTCAAGTGATACAGATAATATATCATTTCATTCCGTAATTTATAAAGAAAAATCCGGGTTCTATCATTTCAAACCCGCAATCCCAAGTAAAGTAAAAATAAATAAAAATCGCTCAGGCCTATCATTTCAGCCCATAATGATTTTTTCCTATTCTAAAGTTCATTCGGGTATGTATCATTTCAACCCATAGTGATTCTATTCTACAGGGAACTTGCAGTGCGAGAACAGAATAAAATAAACAATATAACAACATATAGCAGTATGAGATGATATGACAGGTTTATAAACAAGTGTTAACATCATATGATCAATATCACAGGCAGGTATAACATGATAAAATATTCTACACATTCACTTTTTATCAATTCACTAATTATATAAGTATAAATGTCATGAGTGAATACTCACCTCTTTACGCTGGAGTTAGCAAAACAAACACACAGTCAAAAATCTAAAAGGCATGGTAGCACGACTTTGATTTGAGTGGAGTGGAGAGCCTAGTGTTAATCTTATATTCAACAATATAAATAAAGAAATATAAACATAAATACAATACTAAAATTATTGGAACCAAATGGAAATAGAGTTTACAAAAGACAACACCAAGCTTTTCAATCGATTTTGCTTGACCAAAAATCACATTTGCTCGGCCACAATAAAATTTTGGCTCAGCCATGAAGGTGTTTTGAGTTGAAATGGATCTGGTTATGGGTCAAAAAGGTACAGCCACCTGGATAAGTGAAGGGGTTTTTGGGTTACAACATGAAGAAGGTCAAGTATGAGGCAAAAGTGGAGTTTTGGTGCAAACTTTAGGCTCGGCCATGCAAGAATAGGTTCAGCCTTGGCATGTACAGACCTGGTGGTGGTTGGAGTTTAGGATAGTGGTGGTGTACAAGCTGGTAGTGGTGGCTGAGGGGATGGCCGAAGCAATAAAATGAAGGGGATGTGAAACTAGCTCGGCTATGGCATTGTTCAAGGAGTTTTATGCAATTTGTGTGGTGTTTGCTCCATTGGATGGCCACAGCCAATATAGGTCAGAGGAGGTGATGTCCAGGCCGTGTATGGTGAGGGGAAGAAGGTGATGTAGTGGTCGAAGGAGGTGGTGATGTTTTTAGCCGAGCAAAGCATAGGAAGAAACAAGCAAAACCAATTGAAAATTTAAGAGAAAAGTGAATAGAAAAGTAGAAATAAAATAAAGAAGACCTTACCTTGTTTTCTCAGATTTGAAAGTATGCACGAGGAATGAAATGAGAAAGAATTTTTTACGTGAATTACAAAATGAGAATCACGGCTACTGCCTAGGAAAGGTCGGCCCAAATGTGAAGGGACAAGTAAATGAAAAGTCATAAGTTGAAAAGGTTTTTAGTCTCTTGGAATTTCCTATTTCATTTATTCAAATAATCCAAAAGAAAAATCATATAAATAAAATTAAATTAAAAAAATTAAATTAAAATGAAAATAAATAAATATTTTTTGAGGAAAATAGAAAAATGTAAGAAAATAGTTTTTTAAATTAAAACTAGTATTAAAATTGTAAACAAAAATACAACTAGTATTGGAAAAATTTATACTATGCTCTAAAAATGTTTTAAAAATAAAATATATACATAACATGCCATGTTACACATATACACACAAATTAGAACATGCTACGAAAATTAAAATATTATTTATATCAATTAAAATAAACAACTTTGTTAAATAAAACAATTTGCATACAATATTGTAAAAAGCATAACTTTCATAATATTAATCGAATTTCAACGAAACGAAAAACAGTATTCTTGAAATTTTATATATTTTCATAATAAAGGATAAAATTCAATATTCAAATATTTAAATTTTAAATTTAAAAGTCGAAGTTTGACCATATTGACCAAATTCACATTTTTTGGAAAGATTCTGTTTATTCATGTTTGGACATATAATTCACATAAAAATCAAAATTTATATTTAAAATAACAAAATTTATTCATTTTAAATAAATAGAATAAACTTTTTAAACCAGAAATCAATTTAAAATTAATTAATATACAAGATTAAAATAATCACAAATACAAGGTTGTTACACTCTCCCCCACTTGAATCATTTGGTCCTCGAAAGAACGAACAAGAAAAACAAGGAAAAGCAAGATTGGAAAAGCAAATAGTACCTGAAAAAACAATTCCGGATTCGAAGCACGAATTGTAACGACCCTGTATTTTCAACCATTCGCATCCGCACCCGTCGGACTTGAATTGTTCAAAATACCGTGTTGTAAATAAAATTTGGCAAATCTCAGAATATACAGTAAATAAATAATCACAGACATAGAAATCAGAATACTCGCGGTGGAATTAAAATACTATAGTGGTTCATGAAGTCACTATCACAAAGTCTCAAAATAAGTACAAATTACATAGTTTTAAAACCAAATATAGTTTGGAACAACCACAAAAAAGCTCAACATTCAATTTGTCCTAATTACATAGGCTAAGATAAAAGACTGAATAGAAAATAGACAGCAACTCGATAAGATGACCTTCAGAAGTCCTAGCTCCAGGAAATGAAGTCCGAACTGATACTTAGGCTGAACCGAGCGTAAAATAAAACATAAACACTTGAGTCAGGACATACATACTTATCCAATGTAAGCTAATTCAAGTGAACTGTAATAAAGTGCAAGTAACTTAAAGGATGCTTGGGACCGCCCATCCTCTAAGGATCCGTTAAACTATTTACTATGTAGTAATATTTCGCTATTATAATTGTGCCTATAGTAAAATAAACTTACTTTAAAATAGCGTAAAGGAGTGACCCAATATTTCCCTTAACAAGTAATAGTCCCAGTAGTCCATCCAATATCATAGTTCGTCCTGATCGGGAAGCCACCAGAGGATACCACACGAGCTACAAGAGAAATCCAAACTCGTACAAGGCTCACTAGGGTAGGTGACACGACACAACTAGGCAATGCCAGGGTAGATATACCAATTACGCTTCCGGACCGGTGGTAGCGCGCAGCTGCTACTACCGCCCACCTCGAACAACACTCCCAAATAAAAGGTGCGCACCAAACAATCACAAAGTAATAGAATGGAATACGAAAAAGTGCGTCCGATAAGAGGTGCTACCTCCTTAGCCCGTCGATCGCTCCTGTTTTAGCCAACTTATGCCAACTCACGGGAGTCGGGTCCACGTACATACCTTAATAGAACGTCACCACCATCCTACTTCATTTTGGAATCTCCACCACGTGCACGGTTGTCAAAGTGGTTTTCGGTATCGACAGAGAGTATGCCCATATACAATTCCGGTCTCTTTAACAACCAACGTTATTAATACCCGTGGTTATAAATTCCAAAATAGTTAATATTAAATAAAAATACTTCATTTTAACTTTTAAAAGTGAAGTTATTATATTTACGAATCGAATATCCAAAAATCTCAATTCCAGCCACTGCAACATGTAACTAGTGCTACTGTAACCTTTTTATTTATTCGGGTGTAATTTAAATTTCGCGACCACAGCACTTACCAAGTACTGCAATAGCCCTTAATTAATTGTCAGCTTTTAGTTCATTTGCATCAACTACGGCACTTACAAAGTGCGGTAATATCCCTTACAACAGTTTAAGTTAGTTAATTTTTTTTAGACTTCAATATGAATTCATCAATAATTAAACTTAAATTTTAAACTAAATTAACTTATAAAAAATATATTATCCATTTGAAATAGTCATTTAAATATACCCAAAAATTTATGATTTTTATGAAGTATATTCCACTAATAAATATCAACCTCTCAAGGCTTTACTTATTAAAGTTAAATGCCCAAATTTCTATTATTCAAAATTTTCTTAACCATTTAGTTGAATTACCATTTCAAAATATAGCTAAATTTCCTCTTTATTTATTAACTTACCTTTTATTCTTAAACCAAACTTCCATTTCTAAATTAAGATATATTTCAAATTTATGTTTAAGTATTAATTTAATTTAATTTAATTTCAATTTACACCTTATTAATTTATTTAAATTACAATTTACATCAAAATTTATTACATTTACATACTTAGCTTGAATTCCATCAAAATTTCCAAAAATAATTTATTACTTCAAATTTCAACTTAACCATTTATTTATTAATACATTTAACTTGTATAAGACGACCAACAATTATTTTAAACCAATTAAAATCAAAATATTAAATATATATATATTTAAAATACTTAAAATTTCCAGAAAAATATATATAAAATAACTACGGGTCTGTATAATATTTTCTAACCTAGGTCAAGTGATAAGGATAATATATCATTTCAATCTGTAATTTACAAAGAAAAACCTAGGTTCTATCATTTCAAACCCGCAATCCTAAGTGAAATAACTAAATAAATAAATAAATAAATAAATAAATAAATAAACAATATCATTCAGGCCTATCATTTCAGCCCGTAACGATTTCTATTCTACAGAGAACTTGTAGTGATAAACAGAAAATAAAAAAATAGTAATAGCTTAAATATAACAGCATAAAATATGACTGATGATGTGACAAATTAATAACAGGGTTTTTAACATCATAAATTTATATCACTGGCAAGAAAAATAAAATATAAATATTCTACAATTACACTTGTTATTAATTTACAGATCTATAAGTACGTTTGTCTAGTGAGAATACTCACCTTTACGCTGCTGGAGTTTTGATACAAAATAACGAATATCTACAATAGAAAGCATACAGAAGGCACGATCAATTTTCAGAGGATGTGACAACCCAATTCCGATCTTGAACAAAATAAATAAACAATTTATGCGAATTCAAAATGATAATAGCAAACTTTAAATAGCAACAGGAACTAAGATTGGAAAAAAAGAATTTTGACACACGTGGAACAAGGATGGAAATAAAAGGAAAACTAAAGAAGAAAAATAAGAAAGGAGAAGGAGAGAAGCTATTTACTTGCTGTTACACACGAGAGAGAAGGCTAAAACCAAAATGCAGTGAAAGTTTTTGTACGTAGTGTTTATATATATCAGAGATGGTGCATTGATTGAGTACGAAAAAAATGGCAAGTAAAATAAAGTTTGAATTTTGAATGGCACGCGAATTGAGCAGGGGTTTTATTTCTTATTATAAAATGAAACAAAAGGAATTTTTTTTGAACGTGTTTTAGTATTCAACAGGGAAAGAAGGTTTAATAATTTACATAGAAGTAATTGCGTTAAAACGCAAGAAAAAATGATAAAGTGGGACCACGTGTTGATTGAGGAAAGGAAACTGCAAGAAATAAAGTTATAAACGGCCGGGAAATTTTGCATGATGTTTGATTTTATAGGAGGCAATTGCGCTGATAATGAACAAGAAATAATGGTATTGGAACGTTAAGGAAATAAAAGAATTTCGTTTGAATGGTAAAGAAAAATCAAAGAATTTGTTCATATTAATTGCAAAGGAGTAAGAGGAAAAGAAGAGACACTTATAAACATGAATTTCCAATCATGCTTTAAAAGAATTTGAACGTGCTTGTGTATTTAACATATGGGTTGCGTGATTTATAGGTGAAAGGAAATAGCAAGGAATAAATTAATATATATTTTTGAAACGCCTGAAGCAATTAGAAGATTTTATTCCTATTATACAAGAGGTAAATGGAAATGAAATACGTATGTTTTAATTAAAAAAATGAGTTGCGTAAATAAGGAGGGGAAAGTGGTAAAAATTAATTGATTTTAAACGTCTATAGGAATTAGAAGATTTTGTTCCAATTATGAATGAGAGGTAAATGGAACTGGAACGTTGGTTATTTTTATAAGCTGAGTTGCGTAATTCCAGGAGGAGAAAGCGTTAAGAAATATTCAAACCAGATATTATTGTAGTGGTATTAGCATACGTGACCAAGTATTCAAAGAAAACTTGCATTGCTTTGGAAACAAAAATGGCAAGATATTAATTTGCTTGAAAACGGCTACGTGAACTTTTATTCCTATTATAAAAATGAGGAAAAAGGGAAGCATAGAAATTTACAAGTAACTTATCAAAGCTAGATTTAAAAGAAATTGAACGGCTAGGGAAATCATTTCTTTCCTACTTGGAATTGCAAGGCTACTGATAAATTTATTTATTTAGTTAAGGTAATAAATTTTATTAAGAACGCGCACTATAGATGCATTAATCAAATCTACCATACGCCCACATTTAAATAAAAGTAACGCATTTAAATTTATACATTTTCTTATGTAGTAAATATACATTAAAATTTTCCATCAATTAACGCGCCATTTAATCAAGAAATCAACAGCTTATTGATGCACTATTTATTACTAAATTTGAAATTTAAACTTGCTGACATTGGTTTGATTTACTTAACATTTAACAAATAGACTGATGTATATACGTAAATTTATCTCCTTTCACAATATTTGTTACTTACTTTAAAAAGTATACAACCAATATCAGTAAAATAACCGCAAAATAAGTATTGTACACATGTATGTCTTATATAAAAGGTTTGATTTTATTAGCTAAGGTATGAAATTTATGAGCACGTACTAGATGCAAAATTTTAATTGAATGTACGCTCAAATAATTGACAAAAGTAACGTGATTAAAAATATTAGTTTCTTATTTATCTCTTTTACCTAATATTAATTTCTTAATTAAAAAGGTATATAACTAAATTCAAAAGAATCAAAGTGGAATAAAATGTTGTACGAATATATTCAGTTAAATTAAAAGATTTGGAAAAAAATTCTACCACACTTTAAAACAAATAAAAAAATCAATGAATAAAATAAAACAAACTGAAATAAAGTGAAAAATAAATTAAATAATTATATTTTAGAAAATAGAATGATAAATAAAAAAATAGCATAATTTATTGAAACTAGCTTAAGAAAATTGCAAACACAATTAACTTAACTTTGGGAAATTACAACTCTTCTTAAAAATGGTTTCAAATAAATATTTGAGAAAAAAAATAAAGTGAGAATGAGAATAAGATAAGTTCTTAAGAAAAAAATTAAATAAATAAATAAAGAAAGAATTTCTTAAATTAATTGAAGTTGGAAATTATAAATTGTAAACAAAATACAACTGAGACTGGAAAATGTCAAGTACACTTTTAAAATGTTTCAAAACCAAAATATATACAAATCAAGCTATTTTAGCCCTAAAACAAAAATTAGAAAATTACATTACCAAATGAAATATTTTTTATATAATAGTAAACAATTTTGTTAAATACAACAAATTACACACAATAGTTAAAAGGCATAACTTTCACATTATAATTCAGATTCCAACGAAACGAAAAGCAGTATTCTTAAAATTTTATTCTCTTTCAAAATAAAAGATAAAATTCAAATTTTCAAACTTTTAAAATTTTAAATTTAAAACTCAAAGTTTGACCATATTGAAAAAATTCACATTTCCGGAAAATATTCTATTGATTCATTTGTGGAATTCTAATCCACCCCAAAATTTATATTTTAAATAACAAAATTATCTAAATTAAATAAATAAAACATTTATTAAAAATTTTGGGTTGATACATAGATGGTTTGGATGGCAAGCCAAGTGAGAGTAAATGCTAAGAAACAGAAAAGGCATAAGTTAAGAAGAAAGAAACTTATATATGTTTTATTCTTAAATTCAAATGAAAATAAGGAGTTTTGAAACGAGAAATAAATCTTCTTGTACATGATTTGCAAATGAGTAATACATGGCTAAGAAATGAGTTTGTATGGATAAAGCAAGGAATAAAGAGGCCATGTAGAAAAAGGCAAGAAATCGAACAATGACCTGATGGATTTAATTAATTCCTTTCCTTTGTATTAACAGTTGTTCTTAAATATATTGAATTTGTTAAATGTGTACATTTATTATGATTGAATCCTCAAATAAATTCATTCAGATAAGTCTCATTCTTTTATATTACCTTATGAATAAAATATGCATTTCCACTTTAACATTCCTTCCTTATTTTATTACAAAGTTTATTTTTCTTCATATTAAATTACAAAAAATTTATCAATTTAACAATTTTAATTATTAAAAATTTATGGGTCGTTACACTCTCCCCCACTGAAAACTTTTCGTCCTCGAAAAGGAAGAAGATAGGGGAATAGAAACAACCTAAAAGAAAACTAAATTGAAACTCAAAATAGAATCTTTAATCTAAACCATACAAATTCAATTTTAAATTGATAATTGATTTCATCTATTTAATTTCACTTAAGTTAAATTTAACTATTTCAAATTTCATTACTTCATCTTCCAATTATCTTAAAATAAAAAGTTTTGAAATCATAAGTTTGAAAATCATTTGTTATACTCAAAAATGTGTTCAATAAATTAATTTCTTCGTTATTCCTAATTATAATTAAATTTATTTCTCTCAATATATTTTTATCATCTCTGTTAAATATGTTTACACTTATTACAACTGCTTAAATTTATTCTAAGTTCCTTTAACATCATTTTATATTGTAAATTATTCCATTACCCTTTTATTCTATTTACCTCTGTTAATCTTTTTAAAACTAGAATTGAAGTGTATAACATTTATTGTAACCACTCAAATTTTATTTATAAAATCTTTTTATATTGTATATTATCCAATTACATTGTTAACTTCTGAAAATCAAGGTAAGTTATATTGAAATGCAATTGAGTATTATACAAATAAAAGTTCAAATTCAATATCTCAAGTTTGAATCATTTATTCAAAAATTTGTTATTCTTTTTATAATTGAAACAATTGCTCAAGATAAAATTTAAGAATTAAATTTCTGATTCCCTTCAAACCATTTAGAGATAAATAAATATATGTACATAATATCTCAAATCTAATTTAAATCATATATTTATATATTATAAATCAAGTCGTATTTTAGAGATTCAAATAAATTAAATTCTCAAGGTAACACTGTAGCCAGACTACAGAATGGTCTCTTCACTTCGAAACTCGAAAATGAATGTCGATGATGCAACAGCCATCACTGAAATTATTTCCCAGCGACAAAGAGAAGAGCACAGATTTTTAAACCTTTAAAATTCTTTAGAATCAAATTTCTATTTAAAATAATTTAAATAATATATCCTTTTAAAACTTTAAACCCAAGGTTTGAAACCATCGGAAATTGAATTCTCAAGTTCTTGTTTTAAATTCATTTCTGTTTCCAAATTAATTTATAACCATTGTTTATACTTCAATTATTTATATGAGATAAAACCCATGGTTTACAAAACCATAAATAAAATCAAAGACTATTATCGCTTGACAACTAGTTAAATTAATTATAAAATTCTGAAAATTATACTTATATATAATATTAGATTTTTTTTCCAAATATAGGAATAAATTTTTCAAGACAAGGATAGAGATTCAAATTTGATGGACTCAAATCAAAGAGAATTTTGATTTAAAGATAAGTTGGAATCAGAAGATCCGATGTTTAAATAATAGAATAAGGAACTGGATAAGTTTATATAAATCGCGGGCAACCTTAACCGGGTCAACTGTGACTTAAAGAATAGATCGTTGTGGATTTTCTGTGGTAAATCTACATTCGATCTAAAGAGATAGAGTTTGAAATAACCAAAGACACTAGCATCTAAACAAAGGATAAATATAAATCTCTAGTGAATCAATGCTAAGTGTAAAGGAGTTTCACCTCTTTATTAGAATATTGGCGAGACCGCCAATTCACTATAAAGATCGTATGAAGTGGAGTTATGGGATACTCCAGAATCAAAAGAAGATGAGAAGTGAGGGACACGAATGAACTTTGGGAGCGCAGGAAACATTCCAAAATTCAAAGGAAATCGAATCAAAAGGAAGAGATTCAAGCTCGAATGAAAGTGATTCTGTAAATCAAATTTACCATACATTCTAAGTTTTGCCTAGAGCCAAAGCTCTGATACCAAATGTAATGACTGGTATTTTCAACCATTCGCATCCGCACCTATCGGACTTGAATTGTTCAAAATACCGCGTTATAAATAAAATTTGGTAAATCTCAGAATATATAGTAAATAAATAATCACATAATCACAGACATAGAAATCAGAATACTCGCAGTGGAATTAAAATAATAGTGGTTCGTGAAGCCACTATCACAAAGTCTCAAAATAAATATAAATTGCACAGTTTTAAAACCAAATATAGTTTGGAATAACCACAGAAAATATCAATATTCAATGTGTCTTAATTATATAGCCTAAGATAAACGACTGAATAGAAAATAGACAGCAGCTCGATAAGATGATCTTCAGAAGTCCTAGCTCTAGTAATGAAGTCCGAACTGATACTCAGGCTGACCCGAGCGTAAAATAAAACATAAATACTCAAGCCAGGACATACATACTTATACAGTGTAAGCTAATTCAAGTGAACTATAATAGAGTGCAAGTAACTTAAAGGATGCTTGGGATCGCCCATCCTCTAAGGATCCATCAAACTATGTACTATGTAGTAATATTTCGCTATTATAATAGTGTCTATAGTAAAATAAAAATACTTTAATATAGTGTTAAGGAGTGACCCAATATTCCCCTTAACACGTAATAGTCCCAGTAGCCCATCCAATATCATAGTTCCTCCTGATCGAGAAGCCACCAGAGGATACCACATGGGCTACGGGAGAAATCCAAACTCGTACAAGGCTCGCTAGGGTAGGTGACATGGCACAACTAGGCAATGCCAGGGTAGATATACCAATTACGCTTCCGGACCGGTGGTAGCGCATAGCTGCTACTACCGCCCACCTCGAACAACACTCCCAAATCAAAGGTGCGCACCAAACAATCACAGAGTAATAAAATGGCATATGAAGAAGTGCGTCCGATAAGAGGTGCTACCTCCTTAGCCCGTCGATCGCTCCTGTTTTAGCCACCTTATGCCAACTCACGGGAGTCGGGTCCACGTACATACCTTAATAGAACGTCACCACTATCCTACTTCATTCTGGAATCTCCACGCGTACACGGTTGTCAAAGTGGTTTTCGGTATCGACAGAGAGTATGCCCATATCCGATCCCGGTCTCTTTAACAACCAACGTTATTAATACCCGTGATTATAAATTCCAAAATAGCTAATATTAAATCAAAATACTTCATTTTAACTTTTAAAAGTGAAGTTATTATATTTACGAATCGAATATCCAAATCTCAATTTCATCCACTGCAACACTTAACAAGTGCTACTGCAACCTTTTTATTTATTCGGGTGTAAGTTAAATTTCGCGACCACAGCACTTACCAAGTGCTGCAATAGCCCTTAATTAATTTTTAGCTTTTAGTTCATTTGCATCAACTACGGCACTTACAAAGTGCGGTGATATCCCTTACAATAGTTTTAAGTTAATTAAATTTTTTTAGACTTCAATACAAATTCATCAATAATTAAACTTAAATTTTAAACAAAATTAACTTATAAAAAAAATCATATTATCCATTTGAAATAGTCATTTAAATCTACCCAAAAATTTATGGTTTTTATGAAGTATATTCCACTAATAAATATCAACCTCTCAAGGCTTTACTTATTAAAGTTAAATGCCCAAATTTCTATATTTTTCTATATTCAAAATTTTCTTAACCATTTAGTTGAATTACCATTTCAAAATATAGCCAAATTTCCTCTTTATTTATTAACTTACCTTTTATTCCTAAACCAAACTTCCATTTCTAAATTAAGATATATTTCAAATATATGTATAAGTATTTATTTATTTAACTATTAAATTCATAGAAAATTCAAGAACACATTATTAATTTATTTAAATTCCAGTTTACATCAAAATTTATTACATTTACATACTTAGCTTGAATTCCATCAAAATTTCGAAAATGAATTTATTACTTCAAATTTCAACTTAACCATTTATTTATTTATTTATTTATACATTTAACTTGTATAAGACTACCAACAATTATTTTAACCCAATTTAAATCAAAATATTAAAATATATATATTTAAAATACTTAAAATTTCTAGAAAAATATATATAAAATAACCATGGGTCTGTATAATATTTTCTAACCTAGGTCAAGTGATACAGATAATATATCATTTCAGTCCGTAATTTACAAAGAAAAACCCAGGTTCTATCATTTCAAACCCGCAATCCCAAGTGAAATAAACAAATAAATAAATAAATAATAATATCGTTCAGCCTATCATTTCAGCCCGTAACGATTCCTATTCTACAGGGAACTTGCAGTGATAAGCAGAAATAAATAGTAATAGCTTAAATATAACAGTATAAAATATGATTGATGATGTGTCAAATTAATAACAGAGTTTTTAACATCATAAATTTATATCATAGGCAAGAAAAATAAAATATAGATATTCTACAATTACACTTGTTATTAATTTACAGATCTATAAGTACGTTTGTCTGGTGAGAATACTTGCCTTTACGCTGCTGAAATTTTGATACGAAATAACGAATATCTACATCGGAAAGCGTACAGAAGGCACGAACAATTTTCAGAGGATGCGACAACCCAATTCCGATCTTGAACAAAATAAATAAACAATTTATGTTAATTCAAAATGATCATAGCAAATTTTAAATAGCAATAGGAACTAAGATTGGAAAAAATGAATTTTGACACACGTGGAACAAGGATGAAAATAAAAGAAAAACTAAAGAAGAAAAATAAGAAAGGAGAAGGAGAGCAGCTATTTACCTGATGTTACACACGAGAGAGAAGGATGAAACCAAAATGCAATGAATGTTTTTGTACGTAGTGTTTATATATATCAGAGAGGGTGCTTATGGCAAGAAAAATAAAGTTTGATTTTTGAATGGCACGCGAATTAAGCAGGGGTTTTATTTCTTATTACAAAATGAAACACAAGGAAATTTTTTTTGAACGTGTTTTAGTATTCAACAGGGGAAGAAGATTTTATAATTTACACAGAAGTAATTGCGTTAAAACGCAAGAAAAAATGATAAAGTGGGACCACCCGTTGATTGAGGAAAGGAAACTGCAAGAAATAAAGTTATAAATAGTCGGAAAATTTTGCGTGATGTTTGATTTTATAGGAGGTAATTGCGTTGATAAAGAACGCAAGAAATAATCGTATTGGAACGTTAAGGAAATAAAAGAATTTCATTTGAACGGTAAGGAAAAATCAAAGAATTTGTTCCTATTAATTGCAAAGGAGTAAAAGGAAAAGAAGAGACACTTATACACGTGAATTTCAAATCACGCTTTAAAAGAATTTGAGCGTGCTTATGTATTTAACATATGGATTGCGTGATTTATAGGTGAAAGGAAATAGCAAGGAATAAATTAATTTTTTTTTAAAACGTCTGAAGCAATTGGAAGATTTTATTCCTATTCTACAAGAGGTAAATGGAAATGAAATACGTGAGTTTTAATTAAAAAAAATGAGCTGCGTAAACAAGGAGGGGAAAGTGGCAAGAATTAATTGATTTGAAATGTCTACAGGAATTGGAAGATTTTGTTCCAATTATATATGAGAGATAAATGGAATTGGAACGTGGGTTTTTTATAAGCTGAGTTGCGTAATTCCAGGAGGAGAAAGTGTTAAGAAATATTCAAACCAGATATTGCAGTGATATTAGCATACGGGATCGAGTATTCAAAGAAAACTTGCATTGATTTGGAAACAAAAATGGCAAGATATTAATTTTCTTGAAAACGACTACGTGAATTTTTATTCCTACTATAAAAATGAGGAAAAAGCGAAGCGTAGAAATTTGCACGTAACTTATCAAAGATAGATTTAAAAGAAATTGAACGGCTAGGGAAATCATTTCTTTCCCACTTGGAATTGCAAGGCTACTGGTAAATTTATTTATTTAGTTAAGGTAATAAATTTTATTAAGAATGCGCACTATATAAGCATTAATCAAATCAACCATACGCCCACATTTAAATAAAAGTAACGCATTTAAATTTATACGTTTTCTTATGTAGTAAATATACGTTAAAATATTCCATTAACTAACGCGCCATTTAAATGCGAAATCAATAGCTTAATGATAAACTATTTATTACTAAATTTGAAATTTAAATTTGTTTACATTGGTTTGATTTACTTAACATTTAACAAATAGAATGATGTACATACGTAAATTTGTCTCCTTTCACAATATTTTTTACTTACTTTAAAAAGTATACAACCAATATCAGTAAAATAACCGCAAAATAAGTATTGTACACATGTATGTCTTATATAAAAGGTTTGATTTTATTAGCTAAGGTATGAAATTTATGAGCACGTACTAGATGCAAAATTTTAATTGAACGTACGCTCAAATAATTGACAAAAGTAGCATGATTAAAACTATTCGTTTCTTATTTATCTCTTTTACCCAATATTAATTTCTTAATTAAAAAGGTATATAACCAAATTCAAAAGAATCAAAGTGGAATAAAATGTTGTACGAATATATTCAGTTAAATTAAATGATTTGAAAAAATTTCTACCACACTGTAAAAAAATAAATAAAAAAATCAGTGAATAAAATAAAACAAACTGAAATAAAGTGAAAAATAAAATAAATAATTATATTTTTGGAGAATAGAAAGATAAATAAAGAAAATAGCTTAATTTATTGAAACTAGCTTAAGAAAATTGCATACACAATTCACTTAACTTTGGAAAATTACAACTCTTTTTAAAAATGGTTTAAAATAATTCTTTGAGAAAAAAATAAAGTGAGAATGAGAATAAACTAAGTTCTTAAGAAAAAAATAAATAAATAAAGAATTTCTTAAATTAATTGAAGTTGGAAATTAGAAATTGTAAACAAAATACAACTTATACTGGAAAATGTCAATTATACTTTTAAAATGTTTTGACACCAAAATATATACAAAACAAGTTATTTTAACCTTTCAGATTCCACAATTTTGTTAAATACAACAAATTACACACAATAGTTAAAAAGGCATAACTTTCACATTATAATTCAGATTCCAACGAAACAAAAAACAGTATTCTTAAAATTTTATTCTCTTTCAAAATAAAACATAAAATTCAAATTTTAAAACTTTTAAATTTTTTAATTTAAAAGTCAAAGTTTGACCATATTGACAAAATTCACATTTCCGAAAAATATTCTATTGATTCATGTGTGGAATTCTAATCCACGCCAAAATTTATATTTTAAATAACAAAATTATCTAAATTAAATTAATAAAACATTTATTAAAAATTTTAGGTTGATACATAGATGGTTTGGATGGCAAGCAAAGTGAGAGTAAATGCTAAGAAATAGAATAGGCATTAGTTAAGGAGAAAGAAACGTATATATGATTTATTCTTAAATGCAAATGAAAATGAGGAGTTTTGAAATGAGAAATAAATCTTCTTGTACATGATTTGCAAATGAGAAATACATGGCTAGGAAAAGAGTTTGTATGGATAAAGCAAGAAATAAAGAGGCCATGTAGATAAAGGCAAGAAATCAAGCAATGACCTGATGGATTTAATTAATTTCTTTCCTTTGTATTAACAGTTGTTCTTAGATATATTGAATTTGTTAAATGTTACATTTATTATGATTGAATCCTCAAATAAATTCATTCAGATAAGTTTCATTCTTTTATATTACCTTATGAATAAAATATGCATTTCCATTTTAACATTTCTTCCTTATTTTATTACAAAGTTTATTTTTCTTCATATTAAATTACCAAAATTTTAACAATTTAACAATTTTAATTATGAAAAATTTATGGGTCGTTACATGAATTCTCTTCTCCTTCTTCCAGGTACAATTTGGATCATCAGTACGCCATTGTACTTTGGTCAGACTAACAGATTTCCTTCTTAGCTGCTTCATACCTCTATCGACAATACGAAGTGGCTTCCTCTCGACAGTCAAATTAGGCTCAATATCCAACTATCAAGAGCAGAAGGCCGAACAAAAAGAGATGGGTCATGAAGATACCAGCGAAGATGCGAGACGTGGAATACATCATGCACTCAAGAAAGCTTCTCGGGCAAATCCAAAGGATAAGCCAAAGAACCAACTCCTTCCACAATGCGGAAAGGACCCTCGAAAAGGAAGAAGGTAGGAATAGCTAGAAGGGAAAGTAGGTTGAAAGACAAGGATGAACCTTTATTTTAAAATCATATAAATTTCAATTTAAATTTTTTTATTTATAACATTTAAACATTTTATAATATGATGAATAGTCATCTGATTCAAATTTGTTAGGTCGAAGTAAAAAATATTTAAAGCATTTTAAATTATTTAGAAAAGAAAAATAAATGATCAAAATATTCTTTATATATAATACTTTATCAAAATACTTTTATTGCTCGATGTCTTAACAAGTTTACTCTCGTTCCGGCAGACTCCGGCCATGCGTTGATCAGGCGCAAAGATAGAATTCTCCAGGTACTTACTAGACTTGTTTCAGCACCCAGTGAAAGTACTGGAAAACTTTTAAAACAGATATGGAAAGTACAATCCAAACAAAACAACCAAACCAAAACATTGTCTAACCATGGATCGTAGATACACAATGGTTACGCCTGGATCCCTTAGGAAGCATCCATACCTATAAGCTATCTTTGCCTACAAATTACGCCATGATGACTAGTAGACCGCAGATACACAATAGTTACTCCTGGATCCCCCATGAAACATTCGTACCTGTAAGCTATCTCAGCCTGTGGATTTCGCTACTAAAACCGACCTGCATAGATCGCAGATACACAATGGTTACGCCTGAATCCCCCAGGAAACATTCGTACCCTCAAGCCATCTCAGCCAGGCGAAATACACTATGTAGTCGTGCTCGTAAGACTATGGAGATCGCCATGGAATTCGATGGACACCCAGTATCATATCCGAAAAACCCAAATCAGAGGAATAATATCGATTGAATAAATCCACAGTGTAGCTACAAAGCCGATATCAAGTAGAAGGCACTTACCATATATTTAGTTCGAAAATATGTATCCTATAGTACCTTTCAAATCACTTTCGATTATCATACTTATAAAAAGTCCATTATATATAAGATTCCATTTTCAAATCGAATACTTTCCAAATCAACAGTATATCAAATCACACTTATATAAACTTCGATTATATAAGATTTAAAATTTCAAATTGAGTACCTTTCCAAAACGATAGTTTTAAAATCAACTTCATACTTGTACAAATCAATTATATATAAGTTCGGTAACTCCCAAATCAAGTATTTAATAAAACAAGCTTCATATATGATTTCGCCAAATTGTTTCTTTCAAATTATATATTCAGTTTCAAAGTTTCTTAAAACAATATGTTTAGAAAATAATCCTGGTTTCCAAATCGACAAAATTTAGGTCAAACAAATTCATTTCCAAAACCATCATATAAATACTGGGTTTTACTATCCAATCTATTTTCAAAACCAAATATTTTCTCAAAGTCAATTATACCCAAAATGATTTCCAAGTTTATAACTATCCCTTTAATACCTTTGAGCTATTTATTTCCATATATGGAAGATCCAATTTACCCTTTGAAAATTACTTAGCTTAAAAATTAAACCTTGATTTGGAAGTGCTCGAACTTTGAAAATAGTCGAAGAAGTCATATATAATATCCAAAAGTAGGAAACCACCAACAAATCAGTAAACCATTTCCAATAGATAAGGTTATACCAAAACAAATCTGAATCTTGAGGACCGAACATCGGTTTACTTTAAATCATTTCAAATATACATACATACATATATCTTTCGAAAATCAAATCACCCTTCGGAATTTTGAAATCAAAATTCTGTTTCATAAAATCATTCACATAGCAAAGCTATTAGAGTGGCTCTCCTCCACTTTGAAACTCGAAAATTAATGTCGATGATGCGCGCACTCATCACCGATTTCATTTTCCGATGACATAAGTGAGTTCTGGACTGCTATTTTCTTGAAAGCTTCTTTAAAATTTCTTCGAAATCATTGGAATTTATTCGAATTTCATTTGAAACATTTCTTATTCAGAAAATATCTTTAAATCATATTATTATTATATATTTTCCAAAATCTTAAAACTGATTTCAAAATACCGGAGTTCAATTCCTCGAAATTCAAATTCAAAACCCTTCAGTTACAAATCATTTTTATATAAGTCAAATTTCTTATAAATTTTCAAAATTTCAAATCCTTTCAAAGCTTCAAATTTTTGTTTATAAAAGGTATATAATCCCTATCGATAACATTTCACTTTTATATATAAAATGTGGTCATCCTTATCAAAATAATAATTTCGATGTATGCACTATTTCAAAATACAACCAAACACAAATTTCCAAGGGAAGGATGGATTTCCAACAAATAGAGATTCAAATTTAGAGGAACTCTAATCAAATAGAATTCTGGTTCGAAGATAAGCTCGAACGAAGTTGAGATAGTTTAATTACCAAATAGAAGTTGGATAAGCCGTTATAAATCGGGGGCGACCTTCATCGGTCAACCGTGACTTCAGGAATATAATCAATTCGAAAATCTTGGGAAAGTCGACATTCGATCGCCATAGATAGAATCCAGATAGAGCAGGAGATAGATAGCATCGACATCCGAGGATACAGAAATCTTCGGTGAATCGATGCCGATTGTAAGGGAGTTTCACCCCTTTACAAATCATTAAAAGATTTGCGGAATCACCGATCTTTATAGAGGTCATTCCAAAGTGGAGTTATGTCATGCCCCAAAATCAAAAGGATAATATAGGGAAGACAAGACTGGATTTCAAAACAAGTGGGAGTGTCCAAAGTTCAAGGAATCCTAATCGATAAAAATCCTAACCAAGAGATTAGTAACAAGGTGGATACAGAAGGAATGAGAATTAGAAGATCTTGATTTCAAAATACGAAATTTTTTATACCAATATAATCTTTGAAAATCCCTTAAAATCATTTGGAAATCATTTTATACTTCGAAAATACGTTCTCTCACAAACAAATGATTCTGAGATTGATTTCACTCATTCTAGGGTATTTCTACCCTATCTCTAATGGGTTTTTTCTCCATAGGCCAAGGTTTTCCTAAAACCAAAGCCCTGATACCAACTGCAACAACCCGATATTTTCACCCATTCGCATCCGCACATGACGGACTTGTATTGCTCAAAATACCGCATTGTAATAAAATTTGGAGCAAATGAAAGCAATCACAGAATCATAGACACAGAAATATTAGAATAACTCACAGCGGAAATTAAAATACCACAGTAGTTCATGAAGCTACTATAAAAAAATCTCAAAACAAATACATAATATCAGTCTGAAGACAAATACAATAGAAATCCCAAATACATATAAGTTCACCAATACAAGAGCTGAAATAGAACAACTGAAATTGAAAGATAGATAACTAGATAAGCAGAATCTCCAAAAAGAGAAATCCAAAGTTGTGAATACTCAAGCTGACCCGAGCGTAAAGTAAAAACACAAAACACTCGAGTCAGGACATACATATTTATACAATGTAAACCAACTCAAGTGAACTGCAGTATTAATGCACGATAACTAAAATGATGCTTGGGATCGCCCATCCTCTAAGGATCCGTTAAACCATCAATTAAATACATCCAAAAATCACAAGGCATACAGAGAAGTGTACTCATGGTTGACTTTCCAAAAGGTTTATAATTTCAAATTAAAACCATTCATTTAAACCATAAAAATGTGGAGTCATTATAGCTTCAAATCAAATATTAAATTTCCAAAGATTTACTCTTTCCTGGGTTCATTTATTCAGTTAAAAACTACAAAATATTTAAATTTTCAGCTTTCCACGGCACTTACAAAATGTTGTGGTAAGTTATATTTGAAAACAATTCATTTTAGCAAAGACAACATTTAAAAACTGCTGTAATAGTTCAGTTATATTCAAAAATCTTATTTCAGCCCACTGCAACACTTAACAAGTGCTATAATAGCTCTTTTATTAATTTTAGGTTTTAGGTTTAGGTTCTGCAACTACAGCACTTACCAAGCGCTATAGTAGCTCTTAGTTAATTTTAGCCTTTAGTTCATTTGTATCAACCACATCGCTTACAAAATGTTGTGATATCCTATACAATAGATTTTAAGTTAACTTTAGAAATGGTAGCATTTCTAAAATGCTGTTAATTCAATTTCCATCTTTTCAATTCAATTTCAGAAATAATTAAACATCAATTTAAACCATTTTAACTTATAAATTTCATATTTTCCATCTTAAAAATTGTCATTTAAATACCCTTTAACTTATGATTTTTATAAAGTAAATTTCACAAATAAATATCAAAATTTTCTTAATAATTCACTTATTAAATTCAAATGCACAAATTTCTATTCTTTAAATTTTTTTTAAAATTAACTTGACACTTAAATTTAATTGCCATTTAAAATATAAACTTAAATTCCATTTTTATTTACTTAACTTAACTTTTATTCTTAAACCAAATTTTACATTTCCGAGTAAGTTATATTTCAAATTACACTTTCAAACATTCATTTATTTATTTAACCATTTTAAATTCATAAAAAAACACAAATACACTTTATTAAGTCATTTTAAATTCAAATTAAAGAAAATTATCATATTTTATTTACTTAACTTAAACTCCATTTTTAAACAAAAATCTCAAATTTCAAATTTAAGTTATTTATCAAATTTCAACTTAACCATTCATTTGTTTCACATTTTAACTTGTAGAAAATATCATTAATACTTTAAAAAAGTAATTTTAACTTGTAGAAAAATCATTAATACTTTATAAAATCATTTTTAATTCAATTTAAATTAAAATATCATAAATTTACATTTTTAAAATACTTTAAAATTTTCCAGAAAATATATACAATAACATGGGTCTGTATAATATTTTCTAAAATTGGTCAAGTGATACAGATAATATATCATTCCAATCCATAATTTACAAAGAAAAATCCAGGTTCTATCATTTCAAACCCGCAATCCGAAGTAAAATATAAATAAATAAAAATGTATCAGGCCTATCATTTCAGCCCATAACAATTTTTCCCTATTCTAAAATCCGTTCGGGTATGTATCATTTCAACCCATAGCGATTCTATTCTATAGTGAACTTGCAGCGTGAGAACAGAATAAAATAGACAACGTAACAACATATAGCAGTATCAGATGATATGACAGGTTTATAAACAAGTGTTAACGTAATATGATCTATATCACAGGAAGGTATAACCTTACAAAATATTCTACATATTCACTTGTTATCAATTCACTAATTGTAAAAGTATAAATGTCATGAGTGGATACTCACCTCTTTATGCTGGAGTTAGCAAAACAAACACACAATCAAAAATCCAAAAAGCACGATAGCACGACTTTGATTTGAGTGGAGTGGAGAGCCAAGTGTTAATCTTATATTCAACAACAAAAACATAGCAATGTATAAACATAAATACAATACTAAAATTATTGGAACCAAATGGAAATAGAGTTTACAAAAGACAACACCAAGCTTTTCAATCGATTTTGCTTGACCATAAACCACATTTGCTCGACCACAATTCATGAATCAGCCATTAAGGTGTTTTTGAAAGAGGGGGCTATGCGGTAGGATCGTGTAATATGGAATAGCGGAATGATATAGATAAATAACGATAATAAGTAAAGTAG